>CM060892.1:174372326-175572326 GCA_030762935.1 Hymenopus coronatus | reverse complement strand
CCAGTCAATCCAAACGTTGTTGAAGTGTTCATTTATCAACTTCATGGTTGTGTTCGCAGTATGAGCTGTTGCTCCATCCTGCATCAAAACACTCATAATACCCTTGGGAAACAGAGGGGTCATTCATAGTCTTCTTGAATATTGGCGAAATTAACACTCTGTAATATTCATCATTGGCAGTCTGATTTTGTGGGACAATGTGCAACTCTGTTTTCCCATATCGTGATATGCCACCTGCGACCATGATTTTCAGGGGAAATTTTGCAACAAGGACTGGTGAAATACTGGAAGAATCATTCGTACGTATCCTATGACAGAAAACTGTGAGAAAGTGGGCTAGAAAAGAGGAGGGTGATGTCAAGTGGTAGACCATCTAAAGTTACTCCAAATATAAAAACAAGAATCAATTAATCACCAGAGTTTAAGAGGAATGGGAAAACATCTGTCGTGTAAATTTTTTTATTGACACCGCTTGTGCACTAAGAACTTGAATTTTTGTACATAAATATTCCCTTGCTGTGGGCGACATCTGTTGAATACATAAAAAATAAAAACATAAAAAAATGATTTAAGGCCCTATACCCATTGATAAATTAATTAACAATAATAAAGACAAAAGAACTCTAAAGGGTTAGAATGCTTTTCACCCGGGTGAGAAATTTGTGGTTTATTTTAACACATGCTGTGATGTGCAAATCAACAGCTCTGTAAACATTTCTTAATTGAATGCAGATCACAGATACTTGAAAATAAGTATCACCTGAAATTTCATTCTTTAAGTCACCTTTAAGCTTCACAATAACCAGCTTCCCTCGGAGAGTAAGAAAAAACATATATCGAACGTAAAGTCGAAGGTCACATTCACACTGCGCAAACAATGGAAGTAACAGTAACTAGAATCAATGTAACACACATTGTTGTCTTACGAGAGATATACTGGGCGCCAAAAGGTGATTGAATTTAAAACTGAGAAGCAAAGCAAATGTCGCGCTGAAATGTTTGGGGGGTACGAAACTTTCAGTCCACCTGTATTTACAATACATTACATACATTCTGTCAAGAAAGTACTGGGAATTGATCATTTAAAATGCTGTTTAAAGAGGTGTTCGAAATTATTGTTGTGGCTAGGTTGGTACAGCTTTCCTCTATACCCACGCGGAGTTTGATCGTCATCTGTCATCTAGTTTGTTTACAGTACGCCATTTTGTTAGTTCATCTCAAAGGTGATTTGCGATTTTACGATGGATACAAATATTGAACAAAGAATGTGTCTCAAAATTTGCATTGCAAATGGTATTTCGTGTGCCGAATCGCTGAAAATGTCACAGAAGGCTTACGGTGAATCGGCTTTATCAAAAATACGTGCATATGATTGGTACAATGCATTCAAAAGTGGTCGAAATGTGGTGGAAGATTTGCCTCGCTCTGGTCAGCTATCAACGGTTTCAACTGAACTGAACATCGCCATTTAGGTCTGAGAGAGATTGCCACTTTCTGTGTCTCACGAAACGATTCGTACCATTCTAGCCGATTGTTTGGGCATGACACGCGTTGCAGCTCGGTTATTTCTGAAAGACTTGAATTTTCTACAAAAACTCAATCGCGTAAGGATTGCTGAAGACATGCTAGAACGAGCCAGTTCCGACCCCACATTCATGAAACGCATTGTAACTAGTGATGAGACTGGGTTTACGAGTTTGACACTCAAACCAGTCAACAAGCTTCCGAATGGCGCCTTCCAACTGAACCGAAACCTAAAAGGGCACGTCAGACTCGATCAAAACTGAAGGACATGTTGACAGTTTTTTTTCGATTATCGCGGTATCGTGCACTCAGAGTTCTTGCCAGAACATCAGATGGTAAATAAAGACTATTATCTGAGCGTTATGCGGCGTTTAAGAGAACAAATACGGCGAAAAATGCCAGATTTGTGGAACAACAACTCATGGATTCTGCACCACGATAACGCACCAGCTCACAGGGCTATTATTGTGAACGAATTTCTGGCCAAAAACTCAACAAATTTCATCGAGCAACCACCGTATTCACCTGATCTGGCTCCTGCTGATTTCTTTCTCTTTCCAAAACTCAAATTACCACTTCGAGGTACCCGTTTTCAGTCGATAGAAGGCATAAAGGAAAATTCGCGGCGACAATTGACATCGATTCCTAAAAGTGCCTACAAAAAATGTTTTGATGGTTGGATTATTCGTTGACATAAATGTAAAATAAAATTGGATAAATAATCCATTTTTTGTGTTTTATTGGCAAATTCTCGGAACTTTCTTGACACAGTAGTATGTTACATCCAAATCTGAGAAAAAGTAAAAACAAACAAACTTCTTGAATTAATTGCAGAATCAGACATTTCTGTTATTAGAGTATATAAGTTGTACTATAATATTACAAAAGCATTTCACTTGAACCATGCTCTGCCAAGTTCTCCTGATAGCCAGGTTTTATTTTATAGCAATCTCTAAGCACTCCTAAAACCAGTCTAATATTCACAAAAAGTAACATTATGCGTACCTTCCAAAATAACATTTATTACCAAGCATTTGCTGGAACTTCATGTCATGTTCTGTATCTGTATATCTGAAACAAGTATAGCACACCGATCATTTATGCACACTTTATTATTATTACTATTATTATCGTCATTATTATTATTATTATTATTATTATTATTATTAGTTTTATTATATTATTATTTAATAATAGTAATATTTGAGAAACATGGTTTAATATAGCCATTATTGAGCTAAAAGATTTACATTTGCATATTAGAGATATACCACATTGTGGTTGAGAAAATATTTAATTTGACAATGCTATATGGTAAGCAAATTATTTTGGTTACAATAAATAGTTTATATTAACAAATTATCTCTGCTTCTGGCTTTTGATCGGGTGATGATATTAAGGAGGTAGGCTCCTCGAACAGTTGCATTTTTCAGGAGCAGCATCCTTTCCTCTGCTCCGCTGGTGTTTAATTTGTGATAGATTGTTTTTGTTGGAGAATTTTGATTGACCTCTCCCAATTGTGGTAGGGGGGACAACTTGGTTCAGCTAATTTTCTGTTGGCTGGTTTCGAAGTCGTTTTTACCGGGGGTGCCCGCAAGCCATGCGGGGAACCTGATACCGCCTGTACCGTGTTCAGTGGGTAAGTACTCCCCCAGCGATCTGAACAGTGCGTAAAATGTCTGACCCCGGCGGATAATTACATCTTCCACCTCATGGAGTAACCTCAAAGGGAATCGTCGACATACAGAATATATGGACCGGAGTCCTCTATTCTGTATCCGCCTCTGACCAGAGAAACCAGGAGTCTGCTGCCATACCCCACACTGCGCAGGCGTACAGCATCAGGGGGACTATGAGCGCCTTCAAAAGACGTAGCTTTAAGTGAACCGGCATTTGGGAGGCCAGAACAGGGTAAAGGGAGACCACCGCCCCCTTCGCTCTGTCCAACGTTCCCCACACGTGTTCACGAAAAGTTAGGCCCTTATCAAGAGTGACGCTTAGGTATTTGATGGGACTTCCCCACTCTATCCTCTGGCCTTGGTAGGAAAAATTGGGTATCTGAGCTGCAGCGGGGCGTTTCCTGGTGAACAGAACAGCATGACTTTTGCCCGGGTTAACGGACATCCGCCACTATCTGCACCAAACCTGGACGAGACGGAGGTGTGTCTGTATGGGATTCAAGGCTCTGCGTATATTCCTGTCTGTGCGGTAGAGCAGGACGTCGTCAGCAAACTGGGCCGTGTTACGCTCTGCACCCCGCAACCACTACTATGAAGGTGCGTTGGTGTAGGAAGCTGTGTATAATGTTGAAAAATTGTATGTGTGAGCCAATCTGGATGAGTTTGTATACGAATCCCTCATGCCAGGTGGTTGAGAAGGCTGGCGTGAAGGCCTCGTCCTGGAACCCCAGGGCGGCAGCCTCCACTACCCACAGCAGCTGTTGGGTGGTTGAGTACCCAGGACGAAATCCAAACTGATGGAGAGGGATGGCTTGAAAGTAAACCAGCTGTGGCGACAAGCAGTGTGGTACTAACCTCGCGAAGATCTTCGAGAGGATGGGAAGTAGGCGGTAGCTATAAGGAAGCGCAGGCTTCAAAATGCACACCACCCGCGCCACCATCCACTCACGCGGAAAGTGACCTAAGGAAAGGCACATGTTTAACACCTTGGTGAGGAATAGCACTGCTCTGAAGGGAAGGTTGCTCAGCACGGCGGGTGTTAGCCCGTCCTGCCCACAAGCCTTTTTGGTGTTGAGACGTCGGAGTGTGCCTTGGACTTCACTAGGGCGGATGATTGGGAGGGAACCCTCCGCTTCATCAAGTTGAAGCCGCAAATAACGGTCAACTTCCTCATGAAGGCGGACAATGAATATTACGTCCTGGAGGTCCTCTCTCGGCCTGCAGGTATCCTCTATGTAGTTCGCCAGCACATTTGCTTTGGCTTGTGGTTCGTATACAAAGCCAAGGTTGCCTTGAAGCGAAAAGTGGTACTGGTTCCGTTGGCGTCGGAGGCTTTTTGAGATTCGCCAGACGTCGCCTCCCTCCAGGTCTTACACAACCATTGTGGCCTCCCGCGCTTGCACTCGATGCTGGCGTAGTCGGACACCTAGTTCTAAAGGGAGGAAGTCACGATGGGGTGTTGGGGCGGGTGCGGATAGTTGTTAACCGTCCTTACAACTGTGGTTGTGAAGGTTTGGACTGCTGTCTCTAGGGAGGGGCGGTATGTCGGCGATTTTCGGGTTGGGTGAGATTGATGCGCTGAGACAATCCTTTACGCATTTCCAGTCAATTTCTCTGGTGTGACTTGAGAAGTCATGGCTGGCAACCCTGATGTTGACTTCCGCCAACACGGAATTGTGTTTGGAATGGAGTGCTGCGAGTGAAGTGAGCATGAGATGAAAGGGGTAGTGCTTAACGATCTCAAAGTCGATGACAGATGGTTGTCCTCGACCATGCGGATGATGTGTGGGTTGTCAGGGGCCCAGCTGGGGATCCCTATCAATCATGCGAATCATTGCGTTTCCTCTAGCATCCGCGCGGGGGTCTGAATGCTAACGCTGGTGTTTGGCATTAAAATCCCCGGCGAGGATCACGTTTGGATGGAGGTTCAAGAGGGATTGGTAGGCAGCAGGAAAGATCGGCCTACCGGGTGGGTGGTAAACACAGACCATTTTACTACCTCCGTTCCTCCGAGCTCAACACACACTGCCGTCGCCTCAAAGGCTTGCAGAGCGGGAGTAGGGATGGGTTTGTGGACCACGTTTTGCCTAACAAGGACCGTGGTCCCACCTCCAGGGCGGGGCACCCGGTCACTGCGGTGGCAAGCGTAGGCAGGTAGGCGGAAGGGAATGTCAGGACGCAAATGTGTTTCGGAAACTTGAATGAGGTCCAGAGCATAATGGGCACCAAAGCGCTGAAGCTCGTCCCTTTGATCCTTCACTCCGCTGGAATTCCAAAAGATGAATAGGAAGGAGGTAGGAGACCTAGTTCCGTCCGCCATTCTAGATCAATGGAGCAAGGCTGAGCAGAGAGATGAGGCCCTCAAAGAGGATCATCGCCTTGCTAGTTGAATCTGTAGCCTGGAAATACCTGTGAGGAGATCCCGGACTCTCTCGGCGTGGTTCAGCAGCAATTGCTGAAGCCACTCCAGGAGATCCGTGAGATCCGCAGCAGGTACGGTGGACTTGATGTTGGTTGGTTGAGGAGGTGGAGCACCCACTGCTAGCCGTTCCTCACGGGAAACACCCATCGGTGCCGGTGCTGGACCGGTTACCGCGGGTACCTCCTGATCGGAATCCGTCCTCTGCCTCCTCAGGCCGGGTTTAGCTTTGGCTCTTGTGTTGTGTGGCGGGGGTGTTCGGTGTTTCTCCCCTTCCAGGGACCTTACTCGAATACAAGTTATCCCGTGGTGCTGGTGTTGGTGCTTGTTTGGGTGCTTTCTGGTGTGCTGGGGGCTCCTGCTTCACCGGTGGTCTGGCTTTGGTGCTATGGTTCGGCGTTTCTCTTTGGTGTTCTCCCCTTCTCGGAGGGGCTAATGGTTGAGAGGCTTGTCGTGGCTGAGGCTCCAGTGGGTCACGACGACACGATGACCTTCAGCCTCACAGAGCAGCCTCCATAGTAGGCGATGTGCTTACTCCCGCAGTGGGCGCACTTAGGCTCGTCCTCCAAGGAGAGCCTCTTTGGGGTGTTTGTCACTACACTTAAGGTAGCGCAGTATCCGATGACAATATGTGCTTAAATGGTTGAAACCCAAGCTTCGATGGTACTGTGCGGGACCGCCAGGGCGTCGGGATGCTTCTACAGAGACCTGGAGTTAACAAATCGATCTATCTTGGTTTTCGGATCGTTGGTCCGCTCCACTATTATTAGGAAGAGAAGGATGGGGATTTTTGTGGGCTGCTACCCAGCTGGAGCGGGTTTGGTGAGCTGCTTCACCAGTTTGGGGGTTATACCCTGGCGGATGAGGTTCTCCTCGATCTCCTTGGTGGACGTGTGCACCGGTAGGCCCCTTATGATTCGTTTAAAGTCTCCGATTTTATCAAGAGCAAACGTAAACTGAGGGATTCCTTTCTTCCTAAGCTCACTCAGGAGGCGCGCGTAGTCCTCCGGTGCCCTCGCCTGGAAGACATAGCGGCTCTTCCCCCACGTCACCGTGCACTCCTTTCAGAGAGTTGGCATGGCCATTCGGAGAAACCCTACCGCACCCTGGAAGGAGTCCACGAGGATGGGAGGAATATGGCGCCTCTTCTGACCGCCGGCGGCGGAGCTGCTGGGTCCTGCATTGGTCTGGTATGCGGGAGTTACGGGTTTACCGTTTTTGCCTACGATGATGAAGTCATCACTAGCTTCGGGAGGTTCAGCGTGACTTTCTTCAGCCTCTCCCATGATAGAAGAATGAAAGGAAAAGACCGAGGTCTTATCCTAGTAAGCCCAAATGCTTGTGACTACAATTACAATCTGAGAAGTCCTGGTCGGACAATTTGTCTACACAGATAGGAGATCCGCACTTGTCTGATGATTCGGTCGAAACTGACAGGGTGAAGTACCCTTTCCGCTCTTGCCTTGGCGGGACTTCCTTGGGTTTCGGCTGCTGCCGGGCCCGGAGGTCTTGGCTGCACCGTTGGTGATACCAGTGCTGTGCTCGGAATAGGTTCCTGCGCCTTACTGGTAGGACCGTCGGGTGCCTCGTTACTGGGAGCGGGCTTCATGGTGGGAAGGTATACGTACGCTGCACAAATGTGCAATGTACACACAGCTAACCTGGTACACCACTCACCTACAGGCAGCAGGTGCTCTTTAGCGTGCCGAAACAGAGAGCCGGACACTGAAGTGCTCCTTACTTAACCGTAGAAAGGTGGCTGTGGCCTTGTTCGGCTGACCGCTGCCTGTACTTCCGCTGGTCTGGCAGCACGCTGCTGGTTGGTGCTGATTGCCCGGTTATGCCTGAAGCTGCCCAGTAGGTCCCTTCCGGTAGTGGCGGCCGACGAATCAGAATCTTGAAGTTCTTATTGGCTGTTATAGAAGTAGATTGAAGACCTGGATCTCCTTTGCTGCAATCTTAAATCGTGGTCTTCTGCCGTATGGCACTAAGAAGCACCGTACACGACAGGCTACCGTTTCTGTGAGGCTAAGAAGCACCGAAAGCACTCGAGCGCTCCTCATCGCAGGATGAGGACACTAGCGCTTCCAATTGTTGTTCTTATATCGGAAAAGAATGCAAAGATAATTCCATGAATTCAGCTGGAGGGGAATTCACTGCTTTTAGGAGGTTTCTTTTATTTTGATACCATCGTATGTAATGGCTACATGTCGTTTATTTTCTGGCCGCCACTGCTGCTTTTTGATGTGTAGCAATCTACCTCAGTTTCACTGTTACAGATTACACTTATTTTCTTAGGCGTTTATGAACTACTAGTATGCGACCTCGGTCTTTCTCTAGCACGTAAGCACACTGTGCATAATATATAGAGAAGGTATTGTAGTTCACCAAAAATTCGATGCATAATTTTCTGGGAATAGCTCTGAAGGCCTTTTCATTCTGGATGAATTTTACATAACCGTAGACAAAAAACTTACTACACAATCCTTAAAACACACAATTTATATAATATACATTTTATTTATTTGTATTACACATTTTATGTATTTTTTTTAACCGTTTTCCAGATATTTCTTGCTATTGGTTTCAAATTTTGGCTGCTTAAGGGGACCCGGTAAGGCATATAATAACAAAGTTAAAATTTAAGCTTTCAAGGAACATTTTCTCATAAACTATTTATTGTATCTACATCAAATTTTCGCAGTACATTATATGGACTTTTGTACACAATTTAACATAAGTTTTTTTGTTAGAAAAATTATTTGGGAAGTAAATAATTTTTTTAGAGTGGTCAATTTTTTCATTAAAAATATCATACTAATCACTTCAAGATTTCAAGACTATAGATAATTTAAAAAAATGACCCTGTTAAAATGTTCATCGTTTATATAAACATAACGCCTGAAAGTATGAGTTTTCTATGTCTAACAGTTTCTGAGAAAATATTCCTTATATATCAAAAAATATAATTTTGAGATATCGAGCTTCAAAGTTAGAACTAATGTTTTTAGTACATTCAAGCACAATAGGAGGGATGGTCAGAGTTATGAAGAATATCTTATAATATTTGAATATTTATTATTTCATTAGTACTATTTCCATCAGTATCTTTCAATAAATTATTATATTCATCTCCATAGTTTTGCAGTTTCTTTTTAGAAGAACTATTACAATTAAGATCATCATTATTATACCTTCATCAGTGTCTATTTCAACATCCATATGTGCATCTGTAATATCAACATTATTTGCAGTGATATCTTTTGTTTTTCCAACATTCTTCCGCTTTCTGAAAGCCCTGTTACTGTGTCATGTCATTGTAAACAAATTGAAATAATAGCTATAACAACTAAATAATCACAATCACATCAATAAAAAACTAAGATGTTTACACAAAATAAACTGGCTAGGTTAGGTTGCCATGATAAATCAGTAATCCGTATCGGTAACCAGTAATTCAAAAATTTCCCACATTTCCTTCCTAAAAAAACGGGAACTTAAAATATACTAATTCCATTCTTAGCAAAACAAATGTCAATAAATTGACAGATCACGCCCACTAAATGGAGCCCCTTGGTAAATATTCTATAAAAATCCTTAGAATACTGATATAAAGATAACAATTTAAGCATTTTACTCAGAAAATTCTCTGGTATTTTTACCCACAAAAACAAAAAAAAACAAAACATTTTAACATTTGAAACTAGAGGTCATTTTTCGTTTAATATTTCTTCTGTTTGACTCCTGGCAGTACAAAACGCATCGTATTTCAGTTGTTTGACTTAGGGACCGGCCTTATAAAAGATTTGACTATCGTTTTGACCTAGTGCATCACCTTATTTCCCTTCTACTTATAAGGAAGTAATTCAAACATTTGTGCTAAAATTTATCTCGATTGCCACGAAATATATAAAGTAATACTGTTTTGTAGCAATAATTTGTAGAGAAGATTATGTGAATGGCACATACCAGAAAAAATATATGTAAATGGCGTGTTATTTATGGATGCTCTTTAACTGCTGAGGTTCTCAGCATCCCATTCTAAATTGGGCGTGAAAGACGCATTAACTTTGCTCAGAGGTCTCTCTATCAGGCTTGGGGTTCTTTACGTGCCGTAAATCTACGACACAGGACCAACGGCTTCATTTCCCTTCCGAAGGAAGTCTTGCTAAGGATTTTTACGCCGGAAAAAAATCCATCGTCCACCGCCGGGTTTGAACCCGCGACCTTGGGTATATGAAGTTCAGCATGGTAACTATTACACCACGGAGGGCAATGACATGTCAGATTTTTATACCTAGCTGCTTATTGTAAGTTTTCAAGTTTAGAAGCTTCATTTTTACTTTCTGTACACGTACTATGTACATAGTGTATAGAGAAGGTATAGCACTCCACCAAAAATTCGATACCGAGATTTCAACGTAAATGTATGTTTTACGGTCCCCTGCATTCAATAAAAGTATTTTCAGAAAAAGGTCCGTGTGTGTGTGTCCGTGTGCCCATGTGTTTGTGAACGCGATAACTCAAAAACGAAAAGTCGCTAAAATACCAAACTTGGTATTTAAGTTTAGTATCTTCCAGGGATGTAACACAAATATTTTGAGAAAAATCCCCACACGCCAAACTACTTTAACGATTTTGATTAAAATATCGTATATTAAAGATACCTGACAAATAAATTGTGTATTCTTAATTTTCTGTAAATAGCCTCTGAAGGCTACTTTATTCTAAGTGAATTTTACAGAATTTTGCATAACTGCTAAACCGTTAGAAATGGACAAAAACTTACAAGACAAAAAATGTAGAGCATATTAAAACACACATTTAATGTTACATACATTTTTATCGTGGAGCTGATCGTTTTTAAGATATTCCTTGTTACTGGTTTCAGCTTTGAAAAACGTAACCTTTCTCATTCAGTAGTTTGTCAACTCCTGTCCATACAAATAAAAAAACTCCATTTCCATAGCAACCAGCTTTTGACTATCACTTTAATCTATGGTATTCCCTTATTTCGCTCCTACTTACATGGAAAAAAGCATTAGACTATTTCTGCTAATTTTTTCTCTATTAGCATGAAGTAAATAGAAGCATAAGCTTTTTGACAACAATTTGTTGCAGAGACGTGAAGAAAGTAATATGAATGGAACACATCAGGTTTTTAGAAAAAGGTCCGTGTGTGTCTGTGGACAGCATACTCCAAAAACGAAAAGACCATTAAATACCAAACTTGGGATTTAACTTTGGCGTCTTCCAAGGATGCGACACGAAGATTTTCAAGTAAATTCCCCCACTCCCAAATACCCTTTACATGGAAAAATTTTAAAACATTGTGATCTTCTCAAAAATGGTTCTAACGATTTTGATTAGAATATCGTATACGAAAGATATTTACATGACAAACAAAATATTTATCTTGAGTTTCCTGGAATAGCTTCTGAAGGCATCTTTATTCTGATTGATTTTTATTGAAATTTGCATAACTGATAAACCTTAACAGATAGAACTAACGCATTCCACAAAAGACGCAGATCTCGATAAAACACACAATTTATGTCCTATACATTTTTTCGTGGAGTTGGTCGTTTTAGATATATTCCATAATATTAAAATAAGAACTATAGCTTTCCTGGCGACGTGTTAATTCAAAATCTTCTCGGGCTTCTAGCCAGGTAATAACTTGGCTTGACACCAACGTTTCGAAGAAGTGCATCTTCCTCGTCTTCAGGGTGAACTGATGGTTTGAGCTTGCGGAGACTGGTATTTATAAGAGCTGGGATGAAGCTAACATCTGATTGGTTCGCGAAATATTATGGCTTTTTTTTTTTTTTTTTTTTTTTTTTTTTTAGTTTCAAGTGGAGGGGAAAAATCCACCTTAAGGACTAACCCGGGCTGGCAAGCCCGGAGTGTCGGGGTCTCCCAGGATGGGCCTACCGACTAAAAAACCCCTCCACCGGTATTGGAAGGTAAGGATACTGCGGTACCGCTGTTGCACCCGCGCAGTAAAAGGTAAAGGTGAACTGGCCCGCTGTGCGGCCGCCAGGGGTGAGGGTTGTGCTAGTAGACCGGCTTGACCGAGGCCCAGCCGGCCCCCGTAGCGAATTATAGGTGAGGAGTTGAGGAAATTGTGGGTGGTTGGGAGTTATTGGTGAAACATGGGATTGGAAGTGTAGGGAGAGCTGCCACTCTCTCCCTGTGGTGATGATGATGGCACTACCGGTTCTTCCTTCCCCTGGGGGCTGGACCGGTAGCGATGTATGAGAGAATGTCCGTGGTGAGTCCTGTCTGAAGGTCGTGTAGCTGCTTGGATATGGATTGATGAAGTTGGTGCTGCAGCTCTCGGACACCCACGACCGAAGCCTCAAGAGACCCCAGTCGCGGGCACTGGTCGTCGCTGTCCTCGGAAGGTGGATGGACGAGGTGGCTCTCTATGCGGTCCAGCTGGCGCTGGATGGACGCAAGCACCGCGCCGTTTTCACCTGCAACTCGATCTGAGTCCTGGTGCTTGGCCTCCAATGCTGCGAGTCGTTCGTTGGTTTCCCTCTGAAGTTCCTCGAGACGGAGGCCGAGTTGGTGTGTAGCCGCCTGGATGGTGGCGATGTTCTGTTTTATGCAGTCTACGGCGTCCTTCAGTAAGGTGTCCGTCGGTGAAGTGTTTGGTGTCGAGTCTGGTGGTGGTGATGGTTGGTGATGCTGCTGTGAGGTTTGTGGAGGTGAAGGCCTACTCCGGGGATACAGGGGGCACGTGGCTTGCCCTGTGTAGTGGGAGTTCCCGGAGCAGGTAGCGCAGTAGCGGCGTCGACGGCGTAGATCATGGTTGGAGCAAGCGGCAGTGAGCGAGCTTGCCCCACAGTAGTGGCACTTCGGTGCGGCGTGGCAATCCTCCGAACCATGTCCGTAGGTGCAGCAGCGTCGGCAGGGGACCGGACGTTCACTTCTGCTAGCCTCGACACGTAGCTGTTGCCCTAACAAGGGCAGGCGGGATGTCGAGGCAGCTTCGGCTTCAGGCGCGGACCCCAGGTGGAGGCGGACCAGCGATGTGGGTCCCCGAGGTGATGTTATCCGGTTGGCCTTCACTGTAGAGGGCCAAAGGCGGCGTGCGGCATCCAGCACGAAGCGGGATGGAAGGTCCCTCGGGACCCCTATGACGACCACTGTAACGTGGCCATCATGGTGCGAAGAAGGCCGCACCGATTCCCGGGTGGGTACCGGTACGGCGGTGGAGGCGGTCGGCGGTTGGGGCCGGGCCGGTTCCCGGTTGGGTTCCGGCACGGCGGCTGAAGCAGTCGGCGGCTTGGGCCGGGTCGGTTCCCGCTTGGGAGCCGGCACGGCGGCGGAGGCTGTCGGCGGATGAGGCCGGGCCGGTTTCCTCCTGGATACCGGTGCGGCGGCGGTGAGTGCTGTCCTGGTATTTAAGATGACTGAGACATGGGCACGGACTTCGTAGAAAACTATTTATAGCAGTTATTCGGCTAATGTTTTGTGTTTGAGCACGCACCTGCTAGAAAGTAAGTCTTGGAAGACTGCAGGTACAGGATTAGGTGTTAAGGCTCTTTATCATCGGTGTCCATGCTGAACTTAATTGTAGGCCAGAATCGCGATTTAGATTATTTGTTTCAGATGAGATGGCTAAAGCTTCTTTTACTCTCCTTTCCCAGTAATTCGAACACTTTGCCACTATCTTGGTGTTAGTAAAGTTAGCTCTGTGGCTCTGTTCTATACAGTGTTCAGCCAGTCCAGATTTTTCGGGTTGCATAAGCCTTATTGATCTTTGGTGTTCAGAAACGCGTGTGGCAATAGTGCGTCCTGTTTGGCCAATGTACGCTGCGCTGCATTCGCAAGGAATGTGGTAGACACCGGTTACTCTGAGAGCTAAATTATCTTTAACTGGCCTGACCAAATTTTTGATTTTAGGTGGTGGCTTATGGATGGTTTTGACCTTATATTTGTAGAGTAGTCTACTAATCTTTCCCGAAAAATTGCCGGTAAACGGTATATAGGCTATGGCGGCTGGCTTGTCTTTTTGTTGAGTGTTCTTGCTGGGGTTTCTTTTTCGTCCGGCTCTTTTCAGCGCTGATGTGATGTCCTTGGCTGAATATCCATTTTGTTGGAGTGTGAATTTTAGGTGTTGAAATTCCATTTGCAGATTATCTGGGTCTGATACAGAAACTGCTCTATGTGCCAATGTGTTTAGAATGCCCATTCGTTGTGACTTATGGTGGAAGCTGTTTGCGTTGAGATAAAGATCCGTGTGTGTAGGTTTTCGGTAGACGGCATGACCAAGAGTTCCGTTCGCTTTTCTGGTAACCAGAATGTCCAGAAATGGGAGGGAAGCATTTTTCTCAACTTCCATTGTGAACTGTATTTGTGATCTAAGGCTATTTAGGTGTGCAAGAAAATCTGGAAGAGTGTGCAGTCCATGTGGCCAAATTACAAATGTATCATCTACATATCTGTAAAAATGTGTAGGTTTTAATGGGGCTGTGTTAAGTATTTCATGCTCCAGAAACTCCATATAGAAGTTGGCAATAGCTGGTGACAGAGGAGAGCCCATCGCAACACCGTCTGTCTGCTCGTAGTAGGTGTTGCCATACAGAAAATAAGTGGAAGTAAGTGTGTGACTAAACAGTGCAGTAATACCAGGTGGAAAGTGTTCTGACAATAGTTGTATTGTTTCCGCCAGGGGAACTCTGGTGAAGAGAGATACCACATCGAAACTAACTAACAGGTCCGATGGCTTCACTTTGATGTTGTCAAGAACTTCAGCGAATTGTATAGAGTTCTTCACATGGTGTACACACTTACCTACTATTGGTTGCAGCAGATGTTCCAGATGACGAGCTAGGCGATAGGTAGGGCTGCCAATAGCGTCCACTATGGGCCTTAGAGGTATCCCAGGCTTATGGATCTTCGGCAGACCATATAATCTGGGAGGTATGGAGGCAGATGGCGAGACCGTCTTCTGAACATCAGGAGGAAGGCTGGATTTCTTAATTAGCTGGATGGTGCGTCTTTCCACAGAGTTGGTAGGATCCTTTTTAATGGTTTTGTATGCAGGATCGTCCAGCAGTTGTTGAACCTTTTCTTGGTATTGCACGGAAGAGAGGAGTACCGTGGCGTTCCCTTTGTCAGCTGGTAAAACAACCAAGTTGTCGTTTTTTCGAAGGGAATGTAAGGCTTTACTTTCTTCTCGGCTGATGTTTGAAGTAGGTAGGGTTGCCTTTTTGTAAGCTCTTGCTACCTCACGGCGTATTTCTTCTGCACTTGCTGATGGAAGTTGACAAATGGCGGCTTCAATAGAACTGATGGTGTCTGCCACTGATATTTGCCTAGGCGTGGGAGCGAAGTTGAGCCCTTTAGCTAGAACCGAGGTGGTAGGTTCGTCTAGCTGGATATCGGTGAGGTTGTAGATGATACGATCGGTGTCCAATGGTGGTACAGGTTCATTCTGCTTAGATAGACTTGCAAATTTCTTAGTTTGCCGCTTAGTGCAACGCAGTAGAGTAGCATTGCCTTGTGCAAAAGAGGAGTGGTCGACTCTGTCCCAATCTAGAGGTGAAAGCTTGCTAGAAAGAAGCCAAAAGGAATCCAGTAACTTTTGATCAACGATAGACAGTTCATGTCGGGTATGCTTGATTCGTTCCCTTACCAGGGCTAAGCTGGCGCGTCTAACTATTTTAGATGTTGAGGCATTTTTCACTGGGTAACGAAGTCTCACAAACTTGGGCGTAATTTCTTTGTCTCGGCACTAAGCGGCAAACTAAGAAATTTGCAAGTCTATCTAAGCAGAATGAACCTGTACCACCATTGGACACCGATCGTATCATCTACAACCTCACCGATATCCAGCTAGACGAACCTACCACCTCGGTTCTAGCTAAAGGGCTCAACTTCGCTCCCACGCCTAGGCAAATATCAGTGGCAGACACCATCAGTTCTATTGAAGCCGCCATTTGTCAACTTCCATCAGCAAGTGCAGAAGAAATACGCCGTGAGGTAGCAAGAGCTTACAAAAAGGCAACCCTACCTACTTCAAACATCAGCCGAGAAGAAAGTAAAGCCTTACATTCCCTTCGAAAAAACGACAACTTGGTTGTTTTACCAGCTGACAAAGGGAACGCCACGGTACTCCTCTCTTCCGTGCAATACCAAGAAAAGGTTCAACAACTGCTGGACGATCCTGCATACAAAACCATTAAAAAGGATCCTACCAACTCTGTGGAAAGACGCACCATCCAGCTAATTAAGAAATCCAGCCTTCCTCCTGATGTTCAGAAGACGGTCTCGCCATCTGCCTCCATACCTCCCAGATTATATGGTCTGCCGAAGATCCATAAGCCTGGGATACCTCTAAGGCCCATAGTGGACGCTATTGGCAGCCCTACCTATCGCCTAGCTCGTCATCTGGCACATCTGCTGCAACCAATAGTAGGTAAGTGTGTACACCATGTGAAGAACTCTATACAATTCGCTGAAGTTCTTGACAACATCAAAGTGAAGCCATCGGACCTGTTAGTTAGTTTCGATGTGGTATCTCTCTTCACCAGAGTTCCCCTGGCGGAAACAATACAACTATTGTCAGAACACTTTCCACCTGGTATTACTGCACTGTTTAGTCACACACTTACTTCCACTTATTTTCTGTATGGCAACACCTACTACGAGCAGACAGACGGTGTTGCGATGGGCTCTCCTCTGTCACCAGCTATTGCCAACTTCTATATGGAGTTTCTGGAGCATGAAATACTTAACACAGCCCCATTAAAACCTACACATTTTTACAGATATGTAGATGATACATTTGTAATTTGGCCACATGGACTGCACACTCTTCCAGATTTTCTTGCACACCTAAATAGCCTTAGATCACAAATACAGTTCACAATGGAAGTTGAGAAAAATGCTTCCCTCCCATTTCTGGACATTCTGGTTACCAGAAAAGCGGACGGAACTCTTGGTCATGCCGTCTACCGAAAACCTACACACACGGATCTTTATCTCAACGCAAACAGCTTCCACCATAAGTCACAACGAATGGGCATTCTAAACACATTGGCACATAGAGCAGTTTCTGTATCAGACCCAGATAATCTGCAAATGGAATTTCAACACCTAAAATTCACACTCCAACAAAATGGATATTCAGCCAAGGACATCACATCAGCGCTGAAAAGAGCCGGACGAAAAAGAAACCCCAGCAAGAACACTCAACAAAAAGACAAGCCAGCCGCCATAGCCTATATACCGTTTACCGGCAATTTTTCGGGAAAGATTAGTAGACTACTCTACAAATATAAGGTCAAAACCATCCATAAGCCACCACCTAAAATCAAAAATTTGGTCAGGCCAGTTAAAGATAATTTAGCTCTCAGAGTACCTGGTGTCTACCACATTCCTTGCGAATGCAGCGCAGCGTACATTGGCCAAACAGGACGCACTATTGCCACACGCGTTTCTGAACACCAAAGATCAATAAGGCTTATGCAACCCGAAAAATCTGGACTGGCTGAACACTGTATAGAACAGAGCCACAGAGCTAACTTTACTAACACCAAGATAGTGGCAAAGTGTTCGAATTACTGGGAAAGGAGAGTAAAAGAAGCTTTAGCCATCTCATCTGAAACAAATAATCTAAATCGCGATTCTGGCCTACAATTAAGTTCAGCATGGACACCGATGATAAAGAGCCTTAACACCTAATCCTGTACCTGCAGTCTTCCAAGACTTACTTTCTAGCAGGTGCGTGCTCAAACACAAAACATTAGCCGAATAACTGCTATAAATAGTTTTCTACGAAGTCCGTGCCCATGTCTCAGTCATCTTAAATACCAGGCCATAATATTTCGCGAACCAATCAGATGTTAGCTTCATCCCAGCTCTTATAAATACCAGTCTCCGCAAGCTCAAACCATCAGTTCACCCTGAAGACGAGGAAGATGCACTTCTTCGAAACGTTGGTGTCAAGCCAAGTTATTACCTGGCTAGAAGCCCGAGAAGATTTTGAATCCATAATATTAATTTCAGTTTTAAAATTCTGAAACTTTTCTCATATGGGAACTTGTCAACTCCTGGCCATCCAACGAAACGGGTCTTCAATCCCATAGCAAGCACATTTTAAATATTTGGTTATAGGTTTATCCTAGTGTATTACCTTCTTTCCCTTCCACTTACAAGGATATATATATAATAAGATTTTCTAGCTTGTTGCTCTTATTACTTTCTCTACAGGTACTATGTGCATAGTGTATAGAGAAGGTATTGTAATGCACCCCAAAAAAATCTGATGTGTTACACTCACATGACTTTCTCTAGCTGTTCTACAAACTTCATACATAAGATTATTCTTCTTTCTGCACCTTGCTTATCGTGGTACTCATTAGCACAATCTTCTTATCATTTAGTTCTGTGTAAGTAGGAAGAAAATAAGGGAATACACTAGGCTAAATCAATAGTCAAATGTTTTAAAAGCTTGCGTTATGCGAATGTCATTACAAATCACTTCTTTTCTTGGCCAGGAGTAGAACAAAAGAAAAACGGATACTCCCATCTCAGAAAAGTATAAGTACTTCACAACGGAAACCAATAGCAATGAATACCGCGAAAACGGTAAGCTCTACGAGAAAAATGTAAATTACATAACTTGTGTATTTTAACAAGACCTAAATTTATTGTATAGTAAGTTTTTGTCTATCTCTTACGGTTTACTAGTTGTACCAAATAAAGCAAAATTCATCCAGAACAAACAAGTCTTCAGAAGCTATTCCCAGAACATTCAAAATATATATTTTATTTGTTAGCTAAATATCTTTAATATGTGATATTTTAATCAAAATCGTTAGAGCCATTTTTAAGAAAATCAAAATTTTCGAAAAAAGTTCCATGTAAAGGGTAGTTTGGGGTGGGGGGATTTTTCTCAAAATCTTCGTGTCGCATCCCTGGAAGATACTAAACTTAAATACCAAGTTTGGTATTTTAGCTACTTTTCCTTTTTGAGTTATCGTCTTCACAGACATACAGACACACACACACACACACACACACACACGTGATCTTTTTTCTGGAATTGCTTTTTTTGGATGCAGGGGGTCCTAAAACATGTATTTCCAGTAAAATCACGGTAACGAATTTTTGGGGTGGAATACAATACTTCTCTATCCCTATGTAAATTGTATATGCGGGGCTAGAGAAAGTAAAAATCTGATGTGTACCATTCACATGACTTTCTCTATATCCCTGCAACAAATTATTCTTAAAAGGCTTATACTTCCATTAACTTCATGCTAATCAGTAAAACATTACCAGAAATAGCCATATTACTTGCTTCCTTGTAAGTAGAGGTGAAATAAGGGAGTACTATAGGTTAAAGTGATAATCAAAGGGTGGTTGCTATGTCACTGAAGTTCCTTTGTTTGTATGGACAGCAATTGACAAATTCCTGTATGAGAAATGTATAAGTTTTTCATAGCAGAAACCAAAAATAAGGAATGTCACAAAAACGACGAACTCCACGAAAAAAAATGTATATAACATAAATTGTGTGTTTAACGTGCTCTACATTTTTTGTGTAGTAAGTTTTTGTACATCTCTTACGGTTTAGCAGTTATTCAAAATTTAGTAAACTTCATCCAGAATAAACTACTCTTCAGAGGCTATTCCCAGAAAATTCAAGATATACATTTTATTTGCCAGGTAAATATGTTTAATATCCGAAATTTTAATCAAAATCGTTAGAGCCATTTTTAGAAAATCAAAATTTTCGAAAAAAGTTCCATGTAAAGGGTAGTTTGGGGTGGGGGGATTTTTCTCAAAATCTTCGTGTCGCATCCCTGGAAGATACTAAACTTAAATACCAAGTTTGGTATTTTACCTGCTTTTCGTTCTTGAGTTATCGTGTTCACAGACACATGGACACACGGACCTTTTTCCGAAAATCCTTTTTTTAGATAAAGGGAACCCTAAAACATACATTCTCTATACACTAAGTACATAGTGCCTATAGAGAAAGTAATTAGATACCGAGATTTCACCGAAAATATAGTTTTGGGACCCCCTGAACAAAACAAAAAGCATTTTTAGAAAAATGTCCGTGCGTGACTTTCTCTGTGTGTGTCTGTGGGCAGCATAGGTCAAAAACGAAAAGTCCGTTAAAAAGCAAACTTGGTATTTAGTTTGGAATCTTCCACGAGTAGTTAAAATAGAGCGGTTCTGTCGTAGGTGCTAATGCGTATACATGTAAAAGATATGGAATTCAGGGAGGAGGGAGTCTCTAGCGATAGCTCAGGGCTAGGGCTAAAGCGCATGCACGGTAGAGATAGAGAATTCAAGGAGGAGAGCAGGAGCTAACCTAAGCTCAGAGTATTAGGGGTATTTTTCAGTGCTATGCGGTCCTTTTCAAGGTTGGCTGCTTTATTTTACATTTATGTTTTTTCCCAGAATTTTGAAAATTTTAAGGATTTCCAATACTGCGGGGTACCGTTTGAAGTCCTTTGTTCTATTGTTTTGCAGTGTTTTGTTAAGTTTTTTGAATGTGTACAGAGCATTTATAAGGTCTTTGTATGTTTTTGGAGTGCTAGGATAGCTGTTTCGAATGTTTTTAATGATATTTCATACCGTTTGGAGGGTACTTAGGTCTCTAGGTCAGCTGTTTCAGGATCCTCATCACACATTTTAGCTCTGTTCAACTGATTTAACGTCATTTGGGGGGGGGGGGTATTTAGGGCTCTAAACATAGTAATTTTACCCCTTTTCAGACGTTTTCCCTCATATTTACAATGCTTTCTATTGATTTTTGACGATTTTGTAAGCATTTTAGTACGCTTAGGATTATTTTTCAGCGATTGTAGTGTTTACACATGCATATTTTGGGATTTTAAGATGATTTTAGTGGTGTCACTATTGTTTAGCATGCTTTTTAATGCCATTCCATGTCATTTGGAGCAAGTTTAGCACTCTAGGATAGCTAGTTTTGGGGTATTTATCAGGCATTTTTTTTTTTTTTTTTTTTTTTAGCTTTTCTCAACTGAGTACATGTCATTTTGTGGCAATTTAGAGTTCTATAGGCGGGTATTTTAGACTTTTCCAGACTTTTTTGCTCATATTTTACCTTATTTTGCAGTATTTTCTAATGCTTTTAGCACTTTTACAAGCATTTTTGTACGTTTTAGTCGAGCTTTCAGTGATTGTAGTGCTTTGTCAAACATTTTTCAGGATTTTAATAATGATTCTTAGCGTTGTCGCTGTTGTTTAGTAGGTTTTTGAAGCCATGCTAGGGCCATTCGAGGAGGGTGTTTAGGTCTGTAAGACAGCTGGATTCAGGGTATTGATTAGACATTTTATATCTTTTCCATACATCTTGAACAGTTTTGTTGGTATATACGACTCTTAAACAGTCATATTTCCCATTTTCAGACGTTTTATTAACACTTTACAGTATTTTGCTGTGTTTTATAATGATTTTATCACTTTTACAGACAATTTAGCACAGTTTGAGTATAATGTGCTGCATTTTGCAGAGTTTTGAAGTGCTTTGTGCCTCCTTACAGATTATATTCAACAAGCCAATATACATCGGAATGAGCGTACTGGATATCTCAAAAACCCTCATGTACTCATACCAATATGACGTGTTATTGCCGTATTATGGGGTTGAAAACCTGAAGCTTATGTACATGGATATGGGTTCCTTCATTCATCGAGTCACAACTGCTAACATGTACCTCGACAAAATTCAATTTCTTGAACATTTGGATACATCTGATTACCCTGAAAACCGCATGTTCCACTCCACGCAGAACAAAAGGTGCTGGGAAAGTTTAAAAATGAAGCTAACGGAAAAATCATCCAACGACTTGTCGGACTGAGACCTAAGATGTATGCTCTCGATTTTGATGCAGGAATGATAAAAAAGATTAAAGGTATAAAACGAAACGCCATTAAGCAGTACATCACATTCGACAGTTATGTAGATTATCTTAAAAACAATGAAATAATAAGAACTCCTATGAATTTGATCATGTCTAAACAGCTTAACGTTTCGTCTGTATAAGTCAACAAAATCGCTCTATCGCTCCATGATGATAAAAGAGTGATTGCTGATGATGGAATATCAACCTATGCTTATTGTTACTAAAAAGTTGTGAAAGTATCATGAGAGAATGCAGCATGCATTGCTCATCATCGGCAACGTAGTAGGACAATTGAAGTTTGCACTGCAAACGCTCCCATGCACATAGTAAAAGACACATAAAGATAGAAGAATAAGAACGAGAGGTGGCGGTAACTCTGCCATTAGAATACATTTCTAATGCTGGTCTCAAGCCCAGATAAAAGAGGAGAGACGTATAACCTCTAATGCTAATTACATTTATATGAAGTCAAATAAAAATAAAAAGTTAAAAATACTGGCCAGAACTCAGAAAATATGCCCAACGCTTCAATAACAACAGCAGCAGCAACAACAACAATAACAACATTAAAAAAAGGGCGGGACCACTGATCTAGAGAAAACACATAAAAAACAACAGAAGATGAAAACATGATATTTCCAAAACAATAAACACCTCGACAACAAAGTTTTAGACCCTTCTTTTGGGGTCAGCCTGAAAAAGAGATACATCACACAAAAAATGGAAAAAACGAAAACTTAGGTTATGTTAGATTTACAAGAATGACTGAAAACCGTGCAAACATATCCCCCCACTTCACAAGTTAGCACATGCATAAAGGACATAATATGACTCTTAAAGGATTGCAAAATACGTAAACACAATACAGAAATGACCAAAAAGGATCCACACTATGGAAAATGTGGTGAAACTGTAAAATATCGGATTGGCTATAAAAGCGTTCTGGAACATATGAAAATGCTATAAAACATAGTAAATAGTGTGAAAAAACGTCAGAAAACACTGAAACGATGTCATCAATTACCACAAAAATGCTGAAAATTGTTGTGGAAATGACATAAACCATCACAAAATGTAATTAACTTCCATCAGACGTAAGAAACGGGGTCTACAAAGTCGCATGAAAAGGACACTTAAAGTGCTCATAAACGTACAAAAATGTTAGTTTACCTTCGTCGTTGTCATAAAGTTCTTAAAAAGCTTCCAAAAATACATTCAAAATTGATTGAAATTCCTATTGCCTAAGGATTTAACACTACTCTATAGTTGTGAATATCATAATATTCTAAAATGATCTGTAAGGAGGCACAAAGCACTACAAAAAACTCTGCAAAATACAGCACAGTATACTCAAAATGTGCTAAAATGTCTATAAAAGTGATTAAGTCATTATAAAACACAGCAAAATACTGTAAAATATTAATAAAACGTCTTAAAATGGGAAATATGATTGCTGACTTAGGTTCAAAACAACCCCTTAGTGCAACGGTTCCCAACCGGTGTGCCCCGGCACCCTAGGGTGCCGCGAGATATTGAGATAAACAAAACAAAAATACCTTCTACTGAAGCCTTAAGTCTTGTAAGGTCTTGAAATAAAATAAGTCAAATAAATTACTCTCATGCACGGCAGATAGTGAAAGTGGTCGATTCATTTCAATAATTCAGTTATACTAGTATCCCACAGATGGCATTACAGCTATACCCTGCCGAACATTCCCGAGACTACTCGCTTCCTCACGAACATTCGCGAGACTTCGACAGATGAATATATAAAAGTGTACGCCGCTTGGCGCTTTCAGTTGTCTTCCTCGCGTGTTTAGCTATGGATAAGTTCATTGTTAAACGTAAACGCCAGGACAGTGAAAGTGAACAGTCGCCTCCTACTGCTTGCTTTAAGAAGCCAAATCTTACAGTTTCTCCCGGACCGTCGAATTCACCACATAAAGAAGACAAACGAAAGAAAAGAACATACCAGGACAGTTACTTAGCGTATGGATTTAAGTGGAATAACAACAAGGAAAACCCTATCCCTGTGTGTTTAGTTTGTGGCGAAACACTTAGCAACGAAGCCATGGTACCTAGCAAACTGAAGCGGCATCTTACTACAAAGCATCCTAGTGTGTCACAGAAAAGTGTAATGTATTTTTCACATATATTAGAAGGGGAGAAGAAAACAGCTGTGCGAATGGTAAAGAGAATGACCATAGGTGATACTGCTCTTGAAGCCTCATTTAAAGTAGTAGAACTGATAGCAAAAAAAAAAAAAAAAGAAACCTGATACTTTTGGAGAGGAAATCATTGGCCCTGCATGTCAAGTTATAGTTTCAACAATACTTGGCGAAGGAGCAGCTAATCAAATTTCGAAAGTTCCTCTGTCCAAAAACACAATCAGCCGCAGGATATCTGAAATGTCATGCAATATCAACGAACAAGTCACGGAGAAAATAAAAACTTATAGAACACTTGCTTTGCAAGTAGATGAGAGTCTCGATATTGGTGACAAACCGCAACTCCTTGGTTTTATCAGATATATTGACGAAAAAGATATTAATGAACAGTTTCTGTTCTGTAGACCGCTGGAGACTACAACCACAGGTCATGATATTTTCGTTTCTATTAAGTCCTATCTCAATGACCATGATCTTTCATGGAAAGACTGTTGTGATATATGTACAGATGGTGCACCATCTATGTCTGGGAAAATTAAAGGTTTTACTGCCAGAGCTCTCAATGAAAATCCATCCATTATTATAACTCACTGTTTTCTGCATAGAGAGGCATTAGTCGTGAAAGCGTGTAATGAAGATTTTGCTGAAGTGTTTAACCAAGTTGTGAAAATGGTGAACTATATGAAGTCTCGACCTTTAAAGTGCAGAATTTTTGAACAGTTATGTCGCGCAACGGATGTAGCTCATACCTCTTTGTTACTTCACACAGAAGAAAGGTGGTTGTCGCGGGGTCGTGTATTGAACCGGTTTCTCGAACTTAAAGAACAGCTAAAAACTTTTTTAAAGATGAAAATCAAGACACATTTCATGAGCTCTTACTAAGTGATTCTTGGTGTTTTGAACTGTCGTATCTGGCAGATATTTTTCATAAGCTGAATGAACTGAAAGTTTCGATGCAGGGTCGACATGAAACAATAATCTCCTCAACCAATAAAATGAAAGGTTTTAAAAGAAAACTTAGTTCTTGGAAGTCTGCAGTTCAAAAATGAGATTTGTCGAACTTTCCATCTCTTCTTAATGTGGCAGGAGATAAAGATCTGGGTAAGCTGAAAGACCGCATTTGTGATCACTTATCAAAATTGCAAGATGCAATAGATGCGTACTTTCCAACTATTTCCACTACGAATCTCGACTGGGTTGTCTCACCATTTGATTTCGTAGATAGTGCAGAGGAAATAGATTTCACTGCTTGCGAACGAGATGAATTTATTGATCTTTGCGCTGATTCCACACTCAAAAGTAAGTTCATCAAGAGTGAGGCGTCGGTGGCCTAGTTTTTGGCTTCAACGGAGAGAGGAGTACCCTAACCTAATGAAGAAAGTAATTAACGCACCTTTGCCCTTTTCAACATCCTATCTATGCGAGCAAGCCTTCTCTGCTATGGTGACAATAAAATGCAAAGGAAGAAATAGACTGAATAACCTTGAGGATGATTTGCGTGTTTCACTCACAACTGTAAGACCCGACATCACATATCTGTGCTCTAAGCATCAATCACAAGTTTCACATTAATCATTAATCGAACAGAATTTATTGATGTATTTTTACTCAGTGATTGTAGTAAAGTTTACTGTATTATGTTATGGTGTACGTTATTATTATATAATATTTGAATAAATTAACATATTAAGCTTAATTTTCTTTTAATTCAAGGAAGGGTGCCCCTAGTGTTTAATGTTATTCCCAAGGGTGCCGTGAACTTCTAAAGGTTGGGAAACACTGCCTTAGTGCAACCAATGGAATTATTAACACCTAAGTGCAGAAAAATCAGATTTACACACACTAGCCTAGACCTAACGTGGCGCTTCACTCTAGTTCTATAATTTTTAATGGCTAGTGATAATTTATATTCAATTAATAGTTCTGAATTTTACGATATGAGCGCAACAATGAATGATATGGACGATTTGAACGCCACCCGTCCGATGGATAGTGAAACAACGGAATTGTAAGAAACCAAAGCAAACGAAGGTTCAATATAAGCTTTATTGAAATTTAAAGAGTAAAAATAGAATTGGGACATTTTTAAAGCTTTGTAATAGGAAAATACGATGAGGAAAAGTGAAAAACCAACGTATTGAGCATAACCCGTAGAACGATTTAATAACTATGGCATACCATGATCCCTGTCAAAACATTTTGTGCTGTATTTCTTGTGTACCTCCTGAAGCAGAACTGTTTTAGGATGACACTATTCCTTATTATTATTATTATTATTATTATTATTATTATTATTATTATTATTATTATTATTATTATTATTATTATTATTATTATCATCATCATCATCCTCATCCTCATCATCATCATCATCATCTTCATCATCCTCATCCTCATCATCATCATCCTCATCATCATCATTATTATTATTATTATTATTATTATTAATTATTATTATTATTATTATTAATTATTATTATTATTATTAATTATTATTATTATTAATATTGTTATTGTTGTTATTGTTATTGTTGTTATTGTTATTGTTGTTATTGTTATTGTTGTTATTGTTATTGTTGTTATTGTTATTGTTGTTATTGTTATTGTTATTATTATTATTGTTATTATTATTATTGTTATTATTGTTATTATTATTGTTATTATTATTGTTATTATTATTATTGTTATTATTGTTATTATTATTGTTATTATTATTATTGTTATTATTATTGTTATTATTATTGTTATTGTTATTATTATTGTTATTATTATTATCATCATCATCATCATCATTATCATTATTATTATTATTACTATTTTTCTTTTATATAGCCCTCTTTAACATCTAAGGTCATATCGGGGACTTCGAATTAGAAAAAACTCGTCTGTAGGTTTTGCGTTGAGTTTTAAACCATTTTATTTCCTCAAACACGCACACATTCACTCTCACAATCACTCTGTAGGGGATGGGGAATAATACTGGTTAAAGAAAAATTCCCCGCCACACTCGACCACGGAAGCAGTCTATTCCTTATTGTTTTAGCACTCCTTTCAACTATTTATTACGAAAGATATTTGTAAGATAGATTTTATTTAACTCATTTTTACAAAATGTTCAATGATATCCAAAATCAACAAATTCCATTTTATTTTTAAACTTCTGAATACATTGCTAACCAAATACCGTTTTATTTGAGTATGCCCCCATATGTTCCTCTAAATCGACTTTCATCCTAGAACGTAGGTGTCATTCAGCAATCTTAGTGCCTGTGCCAAACGAGATATTAGACTGTTGGAATCCTTGCGTCCAACAAAGCAATAAATTGTAACCAAAGGAGATGCAGAAGCGAACACATCAACTGAAAATGTTGATAAGGTTGAAAATTCAAATCTTTTTCGCTTGAGATAAGAATAGCAAACACATTTAAAACAGAACAACGTCGCATGACGACGAGAAAAGTAAAGGAAAACTAAATAAAAGTAAAATAAACACAAATGATTATACAAACGTCGGCGTTGTTTGATTAGAAGAGAACAAAAAAAAAAAAAAAAAACAAAAAAAAAAAAAAAACAGAATTTATAAGCTGCCAAACATACTATCAGTGAAAAAAGATAAGTAACTCATCTCGGAGTCAGATCTACTGTATAATCAAAAGAAATTCAGTGGCGGCTAACCATGAAGAACTGTGGAAGTTACCATTCCAAAAATAGGTATACAAACGGCTAAAGAAGGGTAAATTGAAATTGAATTTTATTTGTGCACGCTGTCTAACTGCTGCAGTCCTCAGTGTCCCATTTTATATTGGGCGTGAAAGACCACTTAGTTTTGCTCAGAGGCCTCTTTATCCGACTTGAGGTTCTTTTACGTATCGTGCATCTAGGACACGAGACTAACGGTTTTAATTCCCTTCCGAAAGCTTTTTATGCCCGATAAAATACATCGCCCTCCTAGGGTTTTTTTGTTTGTTTGTTTGTTGTTGTTGTTGTTGTTGTTGTTGTTTTTTTTTTTTTTTTTTTTTTTTTTTTTGGCCTTCAGGTGTAAACTATTTGGCTATTAAGAGAGAGGGAAGGAAATTAAGGCTATGAGAAAAGATATAACGCTATAATACATTTAAATTGTAGTCTTTAAGGAACTGTATTATTCCATGATAAATTGGCAAAGCTAATGACGCACAGCGAGGAATACCTATCTGCATTACGGGCATGTATTTAAAATTAAGCAGTATGTACGAAAGTACGTACAACTGCGTAATAAACGTTGAAATATTTGCGGAAAGTAAGGAGCAATAAATTCAGAATTCGCAGCCTTCCTATATTCTTGCATGAATATGGGAAAAGTAGATGCCCAGGGGCAAAGAAAAGAATTATTCTGCCAGATTATGTACTTATTTCGGGAAAATACCTAAGAATGAAATATTTCGAAAGGGCTAATACTGAATCAAAGATTTCTTTCTTCTTTTCTTTCCTTTTACTTTCTCTAACCCGCATGTACGACGCATACATAGCGGATAGAGAAAGTATTGTATTCCACCCTGAGTCCGGAAAAAGCATTTTTAGAAAAAGGTCCGTGCGTGTCTGTCTCTCAGTATTTCTGTGTACTGTGGACAGCTTAGCTCAAAAACGAAAAGACCGTTAAATACCAAACTCGGTATTTAGGTTTAGTGTCTTCCAAGGATTCAACACGAAGATTTTCAAGAAAATCCCCCCACCACAAACTATCCTTTACATGGAAAAATGTTCGAATGTTTTGATTTTCTCAAAAATCATTCTAACGATTTAGATCAAAATCCCGCATATTAAAGATATTTACACTCCAAATAAAATGTATATCTTGAATTTTCTGGGAATAGCTTCTGAAGACCTCTTTATTCTGGGTGAATTTTGCGGAATTTTGCTTAACTGGGAAACCGTAAGAGATAGACAAAAACTTATTACACGAAAACATAAATCTCGTCAAAACACACACTTTATGTCCATTACATTTTTGTTGTGGAGGTAACTGTTTCCGAGATATTCCTTATTATTTGTTTCAATGGTAAAGTACTTATACTTTTCTCAAACAGAAAGTATCCATTTTTCTTTTGTTCTAAATCTGTTCAAGCAAAGAAGCGAATTGCAATGACAATCGCATAACGACAGCTTTTAAAATATTGAACTCGCTTAGCTTAGCGCATTCCTTTAGTTCCCTTCAAAGTATAAGGAACTAAGTAATAAGATATTTCAGCTAATTTTTATCTCGATTAGCATGGTGTAGAAAGAAGAAGAATATTTTGTAAGAAGTTTGTTTGTAGAGCAGATAGAGAAGGTCATGTGAGTGTAACCCATTAGATTTTTTTACTCAAAGTGCATATTTTAATGAGCGTTACATCCCCTGAGGTAAGTTTTCGTTTATTATGGTTTTCTAGCCATGTAAAATTCGGTGGCAATGAAGAAGACTTCACAGGTTATTCGCGAAAAACGCAAAATAACACATACTCCTCATGTCAATTTTCCAACCATGATACTTTAATCAAAACAGCATGAGAAAATGAAAATTAATGAAACGTATCTTATATGTAGGAAAGTTACGTTCTTATCGTTAGGTTTTATAACCTCGAAGAAGTTAGACTTGGGTGGCGGCATGGCGTAGTTTAGACTGCTAATCTCTCACCAAGGCTGCTCAGGTTCAATCCCAGGGGACCGCATGCGCATGTGGGACAAAGTATCCCCCGCCATTCATTACACTACCTGCTCCATATTCATCTTTCGTTCCATCCATTTCACAGTCGTTTCATCATCTGTTTCCTCACTCTCATACCAGCCATCGGGTTGATCATCCATACTGGCTGCTTTCTCTGACCCAGAATACTTCTGCTCCTCAAAAGGTACCTGACCCCATGTGGTGGCTTTAAAGCCCTGCGGGGTTGTGAGTCCTTCATACGAGGAGGGTAAACAGAAGAAGAAGATGCTAGACTTAAATGACAAGTTTGGTATACTTATTCGACTTAACGTTTATGAATTACGCCATTCACAGGTATGCGCGCCCACACATATGCCCACACAAACAAACTCGTACAGATGCTTTGTTTTTCTAAAAAAAAAAAATCTTTTTAAGATGCAGGGGACTTCGCAATAGATTTAACATTTCTATATCGAATTTTGAGTGGAATGTATTTCTTTGCGATGGCGAAGGTGAAATTGAACCCAATACAGTCTAAAATTTAGATTAAATTTTATGCATTCGTTTTATATGAAAGTTGGTCTGGATGGCTCATTTGATTTGGCGCTGGCCTTCTCATCCCAAGGTCGCAGATTCAAACCCGGCCCAGGATGATGGTTTTTAATTGTGCATAAAAGGACAGCCCCATGCCAATAGATTTACTGGAATATAAAAATTCCTGCGGTACGGAAATTCAGGCACACAGGCAGCGCTAAAATGATCCTAACCGTTGACAGCGTCTTTTCGAAAACAAATTCTTATTCTTCTTCTTCTTATTATTACTGTTTTAAATGAAGACGTAGGTTTTAGCATGCTTTAAAATAAATCATTTATATTTTAATGTTAACTTCGCGGGATAACAAGCGAGCAAAATTGAAATAGCAGGAATCCATGTTAACTCTGTGTCTTCGTCAAGAAACTGGCAAAACGATGTCGACGAGCGAGGGTAGCCCGAAGATGCGCTAATCATGCACCTACCCTTGCTAGGGTTTGAACACGTGCTGGCGGGAATGTAGGGTTTCCAGGGTGATGGGTCGAAATGAGGTTGGGGAGTGAAAGGAGGTAGCAAGAATTCCCCAAACTGTTGGCAGTCATGGGCCCGTAAACCGCTGGAGTAAGTTTATTTCATAATTATTTTATTTTTATTTTGGGGTGTTATTTAAATCTTGAAGTCCAAGCAACTCTTGAAAGAATTGCATATGCCTAAGCTCCTGGTGGAATTGCTCCATTGTTACCGGATATGCCCGCATGCCATGCGGGGAGGCCGGTGTAGCCTGAAGCGGCGTGTTCTAGGGCTATGATCCCCAAGAGACCTAACGAGGCCACACTAATGGAAAGGTAAACTGTCGTAGAATTTTACAGCCGGCGACTAATATTGTCCTTCATATAGGGGAGTCCTGAGGCTTCGTGAAGCAGTCTCACAGGAAAAAAGAGAGGACCAGAATATATAGTCCGAAGTAGCAGCACTCGTTGAAGCAGCAGCAGACTGGAGTCTTGATCTCGCAGGCATAAAGTAAAATGGCGACTATGAGAGCCCTTAAAAGGCGGAACTTCAGGGAAACCTGCATCGGGCACAAGTAGACCACATCCTCAATGGCCCGACACAGTAAGTCCTTAACTGCTCCCCAAAAGTTAAGCCCTTATCAAGCGTCACTCACAAGTAGGTAACGGGAGTTCGCCCACTCAATCCTCCCGAGGTACGTGTATGAGGAGAAGTTTGCAAGAAAGCGGCGCTTGGTGAAGAGACTGGCGTGTCTTTTCTCCGGGATACTGGAAAACCGCCACGATCACAACACTCTTAAAAGAGGTGGAGTTGTCTTTGAATGAGGTTGAATGCTCAGCGTGGGTTTCTCTTTGGTATTTAAGCTTAGTATCTCCCAAGGATGCGACACTAAGATTTTGAGAAAATTCCGCCACCCCAAACTACCCTTTACAAGGAAAAAGTTTCGAGTTTTTTATATTCTAAAAAACTGACTCTAATTTTATTTTATTAAAATACCATATTTTTACTTTATCCATACGCACTATGTACATAGTGTATAGAGGAAGTATTGCACTCTACCAAAAATTCGATACCGAGATTTCACCGGAAATATATGTTTTAGGGTCCACAATATCCAAAAAAAGCATTTTCACAAAAAGGTCCGTGTGTGTGTGTATGTGTGTGTGTGTGTGTGTGTGTGTGTGTGTCCGTGTGTCCGTGTGTCCGCGTGCCTGTGAACACGATAACTCAAAATCGAAAAGTCGGTAAAATACCAAACTTGGTATTTAAGTTTAGTATCTTCCAGGGATGCGACTCGAAGATTTTGAGAAAAATTCCCCACCCCCAACTACCCTTTACATGGAACTTTTTTCGAAAATTTTGATTTTCTCAAAAATGGCTCTAACGATTTTGATTAAAATTTCGGATATTAAGCATATTTACCTGAAAAATGAAATGTATATCTTGAATTTTCTGGGAATATCCTCTGAAGAGTAGTTTATTCTGGATGAATTTTACTAAATTTTGAATGACTGCTAAACCGTAAGAGATGGACAAAAACTTACTGCACAAGAAATGTAGAGCACATTAAAACACACAATTTATGTTATATACATTTTTTTCGTGGAGTTCGTCGTTTTTGTGACATTCCTTACTTTTGGTTTCTGCTACGAAAATCGTATACTTTTCTCATATAGGAACTTGTCAACTCCTATCCATATAAACAAAGAAACTTCATTGACATAGCAACCAGCTTTTGACTATCACTTTAAGCTACGGTTGTCCTTTTAATTCGCTTCTACTTACAAGGAAGCGAGTAATAAGACCATTTTCTGATTAGCATAAAGTAAAGAGAAGTATAAGCTTTTTAAGAACAATTTGTTGCAGGGATATGGAGAAAGTCATGTGAATGGTACACATCAGATTTTTTCTCATATAGTAAGTTGTCCGTGTTTCTTTGTTTTACTACTGCCCATACAAAGAAACTATTTTCAATGACAATTTGACTTTCGCTTTGGCATAGTGTATTTTCTTAGTCCCCTTTTATTTATAAGAAACTAAGTAATAAGATCGATCTGCTAATGCTTATCTGGATTAGCATAAAATAGAAGAAGAATTTTTTGTAAAAAGTTTGTTTGTAGAAGGGGCAGAGGAAATCATGTGAATGCAACATATCAGATTTTTACTTTCTCCATACGCACTATATACATAGTGTATAGAGAAAGTATTGCACTCCACCAAAATATTCGATACCGAGATTTCACCGGAAATATATGTTTTAGGGTCCCCAATATCCAAAAAAAGCATTTTCACAAAAAGGTCCGTGTGTGTGTGTGTGTGTGTGTGTGTGTGTGTGTGTGTGTGTCCGCGTGTCCGTGTGTCTGTGAACACGGTAACTCAAAAACGAAAAGTCGGTAAAATACCAAACTTGGTATTTAAGTTTAGTATCTTCCAGGGATGCGACACGAAGATTTTGAGAAAAATCCCCCACCCCCAACTACCCTTTACATGGAGCTTTTTTCGAAAATTTTGATTTTCTCAAAAATGGCTCTAACGATTTGGATTAAAATTTCGTATATTAAACATATTTACCTGGCAAATAAAATGTATATCTTGAATTTTCTGGGAATGGCCTCTGAAGAGTAGTTTATTCTGGATGAATTTTACTAAATTTTGAATAACTGCTAAACCGTAAGAGATGGACACACATTTACTACACACAAATGTAGAGCACATTAAAACACACAATTTATGTTATATACATTTTTTTGTGGAGTTCGTCGTTTTTGTGACATTCCTTATTTTTGGTTTCTGCTATGAAAAACGTATACTTTTCTCATACTGGAACTTGTCAACTCCTATCCATATAGACAAAGGAACTTCATTGACATAGCAACCAGCTTTTGACTATCACTTTAACCTACGGTTGTCCCTTATTTCTCTTCTACTTACAAGGAAGCGAGTAATTAGACTATTTCTGCTATTTTTGTCTGATTAGCATAAAGTAAATAGTGTAAGCTTTTTAAGAATTATTTGTTGCAGGGATATGGAGAAAGTCATGTGAATGGTATGGTACACATCAGATTTTTTGAGCTATGCTGCACACACACACACACACACACACACACACACACACAAACACACACACTGACAGGTAGACACATAAGGACGTTTTTTGAAAAATGCTTTTTTGGATTCAGGGCGCCTCGAAACACGTATTTCCGGTGAAATTTCAGTATCGAATTTTTGGGTGAAATACAATACCTTCTCAATACACTATGTACACAGTACGTGTAGAGAAAGTAACTAATAACTTAATCAATATTTTTCAGTATGCAATTTATCGTCAGTGCAAAAAATTTTCAGCAAAATGCTTATTACAATTTAATGGTTGAGTTCTTGGATAAAGGTGGGCACAAAAAAAAAAAAAAAAAAAAAAAAAAAAAGTATTTATTTTTCACATTAATGACCTTAACATTACAGGGAAATAAATGTTTTAAACTTTCGGCATTAAATACATTAGTATTTCAAATGTTGATGGCAAGATCCATTACATTATATTACAAAACTTGGGAAGTTTTAGGTAATTGTTTATAATCGTGTAAGTATTTTCACCTGCATCCACTATGAAAATAAACTGCACAGAAAGTAAATACATTGAAGTACCAACATTTACGCGGAATATAAGAATGGTAGACAAAGGGAAAAATCTGATATGTTCCATTCACATGACTTTCTCTATATCACTGCAACAAATTATTCTATTTACTTCATCTAATGGAGCAAAAATTAGCAGAAATAGTCTTATTACTTGCTTCCTTGCTAGTAGAAGCGAAATAAGGGGTACCATAGGTTAAAGTGATAGTCAAAAGCTGGTTGCTCTGCGACTGAAGTTCCTTTGTTTGTATGGACACGAGTTCACAAAGTCCTGTATGAGAAAAGTATAAGTTTTTATAGCTGAAACGAAAAACAAGGAATATCTCAAAATCAATCAACTCCACGAAAAAAATGTATGTAACATAAATTGTGTCTTTTACGGTGCTCTACATTTGTTGTGTGATAAGTTTTCGTCCATCTCTTACGGTTTAGCAGTTATGCAAAATTCCGTAAAATTGGCCCTGAATAAAATAGTCTTCAGAGGCTATCCCCAGAAAATTAAAAATATACATTTTATTTGTAAGGTAAATATCTTTAATATACGATATTTTAATAAAAATTGTTAGAGCCATTTTTTAGAAAATCAAAAGTTTCGAAAAAAGTTCCATGTAAAGGGTAGTTGGGGGTGGGGGGATTTTTCTCAAAATTTTCCTGCCGTATCCCTGGAGGATACTAAACTTAAATATTAAGTTTGGTATTTTACCGACTTTTCGTTTTTGAGTTACCATGTTCACAGACACACGGACACACACATACGGACCTTTTTCTGAAAATACTTCTTTTGGATACAGGAGACCCTAAAACATATACTCCTGGTGAAATCTCGGTATCGAATTTTTTGGTGGAGTGCCATACCTTCTCTATACACTATGTACATAGCACGTATAGAGAAAGTAAATATCTGATGCGTTCCACTCACATGACTTTCTCTATCTGTTTTGCAAACAAACTATTCTTACTAAGATTCTATCTACATCTCTTCTTTCTTCATGCATCAGACATTATTGACTGCAGCAGTCTGCATAATATTGTTCATGCCACCGGATTTAGGTCTGCCATTATTCCTTTTGCAATTCGCCATTCCCATTATTATTCCCATTCCTATTCCCATTTATAATTCTTAAAATTAAATGGATGTAGACAGACTACCACATATATACCTAGCTTAAAAAAGTTCCCGAAATCGTCTATTTTCTCTTTAATGTATGTATAACAAAGTAAAGAATACTTTATATATTGCGGAAGAGAACTATTTTGAAGGAAATGTTGTGTTAATTTCCTTATGGTATCTTGTTTCTATGTTATTTACACATTCCGTGAACTTTATGAATATTGTTTGTATGTATGTGTGAATGTGTGTATATTTAAAAGGTTCCCTCCTTGTATATTCACTTCATTGGAAGTCTAATTTTCCTGTAATCAGCAACTGCTCTTATAAAGCTCATTTAATTTGCTTCAAATTTAATTTTATTTTCTCTGTCATGATGCAAGTTTCGCTCCCATATAAGTACTAGTTTTCACTGATATTGCTTTATAGAATTTGAATATTTTGTATTTTCTTACTTTATTAAAAAATCTTTTTTTGATGCCATTGAAATAATTAAACACTTCCAACTTTTTAATTATATCATATATTATTTTTGACTCGATTTTTTGTATCGAAGGTATTTAAATTTTGTAACTTGCTCCAGAACAATGTTTTCTTATACAATTTCTGATCGGATACACTCTTTTTCTCTGAATGCTACCACTTTAGTTATATTTAAGGATATTGGCAGATTATATTCTTTACTGTTTTATTCAATCATATATTGATTTCTAAAGTTAATATTCTGAATTAAATGTAATAACCTGATCATCTGCTGTTCAAACTTTTGTGTGCAAAATTTATACTCCATTATGTATTGCACTTCACTGAAAACTTTTAATATTTTTTTTGTCTGGCAAGAAAATACAATGTACGTAGTAAGTAGAGAAGATATTGTATTCATCCAAAAATTCGATAGCGAGATTTCATCGGAATTATATGTTTTGGGAATCCCGAATCCAAAATGTTTAGAAAAAGGTCAGTGTGTGTCTGTGAGTGTGTATGTGTGTGAACAGCATAGGTAACTCTAAAACAAAAAGTCGGTGAACTATCAAACTTGGTATGTAAGTTGATTATCTTCCATGGATGCAACAGAAATATTTTCACAAAAATCCCCCACCCCAAAATGGCTCTAACGATTTTGATTGAATCGCATATATTAAAGATGTTTATAGAAGAATGAAATGTATAGCTCGAATTATCTTAACTAATCTCTAAAGATTTCTTTATTCTGGATGCATTTTGCATAACAGGTAAACCGTAAGAGATAGACGAAAACCAGCTTCTCAAAAATGTAGATCTGGTTAAACCACACAATTCATGTAGGTAATATACATTTTTATGGTATTAACTTCTTCCGAGATATTACTTGTTATTTGTTTCAGTTTTAAACTACTTAAAGAGATCCGAGTTTCAATTGTTTCACATAGTGACAGCTTTTGAAGAACTTGACTATGGCTTTAGCCTAGTGCATTCCCTTATTCCTCTTACTTATAAAGAACTAACTGGTAAGCCATTTCTGACAATGTTTATCTTGATTAGCATGAAGTAGAAGAGTAAGTGAAGATTTGAAGCTTTCTCGGTGTTGATTATTACAGATGACTTCTCGGGTTAGCAATCGAATAAAATTGGAATGAGAAAAATCCAAGCTTTCGACCATCTTGACTCTGTGGTCTTCGTCAAGGAACTGAAGTCTTTCCTGATGAAGACCACAGAGTTAAGATGGTCGAAAGCTTGACTTTCTCTGATTCTAATTTAACTCAGTTGCTATTATGTGAAGCCATCTGTAATAGAAGAATGAGTTTTTGTAAGAATAGTTTGTTACAGATTAGATAGAGGAAGTCATGTGAATATAACACACCAGATTAGACATGTCTCCTAAGCCATCCTTTATTATTATTATTATTATTATTAAGATGGTCTAGATTCTCAAACCAACGTTCGCCACTGCCAACTTGACACTACTTTAAATTGTTAAAACGAATAACTAAATAAATACGCGGTCTTATTGTTTACAGGAGGTTCTACATTCGTAATAATCAAACAGAATCATACCTACTCTTTTACCCTCTGAGTAAATGCATGATGATTTTTGTGGATCTTTTGTTATGCTTTCTCATCATAAAAATTCAGTTTTATATGAGGTGATTTCCAAAAAAACATGAATGAAACCTTTTAAATATTGGTTTGCGTAAGATGAAGCCTGGGTGTAAATTTGGAACAAGCACCAATTATTTTAATTACGCTCAATAATCCGGGCGGAAACCACATATTCCGTTTGACCTAATCCGTTACAAAAGTTGTTCCCTTGAGTTACACAGTCTCTTGCTATTTGTTACGTCAGTCCACATGCAAGCACAGAAATGTTTATTCCTACAAGAAGGACATTCCACAGCAGGTGGATAAGAGCAAAGATAAGGATCTGAGTTGGAAAGAAAGAAAACAAAAGAAAGAGTAGGAAGCGCCCGAGGGGGTGGATTGCTGGATGCCTTTGAAGAAAAGCTCCGCTGAAAGAGAACGTCAACAAGCAAAGGGAGGAGCCCAAGGTACAGACGATATTAAAAATGGGGAGGACTCATCACCAGGACTCCAGGGAAATGGGGAGGATTATTAATGCAACTGTGCAAGTAGAGAAGAGATTTTCTTGATGTGATAATAATAATAATAATAATAATAATTTCATAAGTTAGATAAGACCTGACCGAAGGCCTATTTTGTTCTGTGCCTAGGTGAATAATTTGACCCACAAATTTTCGTATCATCTCTTTCACTCATACGAATTTGATTTCTTCTTCTTCACCCAATACCAGACATTGGGCTGATCAATCATCCTGGATATACTATGATCCAGTTTGCATACTCTTCGACAAACTACTAATTCAAGGCATTGACTTATAGTCCTATAAAGAGGAGGGTATTCCGTTAAAGAAGAAGAAAAATACTTGAAACATTCAATACCACATGGTGACTCGAACCATTAAACTTCAGTTCTCCATGCTGATGCACTTACCACTGACCCAAAAACTAAAGCGCGCACACTTGTGAACAGCAAACTCAAAAGAAAAAAAAAGTCTGACGTGTTCCATTTACAGCACTTTCTGTACATTTCTACAACAAATTATTGTTAAACAGCTTATTCTTCTATTTATTTCATGCTAATCGAGAAAAAAATTAGCAGAAATCGTCTAATTACTTGTTTCCATTTAGGTAGAAGGGTAATAAGGGAGTGCCATAGGCTAATAAGTGATAGTCAAAAGCTGATTGCTATGTGATTGAAGTTCCTTTGTTTGAATGGACAGGAGTTGACAAATTCACGTATGAGAAAAAGTATTTTAAAGCTGAAATCAATAACAAGAAATATCTCCAAAAAATAATATATATATATAGCATAAATTGTGTGTTTTAACTTCCTCTACATTTTTTGTGTGGTAAGTTTTTGCCTATCTCTTACGGTTTACCAGATACGCAAAATTCAGCAAGACTCACCCAGAACAAAGAGGTCTTTAGAGGTTGTTCCTAGAAAATGCAAGATATACATTTCATTTCCCATATAAATATCTTTATTATGTGATATTTTAATCAAAATCGTTATAGCCATTTTTGAGAACGTCAACATTTTCCGAATTTCTTCCATGTAAAGGGTAGTTTGGGGTGGAGGGATTTTCTCAAACTCTCTGGACGATACTAAAGTTAAATACCAAGTTTGGTATTTTACCGACTTTCGTTTTTGAGTTATCTTGTTCACAGTCACACGGACACACGGACCTATTTCTGATTTTTTTATACAGGGGACCCTAAAACTTATATTTCCATTGAAATTTCGGTATCGAATTGTTGGGTGGAGTGCAACCTCTCTATACACTATGTACATAGTACGTGTGATGAAAGTAATAATAAGTTAGAAGCATTGCACACTGTTTCGGTTTTTTTTTTTTTACTTTCTCAACACTACTATGTACATAGTGTATAGAGAAGGCATTGCATTTCACTCAACATTTCGATACCGAGCTTTCACCAAAAATATACGTTTTAAAGTCTCCAGTATCCAAAAAACGTATCTCGATTAACATGAAGTAGATAGAAGTTTAAGTTTTAAACAATAATTTGTTACAGAAATGTAGAAAAATGCACGTGTATGGAACACATCAGAGTTTTAGAAACATTTCCGTGTATTTGAGTCGTCCTCCGTGGTGTAATGGTTACCATGCTAACTTCATATACAACACCCGAGATGACATTATCCATGCTATATGGCGGTCAATACTGGACATCAACAGAAGTAGACGCGCAGATGGTATACGACGCCTTCCGAACATTGGGCAAAAGGTCATAAATAATGGAGGCAATTATATTGAAGATGTGTAACTACAAGTACCTCTGTCAATAAAGTCATTTCAAAGAAAAAAATAGTTCTCGTTACTTTTTAAACAGCCTTTATATCTTCCAAGGATGCGACACGAAGATACTCAGAAAAATCCTCCCACCCCAGACTACCCTTAACATGCAACCATTTCGAAAATTTTTATTTCCTCAAAAATGGCTCTAATGATTTTGATTAAAATACCGTATATTTAAGACATTTATAATTTACACGACAAACTAGGTATATAGCTTGTATTTTCTAGGAACAGTCTCTGATGACCACTTTATTCTGGATGAATTTTGCTGGAGTTTGCACAGCTAGTAAACCGTAAAGGATAGACAAAAACTTACTACAGAAAAATTTAGATGTGGTTAAAATACACGAATTATGTCATATCCATTTTTTTCGTGCAGTTGATCATATTTGAGATATTCCTTGTTATTAGTTTCAGTTTTAAAACACTTCAACTTTTCACATACGGTAATTCGTCAACTCCTGGCAATGCAAAGAAACGGATTTCATCCACATGGCAACCAGCTTTTAAAAGAGTTCAGCTGAGTTTATTCCCATATTTTCCTTCTACTTACAAGAAAACAGGTACATAATAAAGACCATTTCTGCTAACATTTATCTCGATTAGCATGAAGTAAGCGTAAGAGTAAGCTTTTTTAACAATAATTTGTTACAAAGATGTAGAGAAAGTCATTAGATCACACTAACATTTTAGTGTCGTTTTTATTCTAAAAGTGCAAATTACTCGTTGAGAACTACTTTTTCTTTATACTCTCTGGTAATCTGTATCCATGTTGGACAAGCAATTTTTTAGCCACAAAGGAGCATAGAGAAAACTAGAATCACAGTTGTTTCTTGTTTTATTGACCATCAGGGGGAAGATAGAACACCTTCTTGAAGCACCAAAGTAAACACCAGCGCTGTCATGGGACAGGATAGGAATACAGTTGATGTTCAAAAAACAGGTCGCTATGTGCTGGCATAGATACTTCATTACCTCACTTGAAACACAACAATTAATTGTTCCATTTAACTGCAAAGTATGGCCTTTGAAATATTGTCATTTTATTTTGTTTCTTTGGGTTTTTGTATAGATACAGTATATCATGCATACACATTAGCATTTATAATTCCAGACTCTTGAGAGGGTACGAAATAGACTTGGCTAGAGAAAACTTCACACCCACATCCGGAAATCGAACTCGGGTCTCCACATCCAGCAGGAAGGTGCATCACCGACTTAGCTAAGGGGTTATTTTATATACTTTTGTGTTACGTTTTCCAGTAATATAAACTTTCCTACAATTCTGTAAAAGTGAAGATCATGATAGGCCAATCAGAGAAAATAGTCCAATTTCAGGTATTCTGTATATATTATTTATGTCAGTATCTGAAAGATGTGAGATTTTAATTTAAATACGCGAGTAGTTATAGAAGGTATGTTTTGGCCCACATTTGCATAATAATTAGAGCAATTAATGTGCATAATTAATTCATTTACATATCAAAAAACTTACATATAAAAATTTGAATAATAATTAGAGCAGTTTATTTGCATATCGGGCAGCTATCAATCAATGATGCATATTAATGAGCCCGCGGACCGCGCCCCCCCCGCGGAGCAGTCCATTGCGAAAAATCACCAATTATTAAGGTACATGAGACTTTGAGGGGTCAATTCCAATTGAAATTGAAATCCGATTTTACCTATCACTGCATAATAAAAACTTTATACATTACTCGATTGGAATATTTATTTTAATTAATTTAATGGCGAATAAAAAGTCATTTTCAAGGCATACGATCACAAGATGGCATCACATTTTACCTGTTTGGACATGCAAATGTTTAGAAATATTTAATACCAACATTTAGTTATACAAAAACCAAATTTCAGCGTTTTATTTAGCGAAATCCATTTAAAAATCCGCCGAAATCACAAAATGATGAGAAATATAAGCAGAACAGATCTTCAAATATATAGCCCTTAAGTGAATTAATGCCACTTATAAATAATAAAGAAAGTACATGACTCAGGGAAAAAGGAAAACAGTAATTATTTATTTTTTTTCTTATTTCATTGCAGAGCTGAATATAAGCTCGGAAAATGGACTTGTTTTGGGGGGTGTGCATTCATCCAATACTTTGAGAATGAAATGTCTATGAGTCATCAGTATGACAAAATTTAAATGAAATGCAATAGCGCTACGATGAGCAAACACAGTACCAGCGGGAATCGAACCCTGATCATCAGAACACACATATACAGATACGCACACAGACACATACATAAATTCATATATTCAATATGCAATCACGAATTCAAATGCAATGCAATAGCGCCACGATGAACAAATATCACACCCGCGGGAATCGAACCCTCGTCATCAGAAGATAAGAACAGAGATACGCACACAGACACATACAAACTCACGTGTATTCATCCCGAAAAACATACTCATCACTGGCAATGAACCCGCTACTCTCCTAAGAAGCACACACACATCAACACACAAAGTCCTTGAATTTATATAAAATGAAAGCTACTAAGACTGCAAGAGGCTCCTGAACTCAAAGTTGTCCCAGCAACAGCCGAATCTATACTAATACCGCAAAAACTTCTTCTCACGCTTAAAGCGAGCCCCGCACCGGCAGATGTAGGGACACGCTCACAAGCGAGACGACCCTTAGTCCACCCAGCTAGGTGTAGGGGACGCTCAGAAGCGGGACCACCCTCAGGATGTCCAGGTAAAGGAGGGTGTCTCCCCTACATTCAACCATGGCATTTCGGCTCGCATACGTTATAATGAAAGAAAAACCTTACCGTCAAGCTTTTTCCCTGGACAAAAATGTGTGCGCGGGGAATTGCGAGCTGAATCTACAGTTATTGTTAACTATTCAGAACCGAAATGCAGCTGCCCCACAAACTATTTGAGACAATTTTTGACTACACTTTAAAAGCAAACACTCCCAAAACCTAACACCAGCTGTCTTTAAGAGGGGGAAAAAAGAAACGCATTCGTTCCTGAGAAAAATATCTTAGAATCTATTCTCCTTTTACCATACAAGAACGCAATAAAATGGACCTAACCAACACCCTACCCGCCCACACATATATACATTATTTGAGATGGCTTACGATATATGTTAAAAGTGAAACAATTTGTGAACTGACAGAACAAAATAAATGAATACCTACTCGTCAGAAAACTTCTAACAGATCGGACAATGGGGTTTCAAGAATCAACAGGTTGCACTTAGAAAAGACTCTAACAAAAACCTCAGTACATCCGACAGAGGAATGTGAAATACGAAATTCTCACCGAAAATATATGCGAACTGTCTAAAGAGAAAAATGGACTGCATTCGTTCATGAGAAGAATGACTTCCAATCTATTCTTCCTTAACCTTACAACTCCACCCACCCCCTCATAACCTATTTGAGATGGGTTACGATAATATGTTAAAAGCGAAATCATTTGTGAACTGGCAGAACAAAATAAATTAATACAAACTCGTGAGAAAATTCCTAAGAATCACACAATGCGTTTCAAGAATCAAAAGGTTCCACTAAGAAATAAAGCCTCAGGGCATCCGACAGGGTATAAATACAGACGAAAAAATCGCACTTTACCAGATGCGTGTTTAAAGCAGTAGTGAAAGAGTGAAAAATTCGCATCAGCCTCACTTAGCAAGGAGCTATACATTCCAGCTTTACTCAAGGTAAGATCTTTACTTTTTTAGATTTAATGTAATTTACAGTGGCTTTAGCATAAAACACACTATGTTTTCACTGTTTTTTAAGATTGTGAACATAGAAATTTTAAAACAAATCAGTTTTCGTCAGAAAGAGAGAGAGAGAGAGAGAGAGAGAGAGAGAGAGTTGAACAAACCAATTCATATGAATGCATATATATCAACGCTTACAGATGCAAAGTGCAAAAACCATACATATATACACGCGAATGCAATTACAAGTGGGCAAATGCGCACACACATCCACACACACAGCAACACACCTTAATATAAGACCATTAATATCTTTCTGCTATGCACACGGGCTCTTTTACCAGCAACGCCATTTATGTAGCATAAAACGCAGTACATTTCACTATATATTTGCGGTTTATTAAGAATATCATAATGGAAATCTAGACAAAAACATTTTTCCTCTAAGAGACATTCAACAAACTCGCTCGCACATACTTACACTTACACCCACGAACAAGTGCATACACAATTGCACATAGGCAAGCGCATACCACCTTACACACGTTCACACTGAAGCGCATGCACATAATATATGCATACACACATTCGCACACGCATGCACACACATACAAACACGCGAGCTCATACCCGCATACACACGTATGCTGAAGCAATCTCACACGCGAGCTCATGCTCGCATACACACGTATGCTCAAGCAATCACACACACACACACACACACACACACACATGCACCCATACATGCATATGCACATTCACAAACATACATGCATAACATGCAATCACACACACACTTGCACGCATACACATTCATACACACAAGCACACGCATGCACACCCACGTAAGCACGCACACGTACACACATGCACTCACATACATGCATATGCACATTCACACATACATTCATACACACATTCACACTCATACATGCATAACAAGCAATCACACACACACACCTACATATACATACATACGCCCACACACATGCACGCACACGGATGCACTCATGCAAACACACATGCACACATATGTACACACATGCACGGACACATACACACACATGTACACGAATGTACGCACACGTATACACTCATGCACATATGCACGCACGCGCATACACGCATGCACACAAACAAGCTACCAGATGAACACCTGACGACTTATTAAAATATATAAACAGGCTTTCGAAAAAGAACAATGAGCTCATTATTATGATTTTAAACTTTAAGAAGCAATGAATCATTCAGGGAACAAGAAAACACACCAATGTGATGCCCGGGGAAGAGCAGTAGAGACTAATCAAGCTGCACAGGCTTATGCTGACTGTGGCTGCAGCATCCTACTGCATGACTCGCTTCTTCCCTTAACCGGTAAGATATCCAATCTTTATTTCATAAAAAACAGAAATATATAAACCATGTATAACGCATCACCCTGAAGATAGTTAAAACTTGATTCTTTTGGTATATATTGCAGAAGACGATGGTCCGCTTGTCAAAGAGAGGTTATAAGCAGCCTGCACTCCCTCTTGATCTGGTAACATGCAGGACCCCTGATGAAGCCCAGGAGCCACTAGATCTTTCTATCAGAAGAGGAGTGCAGGCAATTCCAGAGACTGAGGAGACAGCAACTAGATTCCCTCATCCTAAAAACATCGAGGTGGAGGGCGCCGTTTGGAATGAGTCTTCGGGGGACGAGATGTGGAGCGCAGCAATTGCTGCATTGATATAAGATGATGCTGTGATATCGCAACTACCTCCACAGACACAAGCCGAACGTCTAGGTTCTCCAGTTCCAGGTCCTTCCTGCGGACCCGACCATTTTGGGATTGCTAGGAAGGATACTAACAAGCCGACTACCTCAGGGACCGCCATAGGAGCAGGGCTTCAGGTTGAGACTACATCTATGATAAACTGGCACAAGAGGCTCATGACGATTCATCATCATCCTCCAATGAGGACGAAGACGCACCCTCACCAACTAAAATTCTAAAGGTCAGTCATAGCCATCTTCAATGTAATACAATAGAAAAGGCATTCAAAGGGCGAATTTTTAATACTAAAATAGAAAATACACCTAAACACAGACCCCAAGGCATTTCTAGAGAGATGCAGGCCTCTAGTTATCAATGAGATGAGCTCGATACTGGACAGAAATCAATCGGGATTTAAGATAATTTGCCCTTTGCAAGTTACGTATATGATCCAGACCCCTGATTCTGACCATATTGAGAATATCCATTTTAATAGTGATACTAAATTGGGACTACGATCATCCGATTTGGATTCTTTATTCTCCACTATTGTGAATGAAATGCTTGTAAACATTTCAAATTTCCAAGGACAAGCCAGTTCAAAATCTTTAATATCTGTAAACTCCCTAGTTAATAGTAAGCTACGATACACCTCTCAAGGCATCACGCTATATAGAACTTCCTGCTGTAATTAGCAATAAAAAGGCTGTTATAAACGTTCATACTGATGATGAATACTGCTTTGCCTGGTGTATGTTGGCTGCAAGATATGCTGTAAAGAAGCATGTACAAAGAACAACCAAATACCCTAAACAACTTTTATTCAGCGAATTCAATTATACAGACATCGAATTCCTAGTCAACCTACATCAGGTAAATCTGTTTGGAAAACAAAACCTAGGAACGTCGGTCGCTGTATTTGGCTTAGATGACGACGAATTTGTAATCCCTTTATACCAACCACAAACAAATCATGCATTTTATGTTAACTTGCTATAAATCTCAGAGGCGGAAAACTCCCACTATTGCCCCATAAAGAACTTACAAAGACTTACACAATCACAATTCACGAAGAATTGTGTAAAACACTGGATCTGCGAACCCTGCATGGCACACTTTAAACTAGAAGAAATGTACAAGAAACACCCGCTGATGTGCTCCAGGGCACAAATTCTAAAAATGCCTTCAAACGACGATGACATCAGGCTTTCGTCCTATTCAAAGGGTACACCTATAAGCTTTGTAATCTACGCTGACGTTGAGAGTGCGCTAGCAAAGGTGCAATCGACTAATGATAGCTGGAGCCGAGCTATCCAGTATCACAATGCTATGTCAATATCGCTCAAACTACAATGTCATCATGACAATTAGCTATCTAAATGTATGCTGTTTAAAGTTCCTGATGCTATTAAACATTTCTTTATCGAGCTTGAAGTGACAGCCGACATGGTAATCTCGCATTACAGCAAGATAGTGGAAATGAAGTTGACAGTTCAGGATTGTGCTGATTACCATAGCGCTCGTCATTGTCATATATGTAGGAAGGGGTTTAAGGAACATGATCTGAAAGTTTGGGACCACGATCATTTATCAGGGGCCTTCCTTGGAGTCGCTATTTCTGCCTGCAATTTAAATAGAAAGTTACCGAACTTCACAGCAATCTTTTTTCATTGCCTGAGCAGCTATGACAGCCACTTTTTAATAGAGCACCTGGCATACAATGATAATCCAATTTCATGTATCGCAACCACTTCAGAGCGGTATATATCGTTTTCAAAGCGACACAGGACCATAGATTTCAGATTTCTAGATAGTTTCAGGTTCCTAGACGATAAGCTACCTAGCCTAGCCAACATGCTTGAAAAGGATGAATTCCGGATAACAAATTCAGAGTATAAAGATCCTGAACACCAAGAGCTCATGAGAGCAAAAGGGATATTTCCCTATTCATATTTTGATAATGAAGAGAAACTGAAGTGCCTGACATTGAACAGTTTGATCACATATCTCAAGAGGAGTATCAACATGCCCAAAATGTTTGGAAAACATTCAAAATTAAGAAACTACGCCAATACAGCGATCTATACCTAAAAACAGACACATTATTGATAGCTGATGTCTTTGAGAAGTTTAAGGATCTCTCTCTCTCTCTGGAAGTATACAATCTAGATCCATGCTGGTATTATACATTACCAGGTCTTACCTTCGATGTCATGCTTAAGATGACGAAGGTAAACCTTGAACTCATTTCTGACCAACAAATCTTGGAATTTTTTGAGGGAACTATCAGAGGCGGTATGTTTAGTGTATCAAAGAGACACATAAAAGCTCAAAATAAATATATACCAGACAACCGGCCTGAAGAAAAGCCTGTATATGCCTCCTATTGGGATTTAAATAATTTATACGGAAGTTCAATGATTAAGTACCTTCCTAAGGGAAACCTAAGATAGCTGACCAAAGATGAAATCAGTTTGACTCTGTACTTTCTAATTCACCCATTGGATATGTGCTCGAAGTTCATTTGGAGTAACCTAGCCATATCCACGACGAGCAAAACGAGATTCCTCTCCGTCCACAAAGTCAAATACCACCACATGGTCAATTCAAAAAACTGCTGGCAACTTTGGAAAATAAAGAAAAGTACACCTTGCACTATAGAAACCTCCGGCAGTGTATTGATTTAGGTCTCAAATCTCAAAAAATACATCGTGTGGTGGGATATGATCAGTCGGATTGGCTGAAGACTTGTATTAATGTGAATACAGAAAGAAGTGCAAGCGAGACGTCCAAATTTGGACAAAATCTGCGGGGAAAAATGAATAATTCTGTACATGGCAAATTAATTGAAAATATGAGAAAATATACTGACTTCCGAATTGTATCGTCTTAGAAGCAGGACAGGAAACTGACTGCCAGACCGACGTACATTAGGAGAATTATATTTAAGGAAAAATTTGTAGGGATAGAGTTAAACAATGAGGAGGTTCTCATGAATAAGCCTATCCACATAGGGCAGGCAATTTTGGATATTTCAAAATTGATAATGTACGATTTTTTCTACAGTCATGAAACCAAATTTAAAAAGATCTAGTCCTGGCCTACATGGATACCAACTCCTCCATATTTGAAACATCAACAGATATCTATCAGTTTATGAAGCGGTATCCACAACTTTTAAATACATCAAAATTTTGCAGTAGACAACCCATATGGAATCATCCCACAGAATAAGAAAGTGATAGGTGTATTTAAAGATGAGCTTGGAGGTATGCCCTTGTATGAAGATGTCGGGCTCAGGTCTAAACTGTATTATTATAGATATGAGGGACAGACAGTAAAAAAGGCAAGAGGAATAAACAAAACTTGTATGATAAATCTAAATTTCGATAACTATTTGAATGTCTAAATGATATTGGAAAAAAATTGGTAAACCAAATTACATTTCGAAGCTACAACCATTCAACTCATACAATAGAAAAGAATAAAGTCACTTTCCATGGGAGAGACGACAAAAGGAATTTGATTGAAGTCTCAGATTACATTATGCCTGAGGTCATTATTCGCTGGCTATGTCTGACACATAGCATAGAAAAAATGCTCTCTCTGACACCTGCATTGTCTGGTGTATATGTAAATAAATCTGTAGATATTAGTTAATATTTTAATATATTCTTGTATATTTGTTTATATGTTGTATAATTATATATATTTTCTCTATAATATATTCAAAGTCTAAATTTTAATTATGTATTTAGTTTTTGTGTTTATATATATTTTTAACTTAATATTTTAAGTTTTGTAGGAATTGTAAATATGTAAACAAAATGTTGAGGGAAAAGGTTAACTGAAGGATGTTTTTGACAATAAAAACACCTTAGATTGAAGTCAAATGTTTCTTTATCTTAATTCCTCCTACAATATATCTTTCCTGTCAATCCACTGAGGTTTAGGTTAACCATACCACTTTACAAGAATCCTATTTCCTTGCCTGCGCAAGACTTTCTCAATTTGATATGTGCTAGGATAAAGTGTTGATTCAAGTTCGAAACCATAAAAAGCTACTTTAATCTCCTCTCCATCATTATCTTTTAGCATGTATGTAGTAAGGTTGGTTCCTTTCATTGCGTCGACTTTGAAGATTTCAACATTCCAATTAGCTTCGTATCCGTTCTCAAAATGTCCTTTATGTTTAGATATCCTCACATAGTCACCAACTTTAAACTTTCTTCCACTCCTCTTCTCTTTTCGATGATGGTCATAGTTGTATACTGACAGAAGAAGATTGTTATCCTTCTCTTCACTAGGCTTCATTCGCATTGTTGAATGATAAGAATTGTTGTACATTGAGATGATTCGTGGTAGAAGATCTAGTCACTTGTATGATCCTTGAGCTAAGAATTCCCGATATATCACATTCTTCAAAGTTCTTCTTAGCCGTTCCACGGCAGCAGCCTTCACGTTGCTTTAGGTGCTGTGGTGATTAATTTTGTTGTTCTTCATCAGTCTTTTAAAATGTTTATTATAAAACTCTTTTCCGTTATCACTTTGCATATTTCGAGGTGATCTCTGCATCTCATTTAAGATCTCTTCCATAGCCTTTGAAACTACAGTCTTATCCTTTAATGCTTTTGCATATGCCATTTTTGAGTAGAAGTTGACGGCGATAAGTATATACTTGAAGTTTTTGTTCAGTTTAGCATGGGGGATCATTTCAACCAGGTCAATCTGTACAAGATCGTCAAGGATTTTGCTGACAATCTTTCTACGCAAGAAATTTCTTCTTGCAGGTGCATGAAGCTCTGCTGCTATATTTTTCTTCACCTCTGTCATGCTATGATCCTGGATGACTTTAGTTCTTGAATTTTTTCGTTGATTTCCTGGTTGTGATTGTTGTTTCCAGTGTCTCTGGATGCGATGAGCAGTCTCGGTCGATTAACTAGTGTATTGGGGTCATTCCAATATATATAATCTTCCTTTCTTTCGGGATGATGTTCTTTCCATTCCAATCCCAATCCGTTGTGCTTATTGATTAGAGGGCGTATAATGCTTTTATACTTGTAAGCTTCGCTCTGTCTCACCCGTTCTTGCCTGAAAAATTTTTGTCGGCGCACTTGTGTTGATTCTAGTATCCTTCTACAAGCTTCCAGATCCTCCTCGGTGTAGACATGCATTTCAGGAAATTTCTTGAAGATGAGCTCGCTCAATCCCGGAGTAGAATCGAATTTTTCTTGACCTATTCTGATTTCATAAATAATCAAATTAATCATTTTGCTTTCTAGCATGTACCTTCCATCCTTGTATCGCACTCCATATAGTGTATCTATTTCATTCTTGTCTTTCTTTCGAACCAGTTTCAGGTAGCTAGAAATGTTCTCGTTTTTCTCGTCTTTAGCTGATATAGAAGGAAAGGAGTTCATATTCTGAACATCTAGTATATCTCGAAGCGCTTCTGTTACAGGTTGAAGAGCTTCACTCATAACTCTCTGAGTTTCGAACTCCTGTCTCTTGAGCTGTCGCAGCTTTTCCCTGAATGGTTTTGTATGTTGAGCTACAGATCTTTAAGCCTTATACTTGGGCTATCCATATTGAAGTGAAATGATTTGTCCAGTTCTCTCCTATTTATAGCTTGCTTTGTCTAATCAGATTATGTCAATTTATATGCAATTTTAAGAGTGATATTTAGAATGTGATCGTCTGTGGCCCTTGTAGTATGAGCAGTGAAAGTTATGGCGTCACCTACTTTAATTGCTGTAGGATACATCTCTATTCTATTATTATTTATTTCAATCATCGTAACCGTCAGTAGAGAAGGTGGATATGATAAAATGCTACATTCAATGAGTTCCCCATCTACAGGAAATGTATAGGAATCGAAACCCGACACTAACACATATCTTAGTGAACCGCCCTTGTATGATTTTGTTTATAGTGAAACGATTAGCTTTCCTCGCATTTGATCTAGTAAAGCATTTTTGACCTTGACTTGGGTTTCAAGAATGCTGATACTATCTATTGATGTGGTTAGGTGTTTATCCAAGAGATTTGTCTATGGCCTCCAGATGTACAGTTGCAACAATATCTTTAGTTGCTGCACCTAGAGATTTGTTTAAGCTTGATTGTGCTTCATTTTGTTCTCTTGTGATGAGATGTCTAACATATTTATTATTTGCTGCATCTCTATCGTGTACAGGATCTGCTACTTCCGTTATTCTTCTCTTTTTAAGTGAAGAATCGCCATTAGAATCGATTAAAGGAGTTTTTGAATTGATGTAGTCTGACATAAACTTCCCGTTAGGAACGTCAGTATCATTTTCAGGAGCTAACAAGGCTTTCAGTGTTATAGTATCCAGTATGATATTGTTTTCAGCATCCCTCTTAAGGTATTTTTAGCAAGGTATGACATTAGACCTTCATACTCAGTTTCTAGAGATTTTGATTCCTAAGCATAACTTCAAATTCTCCCATTCGTTGGTATGATGTTTTTTCAGCAAACTCTTGCAAACGTTCCTCTGTAGATGTCGAAACGGATCACTGTAGCGTTTAGTTCCTACATCGCTCACATCTTCAGGATCTTGAACATTGCACAATCTCCTTTTCTTGAATTGGTAGTTGCCTTTTCCGTCTCTGCTTATGATAAAGTGATTAAGAGCGCGTTTAACAGAGACGTCTCTCTGCGATCCGAACCTGTCAATACTCATTCTGAGCTATGAATAATAGGATTCTTTCTTATCTATCTTAATATATACATCAAACCCGTTTCTATACCGACCCTCGTTCATGGAGAATTCTGGAACTATGACTACAAAGGGTCTTCCTTCTGATGACCTCTCCCAAACACTTTTACACAAGTCTTTAAATTCTTTGAATACCATATCAGTATTTACATAATCTTCATATATATGCTTCAAGTTTAAATTGTCTTGTCTGAAGAGGATGATTATGTTTGTATTATCTCGAATTAAATGTTTCGGTACCTTGGCATAGGATTGTGCTAAATATAAGGAGTCTACATTTCGATTTATTCCCATGGTATAAAATGACGCAATCTTCCCCTGCTTATCAGTTATGACGCCATCAAACATAAGAACTGAATTTTCCTTAACTTCTGATGGGTGTAGGACACTTTCTCCATCTTCAACGGTATTCACTTTTATGCCTTCAATATTTTCCAGTAGTTTAATCATATGTTGATACTTTGGCCGATAGAGAGACTTTGAATAGATGTACAAGTTTTCAAAACGAACACCATTCTCGTGTAGAATCATATTCAGTAATATATTCGTCTTTCCTACACTTGAACTTCCTAAGATAAGAACTGTAACGCTGCATGGAAACAACTTTCCGTGGCATTCGCATCTTAGATCACTTTCAAAATCTAGAACTTGTATCGGCAGTGAGCACTCTTGCTTGATAAGCTCCATCTCGTAAACTAAACTATAAAATGAACAGCTAATGAATATATACCCCCTCTCCCCCCCCCCCCACACCGCTTTACCCCTTGATATGAATTCCACTATAAATCCTCGTGTATAAAAGGATGTTCCAAAGGGAAATGACATTAGTATACAATGAGAGCTAGAAGTGCTAAGATCAAAAGAAGATCTGGTATAATTAACAAACTCATTAATTTACTTACATTTGAAGCGCATTTACACGGTTATAGATATTGTGGTCCTGGAAAAAAACTGGAAAAACGTCAGCGAGGAGATCCGGGCATTAATCCCTTAGATGAATCCTGCAAACTTCATGATATAGCCTACGCTGGGCACAAAGACGCTGCTTCAAAAAACATCGCAGATAAGATATTGATTCGAGCATAGAATAAAAGCTAGTTGTAAGACTTGTAGCTAGCATTATGATAGGAAAAGTTTTACTTGGTGCTGGCTATAAGAAGAAGCACGGTGGATTTTTATCGCTGACTCCTATTGTCGCTGCACTGGGAGCTGCTGCAGGAGGTGCAGCCCAAATTGCATCTGCAGTAAATAAACTAAAATCTGCAGACTGTCAAATTGCAAAAATGTCAAGACATAAAAAAACTATGGAAACATAAGGAAAAGGTCTTCCCAAGAGAAAGAGGAGAGGAGGTTTATTGACAATACAGCCTCTGGCTAACGGTTCTAAAATTACCAGAAGCTTAAAAAGAAATAATGATGTTAAAGGAAACGGTAAAGGAAAGAGGAAGAATCGCAAGATCAGCAAGAATGAGTCAAAAACTCGGGTAGAGGGCTATACTTGTATCCGAAAAATCCTTGAGCAATATTGATATTGAGATGTATGCTAAACGCTTGAAGATCCCTCATTTTAGAGATGTATATATGATAGACAATCTACCTTCAAACACTCGGTTCAATGAGAGGATTATTGTGAATTTGGATTCAACTCATAATGAGGGCACTCATTGGGTTGCTGTAAAACAAGCAGGAAAGACAGCATTTTATTTTTATAGTTTCCGCAATCTGAAGCCTCCAAAAAAGATAGAGAGATACCTCAGCGGAGTTAAGATAATGTGTAATAGGAATATGTTGCATGATTTTAGCTCAGTCATCTGCGGACACATGTGCTTGCAATTTCTTTCGCAATGAGATATACCATTGCTGCTAGAGGCATTGATTCAGTGCTCACCACATATCTAAATCCTCCTCTGCAGCTCGATCCTGAGATTGCCCTTTCAAACTTCGACACCTTCTATTGCATTCCAAACGTTGACGACGGTAATAATCGTTTTCATTACATTTTAAATGATGAGCTAAAAGTAATCGAAATTCCTTCTGAAAAGTATGCGATTGATGATATCAATACATACCTGAAGATTAAACTGGGATTGGAAAGAGATGTATTCTTTAATAGACCGAATAATAATACCATGAAAGCCGAAGTGAAATGCCCCTATACAGTGGATTTCTCAAAAAAGCATTCTATTGGCTCGCTTTTAGGCTTTTCAAATACTACTGTTATTCCTCCTTAAAAGATGGTTGAATCTGATTTCCTCGTAAACATATTTAAGGTTAGCATCATTCTAGTCGAGTTCAGTATGACAAGAGGCTCCTTCATTAATGGTAGGAGCGGACACTCGATATGCGGGTTCTTTCCTTCTGTTGCACCTGGATATCATATTTCTCAAGAGACATCAAATCCGATATACCTGCCAATCATCAATTCTAACTTTATTGATCAAATCACTCTTCGAGTCGTCGATCAAGGCGGAAACCTCATCAACTTTAGGAACGAGGATAAGGCTTCATCTCCGACGAAATTGAAATCTATTTTAAGCGCCATCATCAAATATATAATAAGCGTGGAATTCATCAGACTGTTAACATCGAGCAATCGCAAGTTCCTCGAAGCATTGGGATATAGAATCTTATGATGGATATCTTCAATGTGACAGACACGCCTATCTTTGACGACAAAATTACCATAGAAGAGGAGCATGTGTTTCTACCGTATAATTCATCGGCTCTTGGTGCTATTCACGAGAATAAGATCCCTTGGGAAGCTGAAGATTTATATATATATTGCCTAACAAGGGTTTTCTCTACATTGAAGAATCGATTGCTAAAGCTGATGGAAGTGTAACTACTGCAAAACGTAGCAATAATGCTATTGCATTCATGTTTGAGGAAATTCGACAAGATATGAATGGTTCGAAAATAGATAGAACCAGGGATCCTGGTATTTCAACAACGATGCGCAACTATGGAGCTCTTAACTCAATGGAATCAAGACGATTGCTAAATTCTGGACGGGCTTACCCTAGGAATGATGTTGACATTGTGCACCCTGTAAGCGGAATGTTCAATGCTATAGTTCCGCTATCGATGCTCCTGGGATTCGCTGATGATCACAAGCAAATAATCCTGAATAACAAGTTTGAGCTGCTGCTGATTCGAAGCAAGAACTCTAGAAACAGTATTGTAGCTCCTACTGGAGCAGAAGACGCAGTTGTTAAATTAACACGAATCGAATGGAAAATGCCTGTAATATGTTTTCTGATAGTGGAAAAGTGGAGTTTCTCAAGATAGTTAAGGCAGATGTGACGCTACACATCCCTTTTCGAACAATGGATCTTCATACGCATCCTGGTGTTCTTCAAACAAAATCATTTACGTGGAACGTTGCCACAACATCCAAGCCTGAGAAGCCTAGAATTGTTATATTAGGAGCTCAAACATCGAGAATAAGCGATGTAAAAAAGAACTGCTCCCAATTTGATCATTGTAATATAACTAATCTGAGACTTTATCTCAATAGCGAATGTTCTCCTTGTCATGACACGAATTTGGACTTTCGTAACTCTAGATTCGCGTCATTGTATGAAATGTACTCTAGGTTTCAGAGCTCGTACTACAATAGAGAGAATTACCCCTTATTGCAGAGAAAAGATTTTCTCGCATATGCTCCGTTATTCATTATTGACTGCTCTCATCAACCGGAGGAGACAGTCAACGGAGTTGTAAATATTAGACTCGAAATTCAAGCGAGTGCTAATATCCCCCTCAGACGTCTTTATATTGTCTGATTATTCATGATAAAGTATTTACCTACAAACCCTTAACACATGTCATGCAATTTCTGATTTAGTGGTATAATTATAAGGAATTAGATGTGGAAGTTTTGTAAGGTTTTCCTTTGTGAAATAGAAAACGCAATTATTAAAGTGTATGTTCACGTCTTTTTATTTTTTGAGTGATTCTCCATTTCCTTGTTCCTACATAGAGTTCATTATTTAAATTCCTTTCTATAAATGAACAGGTTATTTTTAGACAATTTATGTCTTCATTTTTTAAAAATACATTGCCATCATTTAGAGCTGTATTGAAAAGGCTAATTCACTCATTTTCCATAGTTTCGATAACATTATATGAGAACACTATATTCTCACTGTATTCTCGATACGCGCACTTTTGTCCTTTGGCGAATTTGTCAAATTCTGGGAGGCTGTTGTAAACTATCTCCCAGTCTAGCAGAGTCATATACACAAATGCATCATTGTTACTTATGAGGAAAAGCACTTGAATGTCGTAATAAAGTCCTAACTCGTCTTATGCACCTTAGAGAAACCGTTTCGATGTATTAATGCAGTCCCTATTGTTCTCTGGACTGGGCTGTTGCTCCGTAATATTCAGCATTCGAGCTTCAAGTGCTCTCAGTTACCTAAGATGGTTTGCAAAAGTATTCTTCTTCTTTTTGTGCTGGCGTGTTTTCTTTGTGGATCTGAAACATTATAATTGTTCGTTAGAAATGCATATAGATTCATGTGGGATAACATAGTCAAAGCCCTTCTCAACGTGTTACTGTCTTCTTTAAGGGGACCTAGGCAGATTTTTTAGCCAAAATGGACAACATTTTTTATTTTTTTATTTCTGCAAAAATTAATTGTTTATAATGTTATTCAAACCTTTAACTGAGATGTTTGGTGATCAGAGCCTTTTTAAAGGGTTTAGCAGCCATTTTTATAAAACCCTGCAAGGCAGTTTAAATACCTACCACGCACATTTTTTTGTTCCTACTTCAAAGATAAGTACTTCCTGTCCGAAATGTGTCCAAATTTTCGCCATAATCAGTGTATTGGTTTTTGCTTCCATCTGGTGTCCTTTACTGCAACTACTACAACAAAACTTGATGAAGAGTTCACAATAAAACCATAATATTTTAGAATTAAAAATACACATGTAATTTCATACCTGTTGTAAAGCTGCTTTTAATAATATTTAAATATGTTTACAATTTATTTATAACATTTACCTTTTTAATTAGGTTTTAATTATTTTAGTTATGTATACATACACATTGGTTTTGTGAGGTTATTGGTTCCAGTGTCTTAGAATTTTATTTATTGGTATATGAAATTCATACAATCAGTGCAAGCTGGAGGTAACCCACAGGTAGGATGCGTAAAAAGAAACTCAAAGCTCTGAATGATATTGAAAAAAGATTGAAGGGCATTTCCAAAGAAACTATAGAACCACAACCTGGTCCATCAACATTGCCACGTGATCACATAGGTGCAAATGCACAGAAAACTCATTATCTACTGCAGTTCTACACAATACATTGTCCAAACATGTCAGTACACATGAAATAATTTCTACTAGTGACAAAAAGCTCAAATTTTTTCAAACAATATCATCAGTTACACAGCCTAATCTATGTGAAAAGAAATACATTTTACTGCATTCACAAATTCTTAATGAGATATGTAGTAATATAATAGTGATGAATGTGGGGAGAAGTCTTTGATTATAGAAACAGGTGAAAACAAGTGCCTAGCATGTAAGCTTACTGTAAAATGTAACAATTGTGACAAAATATTTTCAGCTGTGTACTCCAGCCCAAAAGTGAACAATAATTCTAAAAGCAAAATAGTTGCATTTGATGTAAGCACAAGATGTGTGGAGTCATTCATAAAAATTGGTGGTGGTCACAGAACAATGGAAAGATTTTGCATGTGCATGAATTTGGATGTAATAGATTCCAAAGCATTCACTAGGCATATGCATGTCTTAGGAGCTGAATCAGAGAGCATAAGAAAAAATGTTCTTTTAAAATCAAGAGAAGCAGTACATAAGGTCCATGAGCATCTGAATGCTGAAAATATAAATCAGAAAGTAATTGATATAGCTGTTTCTTTCGACGATACATGCCACAAGAGAGGGTACACATCTCTATATGGAATTGGCATTGTGATTGACATTTGAACTGGATTAGTTCTTGATTTTGAAATGTATCCAAATGAATTGGAAGAAGATACTCCAAAGTATAACATATGACTTAGAGGGCACAAAACTATACCTGGAGAAAACTTTTTTTTTCTGGAAACAAAGGTTAGATATAGCAGTTTTTGACGCCATTTCTGAATACAACATGGGATACATTGCTTCATAAGAAACAAAAGCCAGTTCAACTAGAAAACAAATTACAGAATTATGAAGAAAAATTGCTCACAAAAGAGATTCACGTAGAAAGTATGAAAGTCGTCGCTCCACATTAAAACAGCTGAAGTCCACCAGAAAGAAGAAGATGTTGAAAGTGTCTGCAGAGGAGACTAAGAAGAAGGTGGAGGAAAAGAGCTATGGTGCAGGACAATTTTAACTGTTTACACCAGGTTAATTGGCTGGAATACATTTTCGCAGTATAAAATTTGTTTTCTCAGAACGACATTTTTCAATTCTTAGAATATTCCATTTGGGATGGTTTTCTTTACTTTTGCATGGAATTTGGTACAATAGTTCTACAGTACTATCTAAAGAAGTTGTAGTATCCTTTTTGGACTACCATGTAAAACCTGGGCACTGTGGTGCTACTAATCCCAAAAAAATTTGAGTTTTTTTGCTGAAATATATGTATTAATGATTATAATTAATAATTTTTTATTCAATGCTCAAAATGAAAAAAACATACTAGGATTACTTCTTAGTAGTTCAAAGATTAATGTGACCAAATGGTACTGATCAAAAAGAAAATGTTCGCCGCAAGGAGTATTTTATATTTTTTCAAATATTGTTATATGAAAAACACAAAATAGCTCATATATGAAAAACAACTCAATAACATTTATTGAAACCTACACATAATGCTATTCGTAATGATGGAAATCAACATACAAAATTTCAAAAAGATTGAATAAAAATAGTAGAAAATCAATATAATGTGTCCTAGGTCCCCTTAATTAATGTAATGTTCTACGCACCTTGTGTGTTTTGGAGTATTCTCGGCTAATTGATTATCATGACTTTGGTTTGCATTGACATCATCATGTATAATGCAATCGTGCCATGGATCTGTAACGGAGACGTCCACTTCATCCACATCAGTCCTCTCAGGATCTAGATATTCCTACGGCACTGGAGTTTTGTCCCGAATTCTGAAAGCATGAAAAATTGATATTTAGTTTTATACTAAATGTGAATTAGCTTGTTCTGGTACCATATTTTCACGTTGCACTTTCTTTTGTTTCATTTGTGATACACACTGCAGTCGAGATTGCATATATAATATGACGTTATTCTGTCATGTTCTGAAGGGTTTGAACATAACGCCACATGAGAGTGTCCATCGCACAACTCAGAATGGTGCTGAATGTCATGTATGGTTCTGAAAACATCCATTTCATCTGCGTCCTCTGCATAAAATTGTGGTGTTAGAGGTTCTCTGAAAAAAATTGTTTTCAATTAGTTATTATTAATGGATTTTTATGTAAGATTTTTTTTAAAAAATATGCTATACTTACAAAATCTTCCTTTCCTAGAAAGGACAGTTCTCTGTGAAAACATGTCGCGAAGACATTTGATCGTCATACGACGGATTGGCACACACAATTGTATGCATTAGACCATTGCACGATTCAGTGTGGAAGTAGGCGTAATGGTGTGCTGCTTCTCCGCACTCGCTCCAGAGTCGTCCATATCCTCAAATGTTTTCACGCCACGTTTAGCGAAACCTTTAAAAGTAGACATAGTTGAATGTTGGCTCTTGTGCTGTTGTGTTGCTTATATAGGTACATTGCTAAACCTGTTTTTTTCCTTAATAGCGAAAAGGTGGGGCTGGGTCCTATCTTGATTTAGCGGTGTGGGGAAGCAGGTGCATTCCCACGCTTGGATTGGTAAAGGTTGCCGGCTCGAGTTTGTCATTGACGTAGATATATTAGAAAGATAAAGAATGCGACCCTACTCTATATTCTTAATTTCAAAGGTTTTCTAAAGGGCTGGCTGGTATTTGAATGCTGCTATTCATTACATTCTGATTGTTGTCGATGGTGGCTACAGGAGGGGAGTGATGCTTTATAATGCTACTTCTTTGTTGGTATTCCTTGGCCCTCAATTGTAGGTCTAAAGGAAGGGGAGCACACAGTTAAATTGCGCTTGCACGTCTTTGGTGTCATGTGACCTCTAACATGTCCAAACAGGTAAAGTGTGATGCCATCTTGTGATCGTATAACTTGAAAATGACTTTTCATTCGCCATTAAATTAAATATTCCAATGGAGCAATGTATAAAGTTTTTATTGTGCAGTGATACGTAAAATCGGATTGCATAATTAGAATCCTCATTAAATTTCAATTGGAATTGACCCCTCAAAGTCACATGTACCTTAATAATTGGTGATTTTCGCAATGGACGTGGTCCGCGAGGGGCGTGGTCTATGGGCGCATTCATATGTATCATTGATTGATAGCTGTCTGATATGCAAATTAACGGCTGTAATTATTTTTAAAATGTTATATGTAAATTTTTTGATATGCAAATGAATTAATTATGCAAATTAATTGCTCTATTATGCAAATGTGGGCCAGAACATACCTTCTATATCTACTTACGCAGTTTCTTTTGAGGAAAAGAAGTAACGTTTTTTTACTTTCTCTACACGTACTATGTACTTAATGTATAGAGAAGATACTGTATTGCACCTGTGTATCACGCACTTCGAAAGAGATGGCCTGGAGGTGTGGCGACTGACCATCATGTGTTTAATCTGGGGGTTTCCCGGAATACCAGGTGAATGCTGGGAGGTATCTTTCATCCCCCGAATTTTCGTCCCTTTAATTCGTTGCATTTCATCTTTCAATCCGGTCATTCCAGGTAGAAGTGTCGGCGGTTGTGCTGCGACCGAGGTGATTACACTTCGCTTTTTAACTGCTGTTCTCTCCGTTGGGGTGGCATGGCGGGGACACTGTCGACACCCGTGTGGGCTGGCGACTGCCTGGCTAAACCTAGCTGAAGGCATCGTTTAGGACCCACCTAGGCCGTACACTTGCTCGGCATACCGTATATCTCCCTTCATGTCGCACTTCCACCCGGGAATCTGACACGCAATAGCTAGAGAGTGCTCCGCTCACTAGTCCAGTCCAACCCCTTTATCTTCACTACCGCCATCTAGCAAGTGTGTGAAGAGTGGCGTTTGAAAGCATTGCATGAATAATTTTAGTTAAACAACTCTGATATGTTCCATTCGCAAGACTTTCTCTACATCTCTGTATCAAATTATTGTTAAAAAGCTTATTCTTCTATCTACTTCACGCTAACCAAGATAAACATTATCAGAAATCGTCCTTATTACTTGGTTCTATGTAAGTAGAAGGGAAAAGTCTGTGCTCCATTCACATGATGTCCTCTAGCTGTTCGGTAAACAAACATTTTATTCAGAGCATTAATCTGTTATCTACATCATGCTAATCGAGATAAACATAAGCAGAATTTTATTAGCCTTATTACTAGCTTCCTTATAAGGTAGCAAGGAAATAAGAAAATGCACAGACTAAAGCGACAGTCTCATCCGTTAAAGGCCGGTCGCTGTGTGAAGCAATTGAAGTTCTAATCTCTTTGCTGGAATACGGCCACAAACAAACGAGAAACGAGAGGTAAGATGTCTTCCTGTTCGAGAAAATATAAGTGGCTTAAAATTGAAACCAATAATTTGGAATATCACGAAAATAGTTAACTGTACAAAAAAAAAAAAATGTATCTGACATATATTGTGTGCATTAATGAGATCTACATTTTATTGTGTAGGAAGTTTTTGTATATCTCTTACGTTTTTCCGTGATATAAAGGTCATCAAGAATGAAGAAGTCTTCAGAGGCTATTCCCAGGAAATTCAAGATATACATTTCATTTCTTACACATAAAAGCCATTTATCAAAAAAATTAAACTTTTGAAAAAAGGTTCATGTTAAGAGTAGTTGGGGTGGGAGGATTTTCTTAAAAATCTTCGTGTCGCATCCTCGGAAGATACTCAACTTAAGTACTAAGTTTGGTGTTTAACGGTCTTTTCGTTTTTGCGTTATGCTGTCCACAGACACATACGAACACACATGGACCTTTTTACTGAAAATGCTTTTTCAGGGGGACCCAAAGCTTGTATTTCCGGTGTAATCTCGGTATGGAATTTTTTGGTGCAATAAAACACCTTGTCTATACATTATATACATAGTACGCGTAGAGAAAGTAAACATGACTGCATTATTATTTTAATTAGATGTATTATAGAATTATCATTTTTTCAAATTCTTAATGCTTTTTACCTTCAATTTTACTCCAAACAAATACAACATCCCCACATATAAATCTAGAAAAAACAAACACACAGCTACCATATCGTGTTGCATGGAAGTGGTACAGCTTGGGATTAGAGTCAAGCTACAAGAGTACACGGAGAGAGCACCGTGCGTTCTCTGTCTAATTCCCATGTTTGAACATAGAAGCTCTGTAGCTTAAAGAAGCTGTATATAAACATGAACACATTGACAAAATTCATTTGCGTCTACCTCAAGCAGAAGCCCAAACACTGAGTATGCATGTGTTAAGACGTTACAGTACACACTTATCACAGTAATTGCGGAAAATTAAAATTTGAGAGTTTACTGCTGACTACAAGAAAAAAAAATCTGACGTGTTCCATTCACATGACTTTCTCTACCTCTCTGTAACAAATTTATGTATCTGCTTCACACTAATCGAAATAAACATTATCGCAAATACTTCTTATAAGTAGACGAAAAGCAAGGGAATACACTAGGCCAAAGCGATAGTCAAATCTTTTAAAAGCTGCTTTACATGCGAATGAAATCCGTTTCTTTGCATTGTCAGGAATTCACAAATTTCCTATGTGAATAGTTTTAAATATTTTAAAATTGAACCAATAACAAGAAATATCTCGAAAACGGTCAACTCCACGAAAAAACATATATGACAAACTATGTGTTTTAATATCTAAATTTTTGGTAGAGTAAGTTTTTGTGTATTTATTAAGTTTTACCAGTAATGTAAAATTCAGAAAATTTCATTCAGAATAAAGAGGTATTCACATACTGTTCTCAGAAAATTCTACTTACAAGGAACCAAATAATGACAGTTTCTGTTAATGTTTATCTCAATAATCATGAAGTAGATAGAAGAATAAGCTTTATAGGAATAATTTGTTACAGAGATAGAGAGGAAGTAATGTAAATGGAACACATCAGATTTTTGTAAAAATGTCCATGTGTGTGTGTGTGTGTGTGTGTGTGTGTGTCTGTGGATAGCATAGCTGAAAATCGAAAAGACAGTTAAAGACCAAACTTGGTATTTATGTAAGTATTTTCCAAGGATGCGACACGAAGAGTTTCAAGAAAATCTCCCCACCTCAAATTACCATTTACATGGAACATTTTTTGAAAATTTTGTTTTTCTCAAAAAGGCTCTAAAGATTTTGATTTAAATACCGTATATTAAAATATTTGCATAATAATTAAGCTGTACATTTTGAACTTTCTGCGAATAGCCTCTGAAGAGTTCTTTATTCTGGATGAGTTTTATAGAATTTTGCATAATGATTAAATCGTAAGAGAAAGACAAAAGATTACTAACAAAAATTGTAGATCTCGTTAAAACACGTAGCTTATTTCATATGCGTTTTTTTATGTAGAGCTGACCGTTTCTGAGATATTCTGTGTTATTAGTATAAATTTTAAATTACTTTAACTCTTCTCAGATGGGAGGTGACGTTTCGTTTCTTCTCTCTTGCAGGCCATGCATAGCGAGCCGAACTTCAGCTGGCTTTTAAAAAAACTGACTATTGATTTAGCCTACTGTATTCCCCTATGTCTCTTCTACATACAAAGAAGCAAGTAATAGGACAATTTCTGCTAATGTGTACCTTGATTAGCATCTCGTAGATTGAAGCAAAATCTTTTGTAAGAAAATTTGTTGGAGTAAAAGCTAGAGAAAAACATGTGAATGGAAAACATCAGATGTTTACTTTCTCCACACATACTATATGGATAGTATATAGTGAAGATATTGTAATGCACCCAAAAATACGATACCCAGATCTCACCGGAAATACATGTTTTGAATCCTGAATAAAAAAAGCATTTTAGAAATTGGTCCCTGTGTGCGTGTGTGTATGTGTGTGTTTGTGTGTTTTGGGTCCCTCTGAATCCAAGAAAAATATTTTTGAAAAAGGTCCGTGTGTGTGTGTCTGTGTGTCTGTGGACAGCATAGCTCAAAAACGAAAAGACAGTTGAATACCAAACTTGGTATTTAAGTTTGGTACCTTCCAAGGGTGCGACACGATGATTTTCAAGAAAAACCCCACCCCAACCACCCTTTACATGGAACGATTTTGTTTAAAATATCGTATATTAAAGATACTTACCTGACTAATAAAATGTATATTGAATTTTCTGGGAATAGCCTCTGAAGACTACTTTATTCTATATGAATTTCACGAAATTTTGCATAACTGCTAAACCGTAAGAGATGGGCGAAAATGGGACTCACAAAAAATGTAGAGCACATTTAAACACACAATTTATGTTATGTACATTTTTTTTCGTGGAGTTGACCGTTTTTGACATATTCCTTGTTTTTGTTTTCAGCTATGAAAAACTTAATACTTTTCTCATACAGGAATTTGCCAACTCCTGTCCATACAAAATGAGAAACTTCAGTCACATAGCGACCAGCTTTTGATTATTAGTTTAGTCTATAAAACTCCCTTAATTTCCTTCTGCTTACAAGGAAGTAGGTAATCAAGACTTTGTGCTATTTTTTTCTCCATTAGCATGAAGTAATCAGAAGCATAGCTTTTTAACAATAATTTGTTGCAGAGAAGTAGAGAAAGTCATGTGAATGGAACACATATAATTTTTTCGTGGAATGCAACACTGTTTCTATACACCATGTTGGTACATAGTGCGTGGTGCGTGTAGAGAAAGTAAAGAAAAGTCTGATGTGTTCTATCACATGACTTTTTCTACATTTCTGTAACAAATTATTGTTAAAAGGCTTATTCTTCTACCTACTTCATGATAATCGAGATAAATATTAGTAGAAATTGTCCTTATTACTTGGTTCCTTTTAAGTAGAAGGGAAAAAAATCTAAGGTGTTTCATTCACATGATGTTCGGCAAACAAACCTTTTATTCAAAACATCAGTCTGCTATCTACATCATGCTATTCAAAATAAACAAAGAAGGCTTAGTCTTCCTTGTAAGTAGAAGTGAAATAAGAAAATGCACAGCATGAAGCAGTAGTCTCGAGATTTGAAAGCGCTGTGTGAAACAATTGAAATTCCAATCTCTTTGCTTTCCAGGAGAAAACATACGAGAAATGAGAAGAAAGATATCTTCCCGTTTGAGAAAAGTTTAAGTGGATAAAATTGAAACCCATAATCCGGAATATCTCGAAAAAAAATGTATGACATAAATTATTTGTTTTAATTATATCTACATTTTTATGTAGTAAGTATTTGTATATCTCTTACGTTTGCTAGCTACAAAAATCAGCCAATATGTAGAGGTCTTCAGAGGCTATTCCCAGAAAATTCAAGATATACACTTCATTCGTCAGGTAAATATCTTAAACATAAGGTATTTTAATCAAAATCGTTAGATCCATTTTGATAAAATAAAAATCTTCAAAAAATCTAACATGTTAGGGGTAGTTTGTGGTGGGAGGGGGATTTTCTTTAAAATCTTCGTGTTGCAACCTTGGAAGATACCAAACTTAAATACCAAGTTTGGTATTCAACGGTCTTTTCGTTTTTGAGTTATGCTGTCCACACACACACACACACACACACACACACATGCACACAATTTCTAAAATGCTTTTTTTTTATTCAAGAGAATTCAAAGCATGTATTTCCGGTGAAATCTGGATATCGTATTTTTGGGTGTATTACAATATTTTCTCTATATAGTATGCGTGGAGAAAGTAAAAGTCAACAAGTTTTCTTACAAAATATTTTCCTTCTATCTACAACATGCTAATCAAAGTAGACATTAGCAGAAATTGTCCTATTACTTGCTTCTTTGTATGTAGAAGAGACATAGGGGAATACAGTAGGCTAAATCAATAATCAGTTTTTTTAAAAGCCAGCTGAAGTTCGGCTCGCTTTGCATGGCCTGCAAGAGAGAAGAAACGAAACGTCACTTCCCGTCTGAGAAAAGTTAAAAGTAGTTTAAAATTGATACTAATAACACATAATATCTCAGAAACGGTCAGCTCTACATAAAAAACGTATATGACATAAGTTACGTGTTTTAATGAGATCTACAATTTTTGTTAGTAATCTTTTGTCTTTCTCTTACGATTTAATCGTTATGAAAAATTCTATAAAACAAATCTAGAATAAAGAACTCTTCAGATGCTATTCCCAGAAAATTGAAAATGTACATCATAATTGTTATGCAAATATTTTAATATACGGTATTTAAATTAAAATCTTAAGAGCCTTTTTGAGAAAAACAAAATTTCTTCTTGCCGCATCCTTGGAAAATCTATATATATACAAAAGAAAGTCGTGTTAGTTGCACTATTTATAATGCAAGAACGGCTGAACCTATGAAAATCGGTGGGGAGGTTTCTTAGAACCAGGAGACGGACATAGGATACTTTTTGTCCCGTTTCCGTAGGACGTGACCTAAAACGTGGTATAATAAAACGCAACAGACAGAAAAACGAAAAAGTTATCAGTCAAAACATCAGTCTATCCGTTCATTTGTTAAAAATGGTATAACAAAACGCAACTGACAGGTAAACGTAATGTTGTCAATGGTTAATTATGGTTGAAAATTTGACAGAAGTTTTGAAGTTGACCGGTTGATGTGTTTGTTTCGAGTTTCTATTAGCTTATTGTGCTGATATTATCATTAACAATGCCGCGACCAAGACGATCGAATCTTTCCCGACAAAGCCGTAATGCAACTAGGATTCGAAACATTGCGAATGAAAGGACTGAAGAAGAACAAGAAATTGCACGTGAAGAGCGCCGCGTTAGTATGGCTTGACTTCGTGCTTCTCAATCACAAGAGCAAAGCGAGGCAGCCCGTGAAACAGCTCGGTTGGCAATGCGAAATCGTCGAGCAAATCTCAGAGATCAGCAACTAGATAGTTTTTGACGCACAAGAAGAAATTTATCAAGTACTGATTTGAATCGAGCAGCATTTCGATACGATTGTAGCACTTATTACTGCTTGCATACTAACTGTCTGGCGATTTCCGCCAAACACTGCCCGTAATCCCAAGATCAACTGCTGCCGACGAAACAAACGCTTACCTCAAATCATCGAATTTATGGCACTATGTGAAGAAACTTCAGCTGACAACAAACATGAGAGTTTCATTGCTGAACGATAGTAGTATGTACCCCTCGGCGGGCAGACGGTCAAAGTCCACCCTGGCGCCAATGAAAGGTCAAGTTCATAGACGTCACCCTAGGTTGAGTCACGGTTGGTTGAAGATGACGTCATTGCCCCCGACCTTGACCTGTTTGTTATGGCGGTAAGCCCAAGGTCATTGGCATTTGGTTTGTCGCGATAACAGAGGTCAAGTTCGGGGTAATGACGGCATGTTCAGCCAGCCGTGACTGTGACTAGGACTGTTGACGTTTGTAGTGACCTTGTGACCTTTCGTTGGCGCCAGGGTGGTGTGGGTGGCACTTTGAACCGTCCGCACCGGTCGAGGGGCCTTTTTTTCAGGTATTGGTTACATAAAGTGGTATACAGAAGTGACAATTTTTAAGAAAAAGTGCAGGTCCATCTAAGTGTGTAGTCCAGGAAGGTAGATTAAAATGAGTCCTGCATCGGCGATATTGGGCAGGTACACCTTTACACTGTTCTCTTAACGTGTTCCATACGGCATTTACGTCTTGAGGAAACTGTTCTAAGGTGCGAGATAGCAGCGAAAAGGTGTGAAGTTCCTCTGGAGTTAGCATCGCTAATTGCTGATAGTTGTCGAGGTACCTATGGACGAGTTCATCGACCTGTTGATCGATCATTGTATAGCGATGTATGACAATGACCTAGATGGAAATATGCGTGGGAGTGTTAGTTGTAAGAGGCATATGTTGCGCATTTTGTGCGGATTGCAAAGGTAAGAAAAAGAGCTACATACCTTGTTGTTTAAGCGAGCACTGTGATGTGGACGTGATGCACTTCAACAGTAAACTGACAAGGGTTACGTGTTCGTTTGAGGGGTATATGATATTTACAATCGCATTTGATTGGTTGTTTATATCACGTGATACAGAGGTTCCTATCAAGATCTTGCGCTAACAGCGATGACGTTGTTTTATTATTAGTTTATGAGGTAATGATGTTACTTACGATGTCATCACGTGACACTTCTTTAGGTATATAATAATCAACACCTGAACATTACAGGTTAGTATACGTGTTTAATATGTTTGAGGTGGTGGTGCTGCTTTTAAGTGCACTATTAGGTGCAGAGGCAAATTGCGTAACGTTCGGTAGGTGTGGATTTACCTTTGATGATACCGGACATTTGGAAAATGCTACCATGTGTCGGAAAGACCACGAATTATTTTGTAATTGTTCCGGTATTTATAAACGCAATAGCGAATGCTGGTTTGAGGGTACTTTGATGAATATGGAGAGCTTAAATAATGTGTACACCTGTTTAAAACCGGTAACGAAAAGCTCATACTGATATCGCTGCGGGCAATTAATTTACGATAATTTGCACGTAGGTAATATGCAATACGACAATGTTATGTTGCAAATGATGTTTGCGAATGTGTGGAAGGTTTGGGACATAATGATAATAATACAGGCTGTAGTTTTTATGGAAAGCCTGTTAACATGCCTACAAGCGGTAATAATTCAATTTTAGTAGAAATGATGAATTTTAAACGTTAAGAGATAAATATGATTTACCATCTGGTTTAGGTTTAAATTGGAAATTAACTGAGGAACAAACCGAGCTGGTAATACTATACAGTGTAATTGACGATATGAACACCTACTTTGCGGACAATTATATTTATGTATTTGGAAAATGCGGAAATGGTGAGTGGGCTTTAAATATAGGAGGGAAAAAAGCTGCAGGTAGAATTAAGCGCGGAGCTAACTGGTCTGCTGAAGGTACGTTAAATATTAGATCCCAATGTGGGTCTGGGACTACTACTGCTACTACAGGTCGTGTACCCGTAAATAGTTTACGAAAAGTGGTAACGGAAAAATGTAGATTAGCGATAAATAAAGTAAAGCAAAAGTTGGAGCTAGATTGTAATAAGAAAGTTGTGAATTTAAATGATGAATTAGATACTGCCTTGGAAGATAATGATAATCTTAAAGAAAGGTTGCAAAAAGCAAATGAAATAATACGAGATATGAAAGAGGCTTTAGATATAAAACAACACAACCTAACACAGCACCCAAATATAGTTAGTAAAATAAAGCAAAATGTAAACAATATGCACCAAGAGGTTATTGGTCTGAAACAAGTAGTATTTAACCTTACAAACTCTAATATCTGCGCTTCTAAAGACAAACAAACTTCGCAAGATGCTGAGCTATATGTGAATTACGACGATGATTTACAATTAACGAGCCAGGAAAAGGAAGAGGATGAAATTGACGATGGTGATGACGACCTTGCATACATGACAAAATAGGTAAACTGGTATAATTTTATTTGTTTTAATTATTAAACACTGTACATGATTCTTGATATCTAATACTGATTATTTTTTAACATTATATGCTTTGGTCCAGTTTTGTCTTCTTCCGGAGTGCAATGTATATATCGATCTTTTTCACTTGATATCCTGCACGATTATGATTAGCATTTGATATAAATTATTATTTTTTAATTATGAAACACTGTACATAATTTTTATCTAATAGGGATTAGTTTTAAAAAACGTATACCTTAGCTTAGTTATATGACAAACACACATTAAATGTTAATAACACACTTGTACTGCAAGCTATATAATTACTTTCCCTTATATGGTTCATATGCGCAGCTTACTACCGCACAGCACATTATTGTCAACTGTCACCCCATGGTGGAGTAGGACTTTGTACTTAGTGTCTGTGGCATAATAACCCTATAGTACTAGGTTTTTTTAAAATCGCTCCCCAATGCAACAACGTATGATTTAAAGGCTTCGAAAGTACTTAGCCAGTTTGCGCTCTAACGGGGTGCAGTTAGTCATGCAGGATATTAAATGGAAAATAACAACCAGTATTATTAACAAAATAGGTAAACCGGTATAAATTAGTTTTTTTTTATTATTGAACACCGTATATGATTTTTATCTAATAGTTAGTACTTTTCTAAATTTGTATGCTCAAAAAAATTAACAAGGTTCACACTCATCGCAACAAATGGTTTCAAATAGTGTGTATTTTTCTCTGGTATACGGCATACATTAATATTAACAACGCGACACTTGCACCGCGAATTATGCAATGTGGTGTTGTGGAATTATCTTTCACTGTAATTGTTAATGTGTGAGGCTTGCTATCGCACAGCACTTTGCTAAATACAGTCATCCCATATTGCAGTAGGTGTTTGTAATTATTCACGGTGGCAGAATAACCTACCGGTACTCGGATTTTTAGTCCGGTTTCAATTTGAGCAACGCGCCCCGGTGGAACAACGCACGAATGAAGGCATGAAACTACATAACCTGTGCGTGTTTTTACGGGGTGCAATGAATATAAATTTAAGAATTCGTACTGGAATATTTGGCTATCTTCCATATTATATCCTGCGAGACTGTCAGAGTCGTTATTGCCATCATCATCGTCATCGTCTTCGTTTGGCCCAATTGCATTTAATTGGGACAATATTATCCTTGATTGGTTTTCTATACTTGGGGCTGTATTGCCCTCATTTACTTGAAACACGTCAGTCACGTCGTCTATAATTTGATGTAAATTGCAAATAAGTTGTCTAATTTTGTCTTTTTTAATTTTTATAATATTAGGGCAGGTTTTTTGCCTTTGCAGTACCTTTTGTTGGTCTAGCTGTAGGTCTTTGTTTTTCTGCAATGGCTGCTCCTCCCGCGATGGTTGCTCCTCCTCCTCCTCCTCCTCCTCCTCCTCCTCCTCCTCCTCCTCCTGTGATGGCTGCTCCTCCGATTGCTTCTGCGTCTGTGGCGGCTGCTCCTCTAATGGCTTCTCCGCCTGTGGCGGGTGCTTCTCATCCTCCTCCTCTGACTGCTGTGCCGTTTCTTCTTGAGACGGCTGCTGCTGCTGTTGCCAGTCGCTTAATTGCTTTTGAAGGTGGCAGTTCTCCACCTCCTGCAGATATGGCGGTAATTGGATTTGAAAATCCACCTGCATTCCTGGCTGGCGTCGAATAATAGATTTTCGGACTGTTTCTAGAATTTCCCTTGTTAGGGGGATATAACCAGGAACAGGTGGTATTTGCCCTAGCTTTGACTTCTTCACCTGCTTAGAGAGGTCTAAGGGGTAGTCCTCACAGCCTCTCTTTACAGACAGGTCTACAGGTGTATTGGTGCAACCAACACACATGTTTATATTACTGCCAGCGGCCAAACTTGCACCATTACGCAATTTAAAATTGAAGTACATGTTGTATGATGCTTTCTCTCTCTCAAGGAAAGAAATGGTATGACTAGAAAGCGATAGTTGGCGTTTATATATATGCTAAGAAATGACGTTAATGTAGTCGACCGTGGTAAACTTAGCTCTCTTATTCAGCAAAATAAAAGGTCGAAAGTTATCATGCTTGATTGCAAAGACGTCAATGCAGTAGACCGTGGTAACCTTAGACCTCTTATTCGGCAAAATAAATGGTCGAAGGTTATCATGCTTGAATGCAAAGACATCAATGCAGTAGACCGTGACAACCTTAGACCTTTTATTCTGAAAAACAAAAGGTCGGAGGTTACCATGCTTTATTGCATTGACGTCAATTCAGTAGACCACAGTAACGTTTCAACTAGTAACTTTATTATTATAAGGTCAACACACACGTGTTAACATTGCGTAAAACTTGAGTGTGCAAACGTAGCATGAGTGTGCAATTATAACAAGACAAAACCAGTTAATTTTAGTTGTGTACACGTGTTACAAAAACGGAATACAGTTAACACATTGCACCAGTGTCTGACTTGTGTTTAAGCTTACTCGTCGTGATAAAGACACCCTATAAAACGAGTAAGGTCGTTGCTGGTATTACGTGCCAAGTCTACCAAGAAAGCATACGTCTTTGGTTCGAGTCTTAGTAAGCTATTATAATGACTTTTACAATTGTTCGAATACGTAACAGAGTTCTTGACAAGTTTTATTCAGGCTACTCAGAAACTCAGGTGATAGTCGACCCTATCCCTGACGATGAAGAAATAGACTTAATGGAATGGATACATTGGGTGTTTTCACAATATTTGTAGTTTGTTAATGAACGCTTGTTAAATAATCAGCCAATTTATTTTGGCATGTCCATTTCAAATTCAAATTATCCAAATCGAAATTTTAATATCTATGTGAGACGTTTTGATCAGCTAAATGTGGATGTTATCTTAAATTCCATAGAAACCACTTTGCAAAGTAACGAGAATTTCTTTCTCACTGATACACTTAAATTTACTTGTATATACACTAAACTAATTGAAGGTGAATGTTTTAATGACTATGAGACTTGTTTTAAAACAAAGGTATTATTGTTATTATCAATACTGATTCACTTTGCTTACCTAGAGCAATAGCGGTTTGTTTGGCAAAATTACCAAAGATCCAGAATATAACTTAGAAAAAAGGCTGAATACATGCAAAAGCGTAAAGCGATGATGCTGTGCGTGCTAATCCAAAAACAGGTGTCAGGTTACAGCTTACAGGATGTAAACGAGTTTGACAAAAGTTTAAAGGAATATAGTTTTACAGCATTTGACGGTCATACGGGTAATAAAATACTCTATAAGTCAACAAAAGCTAGCGACAAACATGTAGATTTAATGTATCACGACAACCATTTCAATGCTATTGTGGATTTACATAAGGCGTTTAAATGCAAATTTTACTGTAGACAATGCAACTTTGTTTCAAAAAACAGGAAAGCGCTTCATCGCTGTGAGCATAATTTTTCTAAATGTCATCTTTCGTGTGTTACTTCATTTGATAATTACATTACTTGTTCTACATGCAACAGAAATTTCAAAGGCCAAATATGCTTCGATAATCATTTGTTAAAAGGCGTGTTCTATTCTAATGGAACATCAGTATGTGACATCGAAAAGGTATGCCTTAAATGTAATAAAATGTTTCACCTTAAACGCAGAAAAATTCCTCATACGTGCAAAGAAAGATACTGTACCATGTGTGACAACTATTTCACAGATGAACATAAATGTTACACTAACAGTATCGTGAAAAGCAACTGGCCAAAAATGTTTTGATGTTATTTATTGATTTTGAGTGCATGCAACAAAAGCCGTTTGGAACACAAAAAGATGCTTATGAACACGAAGCAAATTTGTGTGTTCTTTATCAAGCATGTAACTATTGTATTGACACTTATGAAAATGTACATAATTGTGAACATTGCGGTATAAAGGATTGGGTGTTTGTAAACGACACAGTGCGTGAGCTATTTGAATATATTATCTTACCACGCATCATCTTTAAAGACATGGTGGTTATTGCTCACCATTTTAAGTCGTACGACGGACATATATTACTTCGATACATTGTAGGCGTATTAAAGTGGACTCCTGAATTAATCATGAATGGTAATCGTATATACAAGATACAGCACAAGAATATCACCTTTTTAGATTCTCTAAATTTTATTCCATTTGCACTTGCCAAATTCTCAAAAACTTTCGAACTAAACGAAGTCAAGGGGTATTTTCCTTATTTCTTTAACACAAGTGAAAACAAGGATTTTATCGGTCCAATGCCTGAACAAAAATACTTTTGTCCGGAGAAGAGGTCCGTGGATGGTAAAATCTTGTTTGAAAAATGGTATGCCGAACAAGTGGCTTCCAATTACGTATTTAATCTGAAAAAAGAACTCGTAACATATTGTCAAATGGATGTGCAGCTACTTTGCTTTGGCGTGTCAAAATTTAGAAGGGAATTTATACAGGAAAATGACATTGGTCCTTTTAGAGAGTGCGTAACAATTGCAAATGCATGCATGAACGTTTATAGGCATCGCTTCATGCCTGAAAATACTATCTCTATTCTTCCCGTCGGAGGATATTGTTTAGCAGATAAACAGTCACGTATAGCTCTAATGTGCCTACCTGGTTAGAAGAAACCCAAAGTGTTTTTATTCGCCATGCTCTTAATGGTCGAGAAGTAAAAATTTTAAATCATAAAGTTGATGGTTATAGAGAAGACGGGGAGCTTAAATACGTATATATGTTTCATGGGTGCTACTTTCATGGCTGTAAAGGTTGTTTTCCAAATGGTTAAGCTGTTTTGCACAACACTGGAAATGAAACTATGAACTCCAGACTAGAATCTACTGAAAAAAATTCTGAAGGTATTAGTAAAGCTGGATATGAAGTAATTGAAGTATGGGAATGCGAGTTTAATGATATGTGTAAAAAAACACAGCTCTTGAACAGTTTGTTAAGAATTTTAAGATTTCTGAGCCTCTAGAACCTAGAGACGCTTTTTATGGTGGTCGTACTAATTGCACCAAGTTGTATTATGAAACTACAAATATAAAAGAAAAAATATTTTACTATGATGTATGCAGTTTATATCCATTTGTGAACAAAACTAAACCGTATCCTATTGGTCACCCGAAAGTACACTGCAATGAATTTCCAAATCTGGATACTGTTAAAGGCGGATTGATTAAGTGTAAAATATTACCACCTGTAAATCTATACCATCCTGTATTACCTGTGCGAATTAACGGAAAACTAATGTTTCCATTATGTAACTTATGTGCACAGTTGCAAAACCTGGAGGATTGTACGCACAATGACGAACAAAGAAGTCCTTTGGAAACATGGGTAATAGACGAAATAAAAGTAGCTCTTAGAGAAAACTATGTAATTTTACAAATATTTGAAATCTGGGAATATGATATGGTTCAATGCAATTTAGAAACAAATAACAAGGGGTTATTCGAAAATTACGCAAATTAGTTTCTAAAAATTAAAACCGAAGCTTCGGGATGACCTTCTGGTTGCGATACTGATGATGCAAAGCACGAATTTATTACTGATTTCGAATTAAAGGAGGGTGTTATGCTGAATTTTGATAACATGTGTTTTAATCCAGGTAAACGTGAAATGGCAAATTAATGCTTAACTCATTTTGGGGAAAATACGGTCAAAGGGACAATTTACGAACAAGTGAGCTTATAAAAGAATATTCGCGATTAATAGAGTTATTAAACTATCCAAGTATTGAGGTTCAAACATACCTTCTAGCAACCGATGATATTATATACGTAATATGGAAGAATGTAAAAGCAAGTCCTGAGCAAAATCCAACAGCTAATGCGGTAATTGCTGCATATACTACAGCACATGCAAGGCTTGACCTTTTTACGTATGTAAAACAGTTAGGAGAACGTGTGTTGTACTTCGATACTGATTCGGTTATTGCAACATGGCAACCCGGGCAATGGTCACCCCCAACCGGACCATTTCTAGGCTGTATGACCAACGAGTTAGAGAAATACGGAGCAGATACCTACATTGACCAATTTGTTTCTACAGGACCGAAGAGTTATAGTCATAGAATAATATGTGGCGAAAACACAAAAGTAATGTGTAAAATTAAAGGAATTACACTAAAGTGTAACAATTTAAATAAAGTAAACACTCAGGTTATGTGCGATATTGTAATAAAAACAATGATATAACGGTTAATCTTTTTAACACACAAATTACCAGAAAACCTCTAAGGACGTTGGTTAAAGAACCCGTTACAAAAACTTTTCGAATGGTTGTTACAAAGCGCAAACGAACTGCGGACTTTGACACGGTTCCATTCGGGTATAAAAGGATCAGTATAGAATAAACCGTCAAAGTAATTATCTTGTCGTCGCAATAATAACACAGCAAGACCTTTTAATGTACAACTTTAACCGCAATAAAACATCAAAGCGCTCAATCTATAGTACACTTTTAAAAAAAAATGTTAAGAGTGATAACATTTTAACATCTAAACCTATGTTCGATAAAATTAGTTTAGCTTCTTTAGATTCACACTACGAGCGAACTCAAAGCGGTATTAGCAATTGGGGACCTGCGCAGTGCAAACCTTGCAGTAAACAACGAATAGCCAAAAGTAATAGTAAACTTAGAGCATACCCCGAAGAAAGCGATTTAAATACAGTTATTGTAAAAGAAAACCCGAAACAAAGAAACAATGACTGGAGAGACACGCAGCATAAATCTTATAAAAAGAAAAAAAAAAACACGAGATGTTCAAATTCATAAACCGTTTATGCATGTTGACCCAAATGAAGATGAAATGGATATAAAAGACATTCCAACGGAATATAATGATGTCAATTATGATAATAATGTTAATTCCGCTAATGTTAATAGCCTCTATGACAAAGAGTTTAATACTAATAACAATACGCCTTCAGTACCTACAGAGACTATAAATTCTGACACGGTGAAATTTAAATTTCCAAGTACAATACAGGTAGCTGGACCTTCGCGTAGTGGTAAGCCTACATTTGTCAAATCTTTATTACGTCACGCTAATAACTTATTTGACAAACCCATACAAAGAGCACTATGGTGTCACCCGCGGGAGTATCCACCTAAAATTGGGCACGAATTGTACCTTTAACGTGTGTACGCACGAGGGAATACCTGAATTAGAAAAATCGCCCTCCGTAGTGTAATGGTTACCATGCTAGCTTCATATACCCAAGGTCGCGGGTTCAAACCCGGCGGAGGACGACGGATTTTTGCGGGTGTAAAAATCCTTAGCATGGCTTCCTTCGGAAGGGAAGTAAAGCCGTTGGTCCCGTGTCGTAGATTTATGGCACGTAAAAGAACCTCAAGCCTGATAAGAGAGGCCTCTGAGCAAAATTAAGCGGTCTTTCACGCCCTGTATAGAATGGGACGCTTAGAACCACAGCAGTTAAAAAGCGTCCATAAATAACACGCCATTTCTGAATTAGAAAACGTTAAAGATGGGGATTTGCTTATTTTATTCGATCTTATGTATGAGGCAGACAACAATGAAGTATCAAATTTCTTCACCAAAAACTCTCATTATAAAAATTTTGGAGTTATATGTTTTACAAAATATTTTTCCACAAGGAAAAAAGTTTAGAACAATGTCATTAAATTCAAATTATATTGTGGTGTTTAAGAATAATAGACATAAGTTACAAATAGATAAATTTTTCAACAACTCGAGCCAAGAAAATCAAAATTTCTTTTAAAGGCCTTTAACAAAGTCACTGCAAAACCTCACGGTTATTTGGTATTGGATTGCACTCAACATACACCGGGTATATATCGTTATAGAAAAGGGGTTCTGCCGGGCGAATCTCTTGCTTGCTTTATACCAAAATAATTCGTATAAATAGAAAATTAAATGGTATAAAAGAGTTATTACTAACAGCAATGTACATGCAGGGAGTTCCTCAACTATCGTCATCGAATTACAAAAAGGTATGTAAATTAGCTTCGCCTACAATAGCGAAAAAGTGTGGAGCATTGTTTGTTTTAAGCAAGGCAAATACCAAATCGTGTAAAAGAATATTAAAAAATGCTCATTCCGCATTGCTTAAAGCCATCACCGAAAGCATTTTAAACATCAGTAAAGGCACCATAGTTCTATCTAAAAGCTGTGTAAAGCGTTTAAAAAGACATAAAACCACGTGGAGATGGTTAGTCGTTAGGAAAACGCCATTAAGGAAAAAAAAAAAAAAGAAAGATTTTAATACAAAAAGCAGGATGTTTATCTGCTTTTATTATTCCTGTGTTAAGTGCTTTAGGTAGCGCTCTTGTGTCGAAATTAATGCCATCGTCATCATCATCATCATCATGAAATACGCGAAACAAATTCTGCTGTTACATTCACGACCGGAAAGTGAAAAAAAAAATTGCACATTGTAGACAAAACATTATCTAGTTTGGTGGAGGATATAGACAACATCAAAAATTTAAATGCCCCCTCGGAGGAAAAATGGAGTCTATTAAGACACAAACTAACAAGTTATCATAATATCATTGCACAATTACGTAGACCTTATCTTAACGCTATAAAAGAGAAAGAAAAATTATTAGAATCTAAAGCAAGAAACGAAATTAAAGCTTCGCCAAAAAAAGGCTTCACCAGCAAAGAGTGCGATTAAAAAAAGCAGTAAAAGCACCGACGAACGTAACAAAAAAAAACTTCCAACCACTTCAGAAAGCGAATCTGAGTTGAGCTTATCTCCATACCCTTCAAGTTCACGTGAGTTAAATCATCCGCTAAAGCCCTTTAAATGGCGAAAGGAAACATCCATATTTAAAAAATACTATTCAAAACTTGATCATTATGCAGGACTCGGAACCATGCAAACGCTTCATCAGGCTACAGGAATTTCTAATAATAAAATTAAGCGTTATCTACAGCAGCAGGAAAGCTATACCCTTCATAAACCCGTGAGAGAACGTTTTCCAACACGTGTTCCATATTGACGATCTTTGGGAAAGCGGCGTAAACGTTTTGGATAATATACATAAGTATTACAAACCGTACCTATATATTTTGACTATGATTGATGTGTTTTCATAGTTCGCCTGGGCTATTCCGTTGGTAACCAAATCCGGTAAAGAAGTTACTAAAGCATTTACATCCGTTTTTGGGCAGTATAAACGTAATCCTAAAATACTTCAAACAGACAAAGGAACTGAATTTACAAACAGATATTTTCAAAAGTTTTTAAAATCTAAAGGTATCACACATTATACTACGAATAACAATGTGAAAGCCAGCGTGGTAGAGCGATTTAACAGAACTTTAAAAACTAAAATGTGGCAGTATTTCACGCACAAAAATACATATAAATACATAGACGTTTTACCTATATTGTTACTTTCGTATAACAGTTCTTATCACAGATCGATAAAAATGGCTCCAATGCAAGCAACTCCTTCAAATGTACTAAAAGTGTTCGATAATATGTGTATACAAAAAGAAATTACAGCAATTTGCATTTTGCAGACCTTCAATATATAAAGTTGGCGATTACGCTCAAATTTCAAAATTAAAGTTATTGTTCGACAAAGGTTATGAGCAGAATTGGACAGGTGAAATATTTGTGATACGTCAGATCAAAAGCATACCTACGGTCTATAACCTAAAGGGCCTTTTAGGAAAGGAACTAAACGGTATCTTTTATTCGGATGAGTTACAAAAAGTTAGTCTTCCCAAAGTTTACAGAATCGATAAGATATTAAGACGGTAGTAAGGAAGCACTTGTTAAGTGGAAAGGTTATCCCGATAAATTTAATTCTTGGATTAAACAATCCAAATTAACAACACCGTCATGATACGCACATAACCATTTTCTGTTACGTTAACCAGTAATGGATCTGCAAACATATTTGCAAACAATACTACATCTCAGTTTTGGAACATGCTACCGCAACACACGGTTCTTAGAGGGAAATGGGAGGTGGCACTTACAAGGCTCAGATATCCAGGTTCCTTTTTAAACATTGCAAAAGGTGGTAATTTTATCAAAGGTCGTCTGCTTCGCAAAGAGCCTCCTCGTGAAATAGAATTACGGTATGAATTAGACGAGACGACTGTAACAGATAATGTAATGCTTTTAACAATAATTAACGATGAAATTAAATAAAGAAGCTCACGTTGATAATTTTTTTCTTTTCAGTAAAGATGCTGGTTTTGTTAGTGTTAATCCTTGAGCTGTAGAATAGAAGGCAAATAAAGTACGTGAAAATATAAATGCCGATACTACCGTATGTGATGTAGTACATGAGAATGACGTAGAAAAAACAGAAGTAAATAATTCCGAATCAAACGTTAACGATACTATACACGGGGAACAAGAACTTAGTGATGCCATAAATTGAACACGATATCGAAATTCCCCGCTCGACGAAAAAAAAAAAAAATCTAAGGCTAAAAGATCTTCAGTTGTAGCTATTTCTCCAGATTTAAGCAGGCAACTTGGATTCGAGCCGTTTACTGACGTCACCAAAGTTAGACGTGCCAAGTTTCCAATGAATCCATATGTAACGTTTCCGTACGAAATGTTTGTTTACTGCAACATTATAGAACCTCAAATGGTAAGTATCACCTTTACTCCAATAATTGAAAGTACAATAGTTGAAGTTGATATTGATCACAAGCACTTAGCAATGGAAAATCGTTGGTACCTTTAAATTGGGTACCGGTGCTTCAACACGATTTTCAAGTTGTGCAAATAGACTTAAGAACCGGAACAGGCCAATTATTACCATTAAGGACGGATTTTCTTCGGCTGTAGTACTTTCGTTTAGACCTTATGGATCATCTTGAACTTGCCAAGTATTTTCTCGATCAAACCGGTCGAGGTGATAGTTTCGTTCTGTACAAAGGTAAACGTTTTCAAAGAAGACGTGGTCTATTTGGTGCATTAGGTAGTTTATTTAGATATATGTCTCCATATGTTAAAACCGCTGCAAAATCCATTGGTAAAGAAATATTAAACGTAGGTGGTAATGTTTTATCTGACGTAATTTCCCAAAAACCATTTAACGCTTCTCTTAATCATAGACTAAAAGAGGGTGGAACGAATCTTAAAAGAAAAGCCGATGTGGTTCTGGACTCGATGCTTGGTTCCGGAATAAAAGGTCGCAAAATTCCTAAGGTTCCGCAGTTAAAAAAAAAGTGTGCACGGCGTAAGAAGCGTTCAAATAAAGCCCAAAAAAGAAAAAGACGCGTAAACAAAAACGTAAACACAAATTAAACGATAGAAAGAAAACCCGTGATATATTTTCATAATGTCAAAAATGTATGTAAACTCCGCATTTAATATATTTGAAGAGCGTCCGGTACAAACCAGCGTCAATCGATACTCGGTAATCGAACTAGAGCCTCAAAATTTAATTTCGTATAATTCTCTAGTTGTCTTTCACTACAAAGGCAACGCCGATGCTTACGTGGATCTTTCACAAATAGAGCTATACTTGCGATGTAAATCGTGAGTCATGACGATAACGTTTTCGAAAATAAGGATAAGATCACTTTAGTTAACAACCCTCTAAATTCGCTCTTTCAACAAATGGAAGTGGTTTTAAATAATGTCACTGTGACACCTACACAACCCGGTTATCCCTGCAAAACATATATAGAACAATTGTTCAATTATTCACCCGATTCTCAAAATACATGGCTTGAAGCATCTCTTTGGAAAAAGGACACGACAGGTAAATTTGACGTTTTTGATAGTAATCAGGGCATAACATGGCACTTTGAACACACCAAGGGCAGCAAGGAATTTGAATTAATGGGACGATTGTCATGCTCCTTATTTGCTCAAGATAAATATTTTCCTAATAATATTGACATGACCTTAAAATTAACGCCATCTACTCCTGAATTTCACCTTATAGCTGTTGGTGAGCTTAAAGGCAAAACCATCGTAACAGCCGAAACTCTTAATGTAACATGCATCTTTCCTTCTTCTTCCCTGCTTCTAGGTCATCAAAAATGACTTTCTACGCAAAACGGCAAAATGCCTTTAGATGAAGTAGTCATTCAACCTTTTAACATTCCTAGAGGAACCACAAGTAAAAAATTGCACGAATTGTTAGTAGGCAAAGCACCTCGCAGAGTAACCGTCGCATTTGTGTCGGACAGCATATAGCGGCCATTTTAATAAAAACCCGTTCAACTTTTTACATCTAGATTAAATTTTCTTCAACTCTTTGTAAATGAGCAGCCATTTCCAGCACAGCCAATTACGCCAAATTTTACAAATAACCAATTTATAAAGGCTTTTAACACCGTCGCAAAGGCGTTAAATCTAAATTCTGAAGATAAAGGGCATACCATAACCACAGGTGACTATCCGCAAGGATATACATTTTACATGTTTGATTTAACTTCGGATAAAACCGCTAACGAAACGCATGTGTCAGGATTACATCACGGTAATGTTTCATTAAACTTAAGCTTTGAAACAGCTTTAACCTAACCAGCTTGCATGATCGTTTTTTTTTTCTTTTTTTTTTTTTTTTCAGAATATCAACGCCTATTAGAATTCGACGCTAACAGATCAATTTATGTGACGAATAGCGAACAGATACGTAAATATTTATCTAACAATATATATACAAAATCTCACTTTTTAGGTGTTTTAGCATGTGACCAGCTACCCAAATCTGTAGTCAAAAAGTTTCCAGTTGTTCTAGTAGCAAATATGGACCCTATTAATAAACCCGGTACTCACTGGATAGGTATTTTTATTTCTAAATGCGGAAGGGGTGAATATTTTGATAGTTTCGGAATGCCTCCCCTTTCTCCCTATTTTCTACACTTTCTAAATCTTAATTGCAGTAAACATTGGAATTATTCTAAACGAAGATTACAAAGCCCCACAACTTCTACATGCGGGCATTACGTTATCGCATATATAGTGCATCGATGCCGTAATGTCCCTCTTCAAAATTTTTATTTTAAATTTAGAATTACTGATTACGCGTATAACGATCGTGTGATTGCAAAAACGTACAAAGATGTATGATTTCACGGTGACTGTAACATCTCGGCTGATATTCAACAATCCTGCAGACCATTATTATAAGGTAAGTGTTATCTTGTTTTATGCTTCACTTTAGATTTGAAAGTCACTAGGAAAACATGGCTTCAGGAGCAGGATTTGTTTATTTTAACTTTTTCGTAAATGACGAACTTGAGTATATAGTTAAAGAACTTTCCATATTTGGTTCAGATTGTGAAGTGCAAACTTGGGTCTTTAAACCACCTTTAGATTCTCGTCTGTTATCCGATAAAGTTAATTCCGCTAATGCTAAAATTAGTTCTAAAATTCATGGTTTAAAATGGGATGATGGCGATGTCAACTACGAGGAACTCTCTTCCATATTAAAACGCAGCGCAGCTCTTTTTACTGTTATTTTTACGAAAGGAGAACAAAGAGCAGAATTTATTCGAAGTGTTACAGCGAGAACTGTAATTAACATAGAGGAATTTGGCTTTCTTGACGAGTCTTTAGTATTATGTCATACATCCTCTTGCATGTATCCTTGTCATAGAATACAGCGGCTTAATTGTGCTCAAAGATCGGTAGCGAATATTGCAAAGTGGTATGCACACACTGTAGATAAACGAAATGCATATCCTTGCGATCCGAAACCTAACGACTCTCGTTTGCCTCACAACCAAAACCATGAAGCAATATTAAAACACATACCTTATGAAGTGTGCATTAACCATATGTTTTAAAACACATTTTCGGCAACGTATAAAACAAAGGTATCGTTATTTCTAGAACGCACCTTAAAACTACTTAAACCGGAGCAGTTCCAAGGTGCCATCTTAGTGCAGTGTGAAGTATCGTCGTATCTACATCAGCTTTAAGGTAAGCACGCATTTGTAGTCAGATTGGCCGAGTGGTCTAAGGCGGTAGATTTAAGCTCTATTTCCGTAAAGGAGCGCGAGTTCGAATCCTGCACCTGACATATGCTTTTTATTATATTTTCTAGTATGACCGAACCTGAAGCCAAAAAGTTGAAGAATGACGAAGACTCCAAGCAGCCATCGTCATCATCATCATCATCATCATCATCATCATCATCATCTTTAATTGGTATTAGAAGCAGCATATACTTCCTCGACCACGCGCAAAAGAAGTTTCTGTGTGTAGGATTTTCACCGTCGTCTCCTTATGAATTGTGTGTTACCATAGCAAGGTGTGGTGAAGATCGCGGAATTATTTTTTTTTTTTTTTGGTAGTGTTTAACGCCCGCTTTAACTACTAATGGCATCGCAGGCGGTATCGCGGAATTATTCTTGATAACTTATCGGATTGGAAGAATGTAATTACGTGCATCACAAATATCGACAATAATGCTAAGAAGGAAGCGGTGAAGTGTGATTTGAATCTAAACGCAGAACTTAAATTGGATGTAAAATATGTGTTTGGTACTCCTAATATTATTTTAAAGCAATATCAAAGTGACGATTCAGTCGGCGTATCTTTAATCGAAGAAGATTGGAAAACATTAATCAAACTCTATCCTGTTGTCAACGACATTTTTTATCATCGACTGAAAGAGTCTACCGAAATTAAAAACTTAATTACTGCCTATAAAACATACTTATAAAAGGTTAAAGGTGATGTAAACAAAATGACATACTCTACAAACACCGAATATATATTATGCGCCACTCCTAAAGACTTTTACGAAATACGATTCTATTTACACAAACTGCTTGCCGCCGACTGATCACGTGCACAAGCCGTGAACATCATGCGATATCATTTAGGATTTTGGTTTGCACTATCAGCTCACGTGCTTTCGACAAGAACACGAGCTGCTATGCAGTGCATTACGCAATGTTCCAGTGTATATATTCCACATATCGGCTTCTTCCATATTCAGTGTTTCGGCTGCAGGACAACTAGTTACTATCTGCAACGTCACAATGGCTGGTAATCGAGAGCTGCTGAACACGCTCAACAATCTGGGCAGCGGTTCCTATGGTGGAAGCTTCTCTGCAAACCTAACTGCGAGCGACCTAGAAGAGGGTAAGCGGTACCTCATAGAAGAAGTACAGAGCATTAAAACCAAGTTCGGTCGTCGAATCGCTGTAAAGCTCGAAGGAGGGGGTTGCTTACTGCTACCACAACGCTTTGAAAAGCTGAAACCTCATCAGTTAGCGCGCATGAACTCAACTAAAATTTATTTAGTATACAATATGGAAGAAGAGCTTACCAACGATAGAACACGTCATGTATTTAGTTTTGAGGAAGATACAGTAGAATAAACCCTATCTACATTCTCATCGCTTCGCCGATACCGCTGCTTCTGCTGTTTGTTTTTAATTTACGTCACTGAACTTTAATCCAACAAGCCTACGTCATTTTGAAGTTCGATCCAGTAACCTGAATAAATACAGCTCTCTGGTACAACCACACGTCAATTTAGCAAAAATGTTCTGTCCACATTCTCTGTGTAAGCATAACCGTGTGAAGTGCCAGTGCTCCATGTACTACGACAAGCCTGCTCAATGCATGGCTCCTTCTTTCGACGTAACCTCCGTAGCAAAGAAAATTAAGAAAAAGAAAGACAATCACCATGGTCGTCGTAACGTCGGTTCAAGTAATAAAAGCCCCGTTAGACCTGGTAACAAACATCATTCTGTAAAGAGCAACGATCTCGCCAACATGGACCTTCTGTCGGATCCTATCGATGTGGGACATAACGTCTGGACGCAGCTAGTGTTCAACGCCACCGAACTGATCAACACACATGGTAAATATGTCGATCAAGCTTTCAAAATATTATCCATGGAAATAAAACCTGATTGGCAAGAAGCAGAAAAATCAATTGTAATAAAATTATTAACCAATTTGTCCTATTCAGCAAATGCAGATATACTGCACATCGCGTTTAAAAACTGTTTGATAAACGCCTCAGCTACACACGCTGCCAGAATAACTGTCACTCTAAACCAGTGTTTCCCAACCTTTTGAAGTTCACGGCACCCTTGGGAATAACATTAAACAGCAGGGGCACCCTTCCATGAATTAAAAGAAAATTAAGTTTAATATGTTAATTTATTGAAATATTATATAATAATAACGTACACCATAACATAATACAGTAAACTTTACTACAATCACTGAGTAAAAATACATCAATAAATTTTGTTCCATTAATGATTAATGTGAAACTTGTGATTGATGCTTAGAGCACAGATATGTGATGTCGGGTCTTACAGTTGACAAGCAAATGTGCTATAAATTTTTATTTTCTCCGTGACTTGTTCGTTGTTATTGCATGACATTTCAGATATCCTGCGGCTGATTGTGTTGTTGGACAGAGGAACTTTCGAAACTTAATTAGCTGCTCCTTCGCCAAGTATTGTTGAAACTATAACTTGACATGTATGGCCAATGATTTCCTCTCCAAGAGTATGAGGTTTCTTTTTTTTTTTTAGCTATCAGTTCTGCTACTTTAAATGAGGCTTCAAGAGCAGTATCACCTATGGTCATTCTCTTTACCATTCGCACAGCTGTTTTCTACTCCCCTTCTAATATATGTGAAAAATACATTACAGTTTTCTGTGACACACTAGGATGCTTTGTTGTAAGATGCCGCTTCAGTTTGCTAGGTACCATGGCCTCGTTGCTAAGTGTTTCGCCACAAACTAAACACACAGGGATAGGGTTTTCCTCGTTGTTATTCCACTTAAATCCATACGCTAAGTAACTGTCCTGGTATGTTCTTTTCTTTCGTTTGTCTTCTTTATGTGGTGAATTCGACGGTCCGGGAGAAACTGTAAGATTTGGCTTCTTAAAGCAAGCAGTAGGAGGCGACTGTTCACTTTCACTGTCCTGGTGTTTACGTTTAACAATGAATTTATCCATAGCTAAACACTGTGAATCAACGCGAGGAAGACAACTGAAAGCGCGTGCGTGCGTCCGTGTGTGTCTGGTAGGCTCGTGGTGAGCCTGGGTGTTGTTGCTGTGTACCTACTCTGGTAAGGGTTTAACCACAGGAATGAGGTGATGGTTAAGGTTTTGTTTGAGGTTTCGAGTGTTGGTGTTAAGGTAGGCTCCTCGAGCGGTTGCATTTTCAGGAGCAACTTCCTTTCCTCTGCTCCGCTGGTGTTTATTTATTTATTTAAATATGGTGGTGAATTTTGATAGACCTCTCGCTATGGGAGGGGGGAGTGCTTTGTTCAGCTATTACGCTGTTGGGTGGTTTAAAGCGGTTGTTACCGGGGGTGCCCGCAAGCCATGCGGGGAACCCGGAACCGCCTTTTTCGGCGTTCAGAGGGTAAGTACTCCCCCAGAGATCTGACAAGAGCGTTCTCATGTTCGCCTAATCTGGCGTAGAATTTTTGAGCCCGGCGCCTAATAACATCTTCCACATATGGGAGGGCCGAAGCTTCATGTAGTAGCCTCAAAGGGAAACGTCGACATACAGAATATATGGACCGGAGTACTCTATTCTGCACCCGCTGTAACCAGAGAAGCTAGGAGTCTGCTGCCACTTCGCAGGCATAGAGCATCAGGGGAACTATAAGCGCCTTGAAAAGGCGTAACTTTAAGTGAACCGGCATCTGGGAGGCCAGCACAGGGTAAAGGGAGGCTACAGCCCCCTTCGCCCTGTCCGACGTCCCCGCACGTGTTCACGAAAAGTTAGGCCCTTATCAAGAATGACGCCCAAGCATTTGATGGAATTCCCCCACTCTATCCTTTGGCCCTGATAGGAAAAGTTGGGTATCTGGTTTATTTCGGGGCGTTTTCTGGTGAACAGTACAGCATGACTTTTGCCCGGATTAACGGACATCCGCCACTGTCTGCACCAATCCTGGACGAGACGGAGGTGTCTCTGTATAGCGTTAAAGACTCTGCGTATGTTCCTGTCGATGCGGTAGAGCAGGACGTCATCAGCAAACTGGGTCATATTGACGCCCTGCACCGTAGGGAAATCTGCCATATAAAGGCTAAACAAGGTGGGTGATAATACAGAGCCTTCTGGGACTGCGCCTCGTAGGGGTTTAGGTGTAGGTGTTTGCCCCGCAACTGCAATACGGAGGTGCGCTGGTGTAGGAAGCTTTGTATGAAGTTGATTAACTGTGTGTGTAGGCCAATCAGGATGAGTTTAAACAGGAGACCCTCATGCCAGGTGGTTGAGAAGGCCTTCTCGGCATCCAAAGACACCGCCGGCGTGAAGGCCCCGTCCTGGAACCCCAGGGCGGCAGCCTCCACCACCCGCAGCAGCTGTTGGGTTGTCCAGGACGGAATCCAAACTGATGGAGAGGGATGGCTTGAATGTCGACTACCTGCGGCGACAAGCGCTGTAGAACTAACCTCTCGAAGACCTTCGAGAGGGTGGGTAGGAGGCTAATGGAGCGGTAGCTGGAAGGAAGTGCAGGGTCCTTACCAGGCTTCAAAATGCACACCACCCGTGCCACCTTCCACTCGCGCGGAAAGTGACCTAAGGTGAGGCACATGTTGAATACCTTGGTGAGGTACAGCACTGCTCTGAAAGGAAGGTTGCTGAGCATGGCGGGTGTCAGCCCGTCCTGTCTGCAAACCTTTTTGGTGTTGAGACGCCGGAGTGCGCCTTGGACTTCACTAGGGCGGATGATTGGTAGGGGGTTCTCCGCTTCATGAGGCTGTTCCCGCAAGTAGCGGTCCACATCCTCATGAACGCGGGCAGTTAAGAGTACGTCCTGGGGTCCTCTCTCGGCCTGCAGGTGTCCTCTATGTAGCTCGCAAGCACATTTGGCTTGTGGTTCGTAAACAAGGCCAAGATTGCCTTGAAGCGGGGAGTGGTACTGATTACTATGCGTCGGAGGCTTTTTGCGATACGCCAGACGTCGCCACCCTCTCCAGGCCATTGTGGCCTCCCACGCTTGCACACGGTGCTCGCGTAGTCGGACACGAACCTCCCGACGGAGGCGCCGCAAAAGACCCCGATTGTGTGGCGTCCGGTTCCACTGGTATAGTCTGCGGGCTGCCCAGGAACGGTGGATAAGGAGTTCAAGTTCTAGGGGAAGGACGTCTGGATGTGGTGTTGGTGGGATGCGGATGGTGAGGTTGTGAACCGTTCTTACTACTGTGGTAGTGAAGGATTGGACTGCTGTCTCTAGGCTGGGTATGTCTGTGATTTTTGGGTTGGGTGGAATAGATGCGCTGAAGCAATCCTTTACGCATTTCCAGTCTATTTCTCTGGTGTGTCCTGAGAAGTCGTGGCTGGCAACCCTGGTGTTGATTTCTGCCAACACGGGATTGTGATCGGAATGAAGTGCAGCGAGTGATGTGAGCATGAGATGGAAAGGATAATGTTTGATGATCGCAAAGTCGATGACTGATGGTTGTCCTCGACCTCGCGGATGGTGTGTGGGTTGCCAGGGGCCCAGAACTCTTAGCTGGGGATCCCTATCAATCATGCGAATCATTGCATTGCCTCTAGGATCCGCGCGGGGGAATCACGCTAGGTTGGAGGTTGAAGAGGGATTGGTAGTCAGCAGGTAAGAACGGCCTACCGGGAGGGTGGTAAACAGAGACTATTACTACCTCCGTTCCTCCGAGCTCAACACACACTGCCGTCGCCTTAATGGCTTGCAGGGGCGGCATGGGGATGCGTTTGTGGACCACGTTTTGCCTCACAAGAACCGCAGTGCCGCCTCCAGGGCGGGGCACCCGGTCACAGTGATGACAAACGTATCCAGGTAGACGGAAGGGGATGTCAGGACGCAAATGTGTTTCCGAAACTAGAATGAGGTCCAGGGCATAATGGGCAGGAAAGCGCTGAAGCTCATCTCTATGATCCCTCACTCCATTGGCGTTCCAAAAGACGAATCGGAAGGAGCTACGAAGCCTAGTTCCGTCCGCCATTTTGGGACAATGGGGCGAGGCTGAGCATGAAGGTGAGAACTGAACTGAAAGCGCCAAGCGGCGTACACTTTTATATATTCATCTGTCGAAGTCTCGGGAATGTTCGTGAGGAAGCGAGTAGTCTCGGGAATGTTCGGCAGGGTATAGCTGTAATGCCATCTGTGGGATACTAGTATAACTGAATTATTGAAATGAATCGACCACTATCACCATCTGCCGTGCATGAGAGTAATTGATTTGACTTATTTTATTTCAAGACCTTACAAGACTTAAGGCTTCAGTAGAAGTTATTTTTTTTGTTTATCCCAATATCTCGCGTCACCGCTTAGCCAATCACACGGCACCCTAGGGTGCCGGGGCACACCGGTTGGGAACCGTTGCTCTAAACACAAGAAAAACACCTAGTCTGGATCAGTGTCTTACCCGACGAGGATCATTCAACATTCTTCAGTGCGAAGAACATGGGTGCACGGACTTCGTGGTTGGCGCTTTGTACGTGCCAAAACTGCAACACGACGTGAGTAATAATTTTTTCATATGCATTTTACATGCGTCACTAAAGATGCAAGGAAACAGATCCGCTCCATCCTCTTTAATTTAACGACATCCGTAGCGAAACTCAGACTCTTCCGAAACCGACGACGACTTCACATTCGCCAGCAGCAATAGCAGCAGCAACAACATGCCCAACACCTACAACAGCGATCGTGGCAAGGTCAGCACCAGCAGCAAAAGCATCAAATTGTCAAACACCAGCAACAGCAACGGAAGCAAGAACAACAACAACAGCAGCAGCAGCGGCTTTCGTGACGTCAATCACCCCACCACCAGCAGCAGCACCAGCTCCAACAATGAAAATAGTGTTGTGACGCATATAAAAATCATTTTGTTTAACTTGCATGAACAGTCAAACCATTAGATCTTTGTTTAAATATTGCAGCAAAATTTTGCTCAATTGTATCACTAATCTTATGTATATTGTATCACACATTGTACATGTAAAAGAAAAAAATATAAAAAAGGCCCCTAGGCCAGTGCGGACGGTTCAAAGGGCCACCCACACCACCGTGGCGCCAACGAAAGGTCACAAGGTCACTACAGACGTCAACACTCCTAGTCACAGTCACGGCTGGCTGAACATGCCGTCATTACCCTAGCCTTGACCTCTGTTATCGCGACAAGCCAAAGGTCAATGACCTTGGGCTTGCCGCCATAACGAACAGATCAAGGTCGGGGCAATGACGTCATCTTCAACCAGCCGTGACTCAACCTAGGGTGACGTCTATGCTTGACCTTTCATTGGCGCCAGGGTGGACTTTGACCGTCTGCCCGCCGGTGGGTACATACTACTAATGATACATCTGCTGAAGATTTCTCTGAGCAATTGCTGACTATCGGAAATGATCGAGTACCTGTCGACGAATCGAGCGGATTAAGTTCATTTCCTCAGAATTTCTGTAACTTTGTCTCATCGAAAGACGAACTCATCAACAAAGTATTCCCAAACTTCATTACTAACCACAAAAATAATGAGTGGTTGAGTGAGGGAGCAATTTTGGCGGCTAAGAATAAAGATGTAGATGACTTAAACTACATAATTCAGAATGAGATCATTGGGACACTGCATTCATTCAATTCTATTGACTGTGTAACAAATGAAGATGAAGCCACTACCCATCCAATTGAATTTTTAAACTCCTTGGATGTGCCTGGCTTACCACCGCACAATTTGCAACCAAAGGTTGGCTTCGAAACATAAACCAACCAAAACTGTGCCACGGAACGCGTTTGGTATTAAGTAAATTGATGAACAATGTGATTTACGCGACGATACTCAAAGGAAAATTCGAAGGTGAGGAAGTTCTCATTCCGAGGATCCCGATGATCCCAACCGATTTGCCGTTTGAGTTTAAACGACTTCAATTTCCGGTCCATCTTGCATTCGCCATGACCGTAAACAAATCACAAGGCCAATCCTTGAAATTTTGTGGTCTGAATCTAGAAAACCATGTTTTTCCCATGGTCAATTATATGTGGATGTTCACGGGTCGTAAGACCATCTGCGTTATTTGTCCTTGCGCATGATAATAAAATAAGAAATGTCGTCCAATACATGGCCAATAAAAATCATTAAAATACTTGATTTTTTTATTTATATTTATTATCCTAATAAAAAATTGAACTTAATAAACTCCAAAATCTGCTCATTTATTTATTGCCTCTAAGACGGAAACAAGTTTTTGGGTGCAACACAATACCTTCTCTATACACTGTATACACAGTAGTGTAGAGAAAATAAAAAGTCGATTTCAAGATTTCACCGGAAATATATGTTTTGAGACCCCCTGAATCCAAAAAAAGACATTTTTTAGAAAAATGCCCGTTAATGAGTCTGCCGGTCTGTCTGTCAGTTAGTGTGTGTATTTGTGTGTGTGTGTGTGTGTGTCTGTGTGTGCATCTGTGGGCAGATAGCTCAGAAACGAAAAGTCAGCTAAATACCAAACTTGGTATTTCAGTTCAGTATCTTCCAAGGATGTGACACGGCAATTTTCAAGAAAATCGCCCGTCCCCTAATAGCCTTTACATTGATAATGTTTCGAATGTTTTGATTTTCTCAAAAATGACTCTAATATATTGATTCAAATGTCGTATATTAAAGATATTTGCATGACAAATAAAATGAATATTTTGAATTTTCTGGGAACAGCCTCTTTATGCTGGATAAATTTTGCGGAATTTTGCATAACTGGCAAACCGTAAGAGATAGACAAAAACTTACTTAATTGTTTATTTGGGGATTTATATCATTTAATATTTAAGCCGTTCCATTTGCCCAAGTATACCGAATTTGTTACATTAGTTACATTGAAGTGCTTGTTGATTGAGGAAGTGTTTTACCAAGGATGCCATGATAGGTGACGTGCGATGTAAATCCCAGGGAGCAAACAGCCTGTGTACATAATACGGTGTATCCCTGTGTTGCAGTGTGGCGGCTTTAATAAATCTGTACAGCCAATGATGCGGGTTTGACTGAGTGGCCGAGATCCGAACCGCGGACTCCACTGATCCCTCTTGTGGCCCGCACAAAGGTAGCCTCTATTAACGTGGTTCCCAGACAGACATGTCCTTAATCAGGGAGATAGATGTGTCGCAGGCCAACAGCTTCTGTGCCATTGCCCGTACCTTCTCTAGCGCATGTGTACATAGTGTTGTATTTCACCTAAAAATTCGAACACAGAGATTTCGCCGGAAATATGTACATGTTTTGAGACCCTCGAATAAAAAAAGCAAATAAACGCATTTTTAGAAAATGTCCGTGAAACATGGTATTCCAGTTCAGTATCTTCGAAGGATGCGACATGAAGATTTCCAAGAAAATGCCATGAAAATTTTTTGAATTTTTTTATTTTCTCAAAAATGGCTCTAACGATTTCAAATAAAATACAACGTGTTTAAGATACTTTAACGACAAACGAAATGCCTATTGAATTTCCACGAAATAGCCTCCGAAGACCTCTTCATTCTGGATGACTTTTGTGTAACTAGCAAACCGTAAGAGATAGAAAAGATCTGATATGTTCCATTCACATGACTTTCTCTACATCTCTGCAACAAATTATTGTTAAAAGGCTTATGCTTCTATTTATGTCATGCTAATTGAGAAAAAAAAAATAGCAGAAATACTGTTATTGCTTCCTCGTAGGTAGAAGCGAAATAAGAGAGTACCAATGGTTAAAGTGATAGCCAAAAGCTGGTTGCTATGTGACTGAAGTTCCTTTGTTTCTATGGACAGGAGTTAACAAATCATGTATGAGAATAGTTTAAGTTTTTCAAAGCTGAAACCAAAAACAAGGAATGTCTCAAAAACGAGCAACTCCACGAAAAAGTGTATATAGCATAAATTGTGTGTTCTAACACATTTTTTGTGTGGTAAGTTTTTGTCCATCTCTTACGGTTTAGAAATTATGCAGAATTCCGTAAAATTCATCCAGATCAAACTAGTCTTCAGAGAATTTCTGGATGAATTTTCGAAAAGAAGTTCCATGCCAAGGGTAGTTGGAGGGCGGGAGAATTTTCTTGAAAATCTTCATGTCGCATCGTTGGAAGATACCAAACTTAAATACCAAGTTTGATATTCAACGTTCTTTTCGTTTTTGAACTATGCTGTCCACAGACACACTCACACACGGACCTTTTTCTAAAAATGCTTTTTTTTTTCTTTTTTTTTTTTTGGATTCAGGTAGACCCTACACATATATTTCCGGTGAAATCTCGGTATCGTATTTTTGGGTGGAATTCAAAACATTCTCTATACACTACGTACATAGCACGTATAGAGAAAGTAACAACATACTACACATAAAATATAAATATCGTTAAAACCACGGAATATGCCATTCACATTTTTTGTTTGTACAGATAACCGTTTGCAAGACCTTCCTTGTTATGGTTCAATTTTAAACTGCGTAAACTTTTCTCAAACGGGAAGTCAAGTTTCGTTTCAAACCTCTTATGTTTTACTCCTAGCTACCAAAGAGAATCGAATTTCAATTGTTTCACATAGCGATAATGTTTCAAACATCTGACTATCACTTTAGCTTAGTGTATTCCCTTACTTCCCTTCTACTTATAAGGAAACAACTAATAAAAAACTCATCTAATATTTATCTCTATTAGCGTGATGTAGATTAATGAATAATCTTTCGCAAGAATAGTTTATTTGCAGAACAGATAGAGAAAGCGATATGAATGGAATACATCAGATTTTTACTTTCTCTAGCTCATATGTACAATGTACATAGTGAATAGAGAAGGTATTATATTCCACCCAAAAATTTGATATCGAGATTTCACCGAACATGTATGTTTCAGAATCTCCTGAATTAAAAAAAGAAAAAAAAAAAAAAAAAAACATGTTGAGAAACATGTCCGTGTTTGTCTGTGTGTCTATAGCAGCATAACTCAAAAACGAAATACCAAATTTGGTATTTGGTATTTACGTTCAGTATCTTCCAAGGATGCGACACGAAGATTTTCAAGAAAATGCCTCCCTCCCCAAACTAACCTTTACATGGAACATCTTTCGAAAATTTTGATTTTCTCAAAAATGCCTCTATTTTATTTAAAATGCCATATGTTTAAGTTATTTTTATGTAAAACAAAATGTATATCTTGAATTTTCTGGGAATAGCCTTTATAGACCTCTTCATTCTGGATGAATTTTACTGAACTTTAATTAATGGTAAACTGTAAGAGCTAGACAAAATATACTACACAAAAATGTAGTATTCTTTAAGACAAACAATTTACGTTATGTGCATTTCTTTGGTAGAGTTAACTTTGCTGAGATATTCCTTGTTATTGGATTCAACTTTAAACTACTTCAACCTTGCTCAAGTGCGAATGCAAAAGAGAACCGCATTTCAATTGTTTCACATAGCAATTGCATTTAAAACATTTGACTATCTCTAGTCTAGTGTATTCCGTTATTTCCTTTCTACTTCTAAGGAACTACGTAATAAAATCATATCTGATAGCCTTTATTTCGATTAACATGGCGCAGATAAAGGAATACACTTTTTACTTTCTCCATACGCACTATGTACATAGTGTATAGAGAAAGTATTGCACTCCACCAAAAATTCGATACCGAGATTTCACCGGAAATATATGTTTTAGGGTCCCCAATATCCAAAAAAAGCATTTTCACAAAAAGGTCCGTGTGTGTGTGAACACGATAACTCATAAACGAAAAGTCGGTAAAATACCAAACTTGGTATTTAAGTTTAGTATCTTCCAGGGATGCGACACGGCAATTTTCAAGAAAATCGCCCGTCCCCTAATAGCCTTTACATGGATAATGTTTCGAATGTTTTGATTTTCTCAAAAATGACTCTAATATTTTGATTCAAATGTCGTATATTAAAGATATTTGCATGACAAATAAAATGAATATTTTGAATTTTCTGGGAACAGCCTCTTTATGCTGGATAAATTTTGCGGAATTTTGCATAACTGGCAAACCGTAAGAGATAGACAAAAACTTACTTACTTAATTGTTTATTTGGGGATTTATATCATTTAATATTTAAGCCGTTCCATTTGCCCAAGTATACCGAATTTGTTACATTAGTTACATTGAAGTGCTTGTTGATTGAGGAAGTGTTTTACCAAGGATGCCATGATAGGTGACGTGCGATGTAAATCCCAGGGAGCAAACAGCCTGTGTACATAATACGGTGTATCCCTGTGTTGCAGTGTGGCGGCTTTAATAAATCTGTACAGCCAATGATGCGGGTTTGACTGAGTGGCCGAGATCCGAACCGCGGACTCCACTGATCCCTCTTGTGGCCCGCACAAAGGTAGCCTCTATTAACGTGGTTCCCAGACAGACATGTCCTTAATCAGGGAGATAGATGTGTCGCAGGCCAACAGCTTCTGTGCCATTGCCCGTACTTTCTCTAGCGCATGTGTACATAGTGTTGTATTTCACCTAAAAATTCGAACACAGAGATTTCGCCGGAAATATGTACATGTTTTGAGACCCTCGAATAAAAAAAGCAAATAAACGCATTTTTAGAAAATGTCCGTGAAACATGGTATTCCAGTTCAGTATCTTCGAAGGATGCGACATGAAGATTTCCAAGAAAATGCCATGAAAATTTTTTGAATTTTTTTATTTTCTCAAAAATGGCTCTAACGATTTCAAATAAAATACAACGTGTTTAAGATACTTTAACGACAAACGAAATGCCTATTGAATTTCCACGAAATAGCCTCCGAAGACCTCTTCATTCTGGATGACTTTTGTGTAACTAGCAAACCGTAAGAGATAGAAAAGATCTGATATGTTCCATTCACATGACTTTCTCTACATCTCTGCAACAAATTATTGTTAAAAGGCTTATGCTTCTATTTATGTCATGCTAATTGAGAAAAAAAAAATAGCAGAAATACTGTTATTGCTTCCTCGTAGGTAGAAGCGAAATAAGAGAGTACCAATGGTTAAAGTGATAGCCAAAAGCTGGTTGCTATGTGACTGAAGTTCCTTTGTTTCTATGGACAGGAGTTAACAAATCATGTATGAGAATAGTTTAAGTTTTTCAAAGCTGAAACCAAAAACAAGGAATGTCTCAAAAACGAGCAACTCCACGAAAAAGTGTATATAGCATAAATTGTGTGTTCTAACACATTTTTTGTGTGGTAAGTTTTTGTCCATCTCTTACGGTTTAGAAATTATGCAGAATTCCGTAAAATTCATCCAGATCAAACTAGTCTTCAGAGAATTTCTGGATGAATTTTCGAAAAGAAGTTCCATGCCAAGGGTAGTTGGAGGGCGGGAGAATTTTCTTGAAAATCTTCATGTCGCATCGTTGGAAGATACCAAACTTAAATACCAAGTTTGATATTCAACGTTCTTTTCGTTTTTGAACTATGCTGTCCACAGACACACGCACACACGGACCTTTTTCTAAAAATGCTTTTTTTTTTCTTTTTTTTTTTTGGATTCAGGTAGACCCTACACATATATTTCCGGTGAAATCTCGGTATCGTATTTTTGGGTGGAATTCAAAACATTCTCTATACACTACGTACATAGCACGTATAGAGAAAGTAACAACATACTACACATAAAATATAAATATCGTTAAAACCACGGAATATGCCATTCACATTTTTTGTTTGTACAGATAACCGTTTGCAAGACCTTCCTTGTTATGGTTCAATTTTAAACTGCGTAAACTTTTCTCAAACGGGAAGTCAAGTTTCGTTTCAAACCTCTTATGTTTTACTCCTAGCTACCAAAGAGAATCGAATTTCAATTGTTTCACATAGCGATAATGTTTCAAACATCTGACTATCACTTTAGCTTAGTGTATTCCCTTACTTCCCTTCTGCTTATAAGGAAACAACTAATAAAAAACTCATCTAATATTTATCTCTATTAGCGTGATGTAGATTAATGAATAATCTTTCGCAAGAATAGTTTATTTGCAGAACAGATAGAGAAAGCGATATGAATGGAATACATCAGATTTTTACTTTCTCTAGCTCATATGTATAATGTACATAGTGAATAGAGAAGGTATTATATTCCACCCAAAAATTTGATATCGAGATTTCACCGAACATGTATGTTTCAGAATCTCCTGAATTAAAAAAAGAAAGAAAAAAAAAAAAACATGTTGAGAAACATGTCCGTGTTTGTCTGTGTGTCTATAGCAGCATAACTCAAAAACGAAATACCAAATTTGGTATTTGGTATTTACGTTCAGTATCTTCCAAGGATGCGACACGAAGATTTTCAAGAAAATGCCTCCCTCCCCAAACTAACCTTTACATGGAACATCTTTCGAAAATTTTGATTTTCTCAAAAATGCCTCTATTTTATTTAAAATGCCATATGTTTAAGTTATTTTTATGTAAAACAAAATGTATATCTTGAATTTTCTGGGAATAACCTTTATAGACCTCTTCATTCTGGATGAATTTTACTGAACTTTAATTAATGGTAAACTGTAAGAGCTAGACAAAATATACTACACAAAAATGTAGTATTCTTTAAGACAAACAATTTACGTTATGTGCATTTCTTTGGTAGAGTTAACTTTGCTGAGATATTCCTTGTTATTGGATTCAACTTTAAACTACTTCAACCTTGCTCAAGTGCGAATGCAAAAGAGAACCGCATTTCAATTGTTTCACATAGCAATTGCATTTAAAACATTTGACTATCTCTAGTCTAGTGTATTCCGTTATTTCCTTTCTACTTCCAAGGAACTACGTAATAAAATCATATCTGATAGCCTTTATTTCGATTAACATGGCGCAGATAAAGGAATACACTTTTTACTTTCTCCATACGCACTATGTACATACTGTATAGAGAAAGTATTGCACTCCACCAAAAATTCGATACCGAGATTTCACCGGAAATATATGTTTTAGGGTCCCCAATATCCAAAAAAAGCATTTTCACAAAAAGGTCCGTGTGTGTGTGAACACGATAACTCATAAACGAAAAGTCGGTAAAATACCAAACTTGGTATTTAAGTTTAGTATCTTCCAGGGATGCGACGCGAAGATTTTGAGAAAAATCCCCCACCCCCAACTACCCTTTACATGGAACTTTTTTCGAAAATTTTGATTTTCTCAAAAATGGCTCTAACGATTTTGATTAAAATTTCGGATATTAATCATATTTACCTGACAAATAAAATGTATATCTTGAATTTTCTGGGAATAGCCTCTGAAGAGTAGTTTATTCTGGATGAATTTTACTAAATTTTGAATGACTGCTAAACCGTAAGAGATGGACAAAAACTTACTTCACAAAAAATGTAGAGCACTTTAAAGCACACAATTTATGTTATATACATTGTTTCGTGGAGTTCGTCGTTTTTGTGACATTCCTTATTTTTAGTTTCTGCTATGAAAAACGTATACTTTTCTCATACAGGAACTTGTCAACTCCTATCCATATAAACAAAGGAACTTCATTGACATAGCAACCAGCTTTTGACTATCACTTTAAGCTACGGTTGTCCCTTATTTCACTTCTACTTACAAGGAAGCGAGTAATAAGACTATTTCTGCTAATTTTTTCTGATTAGCATAAAGTAAATAAAAGTATGAGCTTTTTAAGAATTATGTGTTGCAGGGATATGGAGAAAATCATGTGAATGGTACACATCAGATTTTTTACTTTCTCTATACGCACTATGTACATAGTGTATAGAGAAGGTATTGCACTCCACCCAAAAACTCGATACCGAGATTTCACCGGAAATATATATTTTAGGGTCCCCAATATAAAAAAAAAGCATTTTCACAAAAAGGTCCGTGTGTCCATGTGTCAGTGTGTCCGTATGTCTTTGAAAACGATAACTCAAAAATGAAAAGTCGGTAAAATACCAAACTTGGTATTTAAGTTTAGTTATGTTCCAGAGTTGCGACACGAAGATTTTGAGAAAAATCCCCCCACCCCAAACTACCCTTTACATGGAATTTTTTTCGAAATTTTTTATTTTCTCAAAAATGGCTCTAACGATTTTGAATAAAATTTCGTATATTAAAGATATTTACCTGACAAATAAAATGTATATTTTGAATTTTCTGGGAATAGCCTCTGAAGAGTAGTTTATTCTGGATGAATTCTACTGAATTTCGAATAACTGCTAAACCGCAAGAAATGGGCAAAACCTTACTTCACAAAAAATGTAGAGCACGTTAAAACACTCAATTTATGTTATATACATTTATTTCGTGAGTTCGTCGTTTTTGAGACATTCCTTATTTTTGGTTTCTGCTATGAAAAACATACTTTTCTCATACAGAAACTTGTCAACTCCTATTCATATAAACAAAGGAACTTTATTGACATAGAACCAGCTTTTGAGTATCATTTTAACCTATGGTAGTCCCTTATTTCGCTTATACTTACAAGGAAGCAAGTAATAAGACTATTTCTGCTCATTTTTTCTGATTAGCATAAAGTAAATATAAGTACAAGCTTTTTAAGAATAATTTGTTGCAGTGATATAGAGAAAGTCATGTGAATGGTACACATCAGATTTTTAAACAAAGTTTGTTTATGTAACGGTTATGTGAATGGAACACATCAGATTTTTTACTTAATTCGGGAGTAATGTTACGCAAAAATAGTGAAAACATTACATTGTTTCTTTTCGCTATCTCTACTTTGTAAGCAGAGGAAGTACAGTATAAGCCAAAAATGCACCGGAAATGCATTTTAGAGACAATCTGGTACCCAAAAAGGATTCTTATTACTTTCTCTATACTCACTATGTACATAGTGTATAGAGAATGTATTGCACTCCACACAAAAAAAAATCGATACCTGTGTCCACAAATAGTATTTTCAGAAAAAAGTCCGTGTGTGTGTGTGTGTGTGTCCGTGTGTCTGTGAACACGATATCTCAAAAACGAAAAGTCGGTAAAATATCAAACTTTGTATTTAAGTTTAGTATCTTCCAGGGATGCGACACGAAGATTTTGAGAAAAATCCCCCCACCCCAAACTAACCTTTACATAGAACATTTTTCGAAAATTTTGATTTTCTAAAAAATGGCTCTAACGATTTTGATTAAAATATCGTATATTAAAGTCATTTTCCTGACAAATAAAATGTATGTTTTGAATTTTCTGGGAATAGCTTCTGAAGACTACTTTACTCTGGATGAATTTTTCATAACTACTAAACCGTAAGGGATAGACAAAAACTTATCCCACAAAAAATGTAGAGCACATTAAGACACACAATTTATGTTATATACATTTTTTCGTGGAGTTGATCGTTTTTTGAGATATTCCTTTTTCTTGGCTTCAGCTTTGAAAAACATACTTTTCTCATACAGGAATTTGCCAACTTCTGTCCATACAAACAAAGGAACATCAGTCACATAACAACCAGCTTTTAACTTTCACTTTAACCTATGGTACTCCCTTATTTCGCTTCTACTTACAATAAAGGAAGAAATAAGACTATTTCTGCTAATTTTTCTCGATTAGCATGAAATAAATAAAAGATAAGCTTATTAACAATAATCATTTACAGAGATATAGAGCAAGTCATATGAATGGAACACATCAAATTTTTCTAGATTAGCATAAGTAAATAGAAGCATAAGCTTTTTAAAAATAATTTGTTGCAGGGATATAGAGAAAGTCATGTGAATGGTACACATCAGATTTTTTTTTCTACCATGTACAATGGAGGTAGAAATAGAGAAGGTAGAGAAGGTACTTCATTCCGCCCAAGAGCCAACACCGGGATGTCATCGGAAATACATGTTTTGAGCACATCTGAATAAATCATAAGTTTAAAAATTTGATGTTTTCAATTACATAACTTTCTATACCTATTCTTAACAAACTATTCTTATAAAAGCTTATTCTTTTGCTATATGCAAATTGCATTAAATTGGAAGAAATGATATTATTTATTTCCTTGAAATAGAGGGGAAATATTGCATAAATTGTGTGTTTTAACGAGATCCGCACTTTTTGTGCAGTTTTCCCCATCTATTTTGGTTTACTAGTTGCACAAAAGCCATTCAGAATGAAGAGCTGCTTAGTATCTATTCCCAAAAAAATCATTAAATAAAAAAATTATTTGATTTTAATCAAAATCGACATCGTTGGGACTATTTTTTAGAAAATAAACATTTTTTAAATGTCTTCCCTGTAGAGTTAGTTTGGGGTGTGGGATTTCTTTTAAACATTCGTGTCACATCCTTGGAAAAAGTAGAACTTAATTATCAAGTTTGGTGTTTAACCGATTTTTCGTTTTTGAGCTATGCTGTTCACAGACACACACATACAGACACATGGAGCTTTTTTAAACATCTGCTGTGTTCCATTCACATGGCTTTTTCTATCTGTTCTGTAAACAAATGATTTTCACAAATGATTGTTCTGTTATCTACATCCTGCTAATCGAGAAAAATATTAGCAGACATGGCCTTATTATTTGCTTCCTTATAAGTAGAAGGGAAATAATGGAATACCTAAGCTAAAGCGATAGTCAACATTTTAAAAGGCGATCGCTATGTCATTAACATCGAATTTCGGTTCTCTTTCTTTGGTCAGGAGCAAAACAAAAGACATGACGTGGATCAGAACTTCTCGTTTGAGAAATGTATTTTCAAACTGAAACCAGTATCAGGGAATATCTCGGAAATCGTTAACCAGAAAAAGGTAAATAACAAATATTTGTATAGTAACTTTAGTCTTATCTCTTTGAGTTTATCTGTTATGTAAAAATCATTCAGAATACCTATTCTATGTAGTATGTACATAGTGTGTAATGAACCCAAAAATTTGATACCGCGATTTCACCGGAAATACATGTTTTGGCACACCCTGAATCCAAGAAAGGCATTTTAGAAAAAGGTCCGCGCGTGTGTGAATGTGTGTCTATATACAGCACAGCTCAAAAACGAAAAGACCGTTAAATAGCAAACTTGGTATTTAAGTTTGGTATCTTCCAAGGATGCGACAGGAAGATTTTCAAGAAAATCCCCCCACCCGAAACTAACCATTACATGGAACATTTTTGTTAAATGATTTTCTGAAAAATGCCTCTAACGATTTTGATTAAAATACCTTATGTTTAAGATATTTTTATGACAAACAAAATGTATAATCTTGAATTTTCTGGGAATAGCTTTTGAAGACCTCGTTCTGGATGATTTTTATAACTAGAAAACCGGCAAAGATATACAAAAACTTACTGCACAAAAATGTAGATCTCATTAAAACACATAATTCATTTTATATACTTTTTTTTTTTTATTTTTTTTTTTTTTTTAGAGTGAGCCGTTTTCGAGATATTGCGGATTACTGGTTTCAATTTTAAGCCACTATACAAGAAAGTCAATAAATTGCCGGAATTGATCATTTAAAAATTCATTTTAAAAGGGGGTTCGAAATTATTGTTGTCGTTACGTTGGTACAACTTTCCTCTATACCCACGCTGGGTTTGATCGTCATCTGTCATCTAGTTTGTTTACAGTACGCCATTTTGTTAGTTCATCTTTCGTGTGCCGAATCGCTGAAAATGTTACAGAGGGCTTACGGTGAATCGACTTTATCAAAAACACGTGCATATGAGTGGAACAGTGCATTCAAAAGTGGTCGAGATGCGGTGGAAGATTTGCCTCGCTCTGGTCGGCCATCAACGGTTTCAACCATAGATAACTATAAACGAATAGATGGTTAACTCAATGTTAAAAATGTGGACTCGCATTCCACTTCCGGCGACTCCAAGTGTTCTCACACGGCAGGGCACAGAAACTTGACCGACTACGGTAGCTCAATCACCAAAGTAGCATCCTGCCCCGCCCACTCACCAAACATCCACTCCAGGATTTCGGCCAGTTTTCTCGAGTTTACAGCCAGATCAGAAATCTTTCGAGCGGTTCTAGCCTTTTCACAAGAAATCTATGTACCGCTCTAAAGATTCTGATCTGACTGCAGCCTCGAGAAAAACTTTATATGCCGTTATTGTTTAATTGCTTACTTGAGAATTCTTGGTTTGTTTTCCGGTTGCCTTTTTGCTGGATTTAATCGTCCTGGGGTATTTTATGGACAATGCTCAGAAATCTGTGGTGCTGACTACTTGAATCTAGTTCTGCTAATGATTTCATCAACTGAATTTCTAGTTTGACAGAACTATACCATATTACTTTAAAGCTATGCATGACAAAAACCAAGGGAAAATTATACAACTTTAGGAATTGGCTGTCTCCCAGGTCGAGCGGTCAGCGAGCTGACTCCTCACCCAGAAGTCCCAGGTTCGATTCCCGGCTGAGGCGGGCAATTTTTCTTTAACCTAAATCATTCCCTATCCCCAGATTTTGAAGGTATGTAAGTGTGTGTTTTTTGGAAGAAAATAAAATGTTAAAAAAAATCCAACGTTAATGAACTTACCATCAACGAGTTGTTTCATAAGCTAAACCCCCGATATCACGATAGACTAAACAAAGAAAACAACTTTAGGAATTACAGATATCATGCAAAATATAACAAGAAAGGAATATAAATTACCTGCTCACAGCACAAATAACATCAAACGAACTGTTTAAAAGCAAAATAAAATCAATACAACCACTTGTAGTTTACATCTGATATCTTTATATTAATAAAATACATTTAAATAGTGAATCATATTATGAATCATACACTATCATTTTATCATTTGGATTGGGAAATTTAAAGTGTCTGTAAATGTAATTCGGAAAAGCTTTGTTTATGTAGGGTGCTTTGTCAATTCCTAGCTTCAATGTAAAATTGTCAAATTAACTGTTGAGATGATTATGGTGTGAAATTTTAATCAATCATTAGCAACTTTTGCTAAATACAAAGTAAAACCATTATAAATTTACAAACCATAAATTGGTATTTATTTTACTAGAATTTTTGCAATAATATAGCTACAATTACAAATATATTCATTAACACTCTTAGCACATTAATAGACATGTTACGTGCAAATACATGAATTGTGAACTGAAATATTAATATTCAGGGCAAATGCTATTACTTCTTCTGTTGCATCTGTAATAATTATTTTCAGTATTCAAGTGTGAAGCTCTAGAAAAAAGATAACTCTCTTTGAAATGTCTTAGCATTCCTCAGAGGAGTATGAACTGGTAAGGCAAATAATTGGGTCACTGAACGGGCTGAACTAAACCTATAACAAGTTAGGAGCCAAAAAAAAAAAAAAAAAAAAATTAGGCTGAGGTGATTAGTGTGTTAAAATAACAAAGAGATGCTCACAACCAAAGTTAAAAAGAATATGAAGTACCACACCTCATACAAGTAATAACTAAATAACTACAGAAAAACTACAAGAATATGGAGTAATGTGAGAAGGAAATGAATGAAGGTAGAAAATAAGCATTTATGAAAATGCTACATATTATGGAGTACTAGTTATTCTGAACTATTCGTTTTTCTGCAGATAAATTAAATATTAGTCAATAATTTTTCTTGATTTTATTAAACATTAAGTGCTAATGTAAATATTTCCTGAAAATCTTTGATGCTGAAACCAAAATTGCAAATGTGTGGGAAAAAAAATTAAACCATATAAAGTTTCACGCTATCAGTTCTATTTTGATTAAGCGCAAATTGAACATTGCATTGTGATAAGGCTCCAAAGAACCATTGCAGGGAAAAAATTACGTTGCAAACTTAGCATTCATTTTTCATAATGAAAATTCTGCATCAGATTAATGGCATACAGTACACAGAGCCTGAAAAATTAATCATATAATCTTCAAATAAATGAAAAGGATAATAATTCAATATTTTCTATGCAACATGTAAAGGGTTTTAATTAGGTGGCATTCGGTTTCTTCCTAATGGAATAAACACACCTGGCTTTTAAAGTTATACGAATATGAAACAGTTATGTTGGTATTATTACAGACAATAATTTAATAAAAATAGACACAGCTATTCAATGTAATATTTAGGTATATATATGTCTTTAATCTATAAATTTTACATAGTAATTGCCTTCATCAAATAATGCACTACATTGCAAGTACCCTTCCACTGTTTTTTCTCTCATTCACACATGGTAGTAACCAGGGAAGGGTTTTACAATTGAAAGCATCCTTTCAAATAAAAAATTAGTAGATAATAATAACTAAAATAATGGCAATTTCCTTATTGTAATTCCAATTATTGCAACAGAATTTGTGAATATAAAACAAGATTTAAAAGACATTTCATGTTTATTTGCTACCTCCATGATTAGTTCAAATTTAACATTTGACTTTATATCGTTTAGAAAAATTAATCCTTACACAAAACTCGCAACAGTTTCGCTATTTCATACACATGTAGATTGTTCCATTATTTATTATTGTAATGACATAGAAAATAAGTTCATGTACAGAAACTGAGGAATTACGTTTGAGCTTTTGTGCATAATATTTTGTATTCTTTAAGCCATATCATTTAAAATTCTAAAAAATTTTAGACAGTGTTTAATATGTAACTATTTAAATATAAATTATTGTATGTCCTTATTGGTTTATTAGGTAAAGTGGAGATCTTTCTGTAAAAAATCTAAATTTTTAGATAAAACATTTTTTCATGAATTACTTATCTGTATAGTTATAATGGCATAATCTCAAATTGTTTAAAAGTAATTTATCTGATATTATGATAGCTACACATACAATTAATTTTAAAACCATTGTTGGTACTCAGATTGCAAGATCCCCAGAAGGATCTGTATCTAATAGTGGTGTAAATATATTTGTAATATTATATCAAATTTGAAACATATGTATGAGAATATTGTCTTGGTCTCCAAACCACAGAAGACAGCTTCTGAAATTTCTTACTTAATGCGGAAATGTGCTTTTTATAAGCCTTGAGGTTTGATATTTTGTCCTGAGATTTTTTATGTTTATTTTATAACAATAATATTTGAAAATGTGCACAGTGAAGTACTTCTCCGTTTTCATGAAAGGCACAAAAACGACTAAATTAATTTCAATTTTCATTACTGTTTTACAAGGTAGTATGGTAAGCATTTCACTTGTACCATGTTCTAATAAAGTCCTCCTGATAACAAAGAGTATTGTTTTTAACAACCTCTAGCCACTCCTAAGATTATACTAATCTTCACAAAAAGTAACTTATGTGTATCTTCTGTCTTCTAACATAGCAGTTCACCATGTGGTATTTTCTGGAACATCACAGCGAGTTCTATATCTGAAACAAATATAATACATTGATTAGTACATATATTATGTAATAATAATAACAATAATAACAGCAACAATAACAACAATAGCTGTTGTTGCTGTTATTGTCCAGTGTAAACACTGCCAACCAGACTGCTAGAAAGACTGGCTGAAATACTTTGGAAAATTTGTTAGAAATGCAATTATCGAATGTGAAAACAAGAATAAACCTTTTAAATATTAATAACTAGAATGTAGTAATCCTGGCTTCCGGGGTAATTCTTACCTCCACAAAGAAGAGGCAAGCTTGTTAAATGGAAATAGAGTAATGTCCATAGCAGAAAGGATTTAGGCAATTCCATCCCATCAGCGTCATCATCATCATGAATTAGGAATTCAGAAGCGTGTTTTAAATATAGGTATTATCATATTAAAATATTTATATTTGTATTATAAAGATATAAATTTTTTTCCCAACCATCTGCGTTTGAGAAAAATGTTTAGTTTACCAGAAGCTATGTGGAAGGCATTTAAATTCGGTTAACATGAAAAATATTATATTAACAAATTCTCTTTTCCCAGGCTCTTGATTTCAGTCTTAATTTTTGCCCATTATTTTAAGAATACGTCCTTATTTTAATCAGTTTGCTATATAAAGGAAGGCAGTGATATAGGTTATGTTTGTTCAGCATCTTTTGCCATTAATTAATGCGTGCAGCGTTCTAAATATGTAATGATAATAGGTATTGATTACTGAACTGTACTCAAAAGATAATTCAGCTTATAAACACTTAAATTGTCTGACTTTATTTACATTGTTATAACAGCAGCAAAGGTACTCAATTTTGATGTAGCTTATACATAATGGTAAACAAAGCAGGTAGTGACAAATTCTATCTATGCTGAATGAACACATGGCGGCTTATACTTTAAATATAAATACAATTTCACGTGAGCTTTAACACCTTTAGATATTGACAGTAATCGTGATTTGTGTGGATATATGCACATGTACATTTACTTCACAATATGTACTTGCACTGTCCCTTTTGGTTTCAAATATGAATTAATGTGCAATTAATGTAAGATTATATGTGTAGTCACTTACCTTAGGGATAATCTTGATAATATTCACATATTTCTTTGGTGCTTACAAGACCTTTCTCGCCATTTTATGATAAATAGTTGCATTCTTCATTAATTGCCATTTTTGCGATCGTTCTTGTAGTTTCTGAGCTTTGGAGAACTTATAACTACTACAATTATATAAAGAAAATTGAAATCTAATAAAAAAAAATTAGAAATTAACAGAAATGTCAAGAATAAAAGAAGCAGGTCATCAATGAAATTGTATATCACATATAATTTCAAATATGGCGCAGCATCCATAGAATAACAGAAAACAAGACGATGAATGATGAGAATGCGCGCGGGTAATTATGGGACGTTCTCTCAGGCACATTAGCGCCTCCAACTGTTCTCACACGGCAGCCAGCGGAAACGTATATGAGTTCAATTCGGTCAATGGAGTTGGACGGGGATGGTTTCAACTGAACTGAACATCGCTAAAGTGAAGAAAATGGTGTCTGAAAATCGTCATTTAGGTCTGAGAGAGATTGGCGCTGAACTTTCTGTGTCTCACGAATCGATTCGTACCATTCTAAACGATTGTTTGGGCATACACGCGTTGCAGCTCGGTTAGTTCCGAAAGACTTGAATTTTCTACAAAAACTCAATCGTGTAAGGATTGCTAGAACGAGCCAGTTCCGACCCCACATTCATGAAACGCATTGTAACTGGTGATGAGACGTGGGTTTACGAGTTTAACACTCAAACCAGTCAACAAGCCTCCGAATGGCGCCTTCCAACTGAACCGAAACCTAAAAGGGCACGTCAAACTAAATCAAAATTGAAGGCCATGTTGACAGTTTTTTTCGATTATCGCGGTGTCGTGCACTCAGAGTTCTTGCCAGAAGGTCAAATGGTATATAAAGACTATTATCTGAGCATTTTGCGGCATTTGAGAGAACAAATACGGTGAAAAAGGCCAGATTTGTGCAACGACAACACGATAACGCACCAGCTCACAACGAATTTCTGGCCAAAAACTCAACAACTTTCATCGAACAACCACCGTATTCACCTGATCTGGCTCGTGATGATTTCTTTCTCTTTCCGAAACTCAAGTTACCATTTCGAGGCACCCGTTTTCAGTCGATAGAAGACATAAAGGAAAATTCGCGGCTACAATTGACATCAATTCCTAAAAGTGCCCATAAAAATGATTTGATGATAGGATTATTCGTTGGCATAAATGTATAATTTCAGAGGGGGCCTACTTTGAAGGCGTTGAAATAAAATTGGATGAATAATTAATTTTTTGTGTTTTATTGGCAAATTCCCGGAACTTTCTTGACACAGTAGTACGTTTCTCAAACGGGAAGACATCTTTTTTCTCGTTTACTCCTGGCAAGCAAAGAGATTGGAAATTCAATTGTTTTACAAGCTACCGGCTTTTAAAGGATGAGACTATCGCTTCAGTGCATTTCCTTATTTCTCTTCTACTTACAAGAAAGACTAAATTCTGCTTATGTTTATCTTGATTAGCATGATATAGACAACAGATTAATGGTTGAATAAAAGTATTGTTTATCGAACAGCTAGAGGATCAAGTGAATGGAACACATTGTCTTTTTACCCTACTACTTATAAGGAAATAAGTAATAAGGCCTATTTCTGCTACTGTTTAGCTGGATTATCATGAAATAGAAGAATAAGCTTTTTGCATTAATTTGTTACAGAAATACAGAGAAAGTCATGTGAATGAAACACATAACATTTTTCAAATAGGAATTTGGGAAATCGCATCCGTTTTTTCTCTCCTCAGATTATCTCGATTAGTAGCTGGAGGAATGAACTAGATAGAAAAATACTTTTTGTAGGAGTTTTTGTTGCTGAATATGCAGAGAAAGTTATGTGAATGAAACACACCAGTTTTTCTTCCTCTACCACGTACAATGAACATATTAGGTACGGAAGGTATTACATTCCACCAAACAATTTCAATTCCTAGATTACATAGCAAATACATGTTTTGAGGATGCATGAATAAAAAAATCTGAAGTGATTCACTCACATGACTCTCTCTACATCTCTGTAACAAAATATTGTTAAAAAGCTTATGCTTATATTTAGTTCATGCTAATCGAGAAAAAATTAGCAGAAATAGTCTTGTTACTTGCTTCCTTGCAAGTAGAAGCGAAATACGGGAGAACAATAGGTTAAAGTGATAGTCAAAAGCTGGTTGCTATGTGACTGAACTACGTTTATTTGTATGGACAAAAGTTGACAAAGTCCTGTATGAGAAAAGTTAAGTTTTTCGAAGCAGAAACCAAAAACAAGGAATATCTCAAAAACGATCATCTCCACGATAAAAATGTGTACAACATAAATTGTGTGCTTTAATGTGCTCTACATTTTTTGTGTGATACGTTTTTGTCCATTTCTTACGGTTTAGCAGTTATGCAAAATTCCGTAAAATTCACTCCGAATAAAGTAGTCTTCAGAGTCCATTCCCAGAAAATTCAAAATATACATTTTATTTGTCAGGTAAATATCTTTAACATACGATATTTCAATCAAAATCGTTAGAGCCATGTTTTAGAAATCAAAATGTTCGAAAAAAGTTCCATGTAAAGGGTAGTTTGGGTTGGGTGATTTTTCTCAAAATCTTTTTGTCGCATCCCTGGAAGATACTAAACTTAAATACCAAGTTTGGTATTTTACCAACTTTTCGTTTTTGAGTTATCGTGTTCACGAACACACAGATACACACACACGGATCTTTTTCTGAAAATCCTTTTTCTGGATACTAAAACATACATTTCCGGTGAAATCTCGGTATCGAATTTTTTGGTGGAGTGCAATACCTTCTCTATACACTATGTACATAGTACGTGTAGAGAAAGTAAAAAACAATTTTAGAAAAAGTCCATGTGTTTACGTCAGCCTGTGTGCGCGCGCGGGCGCTATGAACAGTATAAATCAGAAAAGAAAAAGCAGTTAAATACTAAAGTTCAGTATCTTCCAAGGATACGACGGTTATATTACTTTCAAAAGCATCCCCCCTCCTCAAACTATGCATTTACATGTAAGATTTTGCGCAATGTTGTATTTTATAACTGCTATAGGTAATGATTTTGATAAAAATACCTTATATTAAAGAGATTTACATTACACATAAAATGTATATCTGGAATTTCCTGGGAACAGCCTCTGAAGTCCTCCTCAATCTAAATTACTTTTGTATAACTAGTAAACCGTAACAGATAGATCAAAAGTTACTGCACAAAAAATGTGGATCTCATCAAGGCACACAATTGATGTCAAATTAATTCTGGTTTTGTTGTGGAGCTAATAATCTCCGAGATATTCCTTATTACTGGTTTAAATTCTCCAATCTTATACTTTCTTGTAATGGGATGTTGTTATTCACATTTTTTCATCCTGGTAAGGCAAAGAGAACGAAACTTCAAAACCATCACATAGCGACTGGCTCGTCAAAGATTTGACTATCGCTTTAGCTTATTGTATTTCCTTAGTCCCCTTGTACAAGGAAATATGTAAAAAAAAAAATCTGATGTAATCCATTCACATGACTTTCTCTATATCTCAGCAACAAATTTTTGTTAAAAAGTTTATGCTTCTATTTACTTCATGCTAAGTTAGAAAAAATTAGCAGAAATAGTCTTATTGCATGCTTCCCTGTAAGTAGAAGCGAAATAAGGGAGTAACATTGGTTAAAGTGATAGCAAAAGATGTGAGACAGTAACTCTTCTATATCCGCTTAAGCCATCGAAATTATGTAATTAACAATAATATGTAAAAATAAGATGTATTGCGCAATGAACTGATAGTAATAATTATACTTAATTAAATAGCTAGCCTTTGTATATAGTAATATAGTATAGGGGATTAAGTTTTGCTTTAACCATTATTTTATTTGTCAATATTTGTATTTTTGTTAGTATTTTACAAGCTATGATGACAATGTTTGAAACGTGGTTTTAACTGTTAATGCACAGATTTCCGTTAGCAAAACCTTGAAGTATTGTTAGTGAAGCTTTCAAAAGGAAACGTTCTAAAAATCTGATGTGTACCATTCACATGACTTTCTCCATATCGCTGCAATTAATTATTCTTAAAAAGCATATACTTCTATTTACTTTATGCTAATCAGAAAAAATTGGCAGAAATTGTCTTATTACTCGCTTCCTTGTAAGTAGAAGCGAAATAAGGGACAACCATAGGTTAAAGTGATATTCAAAAGCTGGTTGCTATGTCAATGAAGTTCCTTTGTTTATATGGATAGGAGTTGACAAGTTCCTGTATGAGAAAAATATACGTTTTTCATAGCAGAAACCAAAAATAAGGAATGTCTCAAAAACGACGATCTCCACGAAAAAAAATTATATAACATAAATTGTGTGTTTTAATGTGCTCTACATTTTTTTGCAGTAAGTTTTTGTCTATCTCTTACGGTTTAGCAGTTAGTCAAAATTCAGTAAAATTCATCCTGAATAAACTACTTTTCAGAGGCTATTCTCAGAAAATTCAAGATATACATTTTATTTGTCAGGTAAATATCTTTAATATACGAAATTTTAATCAAAATCGTTAGAGTCATTTTTGAGAAAATCAAAATTTTAGAAAAAAGTTCCATGTAAAGGGTAGTTGGGGTGGGGTGATTTTTCTCAAAATCTTCGTGTCGCATCCCTGGAAGATACTAAATTTAAATACCAAGTTTGGTATTTTACCGACTTTTCGTTTTTGAGTTATCGTGTTCACAGACACACGGACACACGGACATACACACACACACACACACACATACGGACCTTTTTGTGAAAATGCTTTTTTTTGGATATTGGGGACCCTAAAACATATATATCCCGTGAAATCTTGGTATCGAATTTTTGGGTGGAGTGCAATACCTTCCCTATACACTATGTACATAGTTCGTTTAAGAAAGTAATAAAGCTTTGTACGAATAGTTTGTTGCGGTATTAGTAGATGTTTTTAGGTAAATTTTGTCGCATACCAAATAATAAAATGTTGAAATATTAGTTATTTGTGGAACTTTCTAGTTCTTCGCCAAGGAAAATCCTTGCTGTAAATAGATATATTTTCTTGCAGGCAACATTTTGACGTCTTTTTACAGGTTCATGTTTTGTTATTAACACTAGGAGAATTTATAAAAATGTGATTTTAGGCTAATTATAGCTTATTGTATCCATAAATATACGTCATTATTAATATAAATATGACTGATGTTAAATGTACAAAAATGTATCTGAAACATAATAATACTTGAACCAATTCGAGGCCGCACCGTGGCCGAGTGGTTAGACCACTTGCCTCTCACCTAGACGGCCGGGGTTCGATCCCAAGCGACCGCATGTGAGATTTGTAGTGGACAAAGCGGCGCTGGGGCGGGTTTTCTCCGGGTACTCCGGTTTCCCCTGCCATCGCATTCCACCGGTGCTCCATCATCATTCATGTATCACCAGTGTCACCGCCTGCGGTGCCATAAGTAGTTAAAGCGGGCGTTAAACACTACCAAAAAAGAAAAACAAAAAAACAATTCGATTGATTTATTTAATTGTGGCATACGTGACTCCGTTCCGGAGATTCATGGGTAAGCGACTCGCTGACACGCAGAGTAAAGATATCAGGGCCGAACAATTTTACATGATGTAGGATATTATTGTAATTATTCTGATGTTTATATGTTTAAATGCTAACTATATATCTTTGATAATAACTTTAAATGAATGACATTTATCACAGTACAGAAGGTATTAACTTCAGTTTTGTAGCTAAAAGTTACATTTTATTTCGAAGGTTTTGGTTAGGTGTAATATCCTAGCTTGAGTGAAATTGCCATAATATAATACAGTGATCGATAAACCGTCAATCGCGAGCTACCAATAACTCGCAAGGACATTTTCAGTTGATCGCTCAGGTTGGAGTTGCTCCACTGAGCTCACGACAACTGCTTCTCCTGCGCAACTGCCTTCGTTAGTCAAGAACACTATACATACACACACAATGGAGGAAAAAATGTGCTATGCGAGACGCTCAAAATAAGGAGAACGTTTCCGCCACTACGTACTTTGTGGGCCCACGCGCAGTTTCCCCTACAAATACGATGGCTTATGTAATTGATTTGTGGGCAACGCATAGGAAGAGGGCCGGGAGGGATGGTATGAAAGGCAAGGGTGGGAGAAGTAGTCTAATAAGGAGCGACTGTAACTTCCCCTCTTAACATTCTTTTCTAAGTTGTCAACCTATACTGATAACATACGCGTGAGGTTATGCACTTATGTTTTTCATGTTTATCAGACATTTTCTAACGTGGATAGTTTGAGCTACACATTGATACTAAGCTAAGTTTGTTCTACAGATGGCGGGTGCAAGCAAAATGCAAAACCTATTTAAAAAAAAAAAAAAAAAATCTGATTCTACCTATTCATTCGGAATGGGGAAACCAACAGGTACAGGATAAATGTATGTTTACTGTGCTATGCAAGTGTATCACTTGGAAAGACGAACACCATTTCAAAACGTTCACACTGGATTCTGCTTTAAGGAAAGTAAAGGTATTTTTACTTTCTCTACTCGTACTATGTACATAGTGTATAGAGAAGGTATTGTATTCCACCAAAAAATTCGATACCGAGATTTCACCGGAAATACACGTTTTGGGTCCCCCTGAATCCAAAAAAAGCATTTTGGAAAAAGGTCCGCGTGTGTTTGTCTGTGTGTGTCTGTGGACACCATAGCTCAAAAACGAAAAGACCGTTAAATACCAAACTTGGTATTTAAGGTTGGTATCTTCCAAGGATGCGACACGAAGATTTGCAAGAAAATTCCTCCAACCCCAACTACCCTTCACATGGAACTTTTTACGAACATTTTGATTTTCTCAAAAATGGCTCTAACGATTTTGATTAAAATATCGTATATTAAAGATATTTACCCGACAAATACTATGTATATCTTGAATTTTCTGGGAATAGGCTCCGAAAACTACTTTATTCTGGAGGAAGTTTGCATAACTGCTAAACCGTATGAAATGGACAAAAACTTACCACACAAAAAATGTAGAGCACATTAAAACACACAATTTATATTAAATGCTTTTTTTCCGAGGAGTTGATCGTTTTTTTAGATATTCCTTGTTTTTGGTTTCAGCTTTGAAAAACTTATAGTTTTCTCATACAGGAATTCGCCAATTCGTGTCCATACAAACAAAGGAACTTCAGTCACTTAGTAACCAGCTTTTGACTTCACTTTAACTTATGATACTCCCATATTTCGCTTCTACTTACAAGGAAGCAAGTAATAAGACTATTTCTGCTAATTTTTTTCGATTAGCATGAAGTAAATAGAAGAATAAGCTTATTAACAATAGTTTGCTACACAGAAGTAGAGAAAGTCATGTGAATGGAACACATCAGATTTTTTAAATTTATTTTTATTTATTTTACTTGAACAAGGTCCCAAGGAGCCCTTGGGCTCATAGTAAGGGACAGCCATTGTTTACAATTGTGGCAGTGTCATAATAATTACAATTTATATCTAAGACAAGTTGTCAACAAAACTAATTTAAAAACAAGAATAAGTTGGATACAAAATCTATCATAATACGCAACAAGAAATCAAATTTCACAGCTAATCACAGTATATCATATATATTAATAAACAATGTTCTTTACTTTATTTGAGAAATATAATACTGATATAAATTGTAATACTGGATACTACGAATTGCTATACATTATACTTCCAATACTTAAAAATAAATAGACTACAAACAAATTGCACGTGAATATATCATTCATTAGGCACTTATACTAATGATTTGACATTTGCACAAAATATGATAGTATTTAAGTTATGTATTTTGATATTCCGTCAGTAAATGCCTTTTTACCTCCCTCTTAAAAAGTGTGATTTTATTAATTTGTTTAATTGGTATGGGAAGTTCATTATAAGCTTTGGTCATTATGTAAATAATGCCCCTCAATCCATATTTAGTGGTAGCCATTTGTTTCACCATTATATTGTTAGAACCTCTGGTGTGATGATGGATGTTATTTGGCTTCAATATATTAATGTTTGTATTATTAATGATTTAAAAGCAAATATAATCGTGGACAGTTTCAAGATTATTCCTGTTATTAGGTATACATGTTTAACTGGGGTATAATAATCTAAATTAAAAATTATATTAATAACTTTATTTTGCAATATTTCTAATTGATGTAATTGAGCTTTCGTGCAGATTGCCAAATTATATCCATGAACTTTAGATGGGAGTGAATAAGTGCATAATAGATATTTTTTAACAGTGATCTTGGAAGACCCACATTTCTCAATCTTGTAATCACCCCAATTACAGAAGATACAAGATACTGTCTCATAAGTAATGTCGTTTTTAAAAAAACAATTATTTGAAATGTGTTCTGACAAGCAATTAACTAATCTTCAAAGTACAGACAACTATTCTATGGTCTTGAGCCATCTTTCTGCGAGGTTTATTATCCCACGATGGTACCAGTCTCTGGTTTTTGGATGCGAAGAATTCGGTGAGACCCACTTGCACTGCTTCAATGTTGTCAAAATCTCTTCCACGTAGAAAATGGGCCATGAATCGAAAAAGACGATAATCTGATGGTGCGAGATCGGGGCTGTATGCTGGGTGTGGTAGCAGTTCGATTCTTCCCAATTCCTGAATTTTTTCTATGGTTATTCGTGCAGTATGTAGTTTTGCATTATCCTGTTGCAATAGAACTCTATTTCGGTTAACTAATGCTGGGTATCTCCGTCTCAAAATTGCATGAACTCGTTCCAGTTGTTGAGAATAAAGATCCGCATCAATCGCCCGCCCGTTTGGAATAAACTCCCAGTGAATCACGCCTTCAAAATTCCACCAGACACACAACATTACTTTGGGACCGAACCGATGTGATGACTGGCAGGTTGGCGGGGAACAAACCACTGTTTCGAGGCATCAGGGTTTCGGTAATATACCATTTTTCATCACAAGTGACAATTCTTCTCACAAATCTATCATCCATGGGATTATGGATAAGCTGACGACAGATATCTCTCTACGTTGAGCCTGTTGAGGTGTCAGTTCATGAGCTACAGATCTGAAGACCGATAATCCTCGCAATGTACGCAACACTAGCCATGGCATCCTGTAGATAGCATTGCCAAACCAAAGAAACCTAATACATTTTCAAAACATCAAAATAAAAAAACCGACATCAATTATGAGACAACCTAATATTTTACCCTTTATTCTTTCAATTTGATAATTCCAGCTAAGCGTAGTGTCTAATGTAAGACCGAGGAAGATAATAAACTACATTTTATGACTTATTTCATTTTTAAATATAATTTGAGGATGCTGTAATATAGTATGGCTAGGTTTAGTGAAGATTATATACTTAGTTTTAGCTATATTTATTATTAATTTATTAGATGTTACCCATTGATTTAATAAGTTTAAATCCTCTTGCATATTATTAATCAATGTTGCTTCATTTTGTCCCGTGTAGAATAATGACATGTCATCTGCAAACAATGTAAGTTTACCCCTTAATTTAAGATTAGCAAGAGAATTGATCCAAGTACAGAACCTTGAGGTACATCACATTCCATTTCGTGTAAATCAGAGCTTACATTGTTTATAAATAAATAATGTTTACGATTTTTCAGATAACCTTCAAACCACTTTAGTGGGATACCTCTAATTCCCATCCCATCCATTTTGAACAATAATAGGTTATGATCAACCAAAGGTTCCTTTAGATCAATAAACAGTCCTGCTGCTGTTTTATTATTACCAAGTGCATTTTGAATTGGAACTACACAGTCAACAGCGGCATTTAATGTACTAGAGCTCTTTAGAAATCCATATTGTTCCTTGTTTAATATATTATATTTTAAGGATTATTTTAAATGCCAGTAATTTTATTTTCATTGCTTTTTCAATTATTTTGGACAATGTCGATAGTAAACTAATGGGTCTGTAATTATTAGGGTCAATGTTATACCCCCCTTTATAAATTGGAATTATTTTAGAGACTTTGCATATGTTAGGCATATATGCTCATTAAACAACATATTAATAATATTAACAAGATGGGTTAGCAAATAATTTTTGCATCTCTTATAAGTAATGCTACCTATAGTTGTATCAGAAGTAGAGTTTTTATTTTTAAGTTTATTAGCTATTTCGCTAATTTCTTTTATATCCGTATTATATAAAATATTGATTGATTTATTATTATAATCAATAATAATGTCATGTATTATTGGCATATAATGGTTTGTTTTGGCAATATTGACATAACATGTATTCAATATATTACACACATCTTGCGGTTCACTATATACTTTATCCCCTATTTTTAATTTAACTGTTTGCAAGTTAGTGGTTTGCTTTTATTTAATAAGTTATTAGCAATGTTCCACATTGTTTTCTGATTTTTATTATCTTGAGAGTTTCTTGAGTTTTTTTAATTGTCTTTTCACTCTTTCAACCTGCCTCACTAACTCTTTATAATCAAGGCAGCTAAAATCCAAACTTAATGTTCAGCAATCAACATTTTAAAATCATTATTCAAAATAGCAACTGAGGCATCATTCCGAATTAAAAAGTATTATACAGAATAAGAAATCGTACGAAGACAGTGAATTAATCAAAACTACATTTATAGAAGCTACAGACTCAGTATTTAATACTTTCAAAAATAAAACTGAGGTAGCTTTCTGAAAATACAATGATCAAGTTGTGTCACTACTGACTGATCGCTGCAGCTGTTTTTCCCCACAACTGGACGAATAGACTGATGTAGTTAATATGCTCAGTTAGTTAATAGCTTTGGATAATCTCCAAATAAGAGAGAAGCTGGTAAAGAGTATGCTACTAACAGGGCTATAAAATGTATAAACTTAGAAAGTACAGAAGCAGACTGACTGAGGAAACTGAATGGCAGCTACCATGTACTCTTAAAAAACTTGATGACAAAAAGAGTGCCATCCTTTTCAACAAAGCTAATAAGTCTGATAAAAAAATCTTTTCTTACATTTCCAATTTACTACTAAGCTTCAATTTCCTTCTTATGTGCAATTTAATTTATTTCTATTATACACAATTTAATTAAAATTCCCTTCATACTTACCAGAAATATTCATTTATCTTTACCATGAGTTTATTGATAATAAACAAATTTAAGATGTCTTGTACTTACTTTCTTTCGTTTCTTCCTTTTTTTTTTTTTTTTAAGTTTTTAGTAGTCTTCTAGTTTGTTTTGATAGCTGAAAGTAAGATTTAAAAACAATACGATAGCTCAGAAGCTTCATAAGTTTGGCGACCACTGATATGTACATTGTATAGGAGAAACTGTCCATTGTTTCTTTTATGGAGTACCAGTAGTAGACCGAGCATCAAACAAACAAGAGATTCACTTCTAAATTGCAATAGGCATAGTCATGCAATTCCGGTGGGACTGTACAAAATATGTCATCACAGACCTACACTACGATGTCCGCGAAATGTTTTGCGATCAGCGATATTAGAAATGTGATAAGATTTAACAATGTGTTCATTGCGAGAACTCAGTGAAAGTCGCGATATTTTGAATAGTAAGAAAAAATGTATACAACATAAATTGGTGATCTAATGTGCTCTACATTTTTTGTGTGGTAAGTTTTTGTCTATCTCTTACGGTTTAGCACTTATGTAAAATTCCATAAAATTCACTCAGAATAAAGTAGTCTTCAGAGGCTATTCCCAGAAAATTCAAAATATACATTTTGTTTGTCAGGTAAATATCTTTAATATACGATATTTTAACCAAAATCGTTAGAGCCATTTTTTAGAAAATCAAAATGTTCGAAAAAAGTTCCATGTAGTTTGGGGTGAGGGATTTTTCTCAAAAGCTTCGTGTCGCATCCCTGGAAGATACTAAACTTAAATACCAAGTTTGGTAATTTACCGACTTTTCGTTTTTGAGTTATGGTGTTCACAGACACACGGACACACTGACACACGGACACACGGACACACACACGGACCTTTTTCTGAAAATACTGTTTTTTTTTTGGATTCAGGGGATCCTAAAACGAATTGTTTGCTGGAGTGCACTATACACTATGTACATAGTACGTGTAGAGAAAGTAAAAATGGCATAACTTTGCTGAGACATTACTGCCATTGCTTTCTTGCGCATGCCAATGTTGCCGGTTGTAGAGCACAGAGTGTAACTCTGCTCATACTTGGTGTCCATGAATGACAGTGATTGCAATATATTAAAAAAAATTGTTCCATTCACATGACTTTTTCTACATCTCCGAAACAAATTATTGTTAATAAGCTTATTCTTCTATCTACTTCATGATAATCGAGATAAACATTAACAGAAACGATCTAATAACTTATACTTTATAATAAGAAGGGAAATCAGGGAATACACTAGGCTAAACCTACAGTCATATATTTTAAAATGTGGCTGCTATGGGATTGAAATCCGTTTCTTAGCGTGACCAGGAGTTGACAAGTTCCCGCATGAGACAAGTTTAAGTAGTTTAAAACTGAAATCAATAACAAGGAATATCTCGAAAACGGTCAACTCTACGAAAAAATGTATATGACATAAATTGTGTGTTTTATCGTGATCTACATTTTTTTGTGTAGTAAGTTTTTGTCTATATCTTACGGTTTACCAGTTATGCAACATTCAATTAAAATCATCCAGACTAAAGAGGTCTTCAGAGGCTATTCCCATAAAATTCAAGATACACATTTGTTTGGCATGTAAATACCTTAAATATAAGAGATTTTAATTAAAATCGTTAGCCATTTTTGAGAAGACCAAAATATTGGAAATTTTTTCCACGTAAAGGGTAGTTTTGGGTTGCGGGATTTTCTTGAAAATCTTCATGTTGCATCCTTGGAAAATAGCAAACTTAAGTGCCAAGTGCCAAGTGCCTTTTTGTTTTTGAGCTATGCTGTCCAAAGACTCACAGACACACACGGAACTTTTTCTGAAAATGCTTTTTTTCTTTTTTTGGGTTCAGGGGGATCCTAAACATGTATTTCCGGTGAAATCTGGGTATCGAATTTTTGGGTGGAATGCAATACCTTCTTTATACACTATGTACATAGTACGTGTAGAAAAAGTAAAAATCTGATATGTTCCATTCACATAAATTTATTTACATCTCGGTAAGAAATTATTGTTAAAAATTGTAGCCTTCAACCAACTTCATGATAATCGAGACAAACGTCTGATTGCCTAGTTCCTTATAACTAGAAAGAAAACTAGGGAACACACTAGGCTAAAGCGTTAGTCAAATCTTTTAAAACCTGGTTGCTTTGTTATTGAAATTCGTTCTCTTTGCATGGCCAGTTTAAAAATATATGAGAAAAGTTTTAAATGTTTTAAAATTGAAATTAATAACATCTCTGAAAAAGCCAACTCCAGAAAAAATGTATATGACATACATTATATTTTAACGAGCTGTACATTTTCTGTGTAGTATCTTTTTGTCTGTCTTTTACGGTTTGCCGTTATGCAAAAGTCATTCAGAATCAAGAGGACTTCAGAGGTTAATCCAGAATATTCGAGATATATATTTTATTTGTCATATAAGTATCTTTAATTCACGATATTTTAATGAAAAGCGTGGGGCTGCGCCGTGACCGAGTGGTTAAACCATTCGCCTCTCTCCCAAACGACCGCATGTGGGATTTGTGTTGGATAAAGTGGCACAGGGGCGGGTTTTCTCCAGGCTCTCCGGTTTAGTCCGCCATCGCATTCTACCGGTGCACCATCTCCATTCCATGTATGATCAGTGTCATCGCCTGTGTTGCCATTTGTAGTAAAAGCGGGAGTTAAACACTATAAAAAATCAAAATCATTAGATCCATTTTTGTTAAAAATCAAAACTTTCTAAATTCTTTCCATGTAAAGTGTAACTTGGGATTTGTGGAATTTCTTGAAAATTTTCGTGTTGCATCCTTGCAAGATGCCGAACTGAAATATCAAATTTGGTTTTTAAAGGTTTTTGAGCTATGCTGCACCCACAGACACATACAAACACACACGGACCTTTTTATAATTTTGGGGGGATTCAAGGGATCTCAAAATATATTTCCGTTGAAATCTCGGTATTGAATTTTACACGTGCTAAAAAAAGTAATAGAAACTTGATTATGTCATTATCTTTCTTACATTCGAGCTAAAATTAATTATTTTAATTAATTGTAACATTAGTTTTATAATATATTTTTGGCAGCTTCATATTTCCAAAGTAGATAAATTTTCCTTATTCTGTGGGAGAAGTTCACAAAGTTATGAACATGAGTGATAAAATTAGACCAACATTCATTCCCAGTAAGACTTAGACCCTTCATATAACTTTGCAGCGTATTTCACACAAACAAAATGAATATTCTCTTCGTACTCAAGCAGTGTTCCTGAAACTTCTAGTTTGTTCCACATTTCTCGGCATACCGCATCGTTCACAGATCATTTTCCACTTTGTAAGAAACCGAAGCTTTCTGATATATAGAAGATTTCCCAAGAGTGTGCTTGAAGATTAATAATTCATGCGATGTCGCTGCCCACATCCCCATCATGCGAGCCCAGACAGCAATGCTCAACTTTTTTTCCAGGGAAGAATAACGTTTTCCTGAGAGGTTCGCACAAGTTTATTTTTCTTCTTTTTTTTCTTCATAATCTCGCTTGCACCTCCTGTTTTAATGGAGAGAATTGGGGAAGATATACATTTAAATAAAGTACGGCGTTCTTAAATATTCTTGAAAAGTACATTGTAAAATAAACCTTATAGTGGCTTGGAAAATTTCAAATAGAAATGTCATTACCACATCACACTTTCTATGTAAGAATGAATTTTTTCATACACAGACCATAGTGTGAAACCGTACAATCCTCTTGATTTCCTTTTTAGGCTGGTTCACAGAAATAGGAGTGGGAACCAGAACGCGAACGACACAGTTACACATTTAATATTACATTCACTTTTAACTGGAGGTTGAGGAAAGGGGGGCTTTATTAAGTTTCACTGTTTTGTGCATGCTCTTTTTATGTCTTGCAGCGCTCCATAATAGATCTAGATCGGTTCGGGAATGTTCTAATATGGTACACTTTACATGTTTTCTTGCATAGTTCATATACACAGCTTTCATCCGGATGATGGAACACTTTTCTGGAGCAGATCCATGTATAGCTTATCTTGTTATATGTCGCATTGCACAGAGAGGTTGTGTCCATTTATATTCAGCATTTCATATGATGCGTAGAAATTAGTTCATATTCTTTTAGTCTTGCAGCAGTGTCTTGGATCCTGCAGTGGACGGCAGCAGAAGTAGTGCCACCAGGAACGTCCTCCGAGCGGGATTTGGACGTTTTGGATATCCCGAGGGATCTCTTTAGGGATCTAGCTTCACCTTTTTCGTCTCTTCTAGTTATGTGTAGTTTAGATATTTATATATCAGTTCCAGGCCATATGTGACGACAAGTAGTACCTTCGTCTGGAGCAATGCCAGTGCTGATTCTGGTGATATTAGGTTGATGTGTTGTACGTCATTTATGGCCTTCATAGCCGCCGCTTTATGTGCAATCTGAAACTTCTTCTTGTAGCTTGCAAGGTTAGGCTTAGATATTTAATTTATTTACAGTTTCGAGTTTCTTGCCATTGATATTACTTGTTCTAAACCCGTAGTTCTGCATCCATTTTAGCCTAATTTCCTATTCGATAGATATTAAAGGCGAATGTGCCAAATTTGTAATCAGATAGCAACGATTTTCCTTGTGAAGCTATGCTTTTCAAGCTGCGCCGGCCACCTACACCACTTAATGACGCCCTATAGAGCAGAAGTACATAAACGAAACGGTAAAATACCTAAGAGTTCAAAACGACCGTCGCCTCACCAGAAATCTCACATCAATAAGAAGCTCAACTTAGCCTAGCTTCGACTGTTACGAGTTTATCCTCTAATCCACATAAATCTTCTCTCCACAGCGCCATAGTTATATTGATTTTCAAATTAATTCTTCGTTCCATTCTCACTATGCTTGCTCCAACAAAATAAGTCACTCCAGTCTTTACAAAATAAAGTTCTAATAGCGGAGTGGGCCATGATTCTGGTAAAAATTAAGGTTATAAAAGTTGTTCAGTTTTAAGTAATTATTACAAAATAAGTTTACCAGCAGCTTTCAAAATATATTAGGTGTTCGTAAACCATATATTTAGTTCATCTGGTAATTATTCATATGGTATTTCATGTACATAGTGTAAATAACTTTAAATTTAATCATTTTGTGAGTAGAGGTTAGAAGCCTACATTGTTGGTCAAGTAACCAACACAAGAAACGAAGATGGAAAACTACAGAAGAATTAACACCATTAAAATTCAGTTTCTACAAACTGTATCAAGACCATCGGCATAGGAAATACATCAATGGATCGTAAAGGAAATGGAAATCAACGCAGATCAAGTACACACACTGCAGCTTCATACCAGGGAACGAGTCATATATTTGAAAGTAAACACACCAGTATTATATAATAAATTGCTAGATAAGCACCGGGGAGAATCAGAATTTTTATATGATTCAGGGGAAATAACTAAAATGAGAATAGAAGCAGCCGATGAACAAATAGTAACAGTATGTGTATTCGATGTTCCTCCTGAAATCCCTAATTCAGTTGTAAGAGCAGCTCTTAGTAAATACGGTACTATACAGGAAGTGAGAAATGAAACTTGGAGCACACAATAGATGGTTCCAAGTGTAAACAATGACATTAAAGCAGTACGCATGGATCAGAAAACTGATATCCCTGTTGCAATTCAAATAACTTATAGTACAGCAGTAGTAACATACCCTGGTCAAAGGCAGAGCTTAGTCTAAAAATTAATGTAAAAAGCTACCATAGAAAAAGTCACAGATTGGTGATTAGAGAAAAGAAAGAAAAAAAAATCAAAACTAATACAAAAACAAGGATAAAACAACTAAATCCGAAATTTGAAGAGTATCTTCAATAAAAATTCAAAAATCTTAGCTACCATTCGACTATCGTCCACCAGGACTTCTGCAAGACTGACCGGCAGTTGCAGTGATTCCCGAATATGTGCTAGATTAACACAATCTAGCAACACATGACGGTCAGACAAATCTTCTCCACAAAGCGGACAAAATGGAGCAGATTCACTCTTAAAAAGGAAACTATGTGTAAAATTGCAGTGGTCAATACGCAAACGAGCCAAAATTACTTCCTCCCGTCGAAAATGACGAGAGGCAGTTACCCAGTTTGTTGGAAGGTCCTTCACTACTCTAAGCTTGTTTCCGCGGAGAGCTGACCACTCTTCGAACGAAAGTATCGCCCTGCGCACAACAAGCTTAAAGTCTTCCGATGTTATACAAGAAATTTTTGTACTGGGCTCGGCGGTTGCCGTCTTTGCTGCAAAATCTGCCAGTTCATTCCCCGGCAAGCTAATGTGACTAGGAATCCATGCATATTCCAAACTAATCCCGGAAGTAGATAAAACGTGGAGGGCATCCTGAATACGCTGCACGATAGGATAGTAGTTGTAGAGATCACCAAGGCTCTGAAGTGCACACAGGGAACCACTCAATATAAGGCAGTCACTTAAATTTCGACGGCCAACGTGCAGAATGGCTCGATATATTGCTTATAAAAATTGAAATGGCGCGTTATTTATGGACGTTCTTTAACTGCTATGGTTCTCAGCGTCCCATTCTATACTGGGCGTGAAAGACCGCTTAAATTTGCTCAGAGGCCTCTCTTATCAGGCTTGAGGTTCTTTTACGTGCCGTAAATCTACGACACGGGACCCACGGCTTTACTTCCCTTCCGAAGGAAGCCATGTTAAGGATTTTTACGCCCGAAAAAATCCATCGTCCTCCGCCGGGTTTTAACCCGCGACCTTGGATATACGAAGTTAGCATGGTAACCATTACACCACGGAGGACGACGATATTGCGTATAGCTCCGCACTATAAATAGATGTGCCACTATGAAAACCGAATGTATATTGTTCGGTATCATAAACAAAGGCACACCCAACACCAGTGGTGCACTTACTTCCGTCAATATATATACAAGTTCGGCCATTGCAGTTTGACAAAAATTCTAAAAAACATCTACGGATACTAGAAAAAGGCATTGTAGACTTTCGGTATGCCGTCATCCCCAGGTTTACATGGGATGTTGTAAGTAACCAAGATGGGTGCACCCTTTCCCCCTTGGGAAACATTCTAGGCATTACGATATCGTGTTTATGAAGAAGCATTCGGAAGCGAACACCTGGGGGCCGTGGATTAATTGATATATTTCTATAACGTTCGTCCAGCTCGGTGTTAAAAACAGGAGTGAACGTTGGTTGCGAAGGCATGCACTTTAACCCACAGCCATAATTTGTTAACAGAATATCGCGTCTACACTGCAGAGGGGGTTCTGCCGATTCAGCATAAAGGCTGGCTACTGGACTGGTTGGAAAATCTCCAACAGCTACACGTATGGACAGTGTCTAATCTTCTAAGCACAGATGGTCTTGCCGAAGAATAAACTATGCATCCGTAATATAACTTGGCTCGGACCAGTGCGCGATAAAGTCGCAGCAAGACTGTCCGATCCGCTCCCCAAGATTTGCCACTCAGTATCCGTAGAATATTCAGAGAACGGTTACAGCGCGCTTTTAGCTGTGCTATATGTGGTGACCAACACAGTTTTCTATCGAATATCAACCCAAGGAATCTCGTCTCATCCGCGAATGGTAGTAAAACTGTACCAAACCGCAGCGAAGGTGGTAATCGCCTCCTGCGGCGCCAGAAGTTCACGCAGAGTGATTTCTCAGCAGAGAAGCGAAAGCCATTTTTAGAGCTCCAATCTGAGAGGTTGTCTAAACACCGCTGCAGACGGCGTTCCAAAAAAGGGGTGCGCTGAGAAGTACAATAGATGGCAAAGTCGTCTACGAATAAGCAGGACAATACTCCTGGGAGAATACATTTCGAGATAGAATTAATTGCTATAGCAAACAGCGTGACGCTTAGTACCGATCCCTGTGGCACTCCGTTCTCTTGAACAAAAATAGTTGATAAAACCGAGCTGACCCTTACTCGGAAAACGCGGTCCCTCATAAACTCCTGAATGAATAACGGAAGGTGTCCACGTATGTTCCAGTTGTATAGGGAACGCATTATTCCTGCCCGCCAACACGTATCATAAGCCTTTTCGAGGTCAAAGAACACCCCAACGGTTTGACAGTTCTTCATGAATCCATTCATTATCTGCGTCGAAATCGAGACAAGTGGGTCAGCTGCTGAACGACGTCGTCGAAAAGCGCACTGGGTGTTGGTTAGTAGGTTGTGAGTTTCCAGCCACCATATCAACATGAAACAGAGCTGCCCACGGCGAACTTCAACACTACAAATTTCAGCCCCACCATACCCCTAGACTGCTAAGTGAAAGGCAACGAAGACAACCTAATGAACGCCCCTCTAGGAAATGCAATACAGGAAAACATTAATGAACAAAATGAAAACCAATCTGAAACAAATTCTCAAGTCACCATGGAAACAAACACACAAACTCCATCTAAAAGCAAACCAACAGGGAATAAAATACCAACTCCAAGTGAATACTCTAGCAGTACTTGTACTGTGTCTGAGGATAATCACTCTGAAACCTTAGCTTACAATATTGAGGATGAAGCTCCTGTAATCCCTAACGATTGCAAAAAGAAAAATCCTCCAACAAAGAAGTCCAAAAAAGAGCCATCTTACACTTTAGAAGAGCAAATGGAGCCAGTTAAGCCTCTGCTATAGGAATCTTCATCCGAGTTTCCACTGAACTACATACAACTTAAAAGCTTGTATGAAAATACAGTAAGTACACCTGATATACTGAAAGTAGCATATACACACAGACAACATTCAGGGTCTTGCTGAAATGCTTAGAAACGTCAGCCCCACTACAAGAATAAATCAATTAAGAATAGAACCACCAGAATTGAAAAAGCTTTAGTCACTAAGTCTAATATAGAACATAGCACTAAACCAACATGATTCAATGCGCAACACTCAAATTCAAATTGTCTCCTAAATTTATGGGATCTATTTCACTTCAGAGGAACCTAAATGGATTTCAAACCCAGTATGAATTTCTACAGAAGTTAATTTCTATACACCACCCTAAAATAATCTGCTTGTAGGAAACAAATTTTAAAAATAATTCTGCAATAAGCATAAGACAATATTCTGTATACAATAAGAACCGAAACACTCCTCTCCGTGCTAGTGGAGGGGTAGCTATCTACGTTTGGAATAATATAGTTAGCAAAGAAGCACCAATTACAATTAAATTCGAAGCAGTAGCAGTTACCATTTTACTATGTATTACAATATGTATTTGTAATATCTACTTGCCAAACAGCCAACCCATTGACCTCCTACATTTGAAGGAATTAACCGATTACATTTTGTTAGGCGACTTTAACGCCCACAGTTGCTTATGGGGATGCCGGAATACCGACTCAAGGGGGAAAATTATTGAATCTTTCTAGAAACAGAAGATGTAGTATTGCTAAATTCGAAGAAGTCTACACATTATAGTAAATCCCATAACACCTACAACAGCATTGATCTCTGTATATGCTCTCCAGATATAGCTCCAATAATAAGTTGGTCGCAATTAGTGAAATTGCAACAGGGAGCTTAAACAATTCACATAAAAACAAATGGAACTTGAAACACGCTAACTTGATAGCTTTTAGAGAAACTATCAATGGTCATATAACTACACTTATACCTGCAAATCAGTTTCATACCACTTCTATTATCAGTATCATTAATGATTTCACTTCATTAATAACCAACTCTGCAGAAAATAATGTCACCAAAACCGCAATACAATATGACAAGAAATCTGTTCCTTGGTGGAATAACACATACAAAATAGCTTTGAAAACCAAAATAAGGCTTTCTACCAATATAACTAGAAAATAAACTAGTATTTCAGCAACTCAGGCCAACACTTAGGAAGGTTATTAAAGAGAGCAAAAAGACGTCATGGTTAACATATATGTCATACATAACTCACCAAACACCACATATAGGATCGCATAAGAAAGATTAGAGGCGTATATAAAAATAACGAAATAACACGCTATGTCAAGGTACCACCATTTTAACCGAGACTTGAGCCATCGCAGATTCAGTAGCTGACACTTTTTCACAAATACCAAGTGACAATAACTACGAAGAGGAATTCATAATATTCCATACGAATTCTTAAAACAACTTTCATCTGATGGAATATTATATTTATGCGAAATATACAATTATATCTGGTGTGAACAAGTATTCCCAGAGCAGTGGCAAAACTCTAGAGTAATACCAATCCACAAACCCGATACTGACAGAAGTAAACTAGAAAACTACCGACCGATTGCTTTAATCTGTACAATGTGTAACCTACTTGAAAAAATAATAAACAAACGCCTAAGGTGGATCCTTGAGCAACAAAACTTCTTCAGTGCTGTGCTCGACAAATGACACCTTGATCACACTAGAAACGGAAATATCAGACTCATTTGATAACAGGCAACACCTACTGGCTGTTAGCTTAGACATTCATAAAGCCTATAATATGATATGGCGAATGGGCGTCATAAAAACGCTAGTAGAACACGGCATCACAGGAAACATGATTCATTTTATCCACAACCTTTTAAAATCTCGGACAATACAAGTGCGAGTAAATAATAAAATATCAAAAATAGTAAAAACTGAGAATGGAATCCCCCAAGGTTCTGCTATCAGCGTTACTCTCTTCCTGATAGCAAATAATAGCATTACCTGCCATGTAAAAGCACCAGCTAAATGTTGTCTCTTCGCAGATGATGATCTCACTATATTTTGCAAAGGTAAAGATGTATTAACTACACAAGCTATCAATCAGTCTAGTATACAAGAACTACACACAACGTTGGACCCAGTAAACCGGATTTAAATTCTCAACTTCTAAAAGTAAAGGCATATTATTTTCAAAGCAAACGAAACTCAATTTTCAGCCAAAAATTTACTTAAGTGATAACATTCTGCCAATAGTAAAACAATGCAGGTTTTGGGCGTTACATTCGACCAGAGGTTAACAGAGCTCCTCAAATAACTGCCCTCAAATAAAATTGCTTAAGACGAATAGCGATCTTGAAAACATTTGCAGCCTGGGGAGCAGATTTTAAAATCTTGCTAAATACTTACAGAACCATTATTCGATCTAAACTGGATTACGGCAGTATAATATTTAACTCGGCAAAACCATCTGTATTTAATAAACTCAACACAATTCAGACTACAGCACTCAGAATTATTTTAGGAGCATATCGAACTAGCCCGAATGCTAGTTTGCAAATAGAAGCAAATGAACCGCCCCTTAGAATATGAAGAAAACAGCTGAGTACGTCTTATGCACTTAATATAGCAGCCTCGCCTAGTTCAAAAATGAAAACCTGTGTATTTCCGAAAGAACATTTACAGAAGAAAAATCCAATGCCTTTTGCACTAAGACAGAAACAGTACTTTCAAGAAATACATTTACCATTTTCTAACATTGCCACAATTAATCAAACCACAGACATCCCTCCTTAGAGAATTTTACTTCCTGAAAGTAATATGGAAATATCCTACCTTGTTAAAAGCCAAACAAATAAACTGATATACAAGCCATTACTGAAAGAACAATAGCAGCATTACCCAAATTATATTCACATATATACCGATGGATCTTAGATTGAAAACGGGTGTGGTTTATCGTGATCACACTAGCTGTACACATTACCACATTTTTACTCTATATTAAGTTGTGAGTTATATGCTATCAAGAAAGCTTTACTGTACTTATTCGAGACAAACAAAACTGAAGCTTACCTAATACACCTGATTCTAAATCCAGTATACAGACTCTACAAGACCTCTTCTCTACAAATACATTAGTCCAAGAAACTAAAAAAATATCTACATTTCTAGTGAAACAAGGAAGGAAAATAGCTCTAATGTGTATACCCTCACATCAGAGCATTTTAGGTAATGAGCATGCACACTCTGCAGCAAAGGAAGCCACAAGACTTCCAATACATGAAGAGACACCTTTACCTCACAAAGATGTTGCAAAATGTGCATCCAGAAAACTTTTCAACCTCTGGCAAACAACGTGGGCACAATCAACTCCTAGCAAACTACTTGAAATTAAACAGAACTCCAGAACATTATATCCACTGCAGAAATTGAGACGGAAAGACCAGGCTGTCATCACCAGGCTACGTATTGGACACACCAAGTTAACCCATTCCCATCTACTGAATAAAACAGCCCAACCTAAATGCAACATTTGTCACACTACCATCACTCTACGCCACATACTCTTAGAGTGAACTCAGTATCAATAGCATCGAGCAGAATGCAATCTACCAGACATCCAAGAAGCTCTCAACAATTCATCACACAACAAAATACTACTTAAATGCTTAAAACTAACAAATATGTATAATGAAATATAATATTATTCATGAAATTGTATTTACCAATGTCAATTGTTTGTAAATAGTACCATTAAAACATGTTGTCGCGATATGGCTACTTTGTAAGTTAAAGCGACATAAAATAAATAAATAAATAAATAAATAAACAAAAATAAAGTTCTACGTCTCGCAATCTACGCAGCTTCGTTTGTGAGGAACATAATTGCACCCAAACGTAGTACTCTGTCCATTGAAGATTTTAGCCGGAAACTGACCCACAGGCTCTTTCGCAATTTATGCAAAGTATCAGGCGCAGTTTTATTTTCTCTGGACAAACAATCACAGTTTCCCACCAGTCCACTATCTCAGAATATCTTGCTTCCTCAGGCTCTTTCGCAATTTATGCAAAGTATCAGGCGCAGTTTTATTTTCTCTGGACAAACAATCACAGTTTCCCACCAGTCCACTATCTCAGAATATCTTGCTTCCTCCAACACAGAAGCTTGAAGGTAACAGGGCTTGATTGCGCTACTTTCTTACAGAGGAGCATATACCTCATCCATGTTGTTCTTTGTTACAATTGTGTGTCCTGCATACTGTCAATATGTATATACGCACCGTGCACGCTACTCTGGTGGCAAGTTTGATTACTATCAAGAGGATAACAGAGACAGACAGTGGAGTAAGAATATTAACGTGTGCTAAGATGTCAGGTATCGAACCTCCTGAAGATGTAAACACTACAAGAAGGCGGAAAGGGAACAATAACTGCTGTGTTGTAGGATGTAATAATACCTACAAGAATACTTCGCCAGCTATTGCCTTTTATTCTTTTCCCATACGGAAAACTGAACCGCAAAGAAGAAATCTATGGATTCAAGCTGTACAACGAAAGCAGTACACTAATTTTATATTGTACCTTAAAGCAGCAACATATGCTTAAAAATTAACTACAGCACGGATAATGTTGTTTAAAAGTTAATGCTGACGTTTTTTAAGTTAATAAGTAGAAACTCTAAATGCTGTATTAGATTAAACGATACATTATGCGAATAGTCTGTCTATTGTTGTTATTATTATTATTATTATTATTATTATTATTACTGTTATTTTTACTATTAACTTTTGTGTACGTATTGTTGTGTTCGTATTACTATTCATACTTTATATTTTATTTTCAGACCTGAGGGGTCATAGTGAGAACGAAAGCCCGCAACAAAAATTTGCAGCATTCACTTCATCGAAAAAAAAAGGTCAGGACATCCCCACAGTTCAGCGTATGTTCCCAGAATATTTCCAGATGTATACAAAAAGATTTTGACCTTTTGAACTTTCAGTCAAATGTACGCACTTTTAGGCAGAAAACCACAAATAATATCTACATTGCACATGGCTTCCGCTTCTAACTATCCTCCTAATACAAATCATGACACGAGCGGCGCCACCAGTATGATGTTCTGATCCGTGCACGGTGCCTGTAATATTATCAATGATCTGTGCGCAGATCGACCAATAATAAAATTAATAAAAAAGTAAAATAAAAGGAAAACAAATTCCCTAACCTAACAAAGGAAAACACTATATAAATAAGTTCGTTATAAAACTTTTACCCCTTTTTCTGTTTTAGACCCAGTGTTGAATTCAAGAGGGGTACGGCGGGGTATTTCTCATGCCCCGGCTCAAATATTTCCCCACTAGATAGTTAGAAAATAACCATAGTGATACTGCTCATCTAGATGTTATATTTTACATTATTTGCTTCAACATTCGCCACGCGAGTTGTAATTCAAATACAGAGCATCACGATTGTTCTTTTCGAAATCTGAGCATTTCTCTGTATAATGCCAATGCTTAGGTACATGTTCATACTCAGGAGTATGCTACGGAGTTTCGTGCAAATAACAGGAGATAACACTCATTGCTTTAGCAAATTGGCTTGCTAATACACTGGGTAAGAGCAAAAAAACTTTTCTGCATGAACTTAGTGGATTTTAGCGCTGAATTCAATGGTGCAAACAGGTTTATTTTCTAGCACTCCCAGTTTCAAAAATAAAGTCTGTTTTCTGAATTGCACTGGCTCTAAATGCTTAAATTTATGTTAAAGTGATTGGCACAGTAAACAGGACATAATAGTGATAATAATAACATTTATTTTGTAATATTCTACTGCTTTAGTTAGTAAGGACCGTGATGTGATGATATTAATCCTTAATGTTGTCTTGGACAACTTACTTTCTGTTTTTGTGTCTCCTAAGAGTAAATAAATGATAACATTTTCTAATGTCTCAACTGTTTATATTTCAACTCCCACTACCTTATGCTATTAATCTTATGTTTACTAGCTTGATCCATAGCTGAACCATCTGTTTATTTTTCAACCCCTAGTCTTACAGTATGTTAGTAATCTTCTTTCTGCCTTATAGTATGTTTACCTGAAAATGTTTATCAGTTTCATCCATAGCAGAATCACTGATTTGTAAGTTATACTATGAGATGTTGTGTGTAGTATGTCCAAGTGAGAATATAAAATAACACATTTTAAAAGTATAATTATTTTGTGATAATTCGTAAATGTTTTGAATACAATACATACAAGAATATAATATAGGAATAAATATGCAGCGAGTGTGTGTAAACAAACCTGATAATTTCTGTTACGTATGCGATGAGCATACAATAAAGTCAAATAGACAGAAAATTACACCACTCATAGGAAAGGTTTATAAGTTATATTTTCATCTTAAACTTGGTGACCAAAATGCAGTTGGGCTCCCCATGTAGTTTGCATAAACCGTGCTGGCCAGTTAAGAGAGTGGTTAAAGAATAAACGGAAAGTTTCTATGCCTTTTGGAATTCCCATGGTATAGAGGGACCCAATGAACCATATTGATGATTGCTATTTTTATATGGCTAAAATAACAGAGCTTAAGGGTAAAGACAAAAAGAAAATTGAATATCCAAACATTCCATTAGCTGTTAACCTGTTGCTCACAGGGATGAGATACCTATTCCTATTTATCCTGAAACCTGGACATTAAAAGACGAGTCTGAAAGAAGTGATAATTCACTAGTTCCCTCAAGCTCAGGATCAGACTTTGAAGACCCAGGTCCCATAATACATCATGAGGTAACTCAAGGAGAGTTTTTTTTTGAAAACGAAAAGAGTATCTGATTGGGCATTTCAGAAAGGAGGAGAATTTGAGTTGAGTCGTGACATTGATGGTTAGACGAATGCTCTTGGTAAAATTCAGAACCCAAACGAATGGAGGATCTTCATAGATGCTTTAAAATTAAGTTTAAAAGCTTTGCTTTTACATAATGGTAATACAGCCACCAGAGCCCATTGGCCATGCAGTACAAATGAAAGAAAGTTCCAAAAATATGTAGTTACTATTACAAAAAGTGCAGTATGACAAGTACAATGGTTCGTCTGTGGCGATTTCAAAATGACTGGAATACTGTTAGGCTTGCAAAGTGGATGTACGAAATATTGCTGCGTTTTGTGCGAATGGGATAGCTTTGCCAAATCCAAACATTACGACACTAAAATATAGCCTACCCGGAAGAATTTGTAGCTGGAAAGAAGAATATTTCAGCTGAACCATTAATTAATAAACCAAAAATTATTTTGCCTCCACTTCATATTAAATTATGCCTGATGAAGAATTTTGTGAAGGCGTTAGACAAATCTGGAGCAGGTTTCAAATACTTAGAAGACAAATCTCCTAGAACCAGTTCTTCAAAGTTGAAGGAAGGAATTTTTGTTGAGCCTCAAATTTGAGAACTAATGAAAGATCAGCAGTTTGAAAGTAAATTGAATCATGTAAAGTTTGAAACATGTTTGTCATTCAAGACCATTTGTGAACAGTTCTTAGGTAATATTAGATCACAAAATTACGAAAAATTAATTGAGAAATTACTAGGAGCCTATAGAAATCTAGGTTGCAATATGTTTCTCAAAATGCACTTCCTGCATTCCCATGTAACTTTTCCCCTATAAATCTAGAACAAGTTAGTGACCAACGTGGGGAGAGATTCCAACAAGATATTTCTGAAATGGGGAAGAGGTATCAGGAAACTTGAAACCCAATATGCTTGCTGATTACTGCTCGAACCTCATTAGAGAAACCACAAGAAATTACAGAAGAAGCAGCAAACGACAGAAATTTAACTGACAGCAGCAGAGGACGGGCTTGAAAAAGCTGGTAATGCTCTCAGATGTTATATAATTTTATTATGAAGGATTCTTCTATATATTACGGTAACTTTACTGATTTTTAGAAGTGTATGTACACGATTTACTAAAAAACTGAGGGTGTCAGAAAAAATCTAAAACCATATTTAAACTTAGAACGTCAAAATACATAAGGAATGACATGTTTTGTGCAAAATAATAATAATAATAATAATTAGAGCTCGGATTTTCAGGTAAATACATATTTTGTTGTCGTCCTAATATGAACTTGAAACTGAGGTATATGTCCTGGGTATGTACACTAGACCAAACATTTTAAGTTTTATTACACATAAAATGCATATTTTCTGATTTTTATGTAAATAAATATTTTGCGTATATTCACATAAATTACAGAAAAATCGCATAAAGGAAACTTTTTAAAATAATTTACACATAATTTCATAACATCACAAAAGCAAGAGTAGAATTATTTTAAACAAGTAATGTTCCACTTATGCAATGTTCAATTACACATGCCAGATGACGTAATTTGTTGTTAACTATTAGCAGAACTGACATGTCAGATATAGCATCCCTTCAATTTGAAGAAAATATGAACATCCTGCTTTCCTCGCAAGATAAGAACGGGGATTCTTCCACTGAATACTTGAAGTAAATAGACACCTGTCATCGTTTCACAGCCCGGCTAGTATATACGAGGTACGTCCAGAAAGTAAGTTCCGTTTCAATTTATCTCCGCTGCAACGCTGCGATCGCAGTTCCGCACATGCGCGGTAGACGCTCTGTATCAAGGAGAAGAAACGTGCGCCATTTTGAGATCACTGTCAGCCACATACGCTTTGTTGTGCTTGTTTACAATGTCGGTGTTGATTAAAAATCCCGCCGCTTGTGAAATCAGATCTCGTTTTCTGAATGCTAGGAAATTGAAACCAATTGAAATTTATCAGCAAATTTGCGAAGTTTACGGACAAAATGCGATGAGTGATTCAATGGTGAGAAGATGGGTAGGACAGTTCAATGAAGGACGTAGTGAAGTGCACGATGAAGAACGAAGTGGGCATCCCTCTTTGGTTACAAAGGAACTGGTTCACGCGATTGATGACAAGATCCAGGAAAACCTCAAGTTTACAATTAGTGCTCTCGCTATGGAATTTCCCCAAAGCTCACGATCACTAATTCATGAAATTGTTACTGAAAACTGAAATTTCGTAAACTTTGCTCACGTTGGGTACCAAAGATTCTTACTGAGCAACACAAAACAAAACGGATGGGTAGTGCACTTCAGTTTTTAACCCGTTATGATGAAGACGGCGAAGAATTTCTGACACAGATAGTCACAGGAGATGAGACTTAGGTTTTTTACGACACCCCTGAAAGTAAGCGGCAATGGAATGGAGGCATACTTCATCCCCAGCAAAGGTTAAGCCGAAACAAATCTTGACACCTCGAAAAATGATGTGCACAGTGTTCTGGGACTGGAAAGGCATCTTACTCATTGATTTCTTACCGCGTGGTCAAACAATCAAAGCAGATGTTTATTGCGAGACAAGTAGGAAATTGCGCCCCGCAATACAGAATAAGCGCCGAGGATTGCTGTCAAAAAGTGTTGTTTTTCTTCACGACAACGCACGACCACACACTACAAATGTGACGAAAATCTCTTACAGGGATTTGGCTGGGACGTGTTTGACCATCCTCCGTACCGGGCTGACCTCGCTCCTAGCGACTTTCATCTGTTCTTACATCTCAAGTCTTTCCTTGGCGGTCAACACTTCAACAATGACGAAGAGCTGAAAGAAAAATTTTCCAACTTTTTGAAGACACAGGCGGCAAACTTCTATGAAGAAGGTATACAAAAACTTGTGCACGCTGACAAATGCCTACAAAATTTCGGCAGTCATGTGGAAAAGTAGTTTAAGAGTTGTAGAATTTTGTGCAATAACTAATTATTCTGTATCTGTACACAATTTAATTTTATTACCAAACGGAACTTACTTTCTGGACGTACCTCGTACACCGATACTTGTTAAAATGTATAGTCAATTAATCACTCATTTGACATTTGTGAACCCGCAAAGTTCAGATAACCTTCCAGTTGTGTTGGGAAGTTGGATATCAACAGTTTTGACTTCTCAGGGGATTAAACATGCCCAGCGTGCAAAGTAGTGCAAAATATCATGTGCAAAATATGCTGCGGAATTTAAGGATATTTTCAGTTCTGATGGTAAAATTATGTGGTAAAGCTATAACGGCAGACCAATATTTATGCGGTAAGAAACATAAGGCAGCTATTTCGCGCTTTACAAATAAACAAACAAAAAAGCAATCTTTTATTAACTATCCAGTGCCAAGTACTTCAGTAGGGCCTTCTAAATTTTCAGTGTATTGTGAGAAAATGCAAGCAAGTGTTCGAAAATAAAAGTGGATTTAACATTAGGTGAAGCGCTATCTTGTAAACTTAAATTTGCTTATGTAGGCATATTCTAAAAAAAAGTTTAAACTTTATTTGTGTAGCTTAAACTCATTGCACTAATCTGGAATCAAATTCAACATCTGAAAAATCTGAATATTCGTAACTTCAATATCATTGAAGTCCAATAGTTTTTAAGCAGTTCAAGTAGTTAAGGATGTGGAAATAAACTAAAAACAAAATTAAATGTTCTTTCTGGTCCTGCAACACAAAATTTAAAAAGAAAATGCAAGGAAGTGTTCGAAAATAATTAACATAATGTGGATTTAGAATAATGTGTACATTTTAAAATGTGTTGGATGGGCAACATGAAGAAATTATTGATGTGAGTGACATTCCATGTTATAATTGCGCTGGACTTACTTCTTGTGACGTGAAGCGATCATTTTCGAAATTTAAGCACTTATTCGTCACAATCCTTTGGGATGAAAAAGTTGACTCTACAGTATTTGGTGATCCCTCGCACGAATGATGACTGGTGAGTACCAGCTATAAGATCAGTCATTCAGATCTATAAAAAAGTATTTTAATTGTTTTGGCACATATATTTTACTTTTTAGCACATATTTTTAACATTTTTAGTGCACAAAAATAAATATTTCCCATTTTAGCACCTAAAAATTCTATCAATAATAATAGTAACAACAACAACAACAACAATAATAATAATAATAATAATAATAATAATAATAAATGAATTTGTAGCCCAGTGATATCTATCCGGCTTACCAGTTGAATGAGAACAAACAAAATTAATGCATTAGCAATGTTAGGTTCCGAATTTTTCGTAAAGGGCATCTGCACAAAAGGTGAAAAAGTAAAAGTAAGACGAGAGAAAAACAAAAGCAATAATATGGATAAACACAGTGCTTCTGTTGGTGAGGCTGGTCTAGTTATAAATTCCAAGGTGGAAAATGATAATGCGGTGATCATTACCATATTTGCACAAAACTCCGCAATCCAATGGGACGGAAAGCATTTAATGAATGTAAATGGGAATTGGAGGACCAGAGTAATTTCCTTCCAGTTACATTGAGAAAGTAAAGGAAGTATGGAACTGTAGGTCCGGCAGAAATCTCGGCGTAATTGTTTAAAGAAAAATATTTTGTTTGTTAACGATGCTGTCAATTGCCAGAAGCATATTACCGCCACCGGTGTACCGGAATGCATCGAATTAGTGCAACATAGCTCAGTTTTGAATTACATGGGAATAACCATGGGGAATAATCAAATTGCAAGATCATGTTAAGATTTAAAATTATCACAAGTAATACCACGAGTATTTTCATCATGTCGATAATTCACGACCGGAACTAAGCGACGGGAGTGAATTGTTCTAAGAGATGAAAATACGAGTTACATTTGATAAGGCAATTCAGCAAAATGGACTGTCAATAATTTACAATACACAGGAAGAGAGACTTTATCAGGTTATGATTGTAATACTTACATTAGTTCTCAAATGGTAGACGAAAGTCACATAAAAGCTCGTGACTTCTTTCTAAGCAAAATTGCATTAACTGTTTCCATATATTAACGCGGTTTTCATCCGTATTAATGGGTGTGGCTTCATTAATGATTTGCTTTATTTCTTGTGCGATCGCCTAATCAAACCGTTTCAAATTTTCTGCCATCCCGCAATGTCACGGCCAACTGGATTGTCACCCTGTTACCAATGACCAAGACAGGAGATTAAATATACGAATGTCAGGTGCGACAAGATTTCAAAGAAATGAACATCAGCTGCAATAAGATGTTTCGACAACATCGCTCCAGTCATGTGACTGCGATTGATTGAAATTGCCTAATCCCGGCCATTGCATTGGCGCTTTAATAGTTGGGTTAAAATTATATTGGTTAGTATGCGTTATGAAGACATATACTATGACTCTAGCAGCATAATACAGCTACACAGGCAGCGGAGGTTTACTCTGACCAATTTTCCTTTTTCACAACAAAAAGGCAGGTAAAATGTTGCTGTTAGGATAGATTTTGGTCTGGGAGTTTATTAAATAAACTAGACTTCAGGTTATTTTCATTTTAAGAATTTTATGGGCTGAATACTACTGTGAAACGCTAGATTTATCCATCATATGGCTAAGTTGGTGATATTAGCGTTCAGGAGATACAGAACCGGAGGACTCCCTTGCTTAACCAACATGATTAAGAAGATGAATGATTTGTAGTTTGTGGATGAATTAAATACTAAACAAATACCTACAATACACTTTTTGTAGGTACAGAGTTTCATGGCCTACATGTGATTATTAGAACTACATTTCTTGCAAAACATTTTCTGTGAATTCAATAGATGACGCTATTTAAAGGATGAAACAAATACTTACTAAGTTACCAGTCAGGGCTAGTGTCGCTGAACTATCGGTTTGGCGCCATTGTTTGTAGTTGTAACACAAGTGAGGCGTGAAATCGCACAAGGTTAGAATCCAAACTAAAAATGTTTAAAAGTTGTGCAGCTTTTAATTGCAGGAATAATTTGAACTAGGAATCGACTTAATGTTTCACATAAACTACGGGAATTCAGAATAACTACACTAAATCTGTAAACTAGCAAAATAAGGAACATTCTAACAAATATTTCAGGTTTCCTCTGTCTAGGCCAGAAATTGTGGCGAACCAAAGCAACATCATTTTTGTTACATTATCATTTAATGCATTTCTTTACTATCCTGCCTTATATTTTTTTTATTTTATTTAGTGTCTCTTTAACAACAAGGTCAAATCGCGACTACAATATATTTTACAATTCTTTACATAAATGAGTTTCACTAGGAAAGTTCAGTACATTCTTCGAGAAGGCTGGATCACTAAGAGCGGTTAACATAGTTGCTGGAATACTGCATCTAGTTCTTGCATCATCGTAGAAATTGCAGCTGGTGAGAATATGAGTGACTGTAAGTTGAGAGTGGCAATTGTGGAACTTGGGGGGAAGATCGCCGGACAGAAGATAAGAATGTCCGAGACGTAGGCGAGATAGAAGAAATTGATGACGGCGCTTGTAATGTGTGAGAGGATAAACAGAAGTGGAAAGAGGACAGGCATCACGTAATTTGTCTCACTGAACCACTGTTGCTTCCATTACCGGAGAATGGTGCCATGCATAAAACGGCTGAAGCCTTGGTGGGGAATCCTGAGGTCCAATAAGTTGGGAGGGTGTCGTGTTGCTTCCTTAGCTGCTGCATCGACGCTCTCATTCCCGGGAATGCCAGCATGGGAAAGTATCCCACACAAGCAGGACTTGCTTATCCGAGGTAGATAATTTGTGATAGAGTAACTGAATGTAAAGCACCAGGTTGTTGGTTGGAGTTCGCTGTTGAAGACTGAGGAGAACACTCATCGAATCTGTGAAGATGGTGAAGGAGAGAGCAGTGGCCTCAAAGACGTACTCCAATTTGATTTTCATATTTGGAGCCATTTGTGTAAATGTTTTGTGATGCGTAGGGTGAGGTACAAAGGGCTCTGATTAAGCGAGATAGACTAAATTATCTGTACTGTCTTTGTTGTAACGCGCCATGGAAACATCTATGGTAGGTAGTTGTAGCTTCCAAGGAATAGTGTCAAGGGTGAAGGAGCAGGAGACCATGGCGGGATATTCAGTTGAAACTCTTGCAGAAAAAAATAGAATTCTCTGGGAGAAGGGTACAAAACGACTTTGACTATGCGCATATACGCTATGGGACTTGGCAGGAAAAATATGGTTGAAAACTGTTGATGGACTCCTGGAAGCAGTTCGTGTAGCGTTCGCGAGACTTAAGGCCTTCCTCCTCGTATTCAGCGGAGGTTCATTTGCTTCGATTTGGAGAATGCTTACGGGACTGGTGTGAAAAGCTCCCAAGCAGATCCTCAGCTCCGAAGATTGAATACCATCGAGCACTTTCAGGCTTGTTGGATTGGCTGAATGATATATAATGCAGCCGTATTCCAACTTGGGACGTATAATTGTTCTATATGTGCGAAGTAGTACTGTGAAGTCAGCTCCCCAAGTTTTGGCTGCCATTGTTTTCATGACATTTAAACGTCGAAAACATCCTGCTCTCAAAAGCTTTAAGTGTGTTATCCTGTTTAGGCGATGATCAAAATGCAGTTCTAAAATGCGGACAGTGGATATTATAGGAATCGTCTGGTTCCCTAGAAAAAAGAGAGGCGACGATGATTGTCCACGAGAACGACTAAACAGAATGCATCGGCTCTTAGTGGCAGGGAATTTGAATCCGGTGCTATTACTCCATTGCTGTAATTTGTAAAGTGTAGTTTGCAATAGTTCCTGGGTAGTCTGTACATTATTTCCACTGCAAAATATAGTTAGGTCATCCGCAAACAGATTAGCTCTTACAGGTGGCTGGAGGCAGGAATTCACATCGTTAATGGTTACTAAGAAGATATCCTTGCGGTATCCCGTGGTCAATGTTGACGCTTTGGGAGAGTAACACCATTAGCACGAACGCCGATTTTCCGGTTTTGGAGAAAATTGTAAATGAATGCCATCATGTTTCATTAATGTGCGAATGCTGTGATCACGCCAGACAGTATCGTAAGCCTTTTCGATATCCAAGCTGACAAGAATGATATGTTGTCTCTCAAGAAGGCTTCACCAATGTAAAACTCTAGCAGCAGGAATGCATCAGTAGTGGAACGGTATTTTCTGAAACCATATTGGATGTATGCAAAAAATGTTTTGCATTCTAAATACCAACGTAAACGGCGATTGATAGTCTTCTCCAGCAGCTTACATGAGGTACAGGCAAGTGAAATTGGACGGTAATTGAAGGGAAGAGAGTGGTCTTTATTGGCTTTAGGAATAGGCACCACGATGGAGCTTCGCCATTGATAAGGAAAAACTTGATTAATCCATAGGTAGTTATAGATATGTAATATGTAGGAAACACCAGTTGTTGGCAGATGTTGAAGGAATGCATATGAGATACTGTCTGGTCCTGGACTTTTGCTGGTGCAACACTTTAATTCATACTGTAGCTCGTTCATCGTGAGTTCTTCGTTGAACATTTAATTGCTGTTTGTAAATATCGTCTGCAGATCTAATGTTGGAGATCTATGTTTAGTGCGGAGAAATTTAGGATCATAATGGGAGTCACTGGAAGCATCAGAAACTGTGCTTGCCAATATATTAGCTATTACCAGAGAGTTGGTAATGGGCACACTTGAAGTAGGTGTTCGAAGATATCATCTGAGAGGAGCGATTGGCACAGACAGTGTGAAGTTTATGCTACAATTGGGATTGAGGAGCATTAGCGTTTAGAGTAGATAGAAACTGAAGCCAAGACCGCTGTTTGCTTTCTTTCACCTCGGAGACGCTTGAAGGCGCACTTCTTTTCCAGTGTAGGTTGACGTTTGTATCTGTAATATGAATGGTTTTTGTTCCGGGTAGCTTCGGCACGCTGAGCATTCCACCTTGGTACACGGTGTTTACCTGAAACACTTTCCGTTAAAGGAATGCTGAGACGTCCTTGTTGAAGTATGGTTGTGGAGAACATATTAATTAGGTAATCTACGTCCATTTGTGGGGAAATATCTGGTTGTGGAAGATCTGCAATGGCGTTCTGCGCAAGCACCTTGAACAGGAACTAGTTAGCTTTGTGGAGCTGCCAAGTAGGATGTCGAGCATATTTGGGTGTATTGAAGCTAGATTTCAGGATAATGGGATAATGATACTACCATAGAGAGTATGCTCAATGATTAGATTAGAAAGCATTCTGTAGGTTCGTTTAGGGCAGGAAGCCACTGAACATAGAACTTGTCAAGACATATACATGTATACATATATTTATATACAATGAAAAAAAATGTATACAGCTTGTGCTTAAAGCTTGGGTTACAAAAACAGCAGAATAGACATATAATCACACCATTTGTATTTTAGGCTTCTACTATACTTAATGTGCTCTATAAAAGCACATGAACTTCCTTTTTTTTTTTTTTTTTTTTTTTTTTTTTTGCAATCACATAAAAAGAAAGAGTATCAAAAATTAGTGTTAAAATGTATAAATAAATATAATTTCATTATATGTAACACTAATGTAATGTCAGATGATAGCCTTCTAATTATCGACATAATAGTTACTTCTAGTAATTATATAAAACTAAAATATGATTATTATATTATGTACTCCTCACAAATGTCAACAAATTACAATACATATTTTAAAATATGTTATAGAGTTTCGTATGCAAAAATTTACAATTATGCACTAGAGCGTAAAATATCAAAGCATCAGGCTTTACAGACCTTGTGTCATTGCTAAATACTAAAAATTCATTTGACACATTCGTGCAAGTCAAAGAATACATCAGTTTAATTTGAATATAAAACACACACGCTAATATACACAAAATGCAATACATTATAATAATTATAAATACAATGATTGTTGACAGTATTGTCAGACAGATTTGTCACATAAATATTCATCTACAGAGTAAAATGATTTATTGCAAAGGTACTACTTAAGAGAGGCCTTAAAAGCCCTGAAATTTCCAACATTTTCTTTGAGATTACTGGGGAGAGCATTAACTATCTTGATTGTTTCATAATATACACCTTTCTGAAAGCAACGAAGATTGGCATTGGGACGATGAATATATCCCTTTTGTTTAGTATTAATGTTATGAATTTCCATGTTTGTTATAAAACTATGTCGATTAACTGCATAGAATTTTAAAATATATATAAACACAAGTTAAAGTGAGTATGCCCAATTTTTTTAAATAGTTCTTTGCATGACTGTCTGCTATAAGCATTACAGATTATTCGTATAGCTTTCTTTTGTATCCGGAATATGCATTTACCATCCACTGAATTACCCCAGAATATTATTCCATACTCGATGATGGAGTTAAAGTAGGCAAAATACACCAATTTAAGTGTATCGATTGAGTAAAAGTTAACCAGTGCTCGGAGAGCATAACATGCTGAGCTAAGTTTAGGTGTGGTGTAGCTAATATGTGACTTCCAGTCAAAATGCTTATCTACCTGAAGGCGAAGAAATTTGACTTCATTTAGCTGTTCTAACAATGCATCATTAACTCCAATTTCTATGTGTGCTTTTGCTTTTTCAAGGTTTACTGAGAGTTTGTTTGCTTTGAACCAATTTGACATACAATTTAGAACATAGTTTAATTTTACTACACATTCATTGAAATCTTTACTTGTTACTAAAACACTAGTGTCATCTGCGAATAAATAAATACTTGCAATACTGTTAATGTATAAACTAAGCACAAGAGAGGCCCTAAGATTGATCCCTGGGGAACACCATGTTTTACTGATTTCCATTCTGAGGCACCATTTTGAAACCCATTGGAGTTATTAATTTCAACCCTTTGTTTTCTCTTCTCTAGGTATGAAATTAACGAATCTAATATGTTATTGTTTATTCCATAGAAATGTAGTTTTGCTATCAGAATCTGATGATTCGCACAGTCAAATGCTTTCGCTAGGTCACAAAAGATTCCACCGACATGTTCCTTGTCATTTAACGCTGTTAACACTTTATGTGTGAGCTTGTAGGTTGCATTATCAATCGCTACTCCTTTTCTAAAGCCAAACTGTTCTTTGGCAAGTAAGTTGTTCTTTTCTAAGTAATAATAAGGCCTATTGAACATTACTTTCTCAAACACTTTTGAGAAAACAGACAAGAGAGATATAGGTCTATAATTTGATATATTATCTTGTTTACCTTTTTTAAAAAGTAGTTTGACAATAGAGTACTTCATTCTGTCAGGAAATATTCCACTCTTTAGTGATTCGTTACATAAATAGCTAAAGGGAATACTTATTAGGTCAGAACATGTTTTTGGATTGTACTTGATATTTCATCATATCCAGAGGAATTGTTGGTCTTGAGCAAATTTAGTATATTTTTTATTTCAAACGGTGGACCAATGGAACAGAGGAACAATGTTCGAGGAGCACATGGTAACGTCAATCCTGCTTGTAGAGTTATGGGCGGGATCATAACGGGTAGGTAATGGCTAATTGAGTATCACTAAGGGAAATGTATTTAGAATTGAATCAATTACTTTCCTACGCCGATCAGTTCCCTGGCTTCCCCATAGAATATTATGACTATTAAGGTCTCCCAGTAAAATGAAAGGTGTGGGTAATTGCTGGATAAGATGTGTGAGCATTTGTAGGTCAATGTTGGCACTGTTTGGTAAATAGAGATTGCAAATGCATATCTCAATAATGAGAAAAATAGAGACAGCCACAGCTTCCAGACAGGTTTGAAGGACAATTTCTTTCTGTGAAATGTTCTCAAGCACGTATGTTGCAACACCACTATGAAAGTGAGACGTATTTTATAGTATCCAGTATACTGGCGTATTGGTGCTATGTAGTCAGTATGAAAAGTAGTTTCCTGTAGAGAAACAATAGCTTGACTATGAGTAGATAGAAGTAATTGCAAGAATTCTACTTGTGATCTATAACTATTAATGTTCCATTGTAGTAGCAACGTATCACAGTTCATGTCTGGGAATCATGAGCATCTGTGCAGACGATGCCCAAGTTGTTCTCTGGTTTAGTAGTGCCCGACATTAATTTCTTTTCAAGCCGCGTGGTTCTATTTTTTCATTTTGTTGTTTGTTAACATAGGATATATCTTTCTGAGCATTTGTGCTAAAGCATGATGATATGTGGTGTATGATGTGGCTAAGTGGGTGACTTCAGAGGACCCCACGGAATTTTCATAGAAACTGACAAGTTGTGTAAAATTCAAAAGGTATTCGTCCGGGTTAGCCTCCATGCGGTTTTGAAGTGGTAGCAGCAGTTCACGTAGTGATTGTGTTGCCGTTGATGATTTTGGTTTTTTAGGCATTGGTTTAGCATTGGTCTTTAAGATGATGTAATCATCAGATGACTCATCCTGTGATTTGGATAAACGTTCAGAATTATCCTGCCCAGGTTTTGAATCATTTGGATGTTCTGAATCACTATTGGTTGAGGAAATAGGGCGTTTCATACGGTGTGGTAGACTGTCAACAGGAATGACTACTTCAGTTAAGTGTACTGTAGTACATAGTATCGCGAGAAGCAGTGACAAGCATGGTATTATTTACTGTATGAGAAGAAGAATTTTCCCCAATTTCAGTGTTTAAGGATTTTACCTAGTCGGCATTGACATGATGAGTGTCCTTTATTGAGGTAGCTGGACCAGAAGTTACTATTGTGGTAGGCAAGGAGGGAAAGCTCCCTGAATTGGAAGTAGAGGGCATTGAGGTGGTCTGTTGCACTTCTTATGCTTTGCATTGACTAGCCAAGTGCCTTTTTGTTTACAAATGAAACAAGTAGGCGTGTCAGTTGACACATAGACCAGTAGTTTGTCATCGTGATAGATTTGAAAACTGTAGGGAAGTTGATCGATACCCTCAGGCTTAATGTAGAACTGTCAGCGAAAACTTAAAATATGAGAGAAACCTGGAGTGCTCATTCCGGCCCTGACGTTTGAAATTGCAGAAGTCGAATATATATCCTGGGATGCCAGGTAATTTTCTAGGGTACTACTGGGGATGACTGGACAGACGTTCGATAGTATGACTCTCTTGTGTTTAGTCAATAGGGGTCGCAGATCTAGTACAACATCATTGATAGTAATCTGGGGATGGTTTGCTGCTATTTCTTCCACTATTCGTTTGTTAGAGAGATACATGCATACGCGATTATTTGAGATTCGTGAGACGAACCATATATTAGTTGGTTTGGTAAGTTTTGCTATGGTGTAAATATAATCTTTGATAGGAATACCATCATGAGCTGCAATAGCGATTGCCTGATCCTTACTTTGTGCGATCGCTGAATAACTTAATACATTAGATTTAGTATTCATTGTTGTTACCTGAAGTTAGGAGTTGAACTTGAGGTTTTCAATTTGCCCTAGTCAGCTTGGACTGGGCACAAAACACACTTCACACACGTTAGACGTACTCCCTATACACAAACACACTTTCTCGTGTTACAAAAAGAGCAGTTTTATGTGATAAATACGCTGGTTTTGTGAAAAAGCAGAACAAACTTTCATAACCTATCCATTTCATAACCTACCAGATTTAGCCTTACCATTGTATATGTGAATGATTACAGTATAATAGTAATTGCTTTCTTTGGATGACCCACATCACTCCAGAAAGTATCAATTGCATTTAAAATGGGTCAAAAACTCTCATCTTTAATATGCAACCACCACCACAAACAACTGCGTTCAATTTTTCAAACTGATCACTAGAACTCTTTGAAAACGACACAAAATTTGAAATATTTTCATGTTTAGTGTTTATGGAATTATACATGTATCTACAGTAGAGCCCCGGCAATTCGAGCCAATTGGTGCTGAGGCCCCAAAAGCTCGGCTTATCCGAAAATATCACTAAATCAATGGTTAAATCAACCATTTAACATGCACAATAATTATTAACAATAAATAAAACATTACGGTATATGCCTGTGTTACATGGTGGGCTCACTACAGGACAGTATGTACAGGTACGTACCATCTACAACGGTCAGTCTGTTACAGCTCTAAAATGTGTATTTTTCCTTAAGCATATTTTTATGACCAGTGTCGCCAAATAGTGAACCAATATAGTATTTTTTTCTAAAAAAGTGGTATTCACTGTACAGCTTATAGTCACGCGGTACCAATTAGTGAAGGGTTGACAAAGAAAGAGCAAGTGCACTCCTTCGAACCTAACAGTACCTTTTAGTCTGTAATAGAAATGCATTAGAGTCTGAGGCCAAGATTATTTCTGTCCATCATGAAGGAAACAGGTCATCTCCTTAGCGCGGTGGTAGCGCAGCTGCTTGCCAAGCGGGGTACCTGAGTTCGATTCCCGGTACCGGCGTGGGGATTTTTCCCCCGCTGGGAGACATTGTCTGGGGTGCACTCAGCCTCGTAATGTCCCTGGGAGGCTACTTGATGGAGAAGTAGCGTTTGTCATGGACCGAGATGGGGGGACGCAGCAGCCGGACATTAGGCCAAGGTTCCTTGTGAGCTGCCGTGCCATGGAGTTCTTATTATGAAGGAAAGTACTTGAACAGTTTTACCTGCATTGTACATGTAAAATTTAAAGAAAGTTAAAAATGTAGCACACTTTGAAGTGCGTAAAACGTATATGCTGATAAACGTATAAAGACGGGATTATAATTTAGTTTTATATGAACTTTTAATTTCCGTAAGATCTGCTCGAAGTACACGGAACCTCGAAATATTTGGACTTTAATTACCGGAGCTCTACTGTTTGAATTGTTTTCCCCTTTTTTCACGTTTTCTTTAGAGAATAATCATGGGCTTCGATTTTAACTTTGTCCGGGAACCTTTGGCTTTCTTATTCCAGCCGTTGGGTTTCTTCTACTCTGATTGGTTCTGGGTCAGTGCTTTGTGTTCAAAGTTTAGCTTGGATGGGCAATGCCAAGTGGTAGGGAGTTGATTCTCGGCGAGTGGACAGGAAGGACTGAATTTCTGGGGCTCTGTTGCAACGGGATCCAATACCGGATGGATTAGTTGAACTTCGTGTTATGGTAAGGTGAGCATTGCCTTGGAACCCAAAGTATATTAAATTTGAATTAGTTTGGGGTTTTCGAGCTGCGGCGTTTCTTCCTTTCTAATATAAAGATTTAGTGTAAGGGTAATTCATTTTAATTGGAATGCAGAAGTTGTTGTGGGATGGCTTTCTTGGGTGGGTTGGAATAATTAGATATACATATATTGAACATAAAATTCCATCGGGAAATTGTAATTAGAATCGGTATGTTGTATTAATTATTTTTAGATGGGGTTTGATGGATAATGCAATGTGTCCGAGCTATGTGGCTAATGTGAGGTATCCACAAAATACTCATGTGTGATTTTACTTTGTAACTTTATTTATGTTCGGGGACTATTTAAGTAGATGCAATTCGACAGTTTCGTTGAAGGAATAAACAGTTACATGATTTTTAGAATTTCGCGAATTGCAAGGGTTAATGGGGTGAATTATTCTTTTTAATATTAAGGGGGTATGTACATATATGTAGAGCAATTGTAAATTTTGTCCCGTTTAAATTTTTTCTCTTCATAATTTAACTGCTACTAAATTAATGTGTGTGATTTTATGCTGCTTCATGTGATTAAATACTGTTTGTTCTTGAGAATTTATCTGCTCATGCTGTTCTAAATTACTGTGGGTGGTTTAGACCTACTTGATGGGATTTAACACATATTTTTAGTAATAATTTTTTTAACGAGTTGTGCTATACCACATGGTGTGATGTAGCGCTTCCTGATAGTTTGTTTTGTGAATTATTTTCTTTTGCATTCAGGGTGGTATTTGTTACTATTCATAGTTAATTTTTCATACGTTAATTTTTTTGATCTCAATTACATAGACATATTCCACTTAATCAATTTTCAGTCTTGGCAGATGGGGTACTTTCCTCTATTGAATGAGATGTCTGCAGAGATTTACATGTTATTTGTTTAAACTTTTGTTCCCTTTCATGATTATGGGGTTGTAAAATGAATCAGATTCTTTGAGCTAGAAATTGTTATCAGTCTTCCAGTTGTTAATTATATTTCAATTAATAGATTTTTAATTTAAACAAGGTATTAAATTATTCTTGGCAATTTAGTATAGAGCCGGTGCTCTCCTTTTAAGGATGTATTTTGCGTAATTTCAGCAGTTCACTCAAAATAATTAATATATATATATATATATATATATATATATATATATATGTGTGTGTGTGTTATGAAGCCTCAACAACTTCTTTTATTTATATATACACATATATTATATACATTCATATAAGAAGATATTTTATCTTGATGATTTTGTAACATTTGAAATAGATTTTATTTATATGTGGAAAATACTTTCATTAATATTTAGTTAGTTCTTGGCTTTGCAATTGGGTTTATTCCATTGGGCATGAATGTTTTATATTGCGATTGTTCTACTGTTGGACTTTGATACTGCGTGTCATTATAGCTACTCCAGCTGGATTGTGAACCTGTAATCATTCAAATAATCCATTTCAATTTGGAGCCGGCGATTCTCTGTAACTTAACCCTTTGTCCGTATCCTTCCCTTTTCCTCAAATTCTGTTTTCGCGACCTTGAAGAAGTATCCTGAAGTTTTCTGTTTTCAGGATAATTTCACTGTGCTGTACTCTGTGTGTGTGTGTGTGTGTGTGTGTGTGTGTGAGCGCGCGCGCGTGCAACGGTCGTGCGGCGCAACATCTACGTTTTATATATCTCCTTAAAACGTATACCGGTAACGACCGCTCTACCAATTTTTGCAACCGATATAAATATTTTAAATGTATGTTTTAAAGACCCTTATCAAAATAGACGGAAACAATTTGTATTACTATCGAACATTTAAAATTAAATTGAGTTTTATTTATGTACAGTCTTTAAAACTTACTATGGATCTTAGCGTCCCATTCTACATAGGATGTAAAAAACCGTTTAAGTTTGTTAGAGGCCTCTTTGAGGCTTAAGGTTCTTTTGCGTACGTCAATCTACGATAAGGGACTAACAGCTTTATTTCACTTCACTTAGCGGATTTTTACGCCCTCCACCGACTTTGAACTCACGAACTTGGGAACTGGAGGGTAACACGCAGGTCTATCGAATATTTTACGCATTGACCTAACTTAAATAATAGTAGCTAATAAAGGCTATCCTCCAAGTTAAAGGTAAACTTTTATTACTTTTTCTACATGTACTATGCACTTGCTAGGTAGAGAAGCTATTGTATTGCACCCAAAAATTCGATGTCGAAGTTGTACTGTACATTTGTTTTGAGGTCCCCTAAATAAAAAAAATAACTTTAAGAAAGATATGCATTTGTGTGTCAAGGATGCGATACGAAGATTTCCAACAAAATCCCTCCACCCCAAACCTTTTATATGCACAACTTTTTGGAAATTGTATTTTTCTCAAGAGTGACTCTAAAGAGTTTGACTAAACTACCGTACATTAAAGATATTTAAGTGACAAATAAAACATATATCTTGAACTTTCTGGGAATAGCTTCTGAAGACCTCTTCATTCTGTACGAATTTTGCATAATTAGTAAACGTAAAGTGTATATATGGGTATATGTGTGTGTAAGTATGTGTGTGTGTGTGTGTGTGTGTGTGTGTGTGTGTAGAGTGACTGTTTTCCAAATATGCATTGTTATTGCTTTCAACTTTAAACTACTTAAATTTTTCTCAAACGGGAAGTCATATTTTTGTTTCATCTCTTTTGTTCTACCCCAGGCTATACAAAGAGAACCGAACTCAATCGTTCACATAGCGACCAGCTTTTAAAATATTTGACCATCGCTTTAGCCTAGTGTATTCCCTTATTTCTTTTCTATTTACAAGAAAGCAAGTAATAAAACAATTTCAGTTAATTGACCGCGCCGTGGCCGATTAGTTAGACCACTCGCCTCTCACCTAGACGGTCCGGTTTTCCAAGTGGCGGCATGTGAGATTTGTGGTGCACAAAGCTGCGCAGGGGCGGGTTTTCTCTGGGTTCTCCAGTTTCCCCCGTAATCGCATTCTACCGGTGCTCCATCTTCATTCCATGGATTATCAGTGTATCGCAAGTAGTAGAAGCAGGCGTTAAACACTACCAAAAGAAATCAGCTAATGTTTATCTCGATTATCATGATGTAGATACAAGATTGATCTTTTATAAGAGTAGTTTGTTTGCAGAACAGGTAGGGAAAGTACTGCAAATGGAACTTCAGATTATTAAAACTTTGTGTTTGTTGTACATAGCATATAGGGAAGCTACGTCATTCTGTCCAAAAGTTCAATACCGAGATTTCACCTGAAATACATGCTTTGAGGTTCTGCAAGTAAAAAAATGTTAAAGCATGTTTTTAAAGCGTGAAGAGTCTAAGTCAAAAACGAAAAGTTGGATAAACACCAGTCTTGGTATTCAAGTTTTTTCAAAGTTGCGACTCGAAGATTTAAAAAAAAAAAAATCCGTCAACCCAAACTACTCTGTGCATGGAAAATGTCTGAAGTGTTTTATTTTCTAAAAAGTTGCTCTTAGCATTCTGATTAAACTACCGCAAATTAAAGTTGTTTACATGACAAAATGTATATCTTAATTTTCTAGGAATGGCCTTTGACTGTTATATGGTATTGTATAACTGGTAAACTTTAAGCGATAATCGAATACGCAGCACACAAAGAATGTAGATTTCTTTAAAACGCAATTGATTTCAAATACATCTTTGCGACATAAACCACTTCCGAGATATCCATTATTAATTATGTGAATTGTTCATTGTCATTCTAATAAGTCCTGCCGATTTTCAGTTCTGTTTCTGCATATAAACAATATGGGATTTTAAGCCCAACTTATAACGTCCAATGAACCATTGGACTATCTCTATTCCACGATACGTTGAGTAACATGGTAGGTATCACCAGTTGGATGCGCAGTGAACTTTCGTGCTGATGACGTCAGCTGGTGTGGCGGTCGCTGGCCTGCTAGCTGGTTGCTCTCATTACAATGGCAATATTTATGAGGATTTTGATTGTACAAGCTTCCTGTGAGTGTTGTGTATGATCAATAAGGAATTAAACGAAATCTGTGCAGTTGCTTCCTGCATCAACACTGGTTGGAATATCACACCTTCAGGTATTTCTTGCCATAGGCCCCCCAAAAACAGGAGCTAAAAACAAATGGGTTCAGTTGTGTAGAAGGGGTTATCGTTTCGCTTCCGCATTTGTTCCATACAGTTTGACGAGGAAGATTATGAGCTGGATTTGAAAGTGGAGCTCCTCAGGCTTGCTCCTAAAAAATATTTAAAAACATTGCTGTACCACATTTAAATTTAAAGTTGTCTAATGACTTGTATTAGAAGGTTGACAGCCCTAAGAAAAGGAGACAAAAACGGCTTCCAAACAAAGATAATAAATTCTCTATTAGAAGAAACAAACAGCAATTTGGAAGTAAATGTAGAAAATATCTCCGAAAATCCTGTTACGTCTCCCTCGCCATTTAACACAGCACCTACAAATGTACAGGGCATTAAATCTGAAGTTGAAGCGCTTAGAACTCACAACTTAAGATTAGAGCAGAGAGTAATAATTTTGGAAAATGAATTATAAAAAGCACAATCAAAATGTGTGAGTTAAGAAGTGTTGAACTTCTTGCAAATGTTCTTATTTTGCCAGCAGCAAGATATAAAAATTGGGACCCTGATGACAATTCAAAGGCAGTCATTTTGAGATGCACGTCTAAGAGGGCATATGATCATGTGAGAGAGTGCCTTAAATAAGCTCCACCAAGTTCTATAACCACCAAAAGACCCTTAGCCCAGTTCGTCATATCATTAATTTAATGACTTAAACTAAGAGCACATTATAACAGAAAGCAAGTTGTGTTAGTGAGTTTGAGAAGGACCTTGTTCTGAGCTTTAATGAGATGAAAGTGAAATTAGATTTTTGTTACGACAACATAGAAGATACAATTCACGGCCCGCATAATTATCTGCAGTTACTGGTTCTATGCAGCTTAGCAGGAAAGTAGAAACAACCAATATACTATAATTTTGATGAGGAAAGTGGAAACAACCAATATACTACACTTTTGATGAGGCAGTAACAAAAGAATTACTAACAGACATTGTACAAATAGTCGAAACGACAGGTTTCCAAGTTCGTGCCTTTGTCTGTGATATGGGGGGGATCAAATAGGAAGTTACTCACTGACCTTGAAATTATAAGAGAGAAATACCTACATCATGCACCCTGCTAGAGAAGCTGAAAATCGCAGGTTATGGGCTTTCTGCGACATTCCTCAGATATTGAAATTATTTAGAACTCATTTGTTGGACAAATAATTTGTTTACATAATAATAAGGAAGTCGCAAAAGAGGTTTTTGAAAAACACGTTGATGCTAAAAAATGCATGACTTACATACAACATACTCATAAACTGCCACAATCTTATCTATTAATTACAGGCACTGAAAGGCAAAACGTTCGTCCAGCCATTTATTAGGCTGAAGAATATGGACAAGAGAATATCAGAGAAACGGAAAATGCCCGAAAACATACGCACTGATTTGGCGAGAAAGAGTTTAAAGAAACTAAAAAAGTGTGCTACAACTGAATAAACAAACGCATACATATATTTATTTAGGTACTCTTTTTTCCTTCAATACTTACTAATATGTTGAGTTATTTATTAATGTAAATTTAAACTCTGCTAGGATGCAGTTATCAAACAGAAGAATTCCAGCAACGTCACCTAAAACAACTGGAGGCAACATTTAGCCAGCGTGAGACATAGGTGAGCCTTTATATTTGATATTTTAAACAATCGCTCCTTTAGCTTTAATACTTTAAATCTAACAGTTAAAACTTAACAAGGTTATCTGTTTTATTAGCGATTTATTTGGAAAGGGGATAGGGAAAATCCGTAACTGAAACTTCAGACGTTAAGAATGACTACAGTACCACAGCTGAAATAACGCTGTGGCTGTGAGCACACAGTGAGCACACTGTGACGTCTCGGCCAGCGTGGGCGCGAGAAACATGCGCCTGGTATCTACCTTATTACTCGAACGTACCGTGTTCTGTTCCCTATATATCCTAACGAAATGTGTAGTGTAGCTATTTCTACAAATGTTTACCTCGATAAACTCAAATAGAGAAATAAATGTGCGTGAATAATTTGTATAATCGACAGTTGATGCAAAGTAATGTGGATGTAACAATTTTTTTGTAATGGAATATTAATTTTTCAGTAATTACCGTTTTCCCGAGTGTTTTTCTTTACTGTATCTGGTAATTTTTGTGTATACGATGCCAGGTAGATATGTATCTGAAAATACGTTAAAGGCCACATTTAAAAAGGAAGACCAACGCCCATCTACAGTTTACAACGGTACCTCCAACGTCACATGGGTGAGTCTAAAATTGAATTGTCAAATGGGAAACTATAATTGTAAACATTACACCCGCAGAAGAAGAACTAACTACTGTACGTATTCTGAATGTTCCACGAAATACCCAATGGCTGTGTACGTAATGTACTTGCGCAATATGGGAAAGTGAGGTCACTGGAAAGGGATGATTGGGCAAATCGGTACCGTTTTCTTGTGAAAACTGGAATTAGGTTTGCTTATGTGCAGATACACAAAACAATTCCCGTTTATATATATTTAATATGCAACCACCACCACAAACAACTGCGTTCAATTTTTCAAACTGATCACTAGAACTCTTTGAAAACGACACAAAATTTGAAATATTTTCATGTTTAGTGTTTATGGAATTATACATGTATCTACAGTAGAGCCCCGGCAATTCGAGCCAATTGGTGCTGAGGCCCCAAAAGCTCGGCTTATCCGAAAATATCACTAAATCAATGGTTAAATCAACCATTTAACATGCACAATAATTATTAACAATAAATAAAACATTACGGTATATGCCTGTGTTACATGGTGGGCTCACTACAGGACAGTATGTACAGGTACGTACCATCTACAACGGTCAGTCTGTTACAGCTCTAAAATGTGTATTTTTCCTTAAGCATATTTTTATGACCAGTGTCGCCAAATAGTGAACCAATATAGTATTTTTTTCTAAAAAAGTGGTATTCACTGTACAGCTTATAGTCACGCGGTACCAATTAGTGAAGGGTTGACAAAGAAAGAGCAAGTGCACTCCTTCGAACCTAACAGTACCTTTTAGTCTGTAATAGAAATGCATTAGAGTCTGAGGCCAAGATTATTTCTGTCCATCATGAAGGAAACAGGTCATCTCCTTAGCGCGGTGGTAGCGCAGCTGCTTGCCAAGCGGGGTACCTGAGTTCGATTCCCGGTACCGGCGTGGGGATTTTTCCCCCGCTGGGAGACATTGTCTGGGGTGCACTCAGCCTCGTAATGTCCCTGGGAGGCTACTTGATGGAGAAGTAGCGTTTGTCATGGACCGAGATGGGGGGACGCAGCAGCCGGACATTAGGCCAAGGTTCCTTGTGAGCTGCCGTGCCATGGAGTTCTTATTATGAAGGAAAGTACTTGAACAGTTTTACCTGCATTGTACATGTAAAATTTAAAGAAAGTTAAAAATGTAGCACACTTTGACGTGCGTAAAACGTATATGCTGATAAACGTATAAAGACGGGATTATAATTTAGTTTTATATGAACTTTTAATTTCCGTAAGATCTGCTCGAAGTACACGGAACCTCGAAATATTTGGACTTTAATTACCGGAGCTCTACTGTTTGAGTTGTTTTCCCCTTTTTTCACGTTTTCTTTAGAGAATAATCATGGGCTTCGATTTTAACTTTGTCCGGGAACCTTTGGCTTTCTTATTCCAGCCGTTGGGTTTCTTCTACTCTGATTGGTTCTGGGTCAGTGCTTTGTGTTCAAAGTTTAGCTTGGATGGGCAATGCCAAGTGGTAGGGAGTTGATTCTCGGCGAGTGGACAGGAAGGACTGAATTTCTGGGGCTCTGTTGCAACGGGATCCAATACCGGATGGATTAGTTGAACTTCGTGTTATGGTAAGGTGAGCATTGCCTTGGAACCCAAAGTATATTAAATTTGAATTAGTTTGGGGTTTTCGAGCTGCGGCGTTTCTTCCTTTCTAATATAAAGATTTAGTGTAAGGGTAATTCATTTTAATTGGAATGCAGAAGTTGTTGTGGGATGGCTTTCTTGGGTGGGTTGGAATAATTAGATATACATATATTGAACATAAAATTCCATCGGGAAATTGTAATTAGAATCGGTATGTTGTATTAATTATTTTTAGATGGGGTTTGATGGATAATGCAATGTGTCCGAGCTATGTGGCTAATGTGAGGTATCCACAAAATACTCATGTGTGATTTTACTTTGTAACTTTATTTATGTTCGGGGACTATTTAAGTAGATGCAATTCGACAGTTTCGTTGAAGGAATAAACAGTTACATGATTTTTAGAATTTCGCGAATTGCAAGGGTTAATGGGGTGAATTATTCTTTTTAATATTAAGGGGGTATGTACATATATGTAGAGCAATTGTAAATTTTGTCCCGTTTAAATTTTTTCTCTTCATAATTTAACTGCTACTAAATTAATGTGTGTGATTTTATGCTGCTTCATGTGATTAAATACTGTTTGTTCTTGAGAATTTATCTGCTCATGCTGTTCTAAATTACTGTGGGTGGTTTAGACCTACTTGATGGGATTTAACACATATTTTTAGTAATAATTTTTTTAACGAGTTGTGCTATACCACATGGTGTGATGTAGCGCTTCCTGATAGTTTGTTTTGTGAATTATTTTCTTTTGCATTCAGGGTGGTATTTGTTACTATTCATAGTTAATTTTTCATACGTTAATTTTTTTGATCTCAATTACATAGACATATTCCACTTAATCAATTTTCAGTCTTGGCAGATGGGGTACTTTCCTCTATTGAATGAGATGTCTGCAGAGATTTACATGTTATTTGTTTAAACTTTTGTTCCCTTTCATGATTATGGGGTTGTAAAATGAATCAGATTCTTTGAGCTAGAAATTGTTATCAGTCTTCCAGTTGTTAATTATATTTCAATTAATAGATTTTTAATTTAAACAAGGTATTAAATTATTCTTGGCAATTTAGTATAGAGCCGGTGCTCTCCTTTTAAGGATGTATTTTGCGTAATTTCAGCAGTTCACTCAAAATAATTAATATATATATATATATATATATATATATATATATATATATATATATATATATATGTGTGTGTGTGTGTGTGTGTGTGTGTGTGTGTTATGAAGCCTCAACAACTTCTTTTATTTATATATACACATATATTATATACATTCATATAAGAAGATATTTTATCTTGATGATTTTGTAACATTTGAAATAGATTTTATTTATATGTGGAAAATACTTTCATTAATATTTAGTTAGTTCTTGGCTTTGCAATTGGGTTTATTCCATTGGGCATGAATGTTTTATATTGCGATTGTTCTACTGTTGGACTTTGATACTGCGTGTCATTATAGCTACTCCAGCTGGATTGTGAACCTGTAATCATTCAAATAATCCATTTCAATTTGGAGCCGGCGATTCTCTGTAACTTAACCCTTTGTCCGTATCCTTCCCTTTTCCTCAAATTCTGTTTTCGCGACCTTGAAGAAGTATCCTGAAGTTTTCTGTTTTCAGGATAATTTCACTGTGCTGTACTCTGTGTGTGTGTGTGTGTGTGTGTGTGTGAGCGCGCGCGCGTGCAACGGTCGTGCGGCGCAACATCTACGTTTTATATATCTCCTTAAAACGTATACCGGTAACGACCGCTCTACCAATTTTTGCAACCGATATAAATATTTTAAATGTATGTTTTAAAGACCCTTATCAAAATAGACGGAAACAATTTGTATTACTATCGAACATTTAAAATTAAATTGAGTTTTATTTATGTACAGTCTTTAAAACTTACTATGGATCTTAGCGTCCCATTCTACATAGGATGTAAAAAACCGTTTAAGTTTGTTAGAGGCCTCTTTGAGGCTTAAGGTTCTTTTGCGTACGTCAATCTACGATAAGGGACTAACAGCTTTATTTCACTTCACTTAGCGGATTTTTACGCCCTCCACCGACTTTGAACTCACGAACTTGGGAACTGGAGGGTAACACGCAGGTCTATCGAATATTTTACGCATTGACCTAACTTAAATAATAGTAGCTAATAAAGGCTATCCTCCAAGTTAAAGGTAAACTTTTATTACTTTTTCTACATGTACTATGCACTTGCTAGGTAGAGAAGCTATTGTATTGCACCCAAAAATTCGATGTCGAAGTTGTACTGTACATTTGTTTTGAGGTCCCCTAAATAAAAAAAATAACTTTAAGAAAGATATGCATTTGTGTGTCAAGGATGCGATACGAAGATTTCCAACAAAATCCCTCCACCCCAAACCTTTTATATGCACAACTTTTTGGAAATTGTATTTTTCTCAAGAGTGACTCTAAAGAGTTTGACTAAACTACCGTACATTAAAGATATTTAAGTGACAAATAAAACATATATCTTGAACTTTCTGGGAATAGCTTCTGAAGACCTCTTCATTCTGTACGAATTTTGCATAATTAGTAAACGTAAAGTGTATATATGGGTATATGTGTGTGTAAGTATGTGTGTGTGTGTGTGTGTGTGTGTGTGTAGAGTGACTGTTTTCCAAATATGCATTGTTATTGCTTTCAACTTTAAACTACTTAAATTTTTCTCAAACGGGAAGTCATATTTTTGTTTCATCTCTTTTGTTCTACCCCAGGCTATACAAAGAGAACCGAACTCAATCGTTCACATAGCGACCAGCTTTTAAAATATTTGACCATCGCTTTAGCCTAGTGTATTCCCTTATTTCTTTTCTATTTACAAGAAAGCAAGTAATAAAACAATTTCAGTTAATTGACCGCGCCGTGGCCGATTAGTTAGACCACTCGCCTCTCACCTAGACGGTCCGGTTTTCCAAGTGGCGGCATGTGAGATTTGTGGTGCACAAAGCTGCGCAGGGGCGGGTTTTCTCTGGGTTCTCCAGTTTCCCCCGTAATCGCATTCTACCGGTGCTCCATCTTCATTCCATGGATTATCAGTGTATCGCAAGTAGTAGAAGCAGGCGTTAAACACTACCAAAAGAAATCAGCTAATGTTTATCTCGATTATCATGATGTAGATACAAGATTGATCTTTTATAAGAGTAGTTTGTTTGCAGAACAGGTAGGGAAAGTACTGCAAATGGAACTTCAGATTATTAAAACTTTGTGTTTGTTGTACATAGCATATAGGGAAGCTACGTCATTCTGTCCAAAAGTTCAATACCGAGATTTCACCTGAAATACATGCTTTGAGGTTCTGCAAGTAAAAAAATGTTAAAGCATGTTTTTAAAGCGTGAAGAGTCTAAGTCAAAAACGAAAAGTTGGATAAACACCAGTCTTGGTATTCAAGTTTTTTCAAAGTTGCGACTCGAAGATTTAAAAAAAAAAAAATCCGTCAACCCAAACTACTCTGTGCATGGAAAATGTCTGAAGTGTTTTATTTTCTAAAAAGTTGCTCTTAGCATTCTGATTAAACTACCGCAAATTAAAGTTGTTTACATGACAAAATGTATATCTTAATTTTCTAGGAATGGCCTTTGACTGTTATATGGTATTGTATAACTGGTAAACTTTAAGCGATAATCGAATACGCAGCACACAAAGAATGTAGATTTCTTTAAAACGCAATTGATTTCAAATACATCTTTGCGACATAAACCACTTCCGAGATATCCATTATTAATTATGTGAATTGTTCATTGTCATTCTAATAAGTCCTGCCGATTTTCAGTTCTGTTTCTGCATATAAACAATATGGGATTTTAAGCCCAACTTATAACGTCCAATGAACCATTGGACTATCTCTATTCCACGATACGTTGAGTAACATGGTAGGTATCACCAGTTGGATGCGCAGTGAACTTTCGTGCTGATGACGTCAGCTGGTGTGGCGGTCGCTGGCCTGCTAGCTGGTTGCTCTCATTACAATGGCAATATTTATGAGGATTTTGATTGTACAAGCTTCCTGTGAGTGTTGTGTATGATCAATAAGGAATTAAACGAAATCTGTGCAGTTGCTTCCTGCATCAACACTGGTTGGAATATCACACCTTCAGGTATTTCTTGCCATAGGCCCCCCAAAAACAGGAGCTAAAAACAAATGGGTTCAGTTGTGTAGAAGGGGTTATCGTTTCGCTTCCGCATTTGTTCCATACAGTTTGACGAGGAAGATTATGAGCTGGATTTGAAAGTGGAGCTCCTCAGGCTTGCTCCTAAAAAATATTTAAAAACATTGCTGTACCACATTTAAATTTAAAGTTGTCTAATGACTTGTATTAGAAGGTTGACAGCCCTAAGAAAAGGAGACAAAAACGGCTTCCAAACAAAGATAATAAATTCTCTATTAGAAGAAACAAACAGCAATTTGGAAGTAAATGTAGAAAATATCTCCGAAAATCCTGTTACGTCTCCCTCGCCATTTAACACAGCACCTACAAATGTACAGGGCATTAAATCTGAAGTTGAAGCGCTTAGAACTCACAACTTAAGATTAGAGCAGAGAGTAATAATTTTGGAAAATGAATTATAAAAAGCACAATCAAAATGTGTGAGTTAAGAAGTGTTGAACTTCTTGCAAATGTTCTTATTTTGCCAGCAGCAAGATATAAAAATTGGGACCCTGATGACAATTCAAAGGCAGTCATTTTGAGATGCACGTCTAAGAGGGCATATGATCATGTGAGAGAGTGCCTTAAATAAGCTCCACCAAGTTCTATAACCACCAAAAGACCCTTAGCCCAGTTCGTCATATCATTAATTTAATGACTTAAACTAAGAGCACATTATAACAGAAAGCAAGTTGTGTTAGTGAGTTTGAGAAGGACCTTGTTCTGAGCTTTAATGAGATGAAAGTGAAATTAGATTTTTGTTACGACAACATAGAAGATACAATTCACGGCCCGCATAATTATCTGCAGTTACTGGTTCTATGCAGCTTAGCAGGAAAGTAGAAACAACCAATATACTATAATTTTGATGAGGAAAGTGGAAACAACCAATATACTACACTTTTGATGAGGCAGTAACAAAAGAATTACTAACAGACATTGTACAAATAGTCGAAACGACAGGTTTCCAAATTCGTGCCTTTGTCTGTGATATGGGGGGGATCAAATAGGAAGTTACTCACTGACCTTGAAATTATAAGAGAGAAATACCTACATCATGCACCCTGCTAGAGAAGCTGAAAATCGCAGGTTATGGGCTTTCTGCGACATTCCTCAGATATTGAAATTATTTAGAACTCATTTGTTGGACAAATAATTTGTTTACATAATAATAAGGAAGTCGCAAAAGAGGTTTTTGAAAAACACGTTGATGCTAAAAAATGCATGACTTACATACAACATACTCATAAACTGCCACAATCTTATCTATTAATTACAGGCACTGAAAGGCAAAACGTTCGTCCAGCCATTTATTAGGCTGAAGAATATGGACAAGAGAATATCAGAGAAACGGAAAATGCCCGAAAACATACGCACTGATTTGGCGAGAAAGAGTTTAAAGAAACTAAAAAAGTGTGCTACAACTGAATAAACAAACGCATACATATATTTATTTAGGTACTCTTTTTTCCTTCAATACTTACTAATATGTTGAGTTATTTATTAATGTAAATTTAAACTCTGCTAGGATGCAGTTATCAAACAGAAGAATTCCAGCAACGTCACCTAAAACAACTGGAGGCAACATTTAGCCAGCGTGAGACATAGGTGAGCCTTTATATTTGATATTTTAAACAATCGCTCCTTTAGCTTTAATACTTTAAATCTAACAGTTAAAACTTAACAAGGTTATCTGTTTTATTAGCGATTTATTTGGAAAGGGGATAGGGAAAATCCGTAACTGAAACTTCAGACGTTAAGAATGACTACAGTACCACAGCTGAAATAACGCTGTGGCTGTGAGCACACAGTGAGCACACTGTGACGTCTCGGCCAGCGTGGGCGCGAGAAACATGCGCCTGGTATCTACCTTATTACTCGAACGTACCGTGTTCTGTTCCCTATATATCCTAACGAAATGTGTAGTGTAGCTATTTCTACAAATGTTTACCTCGATAAACTCAAATAGAGAAATAAATGTGCGTGAATAATTTGTATAATCGACAGTTGATGCAAAGTAATGTGGATGTAACAATTTTTTTGTAATGGAATATTAATTTTTCAGTAATTACCGTTTTCCCGAGTGTTTTTCTTTACTGTATCTGGTAATTTTTGTGTATACGATGCCAGGTAGATATGTATCTGAAAATACGTTAAAGGCCACATTTAAAAAGGAAGACCAACGCCCATCTACAGTTTACAACGGTACCTCCAACGTCACATGGGTGAGTCTAAAATTGAATTGTCAAATGGGAAACTATAATTGTAAACATTACACCCGCAGAAGAAGAACTAACTACTGTACGTATTCTGAATGTTCCACGAAATACCCAATGGCTGTGTACGTAATGTACTTGCGCAATATGGGAAAGTGAGGTCACTGGAAAGGGATGATTGGGCAAATCGGTACCGTTTTCTTGTGAAAACTGGAATTAGGTTTGCTTATGTGCAGATACACAAAACAATTCCCGTTTATATATATTTATATATTGTTGGTCACGAGGCTTGTGTGACTTACCCCGGCAAGAACAGGTTTGCTACTCGTGTGGCGGTTCTTCTCAATTCCGGTATGCGTGTCCTAATAGATCTTTAGGAACTGCCCATGGGAGACGGTGCCCTTCGTGAGCGCTCAAGCTTCTACAAGACCAAAATTTTAAGCATTTATAGGAAGCGCATGGAAGGCTTACAGGTTAGAATTCGCCTCAATAGCTCGGTGGAAGAGGAAAATAACAACATTTATCATATTTTACAGATGTACAAACAACGTCGTCCCAGTCTTATACTCAAGGTGCAGGATGAAGATGGACAACTGTTCACGACACAGCCTTCAATTAGTCGTACCTTTAGCTCTCATTTTGAAACACTTTTCCAACGGGAGACAAATGAATTCCACTCACTCACTCTCTTCGACGCCTGTAAACCTACATCCCTCTCCCTCGGTGAGTTGCAGGCCCTTGAACTGCAAAACTGAAGTATATAGTGTTTTTCTTCAGGGAAAGACCTCCAAAACAACTGGCCAAGATGCCTTACCTATGGAGTTTTGCCGTAAATTTTGGAGTCTGTTGGAGACGACTTAACTGCAGTATTCAACTCCATCTTACGCCGCCGATGTCTCAGTGAGGCTAATAGTTCTTGTTAATAAGAAAGCCCACTCTTCCTCTATTGATGACTTTCGACCTATTACTCTGCTTAATTATGATTACAAAATTTTGGCTCGTATTTCGGCGAACAGAATTCACCCTCTTCTGGGGAAGCTCATTCATCCTTCCCAACATTGTGGTATTCTGAAACGCAACATTTTCGACGTTTTAGTATGCCTTACGTGACTTCATTGTCCACAGTACTCAGAGATACAAACACATATTATTGCCATTGGATTTCAGACGAGCTTTTGATAGTCATGAATTTTTATTCAAATGTTTAGCATTCGTGATATCTTATCTTCTACATCCAAAGTTTGTATACGCGTCTGTTGTGAGCTTCCCATTGATCGTTTTATTCGACAAGGATGTCCAGCGTCAATGCTATTATTTGTGCTAGCATTTAATATATTCCATTGTCATCTACACACTAAGATTGTTGGATTTCCTTACATACTCACAGACTGTGTGCCCTGGCATATGCTATTGATGTAAGCGTTCTCCTTGCAGACGAGCTCGATCTTCGCTCCTTATGGTGTATCTTGCAAAGCTTTAGTTATATTTTTTGGTGTTGAGCCCAATCAACAAAAGTCCAAGGCGCTTATTTTCGGATGTTGGGCTGCGCCTCCACGATTAGCGCCACTGCAGATTGTTTCCCAACTCAAGGTTTTAGGTGTCTTCTTCACAGCTTCTTTGGGAGAAATGCATCATCTGAATTGGAAACCCATAGTTAGCAGGATAAAGAACTCTGCCAAGGACCTCTACCATCGAGATTTGTGTCTATATCAGTGAGGATGGGTGGTACACATGTATACCTACTTTACCAGTGTTGGTTTGTCGCTCAGGTTTTGCCGCTGCCGAAGCTCTAAGCAAGACAAATCATATATGGGATATCTTGGTTCATGTAGCAGGGCTGTATTTTTCAAGTGCCATTGTCTACATTGTATTATCTCCGAGAAAAGCTGGGATTGGGTTGATAAATATTGGCTTCAATTGTTTCTTAGTCGTGGGAGGCATATACAACCTCGTAGTTGCAGTCTTGGTCCACTGCTGTTGACCTGTGTAGTCCTGTGGATCTTCGCTCCATCCTAGCTACATTCCGAAACCTACATACACATTTTTTGGAATGATGTTACTTAAGCCAATCTTGTTCAAAACCCGGAGGGCATCTGGCACGACGCATCTATCAGGAACTACTTCAAGTATGCGAAGATCCGTCAATGTGTCTTCAACGAGTCGCGCCACTGCATCTGAATTATTAACAAAGCTGGAAGAATTTCAGCGGCGCTGTCCTTTGGTACGCAGTTCGCTCCCTTTGGTATCAAGCAATTCATGATATCCCACTGACACGACAGCGTTTGGCAGCTATTCACCTGAATGACTCCCCGATATGCCCTCATTGTCATCAACTGGATAGTGTATTTCATCGCGTTGCTACTTGCTCCATTGTGTCTACTGTGTATACCTCGCAGTAACCTTTTTGGGAAAGTTAGATGTTCAAATTGCACTCCGAAAACCTTTCTTCGTCCGGATTTTTCCCACCCGCTTAGGAGACAGAACATTGTACTATGGATCATTGGGCACACGATCTTGTATGTACTTTCGCACTTCCACAGATACAATATATGGGCTACATGAGGAGGGCGAGGTGGAAGATTAGCGCCGGGGGCGCTTTTCGATGGCACTTTGGCAGTTGCTTGCGAGTTCTAGATACTTAATAATTGATAAACTCTCTGTGTTCAAATTGTTAATTATAGTACTATTATTATCATCATAGCAATACTGTGTAAACTGCATTAATCTGTTGTCAGAACATCTTAAGATTCTCTGTTACAGACTGTAATATATTTTCATAATGTTTAAAAAAAGTTTAACCATAAAAATATGATGTGTTCCATTCACATGCCTTTCTCTACATATTTGCAATAAATTATTGTTAAAAAACTTATGCTTCTATTCACTTCATGCTAATCGAGAAATAATTAGCAGGAATAGTCATATTACTTGCTTTCTTGTAAGTAGAAAAGAAATAAGGGAGTATCATAGGTTAAATTGATAGTCAAAAGCTGGTTGCTATGTGACTGAAGTTCCTTTGTTTGTATGAGAAAAGTATAAGTTGTTTAAAGCTGAAACAAAAAACAAGGAATATCTTAAAAACAATAAACCACACGAAAAATATTCATATAACATAAATTGTGTGTTCTAGCGTGCTCTACATTTTTTGTGTGGCAAGTTTTTGTCTATCTCTTACGGTTTAGCAGTTATGTAAAATTCCATAAAATTCGTCCAGAATAAAGTAGTCTGCAGATGCTATTCCCAGAACATTCAAGATGCACATATTATTTGTCAGGTAAACATCTTTAATATACGATATTTTAATTAAAATCGTTTGAGCCATTTTTGAGAAAATCAAAATTTTCGAAAAAAGTTCCACGTAAAGGGTAGTTTGGGGTGGGGGGATTTTTCTAAAAAAAATTTGCGTCCCATCCCTAGAAGATATTTAACTTAAATACTAAGTTTGATATTTTATCGACTGTTCGTTTTTGAGTTATCGTGTTCACAGACACACGGACTTCTGAAAATGCTTTTTTTGGGTACAGGGGACCCTAAAACATATATTTCCGGCGAAATCTCGGTATCGAATTTTTGGGTGGACTGCAATACCCTCTCTATACACTATGTACATAGTACATATTGAGAAAGTAATAAAGGTAATGCAATGTTAATGTTTACATTAGCACACAGTGGATCTAAGGAAACATTATTACTTCATGTTAGAAATTCTCGCTCGACAAGAAGGAAAGTCAAATGTTTCAGGCACAAGACACGAAAATAGTTATTTTGGAAATTTTGAGTGAGCTCAGCATGATTACATTCCTTATATAGTTAACTGCAACACAAATACAATATAAGAGAATAGGATTCATAGTATTCAAATAGCTTAAAAACAAAAAAAACAACAAAAAAAAAAAAAGAAAAAGAAAAAACATTCTTAAACGTACCGGACGCCAGCCAATAAGGAGTATAAGTGGTATATTCAACAGAGCACAACGGAGTTATAATTAGCCGAATGTCTAGAATAGCGACTTTAACCTATTCTGCATTCCTGATAATAATAATAATAATCATAATAATAATAATTGTAATAACAATAATCTCGAAGTATTAAATAGATTGTTATTGTTCAATGTCAGAAAATGAGCATGCGGGACACAAGATTCATACCCGAGACAGAAGGCGCTGTTGAATTCAACGGATAGCGACGCAGCGACCTCCCGTATTCTTCAGTTGATAACTGTGCCCTCTATTAGTTTGAAAATATGAGCCAATTTGTCCATAACTTGGCAAAAAATTCATAACAAGGCGGAAAATTTGAGTACCCTGAGAAATGGTTAGGATATTTTGTTTCTAGATATTTCTTTAGATTTATTTAGGGGATAAAAAGAGAAGATTATCTGTTGCAAATATGAGTATCCCAGAGTTCAGTGCGAGGTATAAGCTTATTCAGTTCGTTTAATAATTACAGACAAATTGGAAAATAATTAAAACGATGTAATAGTATCAAAATGGAATCTTGTTTGCAATGAATCGGTAACTTAATCTTCTTTCGGGTTTCCATCAGGCATCAATTTATTTATTTCGAGTACTCGTAATCAGTAATTACTCTTGTTAAACAATTATAAAAGCAAAAACTACGGTATTATTATATCCAATTGGAAATGTAAGATAAAAAATACGAATTTATGTTAATCTCAAACCCGCGATCTGTAAATGACAGCGATAAATCACGGTCATTACACCAACGAGGTAACAAATGGTGTTTCTGTTGCTGTTAATATTTAGGCTGGCTTAAACTTTAAGGATCACCTGAAAATAAGAATGAATTGTCGTTGCTGTTTATAAAATCAGCGATGTCATGCAACTGCCGTTAGTAGGTATTAAAATGGTTATGCTAGTGATGTAAGTGAAGCTTTGGCTAAGCTATAAAAACAAAATAGATAAATTTCGCAAACAGTGACTTGTTATACATGGAAGAAAAATAGCTGATTCTTGTCTTCTAATTGAACAATTATAACGTATTCTACATTCACTAACCAAAGTAGGCCTATTTGATTTCTAAAATTAAATCTCCAGCTACAGTTTCATAATACGTATTTGATGTTAACACTTTTCTGAGGAACTGACTTCCCCAAATGGCCAACATAGCGGACAGAGCAAGGCGCATTTGACGCAGCCGACAACATACGGGTGGAGAGCAACAGATAACATGAATGTATCTGGTGACGCGAATAGTCTTGGTGCGGTGTAACAATATACAGCAGTTGTCTTCGCCTGCAAGACAAGGCACAAGGTCGTATAATGGAACAAACAATTGAAGCATTATTTGCAAAACGCCAAAATACATCACAGAGGTAATCTGAGGCAGGATTGTTGGGATGTGGAAGCTGGCCGTCCCATTTCTGAAATTTCTGTCGTAAATGGCAGAGGAAAAGATTGTGTCAGACGTTGGATACAGCCGTTCAATAACAGGGTGAATGTGGGCTGAGATGTCCAAAAAGTGGAAAGCCAAGAAAAACAGCTGACGAGCAGGAGCTAGCCATAAAGCAAGCTAACACAAGCAATCCCTTCTGGTCAGCAGCTGCAACCGGTCGCCAATTGGGTCTTACAGTTGCAGCATCTACTGTGCGAAGACGCCTGTATATCAGTAGAGTTCATCATCGAAGGGTAGCTAAGAAAACAATTCTTAACACCCGCTCATCAAGAAGACAGAGTAAGCTTCGCCCTTCTAAATCTCCCAATGCCATGTGAATTTTGGAAGAACATCATTTGGACGGACGAGATAGTGTTTGTTCCGTTCCGATGTTGACGGGCGGTTGATACTTTGACGACCAGAAAACACTCGCTACAGTCCCGAGCATGTAATCGCTACCAAGAGAAGCGGGAGAATCGCTGTAGCATTCTGGGGGTGGATGTCAGCTGCTGGTGTTGGGGGAATGGTGCAGCCTCTATCAGAATGGACTCCGAAAAATACATCACCATACTCGAAGACTGTATGCTGCCCATTGTTCGGGCAATGTATTCTTGGAGGACATGCCTCAAATACATATGTTGCAGCGTCCACACCTCAACTATCACCAGAGAGTGGCTAAATGAACATCCCGAAGTTTTAACAATTCCTCGGCCAGCTAAATCACCAGATTTAAATGTGATAGAGAATATATGGGACATATGGTTCGAGAATGGGAAAATCAAAAAGAAAGATCAGTAGCAGTTATATGGAACCATGGAGGTATGAGAAAGTTTTAGGCGGTGCCCAAGAATATGTCAGAACCTGGTGGCATCTGTATCAAACAGGTTGCATGAAATGCTGGACAATAATGAGTGGTGGACTACTTATTGAAAATCTAAACCAGCCTTGCCCTGTAGTTACATCGTATACATAGTTTTTGGATCAAATGGAGAGTCAATCTGTAATCTTCTATGATTATAACAATTACAATAACAATAATAATGTCAATATCAAACAAAATGACAACAAAATGTTAATTAATATAATTGTTATAATTATTTTCATCTTAATATCTGAATTAATATTTCTCTTATATTTTAAAAGAAACAATAAGGAATTTAACAAGTCAAATTAACGTTTTGTTGTTGTTGTTGTTGGTTTTTTTTTTTTTTTGTTTTTTTTTTTGCTCTAGGACCCAATTTTGTTCTATGATTATCACAATGGTTAATAATGTTGATATCAATCAAAATGACAACAAAGTGTTAGTTATAATTATAATAATAATTATTGTTATAATTATTTTACCCTTATTACCTGAATTAATATTTTCTCTTGTAATTTAAAAAACAACAAGCAATTCAACAAGTACAGTTAAAGTTTTTTTTTGTTTGGCTCTGGAACCCATTTTATTACACATTTTAATATATTAGAGAATTGTACCAAAATGTATTGTTCATTCTAGCTGTTTTATTTGCGTTTTCGTAAAAATAAACAGTATAATAAACAAACGTTACAATGAAGGTATGATGCCAATTCGGCACACTAGAAATTAAGGAGTATTTATTATTATTGTTATTATTATTAAGAAAATGTGCGAGAAATAACAATAATAGTACTTATAATGACGATGATAATGATAATGATGATGATAATAATAATAATAATAATAATAATAATGCTGATGAAGGCGATGTTGATGCTGGTGGTGGTGATTGTGATAATAATTATGATAATGGGAATTACAATAATAATGACAACAATAATAATTAGAATAATTATTATAATAATGTTACTACTAATAATAGTAATGATGAAAGAAAATTATAATCAGAATAATAATAGTGGTTGTGATGATGGTGATGATAATGATATCGATGATAATAATGAACATGACAACATTTTAAAATGCCTATCAACGGAATATGTAATAACCATTATATCATTTTAATTATTTCATCAATTTTCTGTAATTGATAAATGGAACTAAAGAAACTTATACCCCGCACTAAACACTACGATACCCATATTTGTTATAGATAATATTCTCTTTTCATTCCCTAAATAAATCTAAAGAAATATCTCGAAATATCTGAACCATTTCTCAGGATGCTAGGAATTTTACGCCTTGCAATGAAATTTATTACCAATTCAGGGACAGATTGGATCATACTATCAAACGGATAGAGGGCACACTTACCAACTGAAGAATAGGCGAGGACGCTGCGTCGCTATCCGTTAAATTCAACAGCGCTTTCTGTCGCAGGTTCGAATATTGTGTCCCGCATGCTTATTTTCTGACATTGAACAATAACAATTTATTTAATACTTTGGAATTGAGAACCAGGTTAAAGGCGCTAATCTAGACATTCGGCTACGCTCAACTTCGTTGAGATATTTAATTTACCACTAAATACTTTATTCGCTGAAGTCCGATACCTTTAAGAATGCTTTTTTAACCATTAAAGTCGTCTTTAATGTTATTTTTTTGGTAATGTTTAACGCCCGCTTTTACTACTTGCGGCACCGCAGGTGATCTTTTACGTTATTAATTTCTTGTCTATGTTATGTGAAGTATTCAATTCATGTGCTTTGAATTCTATGAGTCCTATTCTCACATATTGTATTTGTGTTGCAGTACTGCATAGTTAACTATATAGGGAATATAATCATGCTGAGCTCACTCAAAGTCGCCCTCCGTGGTGTAATGGTTACCATGCTGACTTCACATACCCAAGGTCGCGGGTTCAAACCCGGCGGAGGACGATGGATTTTTTCGGGCGTAAAAGAACCTCAAGCCTGATAGAGAGGTCTCTGAGCAAAATTAAGCGGTCTTTCATGCCCAATATAGAACGGGACGCTGAGAACCACAGTAGTTAAAGAGCGTCGATAAATAACACGCCATTTACATTTTTGAGCTCACTCAAAATTTCTAAAATAATTATTATCGTGCCTTGTGCCTGAAACGTTTGAATTTCCTTCTTGTCGAGCGAGACCTTCTGACATGAAGACATAATGTTTTTTTTTTTTTTTTTATCCACTGTGGACTAAAGTAAACATTAACAGTGCACGGCCGAAGTATTTCTTTAACATGGTAATAGAATTCGAGATTTATACGGATGCAGTTGAATGCGGATATTCAAAGAAAATATTATTAGTTCTGGGAGGAATAATTGACAGTTGAGGTAGGCGTATTTCCCTGTTTTATTTGCAGCATTTGTAATTGATATTGATTTCTTTATAAAACATTCAGTTGTTAAATTTCAACGGTATTGTAGCGTTTGTATGGAAGATGACGGCAATATTGCAACGCTATGCGAAATAAAAGGCCTTGTAATTTTCTGTTATAAAGGATTTTTTTTCTTATCAGAAAGGGGTTCCATTAAACTGTGAAATGTTATATTTTGCATAAGTTACATAAGTAACAAAGTTCCGTTAAAAATGCTAATTAAGATTACGTTTGTAAGTAGAGTACTCAACACTGGAATCGTTCTTACATCTGCTAAACTACTTAACCGAAATACAAAACCAGTTCTATTTCTACAGATGTATTGAAATAGCATTTATAATATTTGCCCATTAGTTTACAATGATTTCTGAAATATTGCCTTATTGAACTGTGAGGTGGGCGGATGGGCGCCATTAGCTCTGACAGCAAAGGAGCATAGTATGACAAATGTTATTCTCATACCCTTTGAGTAAGAACACCCTTCACGCGCTCGCAACAGAACATGGTGAAAAATAGTACTTGCTGGTCATCAGCTGTCACATGATCTAGAGTGCATTTCATCCTCTGGTGATTTGTAGTACTTGGTTTGTATTGCCACTTAGCTACACACCTTGCCGAAAAGGAAAAACTATCTTTGGAGCGGATCGATACAGCATGCAGTGGCAGACGAAATGCGAGTTAGTTCCATTGGATATCGCATCGATCCCTGATACAAAGGCATCCAACTGTACTATGCACAGAGTATAAAGAAGGTGTTGTTTTACACCCAAAAAGATGATACCGAATTTCACAGGAAATACATATTTTAAGACCCCCTGAATAAAAAAAATGTCCGTGTGTGTATGTGTGTCTTTGGGCAGCATAGCTCAAAAACGAAAAGACCGTTAAAAACCAAACTTGGTATTTAAGATTGGCATCTTCCAAGGATGACACGAAGATTTTCAAAAAAATTCACCCCAACTACCCTTTACATGGAAAAAAGTTCGAAACTTTTGATTTTCTCAAAAATGGCTCTAACGATTTTGATTAAAATCTCTTTTAATTAAGGTGTTTACATGACAAATACAATTTTTATCTTCAACTTTCTGGAAATAGCCTCTGAAAACACGTTTACTCTGGATAAATTTTGCATAACTGGTAAACCGTAAGAGATAGGCCAAAGTTTGCCACATAGAAAATGTAGAAGTCGTTAAAACACACAATTTATGTTATACACACCTTTCTTGAGGTTGACCGTTTTTGAGATATTGCTTGTTATTAGTTTCAGCTTTTTTATACGTATACTTTTCTCATATGGGAGTTTATTAGCTCCTGTCCATTCAAAGGTATTACTAAGGTATTTCTATCACATAACAACCAGTTTTTTAAAATATTTAACTACCGATTTAGCACACTTTATTTCCCTTCTACTTACAAGGAAGCAAGTAATAAGACCCTTTCTGCTAATTTCTTCTCGATTAGCATTAAGTGAATAGATGAATAAGCTTTTTAAGAATAAGGTATTGTAGAGATATAGAGAAAGTCATATGAATGGAACACATCAGATTTGGTTTGCTTCTGCTACTCGAAAAACTACAATCAAACACCATACACGTATTGACCATTATACTGGTTTAAAACATACATTCTAAATTCACTGCTTAATTGAACATTTAGCATAACCTATGTATTGAAACATTTCCTTTTCCTTCTTTTTTTTTCTTCTGTTATACGAGAAACCACAACCAAACACCACACATATATTCACTATTATACTGGTTTAAACCCTACAGTCCAAATGAACTCCTTAATTGACATTTAACATGACAAAATCTTATATTTGGTTGCACATTTAATGCATAAAAGGCGTTCTCATCTCCAATGTGTGTGACCAATATGGCGGCTTGGCAAAAACGTGCTTCACCAAACACAGTACATAAGAATAGGGCATTTCGTATCAATTCTCGCTATATCTGTGGTGCGAACATGAATTCCTTTGTTGCCGCTTGTAAAGGCTTGCTTCCTCCAATCTTATAACTGAACTTAAAACTGAAAAGTTATATTCAGTTGAGTTCAGTTCAGTTGTGCTTTCCTAGAAAACTGAACTGAAAACTGCACATCATTAAAATGACTGAAGAATTGTTGAGTAGCTTGTATGGAAGTGAAGAAAGTGAGTTGAAGTTGGATACTTTGTCGAACTAACAGATAGTACTGATAATGAACATAGTTACTATATCATAATGTTAGTCTGTTGTACTACACTTTATTCCAGAATCTTTGAACTTTAAGAGCTAAAACTGACTAAAATTATTAAACATTATACAGTATATCTTATTTACTTACTTGATTTTCCCAATTCCTCTCCCAACTCCTTCCAAAGCCTCTGTTTCTTCTCTATATTTCTATACCCGGCATGTTGTACGCTGTATAAAAGTTCGTTATGACGAACAAGGTCAATTATTCTCTCTTCCTCAATTTGTGAAAACTTTCGTTTTCCACTCATTAGGTACAAATATGAGTATTTAAACCAAATTACAAACAAATACAGCAACTAACCTCACTTATGCTATCTCGTCGTCCAAAGCTCGACTGAACTGAACTGAAAAAACGACTCCCACCTTAATTTTCGTCGCCTAGATTTCTAGTGGAAAACTTAACATTTCTAGTGACAAACGAGAAAGGAGAGATTCAGTTGTCAGTTCAGTTCAGTTTCGTTAAGTTCTCGGCCTGAGGAAAGCACTTCCAAAATAAACAATGGCACAGTTCGTGATCACAACTAAAAAATATTAACTTCAGCTTTCAGTTCAGATTGGAGGAAAGCAAGCCTTAAGGTACTGTGCTTTACTGAGCTCTGGAGGGTGGAACTGAGACTATGCGCCAGATCAAACTTGGTACACAGAGCACAAATAGTAACAGACATCGAATTTCTGATTGTCTCTAGGGGATTTATAGGGCGTGTATCTGATATCCGCTGGCCCCTCCGTCACTATAATTGGGGAAGGAGAAGGGGCAGTAAATTGTAATTCCATATTTTTTCTATTGTGCTTGGTGACAGTCAGCAATGCCCTACGGCCCTACACAAGCGAGGTGATCCGCGGCCGTAATGTAGACATGTGGGAAGCAGGGCGCACGGTAAAGCAGATTTCAAATGCCATGCAAATGAGTAGATCTGTTGTACAGTATTCAGGACTACACGTTTTCAGGAGCGCGGTGAAGATGGATTAAAGAAGCGTCCAAAATCGGGAAAGCCAAGAAAAACAACGGCGGAAGTCGATGCTAAGAGTATAAATGCAAACAGAGATGAACCATTTAAACCGTCTACAAGATTACGCCGCGATCTGAAGCTATCTTGCTCCCTTACTACGGCGAGAAACCGCCTCCACGAAGCTGACATCCATCATCGAAAGGCAGCAAAGAAAATAGACTTGACCGAACAGCACCGCAACAGCCGAATGGGGTTTGCAATTGAATATTTGGTCAAACCAGATAAATTTTGGCAGTTAGTGGTTTTCTCAGATGATTTTTTTTTTTTTCTGATGAGGATGGGCGAATGTAGGTATTTGTGGCGACCAGACAATACTCGCTATGTTCCAGAACACGTAGTTGCCAAGAAAAGAAGTGGCCGCATAAATGTGGGATTTTGGGTTTGGAGGTTCACGAACAATACTGCTTACTGCCATCAGTAATCAGTTCTATTCTCCATCAGATCAAACCCCTTCCCCGCCGTAATTTTAGGCATTATACCAAAAGCAAAATGTTCTACCAGACGCACATAAAACAATTCTGCAATCTCTAAAAATCTCGAGAACCTGCTTATATTCACGTAAATTTTTGAAACAGGCATTTTCTCTGTAGTCCCGATTAACAATGCGAAAGATCGCCAAAGATCGGTTTCCATCATTTTGAAAGGAGACACGTTACCTAATCTCGCTTCCCATTGAGGGAGGTGGCTAAACTATTAGCGAATGAGTTGACAAACCCAGCATAGGTATGTTCTATTGGTTCGATATAGAACTCTCACCTTCAAAGGTGACAGTATCAGCCAATAAAATAAAAACATGACGTAATAAAGCACCCTACAAACGGCAAGGAATTCGGTGCTGATTTCTTTTTGCGCCTTCTGCACCACTTCTACTCATAAGCTGCCCCTGTAAACGCTCTAGCCTTACACAGGCAAAATTAAGATATAGTTATGTTTGTTGCATAATCTGATGTTTTAAGCTCGCGACATTTCGCGAATTTTTTATGTTCCAGGTTTAGCCCGCAATTCACGATTTTTCCGCGAAATTGGTCACCATTTCCGACGATCGCCAGAAAAAAAAATAATAATTATAATAAACAAGCGTTTGTAATCTGCTATCGTTCTACTTTTCATTGTTTTCGAACGTTAATGATGGTTGTAATAATGCACAATGATCACAAGACACAACCGCTGCACTATCTGAGGGGGGGGGGGAACGCCTATTTTCCGACGTCCAATCCCTTTCTTTTCTTTTAGTTTAAAAATGAATTCAAAGTGCCATTGGTGTTGCCAATGGCTCTATTCCAAGTGAGTGAAAAGTTGCGTTTCTTCTTGAATTGTAAGGTGTTACTGTTTTTTACATGAAACAGTGGATAAGGTGCAAGACAGACATTTCTTTGAGATTTTGAACCAAAAAAAAAAAAAAAAGTCTGCGAGTGCGATTTCTTTTTCCAAAATGCCGAAAGCTGTGACGGTGCAGAGCCGCGTAGATGAGTTTCGACAAGACGGATTTTATGTTTTTTATCGCGAAAAGAAAATATGCATGTGCAAATACTGCAACTCCATCGTAGTTTACAATAGCCTGGATAGTTGCAAGAAACATGTGGCAACAGAAAGTCACAAGGCAAAGAAAGCAGAATCCCTAAAAAAGAGGACAAGCAAAGTGCCAACAATGCTACACTACTTGGAAATCCAAACAAGCGTCATAAATAAGGAAACGAAAAATTAGCAAAGGGTCTGACGGAAGCATTCCTTGCTGCAAATATTCCACTTGAAAAAACGGGGAATGCAAATCTTAGGAGTTTTCTCTTATTCCAGGTAAGTTCAAATACAATTTTTTAATTTCTTTTAATTAATTACAATATTATCCCATTTACGATCCCGTCGTTTGCAACACCATTTGCTGGTCCCTCTGTATGATTACTGCGTGTTAAAAGTTTACGTTTATGAAATGTTATGCTTTGCTCCACGCCATATGGTACGCAAGCCAGTTGGAAGGTGGGCAGCGGTATCGAAGTAAAATGGCGTTGCCTCCAACCAAGAAGATAACGTGATGAACAAATCAAGCAACCATGGCATGACCCCTTTTCCCTCGCACGTGATTATGCATCGGCACATCACACTACTTCTTTTTGAAGCCACATTAGTGTAAAGTAACTAAAAATATCAAGTTTGTCTTGTACAAACGTTCCGTTTTTGGCTGAGAAATATTTTGGGCATGCTTTTGTCGCAGGTTGGAGTGATTCTTGCCAATTCATTTACATAAGCAAATCTATTTATTTGTTACGCCTTTCTTTTGTCACTGTTCTTTTTATCCGAGTTCGGCGGCTAAAGTAATTTTTCGAAAATCGCTGTTGCTTTTTCGTATATCCGTTATTTCTTTTTTGTTACTGTGTAATAATATACTGTCGGTGTTGTGTGTTCACCATGCTTGAGAACCCAGAGCATCCATATTACACACGAGAGTTTCTGATTGCTGTGTCTTCGTAGAATTCAGTGGTCAAAAAACAGAGAAAGCACTACATCCAGTCCTTCAGAATGCGGCCCAACATCCAAAAAAAATAAAATAAAATACGCAATATTCACAATACAAATAAACTGGAAACTGGTTCGAGACTTCGAGCAAAAGGCTAAGCCTGTTGATGGCGTGCAGAAAGACACTTAAGCCGGGATTACGAGGAACTTAACATGACGGGACTTGAAGTTCAGAAATGCTGAATTAACGGAAATGACTCACGATTCGCAGGTTTTATCATGCTACTCCTTCTCCCGACTGGTTCTTATTACATCAAAATTAAAAACGGGAAGAAATTTAACATTCGTAAACTCTCGTTAACGTCAATCCAAGTATCATTTAATCCAATGTGTTAGACTTCCCATTATATTAAGTTCATCGTAATCCCGGCTTTTAGGTGGCCAACTTTCTTGGGATTCGGCCGGCCCCGTTAGCCGTGGTCTCGTTGATGCGTTTGGCGTCGACGCTCCGCCGTGAAAGGGTCGCGGGTTTCAATCCCGCTTCGGGCATGTTCCGTTATATGCTTGTGTCCATCTAGCGAGTTATCCATTATCCGATGGCCAAAATGGTGTCCATGCCAAAGGCCAATATCTGTGGGGGGGATTCCAAATTTTAGCGTATCCATTGGCTGGTTAATCGAATCAGAAAGATGTATAACAAAACCATTTGTCGAGAATCTATCGTTGTTAGCGGCGAAACAGAAGATTACAGGAGTTGGCTTTGAAATATGAACCCAGAGACATTTTCATCTTGGATGAGACTTGATTGCCTCTCTTTACTTTCTGTAGAGAAGGTATTGTATTCAACCCAAAAATTAAATACAGAGATTTCACCGGAAATACATGTTTTGACTAAATAGATAATAAGTATTAGTTCATTATCTTTCAAGGATGGTCGTCTCCTTAGCGCGGTGGTAGCGCGGCTGCGTTTACCAAGCGGGAGACTCGGGCTCGATCCCCGGTGTCAGCGTAGGGATTTTCTTCTGCTGAGCGTCGCCCTCCGTGGTATAATGGTTACCATGCTAGCATCATATACCCAAGGTATCGGGTTCAAACATGGTGGAAGAAGATGGATTTTTTCGAGCGTAAAATCCTTAAGGGAAGTAAAGCCGGGGGTCCCGTGACGTAGAATTACGGCACGTACAAAAAATCAAACCTGAAAGAATAGGCCTCTGAGCAAAACTAAGCGGTCTTTAACGCCCAACACAGAATGAGACGCTAAGAACCACAACAATTAAAGAGCGTCCATAAATAAACCTCAATTTATTTTTTTTATTTCTCCTGCTATGCCTCTCCTCGAGCTTTTAAAGTTCTTTCAAGGATAAAACATGAAGTTAAAACAAAAAACTGCATCTTTTAAAGTCTCAATTCTGGACGCAGTGTACTTAATTGGAAATTTCTGGAAAGCAGCATTCCACAAGAATTGTGCCTACTCTCAGCTGTCAGCACAGAAATAAGGCTACTTCTTATTGCATGGGAAATGTATTAACCTAAATGCACTTAAGGATACTTTCTGGAGGTGAAAGTGGTTTCTTGTGATTTACCTTTCCACCTGTTTACACTACTATTCCTCTAAGCCCTTGTAAAAGAGGGGAATGCTGGATTAATTCTGGTAAATAAGTGGTTTAAAAGAAAAAACACTTTTTGGTCAGTCTTTCTTTCCTCCCCCTGAAATTGCTGCTGTCCAAAGAATTTATTGAGACTCTTTATTTCTTATGTGCTGGGGATCTTCCTCATGCTGATACATTGCGTTCCTGTTCTTGGAGAGGAACGAATAAAGGCTCTAAAGGAGGCAGTGAAGGACAAGCCAGTGGTGATTCTGAGCGACGAGACTACAGACCGCAAAGGACAATACATTTTTGTAGTTTTTCTTTGTCCACTTATTTGCGCTGAAACCACTAGAACATATGTGGGTGGGGTCAAAGTCCTGGAAAATGCAACAGTGCCTATGTGGATTCACTGCGAATACCATTTTCAGACTGTATGGTGTACATTCAATGCTGGGCACACAAATTGATTATAGCTAGCATGTGGTCGAACCTTCTTCCTGAGCTCCATAACTGTGTTGTCCAGTCAAAGGCAATGTTTATGAACACAAGAGAAAATACCGCTTCCTTTCCTTCCTAAGGCAGAAATATGTAAATGATGAGAGCAAGTCACTCTGTTTCCAATGCCTGTATTAACTCACTGGAATTCATGGTTCAAATATACAGAATACCTTAAGGAACATGTTAAAGATATTAAAGAATTTTCTTCATCACTTCAAGAAGAAAGCTATGCAGTCACATATTTCAGAAACCTTATGAAAAATGAAGTGAATGTGATAGTGGCTTCAACATCCTTTCTTTTAGAACATTGTAAATCAGTTATCGATCTAATACAGGTTCTTGAAGGTAATTCATACCCATATGAGCAGAAACTAACGTCAAAGATCGAGAATATTCTTGGCACATTTGAGACAGTAGGTAGTGGTGTACTGGGTGAAGAAACAAAAATTTGTTACTTTAGTTCACAAGAATTAAGGCATTAAACAAACATTCCAGAATTTAGGACACAAATGTCACAAAACTATCACTGCTACAATGTGAGGATAAAGGGCGAGGGTTAATCAATCACCAATATGGGGAAATTATTTGATGAACAAAACATATTGACAAATTCAGTTGGTCCAAATCTACATTCTGTCATTGCTGGTATGCCTGTGATGAAATATTTATCGCTTCATGAACTAGCTGAAGGGTGTAGTGCTTTGAAGGCCAGCATTAAGAAAGCAGCGGGGACCAAATTAATATTGTGACAATATTGCTGACAATGAGGAATGAATACCCAGCATTTGTTAAGAAAAGTAACCAGGCACAATGGATTCCACCATCCAAAGTCGATGCTGAGCGTGCCTTTCCCACTATGGAAATATACTATCAGATTTACGTACTACTATAAAGCCACAAAATGTGGAATTCAATGCTGGGGAAATATTTTGAAAAGTAAGAAAAAATCACATTGTATTACAAATGTTAAACGAGCATTTCACTGTAATTATAGTATTGTAGTTTAGCTTTATTTAAAATTTATCTTTAAATTCATTAAACATTATAAATATTAAAACTGCCTCAAATTATTTAACGATTTTATTTACCGCTTTCCACATGCATGGACCCTTTTATATCGACTTTTTTCACCATCATCCATTTTTTTTTAGCGATTTTTAAGAATTTTATTCACCATTTTCTAGGGTCCCTACTTATACATCAGCTCAAGCGGTGCCCAGCTGAAACTAACGTAAACACTAGATCGCGCGGCGTTTCACGTGCCGTTCAAAGAACTAGAGCACGAGTATATAACATTTTTTAATAAAAAATCTGGTGTTCCATTCACATGACTTTCTCTACATCTCTGCAACAAATAATTGCTAAAAAGATTATGCTTCTATTTACTTCACGCTAATCGAGAAAAAACTAGTAGAAATAGCCTTATTACTTGCTTTCTTGTAAGTAGAAGCGACATGTTGGAGTAGCATAGGTTAAAGTGATAGTCAAAAGCTGGTTGCTATGTGAATGAGTTCTTTTGTTTGTATGGACAGGATTTGACAAATTCCTGTATGAGAAAAGTTGTTATTCAAAGCTGAAACCATAAGCAAGGAATATCTAAAAAAGCACAAGCTCCACGAAAAAAATGTTTACAGCATAAATTGTGTGCTTTAATGTGCTCTATATTTTTTGTGTAGTAGGTTTTGTCCATTTTTTATGCTTTAGCAGTTATGCAAAATTCGCTCAGAATAAAGTAGTCTGCAGAGGCTATTCCCAGAAAATTCAAAATATACATTTTGTCAGATAAATATCTTTAATATATGATCTTTTAATCAAAATCGTTTGTAATTTTTTTAAAAAATCAAAATTTTCGAAAAAAGTTCCATGTAAAGGGTAGTTTGGGGTGGGGGTATTTTTCTCAAAATCTTCGTGTCGCATCCCTGGAAGATAGTAAACTTAAATACCAAGTTTAGTATTTTAGCGACTTTTGGTTTTTTAGTTATCGTGTTCACAGACACACGCATATTTTTCTGAAAATACATTTTTTGGATATAGGGGGACCCTAAAACATATACTTCCGGCGAAATCGAATTTTTTGGTGGAGTGCAATACCTTCTCTATACACTATATATCCATAGTACGTGTAGAGAAAGTAAAAATTACATGTAGGCACTTCTTTTTCATTTAATAATGATACCATGGCACAAGCAGCCCTCCTCAGGAGCCGCCCCTGCTGGTTTCTTCTTTGGTGACACTTTCTCCTTTGGCAGCATCCGCATCACATTGCTTCTGTCCCATAAACAGTTGCTTCCCGTTTCCATCTAGCAACCGATATTATATCTTCCCCGACCATGCAAGTTTTCCTAAATTTTTCTTGTGTCTTTATTGCGCGAGTGTAGGGGATTGTAACAAGTCCAGACATCTAGACAAATGCGTATAGCTGTTGCACACCTACCGAGTAGAGACCGCCCTGCAGTCCTCAGACTTCACGCGCCGCATGTAAACAACCTGTAGTAACGCGTATACCAAAATGGCGCGTTATTTATGAACGTTCAACTATTATGGCGTCCTATTCTAAATTGGACCGCTTAATTTGGCTCAGAGGCCTCTCTATCAGGCTTGAGGTTCTTTTACGTGCCGTAAATCTACGACACGGGACCAACGCTTTACTTCCTTTTTGAAGGAAGCCATGCTAAGGATTTTTATACACCCGAAAAAATCCAACGTCCTCCACCGGGTTTGAACCCGTAACCTTGGGTACCTATATGAAGTTTGCATGGTAACCATTACACCGCGGAGGGCGTATAGTACAATACTGTTTTACCGGTAATAAATGCCTTTGATAATAGTGTATGCTCTTCAATCAAGATTGTAAAATCTCTTGCTTCAAATGGATTGCATGAAGATTTGCATTTAGAAGAACTTTGCAGATACGAGGGTGAATAAGTTCTCGGTCTCACCCAGAGATCGCGGCACTACTTGCATGATTTTTCCCTTACACGTGTTAATAGACCCGATGAAAATTACAAGTCATTCCAGGCAATAGTTGACTGTAGGCAGTTGTTTGAAGCAGTGGGAGTGCGCATTGCTTTGAAAATGGAGAAATTCAAGTGTCATGCTGTGATAAAATTCTTCGTAAAAGAAGGTTTAACACCTACAGAAATTCATTTGCGGATTGTAAATGTGTATGGTGACAGTAGTATTACATACGGATTAGCAAGGTCGACTAACGATAATCCTGCCACCAGGGGGGATTAAGCGCTAGTGTCGCGTTAATCCACCGCATTAAAAATGGCGGGAAATTTGGAAAAAATCCGAGGTGTGGTTCATCGGATTATCTCTTAATCCGTTGAAGAAGGGGACAATGGAGTAAGAGATAATCCGCTGATCCATACCTTTGCAATTTTCAAATTTCCCGCCTTTTTCTTAATGCGCTGGATTAACGCTACTGCACGCGTAGAAAAAAAAGGCAGCATTATCGATAATCCTACTTGCCAATCCGTATGCAAAACCTAATAAACAAATACATATCACAGATATATTTATTACATATGCTTATGCAATACAATATTGAATACATGCAAAAAACTGATTTTGTAAAGAAACCACATGCACAATTGTTTATATATATTTTTGTCTTTAGCTTGCTTTGAATATCACATGCTCACTGGTCTTCACACGAAGAATGTTACTGGAGGTTGCCATGACGAGTTGCAGACTGGTGAAATCGACCCATGCTGTGGTATAAGTGCTGGAACGGGGAGAAGGAGGGAGGGTTAAGAAATGGGGAAAATGGAGGGTTATCACCAGACGTTGCTTTTTTCATACAATATGCTTTTGAAAGTGGTGCCCTACGGTTTAGCAAGATGAAATAACGATAATCCTGCCACCAGGGGGGATTAAGCGCTAGTGTCGCGTTAATCCGCCGTATTAAGAAAATGGCGGGAAATTTGAAAATTGCAAAGATGTGGTTCATCGGACTGTCTCTTAATCCGTTGAAGAAGGGGACAATGGATTAAGAGTTAATCCGCTGATCCATACCTTTGCAATTTTCAAATTTCCCGCCATTTTCTTAATACGGTGGATTAACGCGACACTAGCGCTTAAACCCCTTGTTGCAGGATTATGGATAATCCTACTTGCAAATCCGTATGCAAAACCTAATAAACAAGTTCATATCACGGATATATTTATTACATATTGTCATGCAATACAATATTAAATACATGCAAAAAACTGATTTTTTTAAGAAACCACATGCACAATTGTTTATACATATTTTTGTCTTTAGCTTGCTTTGAATATCACACGCTCACTGGTCTTCAGCACAGGATAAAAATGTTTATGAAGGTTTTCGTTGTAGGGGATATAGTTTCACAAGGAGGACGATTTGTATATGCATCACAGGCTAGATGAATGACGAAAATTGGGGTTGACAAGAAGAATCTGTGGACTCTACACTAGCCATGCTGAATACTGAATGCCAATGCTGAAATTATATGTAGCAGAGAAAGGCAAGAAGGCGATGGGTGGGGGGGGGGCTGTTCACACGCGACAGAAAGCGATGTCAGCACTCCGACCGGTGATGGTGCAAGATTGCGCAAGCCAGAAAAACTCCACCGGATGTGAACCAGACAACCACTTGGTAGGTTGTGCAATAAGCTGAGCTAATGACGTCCGGTTACAGCGGTGAAAACAAGAATAAATCTCTATGATAATGAAATATTTGCACAGAATAAGCATGGTATTCATTCATTAGAGAATACATTGCTTGTACAACGAATATAATATAACATATTGAGAGAAAACCACACATTCTTTCCTAATAGTATTTGAGCCTGAAAATTTAACATACACAAACACATATACACTAGGTGTGGTTCGTCGGATTATCTCTTAATCCGATGAAGAAGGGGACAATGGATAAAGAGTTAATCCGCTGATCCATACCTTTGCAATGTTCAAATTTCCCGCCATTTCTTAAGGCGGTGGATTAACGTGACACTAGCGCTTAAACTCCTGGTTGCAGGATTATGGATAATCCTACTTGCAAATCCGAATGCAAAACCTTATAAACAAGTTCATATAACGTATATATTTATTACATATTCTTATGCAATACAATATTGAATACATGCAAAAAAAAAAAACTGATTTTTTAAGCAACCACATGTACAATTAATTATATATATCTTTGTCTTTAGCTTGCTTTGAATATCACACGCTCAGTGGTCTTCAGCCTACGATAAAAATAATGTTTATGAAAGTTTTCGATGTAGGGGAAATAGTTTCACATGGAGGACGATTTGTATAGGCATCACAGGCTAGATGAATGTGACGAAAATTGGGGTCTACAACTTCATTGACGGCAGGAACATATAAAGGTGCAATAATTGAATTGCTAATATCACCAGCAGGTAGAAAGCCCGAAGAGGTGACGATATTGTCAATGGCTGGAACTTTGTTGGGCCCCATGAAGACGGTGCATCGAACATCAGGATCCCACGGCGAAGCCTTCCATACCGAGAATCTTACGTTGACGATGTGGGCATCGGACGAGGATAACTTAATGGTAATAATTTTATGGACGCCAAAGGCGGAGATTTCTTAAGAGACGATACGGCACTCCCTGGGGTATATACCGGCAGCATTTACGGTCTCATCGACGTCAAATAAAATCCTGGCCATTAGGTTGGGATGGATGTCGACAGGGTCAGATTTGCAGGACATGGTACAGGATAATGTAAAGGAAATATTATTCAAAATCAGAGTACTGGTTGGAACGGTGTTGATAGTCACGAGGAGAAGAGAATTTGACGATGCGTCTCTCGAATCCTGATTGCTGTAGCTCCTCCCCGACGTAAGTCAGGCACATCGGGACGGTGTTCATTTCGTCGATGACGGCTTGCGACATGGAGTCGAAGTTTGAAGGAAGAAATACTTCTCGGTTGTTGATGGTAACGGCGACCTTGCGACCATACTTGGTTGAGAGTGCTCCAGCCCCCTGGATTCTGTAAGGGCGTCCTTACTGTAGCTCGCCCATGGACATGAACGGCAGGGTTTCTGCCATTTGGTTCAGATCACGAAGAATGTTACTGGAGGTTGCCATGAGGAGATGCAGACTGAGGTGAAATCGACCCATGCCAATGCTGCAATTACATGTAGCAGAGAAAGGCAAGAAGGCGATGGGTGGGGGAGCTGTTCACACCACGGGACAGAAAGCCATGTCAGCACTCCGACCGGATGTGAACCAGACAATCACTTGGTAGGTTGTGCAATAAGGTGAGCTAATGACGTCCGGTTACAGCGGAAGGCGTGAGCGTAAAGGAACGTGACGAGAATGTGATGTGAGTGTAAAAGAAGAATGTGCAGAGAAAGCGATGTGAATGTTAAAGAACGGGCCGAGAAGACAATGTGAGTATAAATATGAACGGACCGGGAAGTCGAGTAAAGGAAGAACGGGCCGAGAAGGCGATGTGAATGCAGAGGAAGTACGGACCGAGATGGCGATGTGAGAGTACAATGAGAACGGGATGAGAAGGCAATGCGAGCGTAAATAAAGAATGGGCCGAGAAGGCAATGTAGGCGTAAAAGAAGAACGGGGCGAGAAGGGAATGTGAGCGTATAAGAACGGGTCGGGAAGGCTATGTGAGCGTATAAGAAGAACGGGCCGAAAAGGCGATGTGAGCATAAAGAAGAACGGGCCGAGAAGGCGTTGTGAGCGTAAAAGAATGGACCGAGAAGGCGATGTGAGCGTAAAGATCGGGACGAGAAGGTAATGTGAGCGTAAAAGAAGATCGCGACGAGAAGGCGATTGACGTGTAAAAGAACGGGCCGAGAAGGCGATGCAAGTGTAAAGGAAGAACGGGCCGAGGAGATGTGAGTGCAAAAGAAGAACTGGACGAGAAGGTGATGTGAGTGTAAAAGAAGAACGGGTAGAGAAGGCAATGTGAGTGTATAGGAAGAACTGGCCGAGATGGCGATGTGAATGTAAAGGAAAAACGGGCCGAGAAGGCCATGTGAGTGTAAAGGAAGAACGGGATGAAAAGGCGATGTTAGTATAGGAAGAACGGACCGAGAGGGCTATGTGAGTTAAAAGAAGAACGGACCAAGAAGGCAATGTGAGTGTAGAGGACACACGGGCCAAGAAGGCGATGTGAGTGTAGAGGAAGAACTGCTCGAGAAGGCGATGTGAGTGTAGAGGATGAACGGGCCGAGAAGGCGATGTGAGCGTAAAAGAAGCACGGGACGAGGTGATTTGAGTGTAAAAGAAGAACGGGCCGAGTAGTCAATGTGATAGTTCAAGAACGGGCTGAGAAAGCGATGTGAGCATAAAGGAAGAACGGGCCGAGAAGGCGATGTGAGCGTAAAGAAGAACGGGACCAGAAGGCAATGTGAGCGTAAATAAAGATCGGGCCGAGAAGGCAATGTGAGCGTAAAAGAATAACGGGGCGGGAAGGCAATATGATTACAAAGAACGGGCCGAGAAGTCGATGTGAGCGTAAATGAAGAACGGGCCGAGAAGCAATTTGAGCGTAAATGAAGAACGGGCCGAGAAGGCGATGTAAGCGTAAAGAAGAACGGGCCGAGAAAGCGATGAAAGCAAAAAGAAAAACGGGCCGAGAAGGCGATGTGAGCGTAAAAGAAGGGTCCGAGAAGACAATGTGAACGTAAAAGAAGAACGGGCCGAGAAGGCGATGCGAGCGTAAAAGAAGAACGGGCAGAGAAGGCGATGTGAGCAAAAAGAAGGGGCCGAGAAGGCAATGTGAGCGTATAAGAACGGGCCGAGAAGGTGATGTTAGCGTAAAGAAGAACGGGTCCGAGAATGCGATGTGAGCGTAAAAGAACGGGGCGAGGAGGCAATAAGAGCGTAAAAGAACGGGCCGAGAAGGAAATGTGAGCGTAAACGAACGCGGCGAGAAACAATGTGAGCGTAAAAGAACGGGCCGAGAAGACGATGTGAGCGTAAAGAAGAACGGACCGAGAAGGCAATTTGAGCGTAAAAGAACATCGGGCCGAGAAGGCAATGTGAGCATAAGGAAGAACGGGACGAGAAGCGATGTGAGCGTAAAGAACGGGCCGAGGTGATATGAGCGTAAAAGAAGAACGGGCCGAGGTGATGTGAGAGTAAATGAAGAACGGGTCGTGAAGGTAATGTGAGCCTAAAAGAAGAACGGGCCATAAAGGTGATGTAATCGTAAAAGAAGAACGGACCAAGAAGGCGATGCGATTTGAGTGTAAAAGAAGAACGGGCTGAGCAAGCGTTGTGGGGGAAAGAGGAACGGGCAGAATAGGACAGAAAGTGTGTCCGTTTTTCTTTTGTTCTACACCTGACCAAGCAAAGAAGTGATTCAAAATGACAATCGCATAAAGACAGCAATTAAAACATTTGACAATGCATATCCCATAGCTATAGCTCCCTTCTATTCGAATAAGAAGAAGATTCTGCTATTGTTTATCTCTATTAGCATGGTGTTGAAAGAAGAATAATCTTTTGCAGAGCAGCTAGAGAAAGTCATGTGAGTGTAACTCGATTTTGCCTAAAATATAAAGATATTCACAATACTCCATTTTCGTAGCGAGGAATAGAACCCTTCCGTACTTGGTAATGTCTGTACATGGGTAGGAGTAAACTTTCCCTTAAGGTAAAATTATTAAAATTCAGAAAGAATTGTTAAGTCAATACTGTATAGTGTGTTATAAAGCCTGTATTTTTTTTTTTTATTATTATTTCATTTGTATAGCCCCCTTTAAGTTCAATGCTTTTATCGGGGGCTTTGACTTGTGAAACAACTCGTATTACTGTAGGTGAGTACATTACGTTAATCATTATTGTATTACTAAACACAGGCACATTCACTCTCACATTCATACTTCCAGACTCTGTGGGGGATAGGGAATAAATCTCGTTGCCGGGAATCGAACCCGGGGCTCCACCGCGCCGACCGGGGCGGGCGCTGCCGCGGCGGCCGGGGGAGCTCCACCGCGTCGGTCTCATTACTTGCTTCCTTGAAAGTAAAGCGAAATAAGGGTATACCATAGGTTAAAGCGATAGTCAAAAGCTGGTTGCTATGTGACTGAAATTTCTTTGTTTGTATGGACAGGAGTTGACAAAAGTGAAAGGTATACGTTCTTCTTATTCAAATAGAACGGAACTATAGCTATGGGCTATGCATTGCCAAATGTTTTAATTGCTGTCTTTATGTGATTGTCATTTTAAATCACTTCTTTGCTTGGTGAGGAGTAGAAAAGAAAAACGGACACTCACTTCCTGTGTTTCTCTGCCCGTTTCTCTTTCCCTCACAACGCTTACTCAGCCCGTTCTTCTTTAAACTCAAATCGCATCGCCTTCTCGGTCCGTTCTTCTTTTACGATTACATCACCTTTACGGCCCGTTCTTTTACGCTCACATTACCTTCACGGCCCGTTCTTCATTTACTCTCACATCACCTCGGCCCGTTCTTCTTTGATGCTCTTATCACCTTCTCGGCCCGTTCTTCTTTACGCTCACATCGGCTTCTCGTCCCGTTCTTCCTTACGCTCACATTGCCTTCTCGGCCCGATCTTCTTTTACGCTCAAATTGCCTTCTCAGTCCGTTCTCCTTTACGCTCACATCGCCTTCTCGGCCCGTTCTTTTACGCTCACATTGTTTCTCGCCCCGTTCACTTACGCTCACATTTCCTTCTCGGCCCGTTCTTCTTTAACGCTCTTATTGCCTCCTCGCCCCGTTCTTCTTTTACGCTCAAATCGCCTTCTCGACCCGTTCTTTACTATCACATCGCCCTCTCGGCCCGTTCTTCTTTACCCTAACATCACCTTCTCGGCCCGTTCTTATTCGCTCACATTGCCTTCTCGACCTCTTCTTCTTTTTGCTCACATCGCCTTCTCTGCCCGTTCTTCTTTTACGCTCACATTGCCTTCTCGACCCGTTCTTCTTTTACGCTCGCATCGCCTTCTCGGCGCGTTGTCCTTTTACGCTCACATTGTCTTCTCGGCCCCTTCTTCTTTTACGCTCACATCGCCTTCTAGGCCCGTTCTTCTTTTTGCTTCCATCGCCTTCTCGGCCCGTTCTTCTTTACGCTCACATCGCCTTCTCGGCCCGTTATTCTTATACGCTCACATAGCCTTCCGGCCCGTTCTTCCTTATGATCACATCGCCTTCTCGGCCCGTGCTTCTTATACGCTCACATTGCATTCTCACCCCGTTCTTCTTTTACGCTCACATTGCCTTCTCGGCCCGTTCTTTATTTACGCTCGCATTGCCTTCTCGTCCCGTTCTTCTTTACGCTCACATCGCCTTCTTGGCCCGTTCTTCTTTAACGCACACATCACCTTCTCGGCCCATTCTTCTTTTTCGCTCACATCGCTTTCTCAGCCCGTTTTTAACGCTCATATTGATTCTCGGCCCGTTCTTCTTTATCATCTCGTCCCGTGCTTCTTTTACGCTCAAATCGCCTTCTCGGCCCGTTCTTCTTTTACATTCACATCGCCTTCTCGGCCCTTTCTTTTACACCCACATCGCCTTCCCGGACAGTTCTTCCTCTACACTCACATCGCCTTCTCGGCCCGTTCGTCCTCTACACTCACATTGCCTTCTTGGTCCGGTTTTCTTTTAACTCACATAGCCCTCTCGGTCCGTTCTTCCTATACACTCACAACGCCTTTTCATCCCGTTCTTCTTTTACACTCACATGGCCTTTTGGGCTCGTTTTTCCTTTACACTCACATCGCCATCTCGGCCTGTTCCTCCTCTACACTCTCATCGCCTTCTCGGCCCGTTCTTCATTTACTCACATCGTCCTCTCGCCACCTTCTTTAACACTCGCAACGCTTTCTCTGCCCGTTCTTCTTTTACACTCACATCGCCTTCTCGGCCCGTTCTTCCTTTATACTCATATCGCCTTCTCGTCGCGATCTTTTACGCTCACATTGCCTGATCATTCCGATCTTCTTTACGCTCACATCGCCTTCTCAGTCCGTTCTTCTTTTACACTCGCATCGCACTCTCGGCCCGTTCATCTCTACACTCACATCGTCTTCTCGGCCCGTTCTTCTTTAACATTCAAATCACTTTCTCTGCACGTTATTCTTTTACACTCACATCACCTTCTCGTCCCGTTCTTCTTTTACGCTCACATCGCCTTCCGCCTTGCATTAGCTCAGCTTATTGCACAACCTACCAAGTGATTGTCTGGTTCACATCCGGTCGGAGTGCTGACATCGCTTTCTGTCCCGTGTGAACAGCTCCCCCACCCATCGCCTTCTTGCCTTTCTCTGCTACATAATTGCAGCATTGGCATGGGTCGATTTCACCTCAGTCTGCATCTCGTCATGGCAACCTCCAGTAATATTCCTCGTGATCTGAACCAAATGGCAGAAACCCTGCCGTTCATGTCCATGGGCGAGCTACAGTAAGGACGCCCTTACAGAACCCAGGGGGCTAGAGCACTCTCAACCAAGTATGGTCGCAAGGTCGCCGTTACCATCAACAACCGAGAAGTATTTCTTCCTTCAAACTTCGACTCCATGTCGCAAGCCGTCATCGACGAAATGAACACCGTCCCGATGTGCCTGACTTACGTCGGGGAGGAGCTACAGCAATCAGGATTCGAGAGACGCATCGTCAAATTCTCTTCTCCTCGTGACTATCAACACCGTTCCAACCAGTACTCAGATTTTGAATAATATTTCCTTTACATTATCCTGTACCATGTCCTGCAAATCTGACCCTGTCGACATCCATCCCAACCTAATGGCCAGGATTTTATTTGACGTCCATGAGACCGTTAATGCTGCCGGCATATACCCCAGGCAGTGCCGTATCGTCTCTTAAGAAATCTCCGCCTTTGGCGTCCATAAAATTGTTACCATTAAGTTATCCTCGTCCGATGCCCACATCGTCAACGTAAGATTCTCGGCATGGAAGGCTTCGCCGTCGGATCCTGATATTCAATGCACCGTCTTCATGGGGCCCAACAAAGTTCCAGCCATTGACAATATCGTCACTTCTTCGGGCCTTCTACCTGCTGGTGATATTAGCAATTCAATTATTGCACCTGTATATGTTCCTGCCGTCCACGCAGATGTCGACCCCAATTTTTCGTCACATTCATCTAGCCTGTGATGCCTATACAAATCGTCCTCCTTGTGAAACTATTTCCCCTACATCGAAAACTTTCATAAACATTATTTTTTTATCGTGTGCTGAAGACCAGTGAGCGTGTGATTTTCAAAGCAAGCTAAAGACAAAAATATATACAGGTTATTTCAAAATACGGGGCATAATTCCAGGTATGTATTTCCCATGTGAAGACAATGAAAATAGCTGATTATAACATGTGTCCGGAAATGCTTCATTTCCGAGTTATGGCTTTTACAACATTGAAAGTCCCACCTATAGACAATCAAAATAGTTCATGTTATAATGAACTAATTTGATTGTCTACATGTGGGAAATACATACCTGAAATTATGCCCCGTATTTTTGAAACACGCTGTATAAACAATTGTGCATGTGGTTTCTTAAAAAAATCAGTTTTTTGCATGTATTCAATATTGTATTGCATAAGAATATGTAATAAATATATATGTGATATGAACTTGTTGGTTATTAGGTTTTGCATTCGGATTCGCAAATTGGATTATCCATAATCCTGCAACCAGGAGTTTAAGCGCTAGTGTCGCGTTAATCCACCGCCTTAAGAAAATGGCGGGAAATTTGAAAATTGCAAAGGTATGGATCAGCGGATTATCTCTTACTCCATTGTCCCCTTCTTCAACGGATTAAGAGATAATCCGATGAACCACACCTCGGATTTTTTTCAAATTTCCCGCCATTTTTAATGCGGTGGATTAACGCGACACTAGCGCTTAATCCCCCCTGGTGGCAGGATTATCGTTAGTCGACCTTACTAATCTGTATGTAATGCTACTGGTGACTCTTCACATTCAATTTTCAATGTAAAGAAATGGGCGGCCGAATTTAAACGTGGCCATGAAAGCGTCCAAGACGATCCACGCAAAGGACGTCCAAAAACTGTAACCACACCGGAAATCATTGAAAAAGTGCATGACATGATTTTGAAAGATCGGTGTACAAAGGTGCGAGAAATTGCTATCTAATGCTCTTGGAATTTCAAAGAAGCCTATTGGTCACATCTTACCTCAGGAATTCAACATGATAAAGCTTTAGGCAAGATGGGTTGGCGCGTATCCTCACTGTGGATAACAAACGCATTCGCACACTTTCTTAAAAATGCTTGGCGCATTTTCAGAAGAACAGATGTGACTTTTTGCTCAATGGATGAAACATGGATTTATCACTACACACCCGAATCCAAGCAGCAGTTGAGGCAGTGGACAGAAACTGGTTCTTCAGCTGCAAAGAAGGCGAGGTTGGTGCAATCGGCGGGAAAGATCATGGTGTCAATGTTTTGGGATGCCAAAGGAATTTTGTTTATTGACTATCTCGAAAAAGGTAAAATCATTAGTGACGAACACCACTCTCAAATTCTAACCAAACTGAATGCAAGCATTCGTGAAAACAGACCCGGGTTAAAAAAAGAAGAAAAAAAATTATTTTCCATCAGGACAATGCACCTGCCTATAAAGTGTTTTGTCAATGGGCAAATTGAGAGATCTGCACTATGAAGTGCTGGAACATCCACCCTATTCCGCCGATTTGGCTCCCTCAGACTTCCATGTGTTTCCAAAACTGAAGAAATACCTCGCTGGTAGGCGCTTTTCGTCCAATGAAGAAGCAATTGCGACTGTAAATGGGTACTTTGCAGCACTTCCAGAGGAATATTACAGAGAGGGGATAATGGCTTTGGAACACCGCTGGAAAAAACATATTGATATTAGAGATTATGTTGAAAAATAAAACTACTTTGAAAGCACGAATTGTCGTTTTTCACTATCAGGCCGAGAACTTTTCAGACCACCCTAGTATATCTACGACAACAACACATATTTGGAAACATCGAATACTGAAACGCCTCGAGCCTTGAAAGCTGTCGATGAACTTGTGCAAGCAATTAATCATATACCGCGACACCTGCTTTAGACCGAGTGAAAAAGAAAGTCAACACAGTGCTTGGAAAAAAATGTCGGATTTTCAATAATGCATGAAATACGAAATGTGCCACAGGTATTGCTACGGAAATTATTGCTGATGGAGTACATTACGCAATTGCCGAAGATGTGTCCTTTTTCCATTTTGATCCAATCACATATTTTCACATTATAAAGCATATATATATTCGCATTTGAGACGATACGAATGTATATTGTTGTGCATTATAATCTATGTATTTTGAGAGATAATGAACCGAATAATGATGCTGATGACTTGTTGCACAAGAGTAATTGAATGTATGTAAATATTAAAATTGTTAGTTCCCGTAAATCAGTGGTATTTATGTTTACCACTCCCCAACCTCAATCGCCTTCCACTGCTAATGAAAACATCACAGTCTTACGCAACCACTGCCACATTTTCCTTCTATTAGTACCACACACTGCGGATGTACACACTGCATTGTCAACACATCACAACTATATACCATGCTACGCTAGCTTCGAGTCTGTCCCGCTATCGGTCCCTAAGATACTATCCCTACTGATAACGTTAATGTCACATCTTAAATATGTATATTAACACAGTGAACCGTGAGACATAATAGACCTGGCATTGCTTTTCCTCAAATTAAATTAAATGTAAAGGACAATGTACTTAATTTTCAGGCAATTGAAAGCATCAGTACTGTATTATACTATGGTTAAATACTTTTACTTCATTCCAATATTTCCAATGCATATTAATACGTTATTGCACAATCCTGCTCCCGGCCGGCCCTCCAAAATAACCAGTAAACGGTATGGTGCCTGTTGCTTAATGCTAATTACAATCGTCCTTTGAAAATGGAAATGGCATGTTATTTATGGACGCTCTTTAACTGCTATGGTTCTCAGCGTCCCATACTATACTGGGCGTGAAAGACCGCTTAATTTTGCTCAGAGGCCTCTCTATCAGGCTTGAGATTCTTTTACGTAACGTAAATCTACGACACGGGACCCACGGCTTTACTTCCCTCCGCCGGGTTTGAACCCGCGACCTTGGGTATTTGAAGTTAGCATGGTAACCATTACACCACGGAGGGTCGTCCTTTGAGGTGTAGTGCTTACGATGCTATAATCTGTGTCAAGTTAGTTCTGTCCTAATGTCAACAAGGCGGAGCTGGCTCAACTCGCCACGTGTTAACGGTAATGTGCATACATAAGTTTTGCAACGCCAGCGATATATATATATATAACGCTAACTCGTTGACAATAAATCGAGTTTAGTAACACATTAACTTATTATATCTATTAGTTACAGCATTAATGGTATCGTGTAGAAGCATAATGGTTACCTCTAATCGGAATCCTGCAGAACTTCAACTCCTGATAGAGAAGTATACGTATTTATCGAATTGTGTTCTCACATTTTTTACAATGGCTACTAGTTCAAGTTTTAACCATCTCGGCACTAAACTCACACGCATGGTCCTGAAGCCACTTAATAATGTCATCTTTCCTCCAAGACATATTGGGGATGATTTCTGCTTTAACACTGTGGTAGCTAGCGTTATCTAATACGATAACGGAGTTAGGCTCAAGTTTCGGTAGGACAGATTGAAACCACCGAAGAAAAACATCACCAGTCATTTCTTCATGAAAGTCCTTAGTGCTTTTGGATTCAAAAGTCAATAAACCACCGTCTACAAAACCAGTTTCACTTCCAATGTGAATATGATGAGTCTTCTTCCTTTGCCTGTTGGTTCTTTCAGACCTGTGGAGAAACCAGAGAGAAATGCTCGTTTTTTATCTCTCACGGTTGTATCACACCAAGCTGAAGAAGTATATCCCGCTTTCAGCCAAGTTTCGTCAAGGAAGTAAATTTTGCGGCCCTCACTGCGAAAAGCTTTGATCTGGCGCAAATATTGACGTCTCCACATCACAATGTCGTCTCTGTCCAGCGTAACTGATTTCCGCCCGCGCGATTGAAATTTAAATCCGATATCAATCAGCAACCTGTGGAGCGTACTTCGTGAGAAATGTGGCAATTCTGTGTCAGAATTTACTGCATGCAAAATTTTATTTAAGTTGGTGGTTCATTTCTGGAAAAAAAAAAAAAAACAACAAAAATGAACTTTACCGCGAATAGCATTTTTCGCAAAATCGTCGTATTTCTCCGAACTTTTTTTTTTTAAGTTTACGCGATTTTCCCGGTGTTCTTAGGCTTGTGTTCAATTATAACATTATGCACACTAAATATAGAAACTCCAAGGAGATCACCCGTTTCTTTTTCGATATTCTTTATGGCCGATTCGGGGTTTCTTTCTTTAAACACCGCGAAACAATGCACGACCATTCGCCTCTCGCCACTTTTTAAAGGCTTGCCTCGGTTGTATTTTATTACGGCTGAAGCACCGGTCTGTTTCATGATTAAAAGCTTACTGCTTTTAAACTGCATATAGCAAGTCCCCTGGGCTTGTGAGGCATGCGAGATGTACTGGAAATACAGTCTTAAATAACACATTATCAGAAGTTATAAACAATAACAGCTTAATCAGCATTCACCTCGAGAATTACCGGTTGTTTTAAGAGCTGTCTGGTACAGGCTCGCACCTTATTGTGTATATAATACCAGTGTCCTTTAGTAATATAAGTTAGCTGCATTTTATTTAACAGTAATAAACTAATAAAATCAATATATAATTTCGCCTGTCTTCTGTCTAATGTTTTTTTGTAGAATGTGTACGTCTGTTGTAAATATTTCTTTCAGAATTCACGAACCCAGAGCCATCAGCTTGATATGTGTCGGATATGGATAAAATATTACCTTTTGTAAGAATCTAAGCATTTGTATACGTTTCTCTCCGAAACAAACTCGCGCAGAGCAGTGATCTGAAAACTATTACAGTACTGTACTTTTAGGAGGCTGTTACAATATGCAACCGCGTAAAAGTTAACACCCATTACCTTCTCTGAACCAATCAACAGCCTAACGTTCTTCTGCTTTAGTATCTCTCTCTCTCTCTCCCTCTCTCTCTCTTCCCTCCCATGTGTTGACACCAGGACAGAACTAAGTTGACACAGATTATAGCATGTAATATCCAAGGTTGCAGGTTCAAACCCGGCGGAGAGCGATGGACGTAAAAATCCATAGCACGACTTCCTTTGGTCCTTCGGAAGGAAAGTAAAGCTGTTGGTCCGGTAAAAGAACTCATAACTTGAAAGAAAAGGTCCTTGGGCTAAATGGCGCCATTTTCATGACAGCAAGTCACGATTTCGGCTTATCAACTTATTTGTGGGCGACGAATTCATCCCTCGCCATGTGGGCAGTGGCGAACTCTAGGACTAGAAATTCCTGTTAAGGTGTAACAAATACATCAACATGGCATGACGGATCTTGAGTTAAAATGCTAATTTAATTATTGTTCAATGTTAACTTACTAGTTAAGCTTCTATATTTTGGAACTTGGGAACACTCAAAATGGGAGGGTTTTGAGTTCTCAAATCATACATACATGCTTGTAACCAATCTGTTGTAATGCAAAGTGTTCTCAATGATCAGAGATATTTCTTTTGGAACCGTTGTAGAAATACTCCTGGAGGTGAGTAACTGAAGGGTTTTCTTATTATAGTTACTACTATTTTCTTTTTGCTATATTTATTTAAAATATGTATAAAGTTAAGCAAAATTATTTATTGGGTTCTGCTGTTCCAAATTATTGGGAAAAGCTGTGTATGGTCATCATGCCTTTGTTGTAGATTGCTTTTGAACACACACATAAACTTAAGTTGTGCCTTAGGAAAAACATATTATATTGAACCATGTATGTACAATACAAAGCTTTGTTATATATATGTATATATTTACACATCATTTACAAATGCTAAAAAAATACATTAACCAGAAATAATTACTTCTTGTTTGCAACTTATGTGTACATAGTTACATATTTATAAATTAACAGTTTAGCAACTTATTATTAGACTAGTGTTAATATCTCTTGTAACCTAAAGAACAGTGGGTGTACCAATTATAGATGTCAGTGCACTTTGGATTAGATTGCATTGTTTTTCAGTACTATCCCTAACAATCAAATTATATCTAATATTTTTGTTGTTAGCCTTTGAGGCTATTAGATCTTAGATACAGATCACAGCATCTGAGTATTCACTAACGGGGAGAGTTTTTCTTAATTCCATGATAAGCATGCACAATACAGCAGCACAAAAACTATGAATACAAATATATTTTAAGCCACTAAATAACCAGAACAGACAATGCTTTCAAACTGCAATGAAATACGAAAAACATACAACACATTTAGTGGTTTAGTTATACATTCCAGAATCCAGATAACCTAACAAGCAAATATCCTTTAATAAAACTAATGCAGGGGACAGTATTTGCCTGAGTTAATAGAGAAGTGTTTAGGAGTATTAACAAAAGACATCCATTGTCATGTATACACTTTCATAATACGTTAAACATTTTTCTTTCTGAACTTGCTTAAGTTTTAAGCAATAAAATTATTGTCAAGAAAAACACATAAGGAGAAACATGCTCCGATGAAATGGAGTACAGAAATATGCAACTTGCATTACAGCAATAAGCAACAATTTGTATTTTCTTTAATGATAAATACTTTTTCCTTTTACTTCATCTAGTATACATATACAACAAAAAATATACTGATAACAAACATTGTCTCAATATTTAACATTAGTTGCCCCTTTTTGCATGAAATGGAAATTCTAATAAATAAACCTCCTCAAGGGGCTCAATTGTACTGAAATTCTGTAATTAAGTTAATTGTTGGTCAATAAAAATGTGGTGATAATGAGGTAAACATGTTTCCTGTGTGTTATGCGATATCAGTGAACAAATCATATTAGTATTACTAATTCTGCCATATGCTAAGCTTGCAGATGCTTTTAAGGTAAAGCTTCATCTAATGCAGGTTTTCCATACAAAGTAATCGCATCTTTATTATTTGCTGTTGTACCTTCAGTATATGATACATATATTAAGTTAGAATCAGTCCTTTCTTACAATTGTGATTGTTGGTGAGCTAACATATGTTGAACATATGCTAATATCCTTTGCTAAGCTTGGTCAAACAATTTAGCTATTTAAATGCATTCTTGTGGCAGTATCAGTATTACACTGGAATAACTATTAGTTAATCAATATTTAAGAGCTTATGAATGATGACACTAAAATTAAGGATCTGTGACACTGGCTTTAGTATAAGCTGATCACAAAACACAACATCGAGGTCTATGCTTTAAAAGAGACACAGAATATAATTGTATATATTCATAGCTAAATGCTGACTTTTTGATCTTCCTCTGTTTTTAATTATGTTTGTTATTGCTTTATTTACATTTAATTTTGTTGATATTTACATTAGCATACCACATGAAACTAGGCAAATGACCAATTCTTGCATTACCCAGTACTGCAAGAATCTGGATACAGCTGCATTTTCTAGATTTTTTGGCAACTCTGTAAATCTATGGACGGAAGCGGTAACTTGCAACAACCATGAAACCCTTGAATATCGTCTCTTTCCTTTTCTCCAGATAGAGCTGGAACCTTCCTTTTGATACATTGGAGAATAACAAATGGTATGAGGCCAGTTTTACCCTCTTTTAACCAAACCTTATTTTCTTTTACCAACCACAGGAATTGCATGATCTATGGCACTATTCTACTTTTAGGTGTCCATAAATTTTGATGAGTCTGTGCAGTTAATGAATTTTCCTTGATCACTGCTGTTGCAGTTCATCATGACGAACTTTCGTTTAATTTTTATAGTCTTTGGGTTCAGGAGCCAATCATTCTTGTGGACCTTACTGCTTGCATGGTGTTTTGAGTCAGAGTCAATGCTGGCTGGTGCCCTGCACTCACAACAGGCTTTCTGTCCTTCAGTTAATCATAGTCATTACTGCCAGTAGCCTACTTTCATTTGCAAAGATTCTTATTAGAACAATGTATATCTGTAAATTATATTTTATAAATGAATTAGCTTGCAGAATTCATGAAGAATTTCTCCTGAAGTTTCCTGCAGAATTTCCTCCTTCCAGAACTTCATAAATTTGAGACTAATGGTTCAGTGCAAAAGAAGAAACACATGCATGGTGACAATCTTGAATGCTTGCTATGAAAATAACTATCGATGCTAGCACAACAAGTTAGGGTTTCAGTGACTTCCATGCACACAGCACTAAAATTGTTAAAAAAGCTTTACAGGAATACAAATTTAACAGCTAGTATGTCTTGCCACCCCAGTGGTCAGGTTTTATATCGAGCACTTTGTACTACCTAAAAATGTCTTAGTAATGCAGTATTTCCCAACCATTGGTGGAAGGTCAATAATGTTACTTTGCCATAAATCTGTGATATTTATACCACTTTTTCACTTTCTCATGTGGCTCTACCAACAGCTATCAACTGGTTCTGATACTTTCACAAAAATGTATACACTTAATTTTATAATTTAGTGTCACACAAGCCTTAGTATAGGCAACTCTTCACATTATGTTATTGTAGTTCAGACTTCTTTCCCGATTAAATATTCCCATTTTGTCTGATTTGTGGTATTTTTAAAATTTTCATGCAACTCCTTTGGATAACTTTCCAATTCATGTTGCTATTGAAGACGATTCCTTTGCAACTTACATACACTTAACATGTACTTAAAGACAAGCTAAGGAACTTAATCTGAAATGACTCCATTTATTCTATTTGAATCATCAAAGGAAATGGGATTGAGAAAACTACAAAAATAATGATTTATGAAATTTCAAGCACAATGCCTATGTCATCTATGGGGGGAAAATTAAAAAGAAGAGGTTTATGTTCTAGACAATATATCTGAAGGTACAAAGTGTCTGGGTTAAATAAGTTATTAAATTTTATATTATATGTTTAACCCATACACACCACAAATCTTACATGCATTCATGGGTTCTTAACAACTGCATATAGAGTAGGCTTGAGTAACAACTGATTCCAAATTTCGAGCCACATTTCATCCCATTTAGCTTCCACAAAAACTAATACTAAACTACCACTAATAGATTTTTTACTGACCAACAATTAGCTTAAGCACAGCTTTAGAAAAAAACTGACCACCCCTTTTGGAACTTTCCCTTGCAAGTTCAACATTTTTTTTCTTTCTTTCATTTCACTGATATACCAGTCAACTTTCTATACTTGGTGAGGGGGTGCCAGGGTGGGCAAGTTTAAATAACAATATTCATGTGGCCATTTCTTGTCACAACATGCATAACATGAATTACTGCACCATCCACACTTAAGAAAGGAAAGTATTTACAAAGTCATTTTACAAGCTTAAGAATACAACAATACTTGCAAAGGTTGAAAATTCTCAAAAGTCTGCAAATTCATTCCTGAATTGGAACATACAACTGGAAGCAGAAACATAATGCTACACATTTTCTACTAATGTAAAAAAAAAAAAAAAAAAAAAAAAATTACACTTAAATTTAAGAGCAAAACTGGACCAGTTTTAAAGCACTTCACTTTCATTACTTTGACACATATCCAATTTCTTTTAATGAGTGACAGCATATCAGCTGACAGAAACAATATTTCATATTTGATTATGCTATCTGGAGAAAAATACCTGGACTATCATTTGGCTTTTAGAATGAAGCATGTTGAAAATCCAACAGACAGATCTTCATTTAGAATCTATATTAATTAAGTAACAAGTGCATTTCTTTTTAATCACATTCTATTGCCATTTTTTATTTCTTCTAAATATATCAAATATTCAACAATCTTTACCCAGCACTAAAATTATCACTGAACTTTCATAAAAGCAGCTGTCATTGACATTATACATTTGCTTCTTGATTTTGAATGCATTTGATTACTACAAATCATTGAAATTTCCAAACTTAAGTTTACTGATATTCCATTGCTACAAAGCTCATTATTTGTGCTTGTTTGTACTGTATCACAAATAAGTTCATCGTGCCAGTAAATGCATCCAAAACCAATTGAATTTATGTAATAAATCTCAAAAGGCTCACCAGTGATAATTTAGGTAATAACATTCATTATAGCTTATGTTAGTCAAAAAATAGCACACTGTACCTTTATGATTTACTCAGAATTGCACATCTAAATGTCCTGTGAGAAAGTTTATAATTGTAAAATCACAAATTGTATAAACATTTAAAAGTTAAACAATTACATGCTATTATTTTCTTCTAGCCTTCAGTTTATTGTTAACTTATTTAACTGTGCCATTATATTACAAAGGGTGTAAAAGAACTCAGTTCTGAAAAGATAAAATGTCATAGTTGTGCTACAAATTAAATAGTCTTACATTTAGCTAACAAGGTAAGTGTTAAAATCATTCATGAGGAAACCTACTCTGAAATTCCTTTATGAGGAGCCATATGATATAAAGCCATAACTACAAGATATCAAAACTGAAACCAAAAACCTACATCAGCAAAACAACGTTGTATGTGTTGAGATGGACATCCCTGCTTGAACACAATCACGAGTCTGGGCCACAAATTAGTAAAAGTATTGCTTCTCACTAATTTAAACGGGAAAATTGATTCTGCATTTCAGAACTTTACTATTAAAACCAACTGCTAGTTTCTGCATGCAGATTTTTAAAGATGATTTATGTAACACCAGAGAAGCTTTTGGCAAATAATAAGTATTGAAATTTGTTTTCTTGCCATGATTAAAGTAATTGTAATTTATTGTATTTACTTATGTATTTAGTATTGTTGGTTTCCCTACTGGGTTTTGAACAGCGCTATAGTGCATTTTAATTTTCAATACAGTTTCCTCTCTTTCTTTCAAATTAGTTCAAGTATGTTCATTGACAAAGGAGATAGTAGATGTCTGAAATATAGGCAGTCATGGTATCAAGCTCTGGATTACTATTCAGAAAAAAATTATAATTTAATGATTTATACAGATACAGGTCTCAGATATGGACGGATCCAAATAGCTTCTGATGTGGGAATATGGAGTATGATCTACACAAACATTTGAACAAGGGCTTTTACACTCAGTTTATGAAAGATCTGAGTGGAAAAGCAATAACATCGCTATTTTTATTTCAATTCTTATTCAAGTGTAAAGCTTCATTTTTGTAAAAAAATTCACTTTGGTATTTCTGCAAACTAAACCTCTGCATCTTGCAGTAGTGTAAGTGATTTAGAATACCATAATTAAGAGCAGTAATATTGCAAAACTACTGAACCTATTTAAAGAGGACTTAGCCATACAGTGGCAACATCAAATCTTGTTTTCATCAACATTTTATAGCATTCTATGCTAATTTGTTCACAGTGCAGAGGCACTTTGATCACAGTTTCACTAGACTGATTAGCCCTCTAGTAGTCACAATATTATGTTTTTACTTTCTCTACACAAACTATGCTTATAGTAGATAGAGAAGGAATTGTATTCCACCCAAAAATTTGATGTCGAGATTTCACAGGAAAAATGTCTTAAGATCCCCTGAATTAAAAAAACACATTTTTAGAACAAGGTTCTCATGCACGCGTGTGTGTCTGTCTATGGACAGCATAGCTCAAAACTTAAAATACCGGTAAATATCTAATTTGGTATTTATGTTTAGTATCTTCCAAGGATATGACACAAACCGCCTTTTACATGGAAAATTTATTGAAGATTTTGTTTTTCTCAAAAATGGCTCTAACGATTTTGATTAAACCACTGTGTTCTACTAATGGACTAATTGTCCTGGTACCAATTTTCTGCACAGCAATCCCTGCTTTCTATGGTGTAGATGTAAATAAAGTCTGGTTGCATCAGGATAAGGCATCAAACCATACATCTGCTTCAACTAGTAAATTCTTGGAGACCATAGAGATAGAAATAGAAATAATTTCAGTGACATCCCTGTTAAGTCACTGATTGCTAATGGATTATTGTGTATTTGGGTTATGAAAAGGCCCCTGAAAGCAAATGACCTTAAACTGTAGACACTCTGGAGGAATGGAATAAGCTGGACCTCCCTATACTTCATAGTAGTTTGCTCCAATCGAAACTGTGCTGCAAAGTGATAGAGTTCAGGGCCATCAGATACAACATGGTGGAGGCATGGTTTTTCATAATGTTGTAATAGCTTATTACCATTGATCGTGAACAATCCTCCATATATGTCATCCATGCATAAACTTATATTTTGATAATGGGTGCGACCATGAAAGGGTTAAACCTTATGAAATAATTTTTAATTTTGTAACTTTATTTGTTTAATTTGATGTATATTTAAAGATTTCTGAATGAAATTTAACCTCTCCTTTATCGTACAAGCATAAACAGAAGGACACTGGTTGCTTTCTGCTGTTAACTTACACCAAAGTGTTCTGGCTATGCACTATAAAACGGCATAGCTAGGATTCGGTTCTAATGAGGTTTAAGATTTTTAGGTGCAACCACTGTAGATGTATATACACAAGTAAGCGCAAAGAACCACTGCATGTAGCGAGTCAAAATATTATATATATAGACAGTTCTCACAAAGTGGTACAAATTGATTCCCCAGGTGATATCATTTATATGAAGTAGAAATTTTGAATTTTGTCAAGGTTATAAAAATGTTTATGTTGCATATATTACAACTCTTAAATAAATAAAAAACTGAACACTTTGAAGTATTTTGGAGATGTTACTAAATTATCATTTTGGTCACTGTTCTTGATCAAGTATTTCATTAGTTCTCATAAATAAACAGGATAAAAAAATTTATATTTCATGGTACTATCATGTATCAACCATGACCTTGCTTCAAAACATCACAAAATATTTTTCTGCAGTAGGATTGTTTCATGAAATACTACTGTCCTCTAAATTTTAAATCTCACACTTGTGGATTGCATTTTGCGCCAAAAGGACTAGTATCAGTGCTGGAAACTTCATAAGCTTTGGTAGTGAGAAGTAATAAATAGTGATGTTTCTCCATGCATTGTATTCTTCTGTATAAGGTAAGAATAAAACAGTATATTTTGTATAATATTGTGAAAACCTGTAGTGTATTTTAATAGTTCATTGTCTTAATGTTTTTCCAAGGTTTATTACATTAGTAAATATAAACCAGAACATAACCTCTACTCTGTTTCCCACTCTTTGTTACAACATAGCACACAAATGTCACCAACATGCTCAAACGTCATTTTGATCACATAACCTGTGACCAGATTGATGATGCAAATTGTTGAGTTAAACAATGCATGAAATTAATTTAAATTCATAAACATTCCACTTAAAATTAAAAGCTATCTGGGATCAGAGATTCAAGATAATGATGTTTAACAGCAGAGATCAAAGATTCCTATTTTTCTTTCTTTTAGAGTTGCAAAATTTTGGAATCAAGAAAAATGTAAAGGTCGTGGTTGCAAAAAGTAGACAGAAAGAGAAAAAATCAGCAAAGTACCAACACCAGAAAGAGTTGGCTGCTGAACAACAAATGATGGCAAAAATGAGTGAAGAAGACTGGGAGAAGAAGAGGCAGAAAGATAGAGAGCAATATAAAAGAAAGAAGGAAGAAGGGACATTGAAATGTATTAAAAAATTATCTCCCAGAGAACAGAGGAGCAAGAGAAAAGCATGGAAAACAGCGAGCAAGAAATACAGGAATACTGTGCAGACCATTATGCCACAAACTCACCAACATTCAGATTAAGATGCTTCACAAGTATCTTTTCAAAAAGAATGTGGAAGATGATAAGTCAATCATAGATGGTCCAAAGCATATCGAATAACAAAGAAGCAGGGAAAAGAAATAAAAGAATTGAAAAGAAAACTAGAAAAATATAAGAGGTTACAGAGAGAGAAGAAAAAAGATATACCAATATCACCTTTGCCTAACGACAAAGTTCAGCAGCTGATTGGAAAACAAAATGTTGGAGAAGGAATAAAAAAGCAATTGTTTATTGCTATGCCTTGGAAAACAGCTAAAATACCAAACAATTCCACAAAACCAAGAACTAAAGGGAGACAATTAATTAACAAGGCTATAGGAAATGAAGTAATAAGGAAGTACAGAGTACCAAGACAACCGAAGCACATTTTTTCTTACAGAATTAATTCATTACTTAAAGTCAAAAATGGCAATATTGTTGTCAATTACACAAGAAAAAAGAAAAATCTCATTTCTAAAGATATTAAGAGCAACATTGTGAAATTCTTTGAAGATAATATCAGACGTATGACTCCAGGGAAGGACTATGCTAAGCAGAATGGAGTAATAAAACAGAAGAATTTTACAGGACAATATAAAAAATTGCTTTACTAAGTTTCTGACAGAAAATCAGACTATGCATTTATCATAGGCAACTTTTTACCGACTAAGACCATTTTGGGTTACACCCCCTAAACCTAAAGATAGAGAAACATGCTTATTTATGAAACATAGTAACTTTGAATTTTTAATTCATGCTCTGAAAGCTAAGAATATCATTAAATCAAGTTCAACTGATGAAATAATAAATGAAACAGTGTGCTCGAATCAAAGTGAAAGCTGTATGATGAGCAGATGTGATGGATGTATCAATAATAAAGTTGACTATCAATGTGATGAAGATAGTAAAATAAGCATTTAAAATGGGAATACATTTTTGAAGATAGGAATCTTAAAGGACAATCAAGTAAATAAATAAATAAATAAAAAAAAATGGTAAAACAAGGTAAATCTTGTAAAGTAAGCGAATTGATAAAATTATTTGAAGAAGCACTTATTGACATGAAAAAGCATGCACTTTTATATTGCTCATCAAGCTCAGACGTTTAAAGAAAGGAAAAATAACTGGAATAAAAATGAGCTTATTTTCCACCTTAACTTCTCAGAAAACTATGTAGCGAAATATTCTGAGGAAATACAGTCAGTACATTTTGGGGCTTCCAAACAGCAAATATTGCTGCACACTGGCCTACTGTACCACCAAGCTGAATAAGAAATTGTTCATTCAATTTCTTTCTGCACAGTTGTTTTGGATCACCAAGCTCATGGAATATGGGCCATTTAGAGCCCATTTTACATAAAGCTGCAAAGAACTTTCCTGCCACAAACAGAATTGACTTCTTTTCAGATAGTCCATCTTCTCAATACAGAAACAAAAATAATTTAGCTATGATGATTGCAATCATACCTGATATATTTCCCTATGCTAATGAAATTACATGGAACTGTTCAGAGGCTGGTCATGGCAAGGCAGCAGTAGATGATGTTGGAGGTATGCTGAAACACAGTGCCAATGTCTTTGTATCTCATGGCAGGGATGTCTGCAATGCATCTGATTAACGTTTTCAGGGAATCAAGTTCAGTAGATGTCGTATATGTACCAGATGCTAATTTTGAGAAAATGAAGAACACTTTATTGAATTATAACACGGCTTCTATTCCCAGTATTCTAAAGATTCGCCAGATAACATGGGATGGAGCCATATTGAATATGAGAAGACTTTCTTACTTCACACGTACTCCTAGTGAAGTTTGTGATCATTTCCATTTCTCCACAATTCTTTTGTTGGAAGAGGCCAAACAGAACAGTTGTCTGATTCTAACTCCATCCAGTGTCCAAGCACATCAAAACGACTTCAAGTGCAAGACATTTACAGCTCTGAAGACGAAGCAGCAACAGCAGCTTCAATTGATGTAATTGAAATGAAGTTTGCCAGAAATAAAGATGGGAACTTTTGTCATTCTAAGTTTTGAAACTAAAAGATTTGAATGTTCTTGGCCAATGCATAAAAGATCCTGAAGATGAAGAAGTTGACATTTTTTTTGAAGCAGAGTAGTAAAGAAAAGTTATATGTTGTCAATGAAAGAGGTATTTCTTTCTTTGTAAAAACCAGCCAAATTGTGAGTGAATTCAGGATTTAAAAATGGAAAAGGAGGGCAGAAGAAAATATTTCAAAGTAACTAGCAACGTTGGAGCTCTTTTAAATTAACTGTCAGATAAATAAATAATATTATTGGCTCTATAATTATTTTTGCTTTGAGGCTCTTGTAGTATTAGCTTAAAAATGTGTGTAATGCTTCAGTTTGATTATTATCATTGTATTTTTAGTAAAAATGATTATAATGTTTTTAATTTCAAATAATTGCTTTGCTTTGAATTTCATTATTTCAATAAGGATGTGAAATTATTGGAACTAGAGTAAATTTAAAACATTTATAAAGAAGCACATTATTACTGTTATTGACAATACCCCAGAGTCATTCCGGTCACACTGGCATCATTTCGGTTACAGTTCTAATAAATAACAAAACACAGGGATCATTACTAAATTGGTTAAGAAATCTCTCTAAATGGTATATTTACTTATGTCTGATAACCTGGTCTTTCAAGTATAACAAGTTTAGGGAACTGATTGCAATTAAAATAAATTTATTCTTAAACCAGTTTGGTTTTACATTAAAAAACATAACTGATTTTATAATCTGTTTAATCTGTTTTTATTCTACAGTTTAAACAAATTATCAGAATTTCATATTATTTGGATGTTTGTGTTGTTTGCTATATTTTTCTTGTGTTTAAAAAAAACGAGACCGAAATGATGTAAACCTCCACCAGATTTCAATTAAGATAGCATAATTCTAAAACAAATTAAATTTCAGCTCAACCACTAAGATCGGCTGTACAAAACACTAACAGCATTCTTCTGAAGTGAAAATAAAAATAATTTATCACAGTTTAATTTTGAGAAGTAGGTATTCTGAAATTATACCACTTGGTGAGAATGGCCGATATGTATTTATGAATTTTATAAAACTTTGCCAACTTTACAAATTTAGTTAAAACAGGTACTAAATTCATGGTAATTCTTATGGCATTATGGCGAGTCTCCTGAAACAGTATGATATTTAGTTGCACTGTTGTATGGAATTGAAATTTTATAGATGCAAGATTGAGAAGAACATTCAATGCACTTCAAATTTGTTGAAATAATTTAGCATTAATTATGGGAAACTATCTAAAAATGTATAAGTTTTATGTGAGGCACTGAAGGTAGGTTTAAATTGTATTATTATACTGCTTGAAGATTATTTCCTGACTAATTTCAAATGGTTTAAAATTGATAAATCAAGGATAAGTAGTCTCTTAGAAACATTCATAACATTAAATGTTACAATGCTACTCCATTATTCCATCACAAAATGAAAATGCTGGAATACTGTGCATACATTTAAAATGACATTCCAATTGACTATAACAAGGTCATTATTAGAAGACTACCACTTCTTATCAGAAACACAAAAAATATATTAACATTATCAACATTTCCTAGCAGCCAAAACTTTGAATACATGGTGAGTGATCCTAGAGTGTAATAGGGGAAGAATAGGAGAGAATATGCAATAAAATATGGGGGGGGGGTGCTGCTCAATAATGAAAATTGACATTTAGTAGTGTTAAATTCTCCTAAAATGTAATATTGGGTGAAAATTACTAACAAATGTATATCTTAAAGTATGGTTTGGGTGATGTGTTAGGTCAAATCGACTCATTTTGTTTTAACTCACCAAAACAATTTTTCTGTAAAATGGAATTCAATATATGTTTTTAAGCTTTAATTTTAAATTTGTTGCAAATTCATTACGATAATCATAGCTTACGGTTGCCATGTGTCCTGATTTCAGGAACAGAAAGAATGTCCTAGACAATTGGGTAAAAATGCCCAAATTTTTATACTTTGCATCACCCTTGTATGCTGCTGAATGATATTCCTTATATTGCAACACATATGGAACTGAGATCCTCTTTCCTGTACACAGTGTTTAGCAAACAGTTTCCTTTTTATATTTCAGTTTGTTCATTCATATATTGTAGTATACAAATTCTGAAAATTTAATGCTGCTAAATTTTATGCTATTCTCAAACTTTCAGAAATTAATCCAAGTATAAATTTTCTGAAAAATATATTTTTAAACTCAAAGAATAGAAGTATTTTATGCCATTAAGGAACTATTTCATCCAATGAAGCTTTATACTTAAGACATTCTAAACTTTACTGTATTGATAATTCACACGCAAGTTTCTGTCCTAGTTTCTGTAAAAGAATTACTGAAAACCTATTATGAATGAGTATTAAGCATATCTAAGCTCAAATAAAACAGAGCTCTTTAATATACAGAATTTTATCAGAGAAGCAGTGACCAATAGCTACACCACGTAGGTTTACAATTGCAATAAAATATATAAATTAATGAATATTTACTTTGAAATCAATTTTAATTTTAAAGGGGTTACTTTTCTGTTCCTTTTTTTTTGAAAACAGAATCTGTGAAGGGAATATAAAAATGACACAAGTAAATACACAATATTGCTTGCTTTAGAAGTATAAAATCATAACTATGAAGATTTACAATATTCTCACAAGATCTTTAAGTCGTTTGGCCTTTAGAAATAGAAGATACATAAAAGGCAGTCTTGGTGATAGTGTAATACTGCTCAATGTATACTGATCTGCATTAATACTATGGTGAACACCATTTAAAAACAATAATAAAATTATGATAAATTAATCATGCTTCATGTCTCTACTTAATTTTCCAGATTTAATAAGTTCTACCTTTTGGCAGAAATACAAATGTTGATGTTGATAAACACAAAGAGACACATTATTGCAATGCTATTTCGACATTTGGCTTTAAAGGATGCAACTTTGAGCTGAGTTGGAGATAAGATTACTTTTTGCTTACTGTTGGTTAGAAAATATGGAAAATCAGTTAGCAATTCTTTTTAAATGAAACCTGACTCAGATAAGTTTGAAATTATGTGAAATATATCTCCAAAAGTGTCATTATTGTGTAACAAATCACTCAGGTAAATGCCACATTATATTTTGAAGATAACACTTTCTGTAAATAATAGCTTATTCTAATGCATAATTAAATATATTTACTTTTAAACACTTTTGTTCTCAATTACTAAGAAGAATACTGTAAAAAAAAAAAAAATGTTGTGGATAGAGCTGACAAGGAGGTCAACTCTCAGCATAACTGAAACACCTGGCAATACTAAGTTATGGTTATAACAACTAGATACATCAAGTAATTTCTTGACAGTGAATAACTACTTTAATTGTAAAATGATTGACTAGGTGTATTAGTGCCAATTCTATTGGACACAGCTTTCATTTCGCTGATCTAACTCTCCAGTATATGGATGTCTTATATTTGAGATGTGTCAAAAAAGAAGCCAAATTTTCAAAATATTGTGTAGTTGTATGATACTATCTTTTCCATTTCCTATCATTGCTTAGAGGGATTCTTTAGAATTAAATACTATTTATTAATTTAATTACATCAGTTATTGCATGCCAATTGAGGGAAATGGAATTCATTGGCAACAGTAAAGCGCACTTTATTTTCGGCTTTATTGGAGAAGAGACATAATACTGATTCATTTTAAAATAAATATATGACACAATTGGTTTTTGCAAAGAGTACTCTGTATCTTTGTATTCCACAAATTATGAGGCCCATTTTCTGCTTTATACCACTTGTAGGGGAATTGTTGCATTCATTTTGGCAATTTGCTGTTGAAATTTCACCAGAAAAAGGATTTTTTTTAAAGAAATTTAAGACTGACATTTTCTTTAGCCTTTTTCTTAAAATTGCCTAAAATGATTTTAATTAAAATATCATGTATATAAAAGATATTACCAAGACATGTGAAATGGAAATCTTGAATTTTCTGTGAACAGCCTGTGAAGTCCTCCCTTTCTCTTTGAATTTTTATCATTTTGTATATACGTGAGAGATAAAGCATATTTCTAGAAAACTGCAGAGCACATTAAAACATACAATTTATGTCAAATAAGTTTTGCCATTTCTGAGATATTTGCTATTTTTAATTATATTAAGCAACACACTTTTGCTTTTTCTCTCTCTGGAGTTTATGTAAAGAATACATAATTTCAAGGCAGACATACACTAAGCAGCTGAGTTGTATCAGCCTCCTGTATGATCTTATGCACCCACTACAAATTAACTAAAGTTGATTCTGACATTTCTTGTGATTTGTATGCAATTGTATCATAAGAGATTTTTTTTGAAAACATTTATTACTTCTTGTGCATTATAAATAACAGCAGAAGAGGGAGTAATGGATTACCTGATAAAAGTCCGGAGTGCTACTTCAAATTTACCTGAGAACAATGAAGGGAAGTAATGCCTCATGCTTGTGGCAATGTTCTGTACAAAGAAAATGTGATGATTATGAAAGAGTAATATATGTACATCACATTTTGCTTCGCACTAAGGAATAAAGAATATGTCTGCACAACATGGAAGTGTTGGAAGGGAATGTAAATGTTATTAGTGATATATGCAGGAGATGCAAATCCCAAATAAAATCAAGATTGCAGTAAGTGAGTTTGAGAGAGTGCATGCTGTAGTGCAAGAAATTTATCAATTAATGTGTGGAATAGTAGAATTACAATTTTGACAGAAAAACTTGCTGTACATGATACAATTTACATTGAAAACAAAAATATATCTCAGTTACTGTATTTAAGGAGCATTTTAGAAACATTAAACTGTAAATGATAAATCACTGTAGGAGATCATTTTTGGCCATTCAATGATGAACTAATCAAGAAAGCTAAATTATTAACACAAATCTCACATAAACAAAGTTTAGATGAGAATAAACAGGGCAAGTCAAAATGATGGACCATATTCACAAATGTGTTAGTGTGAAATATAATTAATGTGTTGCATTGTGAGATGCACACTTCACAAGATAAACACACTTTCTGCATTGCAAGGAGTCCTTTAATGAATTTCTGCTAAGTTACACAAGCAAACCAACTCCAAAGTAACACTAAAATGAAGGCATTCCATAAAACATACTGAATGCCTTGCTGTTACCATCAAATAGTTGCAGTTATTTATCCTATATTCAATAATTATGTTACCAATTTTGTTTTGTTATTCTTTAAAACCTAGAATAAAAAAACAAAATTGGTAACATAATTATTGACTATTGAATAGAGTAGACCAAAAATCTGTGACAAAGTAGCTTCAGAGGAAGCAGGTCTACTGATATGAGTGCAGTTAGCTCTGCATGATAGTTGATAACATGCATAAAAGCTAATCTCCAATCACAACTAACCATGAGACTATGTACCTCTGCTCAAACATTTCTGTCATACACAGTTACTCTGGAGTCAGCTGAAAGATTTTATTTGTTCAATCAATTCTTAGTTTAGGAACTTAGGCAGATCTGCACTGTCTGAAAGAGGCCTGAGATCGACCTTTCCTTCATTGGTTACCTCATTCTCTGATTTGAATGTATGCGATTCTTTCATGTGGGGGCTTAGTCAAGAATTATGTTTACATATCACAACTCTGAACAACTTGTACACCTGCATCAGATAGCCATTGCTGACTGTGATTGCGATATGATACAACATGTTTGGCAGGATAAGAGCTAAATAAGTATGCAGTAAATCACAAAACATGCCTTTATGTAAACATGCTTAAAAAGATAGATAAAGTACCTAGTTTATGGCTGCAATACTGAAACAAAATCATTATCAGCATAATGGATTAAGGAATTTTTGTGCCAAGACTGAACAAACTATATAAAAATGATGGCCACTGACTATTTTAATAGCATTATTGCAAGTATGCACCATAGAGTTGAGTGGGGTAACTACAAACAGAAGTCTGAAGCATAAAAAACATGGTTGTGACATATTAGTATGCTCTCTTTCAAGTATGCACCATAGAGTTGAGTGGGGTAACTACAAAAAGAAGTCTGAAGCATAAAAAACATGGTTGTGACATATTAGTATGCTCTCTTGCATTTAGTGCTAGCTATTCAACGGCTTTTTACCAGGATGCTCTTCTTCACTCCCTATTTGCCTTATCTGGCACTTTCAAAGATGAAATCTCTTCCTCTTAGACCCAAATAGCCATCTGATGAAATCATTTCCATAGCCAATAATTGCTTGAATTTACAGTTGACAGCTACTTGTCAACTCTGAGTAGAGTACACCACATTTTTCATTCCAGTTAAAGGCTGTCTTTTTTATTTATTTATTTTTTTTGGTACTGGAAGCAGAATGGAATGTGGTAAAAGCAGTCTGTCAATGGATCAAGAGATACACTTAGTTATGGGGAAATAAACACTGTTAATATAATATTCCGTGAGGTAGTTTGTGAAGGGGTGCATCTGATTGTTGCATATTAGTGAGATAAAAGTATTTTGAAAATGCTTGGTTTCTTTTTATCCACACTTCATATTTATTTGATGAAAACAGTCACTATAATTCTACTCTTTTTAATACTGCTGGGTCAAATAAAATACAGTTTTAATTATGTAGAAGTTTCTGGCTCCTGAATATATTTGTAGTTTCATTTGTGAAATACTACCATAGTGGTTGCATAGCATAGCTACCAATTATAATAAACATCAAGTTTAATGATTACTGTAATTTTTAAAGATAGCAGATGGTGGGAGAGAGGCAATAAAATCCTTTTTAAAGAGCTGCAATATTTTACTATAAATAATTATCTTTCATCCAAAGCACTAACAGCAAAACATTTTCAAGGCCTTGCTGCCTACTCCCGAACCAAGTAAGTTTTTAACACTCAAAAGAATATAGATGTTTTTTTTTTTTTTTTTTTGCATGCACAAAAGTTACATTAGGTTAAGCATGACCCTACTGACAAAATGCTTAACACAGCAATGCCGGTAGGGGGAACACACTTATGGAAGACAGTAGTAGTAAAAAAATCCTTGTTACAGTTAGAGTGAGTTATTCAAGAAAACCATATATGTATGTGAAAACTGCAAACACAAAATTTAACGAAAAACACTTCTTTTTGGTTGTAAACAGTAAAAAAAAAAAATCTCATAAAATACTATGTTCATAAGAGAAGTGCCTGCAGCTTTATTTATTGAAATCGGTCATTACCTTGAACATATAATGGCATATTAACTCTATTTTCTGTTTTTAATACCCAGTAGTATAAACATCAAAATTCATTTTGCAGTTTTTATGCAGAAAATGTTTTATCAGAGAACCCTGTATTTAGTTGCAGTAGGATATCAAACTAATAAATAGATTTTGATAACATGTTTCAAGTGATGACAAAGCTATTTATTTGCCTTAGAACCTAAAACTCATTCTCTCTCTTTCTCTCTCTCTGTGCTGACTTATACAAATGATGCACCGAGGTTTTAAACTATATCCTGTACATATAAGTTCATTCCTAACTGCAAAGGTAATCCAGGAAGTAATGACCATTTAGCTTTAATTAGAAAATATATATTTTATTTAAAAAAGTCACACAATTCAAGCTTACTTTATTTCTTCACATAATCATCTACAATATTTAAGCATTTGGCATATCTGTCTATGGGCTTCAGAATTTGTGTGTTGTAGTTGTCTAATGCCAATCTATTAAGCTACGATTTTTGGACAGAATTTAACAAGCACAGTATAAGAAATGTTTGGGAAAGAAATTTCTAATTCCTAAACTTGTCTGTCTTGTATGATTATATTGTTCACTTGATTCTTCAAATCATCTTTAAACAAACACGGACATCTGGGTCAAGTTTCATCATGCATATTTGTTCACCCATTGTTGAACATTTCACACCACTTTCTCACATTTTTTTAATTTATTAAGTCACTATACACTTCAGTTAATGGTAATTTTCGGCAGGTTTCGAATTGCAAGCATTCAAAAATTGAACACCTCTAACCTCACATCAGTGGAACTTTGTATCACACAGTTCATTTTTAACAATCACAGAGTGCACAATAACAATTTATTTTGACTGGCATTCACACAATACTGAGAAATGGTGTTGAGGAAATCTGTTGATCTTGGATAGAAGCCCAACAGTAATCTGTACACAAACACTCATTACTTCCTGAACCACTCTCGTAAATACAGCCTCCACTAATTTTATATAAAGTACTTGATTAACAGTTGTACACTAATACAGATATGTATCCTGAGCTAAATTATATTATGTGATCAGCACCAGTTTCTCTTAAGAATCTCATGCAAAACACTGATGAACAATTCTCTATAATATAAGGAACAGTTATTAATTACTTTGTTTATTACATTTTAATAAATCACAATTACCTTGCATTGCAGTGAGCTTATATAATGAGGAATTTTGAAACAGCTTGAGAAGGGCATACATAACTCTTTTATTTAGTGTTATCCAAAATTGCATACCCTAAGATGTACTCATGGAAAGGTCTGGAGTCTATGATTTGAAGTGAAGTTACTCAATTATAAATAATTCATTTATAATTCAAGAAATTTTGTGTGTTCCACTCTGCATTTGAAGCTACTTAACATCTCTATTACATGAAACAGTTTACAAGTCCAAAATTAGCACAGTGCAATTTTAGCTACTTTGGTTGCATCACATATAAACCTGCTAATAATATCATGACGATACAAAACTTACAAATTGCTTTATTATAACCATCAAGGCAATAATATCCAAGTACAGCAAAGCCCCAGAAACTTAACTCTTAGTAACTTTTAACATTTCCAGAAAAGCTTTCTTCCTTTTCTTATATCTTTGTTGGTCAAGCAGTATAGTAGCACAGCAGTAATAACAATACACCATGCTTAAAAGTACAAACTCTTAATTCAGAACACCTCTACCTATTATTATTATTATTATTATAAGGCAACCTAGACAGGCACAATTGACAAAACAAACCCAATCATTGATTTAATGACCACATGTGCATAGCAAAGGTGCATGATCATTAGAGACAGGCATAATATGAAGTTTTCACTCGGAACCATGCTTGACCATGCTTGACCTTGTTATGGTTTGCAGTGTGCAGAATTCAATGTATGCAACAAAAATTTATATTTTATAAGTATTCTGTAAAATTTTCAAATTTTCTAAGATTTAAGATTTTTGCTTTTAAAACAGCAAATTTCCATTAGCACTAGAGCCACTCTTTCCAAAAAAAGATTTTTCCCACAGTGTTGAGAAAATGTAGCATTTCCTGTATGAGACACATGTGAAATGAAATGTCCTCTATTCTTGAAAAGATTTTATTTTCATGACCAGATGATTTTAGTGGCATACTGTAATTTTTATTAAGCAACTAGCATTTCTTTCCTTTTTTCACTATGTTTAAGGGTTTCACAAAGAGTAAAATATATAAAATACATGTAATTTGTTGTGTTTCATTTGGTATTCTAAAACTAAATATGAACAAAAACCTAGAAAGTCTAATTTTCACTTTTGCTACCATGTTCAATAAGCACAGTACATAGAGAGGGTATTGTATTCCCCAAAAACTTGATACAGAGATTTCACCAGATATACATGTTTTCGGATCCTCTGGAAAAAAAAAAAAAAAAAAAAAAAAGAAAGAAAGCATTTTTTGAAAAAGGCCTGCATGGTTGTGAACAGCGTAACTCAGAAAAGAAAAGCCTATTAAGTACCAAACTTCGTATTTAAGTTTGGTAACTTCATAGGATGTGATACAAAGATTTGCAGAAAAATACCCCACTGCAAACTACTCTTCACAAGCAACATTTTTCAAAAGGTTTGATTTTCTCAAAAATGCCTGCGACAATTTTAATTAAAATGCCATTTTAAAAAGGTATTTCCATGACAAATAAATTTACAATTTGAATTTTCTGGGAATAACCTCTGAAGCCTTCTTCATTCTGGATGACCTTTGCACAGCACAATTAAGAAATAAACTAAATCTTTTTACACAAAAATTGTAGATCTAGTTAAGCACAATTTATTATACTTTTATATTTTATTGGAGTTAACCTTTTTCAAGATATTCAGTTATTGGTTTCAATCTTCTATATTTATACTTTTTTCTAATGAAAAGTACTCATTATTGATTTTTTTTTTACTCCAGAACATGCAAAAAGAATGGGATTTCAACTTCATCACATAGCATCCAGCTTTTAAAAGACTAGACCATCACATTAGTCTACTGTATTCCCTTATTTCTTTTGTTCCTACATAATAATTAATTTCTGCTAAAATTTATCTTTATTAGCATGAATTAGATAGAAGAATAAGCTTTTGTAGGCATACTTTGTTGCTGAGTAGGTAGAGAAACTCATGTGAATAGAACACATAAGATTTTTACAGTCAAATAACTGTAATACCTATAGTTCCTCTTCATACATTATAGCCTGTTATGTTTTGTTTTTCAAACATACCAAACCACTGGAGGGGAAAAAAAAACAAAACCTTTGAATTGTATAAATTTGAAATGAATTTGACATTTTATCTTATTAATTGTTGCTATTTGTGAATATGAAGTGTTTTATTTTATCATATGCTTATTTAAAAAGACTACCATTATAACTTAAAATAAATTAATAAAATTTAGTTTCTCACAATTTCTTGAAGCTGCTCAAAATTTCATCTAGCAGCACCTGAACGTTTCCAGCAGGGCTGCATATTCAAAGTTCTGGAATCCTCCAGATAGGTTCTGATTTTTTAAACATTATAACTACAAATGGTGAAAGATTTGTACAAAATAAAGTGAACAGTAAACAGAGTCAAAGACCAAAATACAAATGAGATAAACTAGAATTAAGGAATTATTGTAAAATTTGAGTGTGATTAGTAAAGAGCTAGGGGCTGAACACCAGCAATATTCACTTGCACATAGCTTAGCATAAATGAATAAGATTCAGTGATCAGGAATTGAATTTAAGGTCTTACTTGTAGTGCTGGTGAATTTTTTCATTAATAAACAACCCTAGCCATTTCCAAAGTATGAAACATCCTTAACAAGTGATATACTTGCTAACAATAATGGTCTATGAAAATGGAACAGGATTATACAACTTCAAAACAATTAGGGATAAGATTTAATGCAGGTTTTACATTTAAATAAATTATTAACATTAAATTATACATTTCCTTTCAATCTGTCTAAACTAAAACTTTTAGTATTTGAATTTAGCCTGAAGCCTTAGAAACACTGTATAACTCCTGCATGAGTGCACATATCTTGACAACTAGTCTTTATAAATTAAGTCAAGTTTCTGGGTTGTCTTATTTCATTTTTTATGAAAAAAGGAATATGTATCAATTGCATAGGTACAAAGTGGAGAGAGAATTAGAGAGAAAGCGGTAATTACAAATGATATTTTCTAAACATGCTCTTTTTACATGACTAGTACATTAGTAATCTCGTAAATAATGTTGTATATGATGTTAGTCAAACAAAGAATTGAATATCTTTTATATTGTTTGCTTTCACTCCAGAAAATAACATAATTCTTTTACATCAGAAAGTAGTCATAATATATAATGCAACTGTTTTACTAGCTCACTGGCTTTCCTTTAGTATATAGAAATAACATAAAAAGTATTTAGTTTACTTACACCCTCAACTCTGTTCTTTAACAAAATCACATTCATGTTAAAATTTGTATGGTTTTAAAGTTAGTTTCTCAGCAGGTTATCTCTTTTTTTTAAGGGAAGGGAGATGTTAAAGAAACTGAATAAAATCTTACCAAATCAGTCCCTGTTCAGATCCCATCAGGAACAGAAAGATCCATGTTGGTTCCAGTTTTAAGAAATTTCCTCCTGAAAAAGTTTTTCAGTTTCCAGAACATTCATTCTGAACGGGACTCAAAACTTATAAGCGATAAAATATATGGTGTAAAGAAAAAAATGCCATCCAATAATCAGTCATGATAAAAGTGACCTACCCAAAGATAAATGATGAAAGTAATGTTATGTATTTTTAGGCAAGCATGTGGCTAAACCAGCAAAGTCGTACATGCAGATCGAGTAAAACTAGTTGCTCACAACGAGCACTAAAAGGCAGTGGGAAGGGTTTTTATATCTTGTGGCTTATTTTCCTGGACAGCATTTCAATTTTTACATTGCTGCAAAAGAATACAACAAAATAAGGTGCATGTGAAGCAAGTTAGTGGAAATAACGCTTCATGTTTGCAGCAACATCAAATTTCTTGTTTGCATGGGTGAGTGCCAGCTTCAGTGAGCAATTCTAATACATCCTGGAGTACTTTAAGAGAAGCCAAAAGGATAATGTTACAAGGAAAACTATGCTCTTTCATAAATATAAGAGTAAAACAGCTTAAGCTTCAGCAGTCAAATTGGAACACTGCAATGGAAGGCTAAACAAATGGGGGTTGAAGTTCAATACAAAAGCAAACCTTAGCCTCCCTTCCCTAGGCGTTTAACAGAGAAATATGCATAGCAATGTAATCGGATCTGAACAGCTTGGACATCTGTGTATAGGCTTATCATATAAATGGTGTACAGACAAACTTCTTGTTTACTGGCTGCAGATGCTACTGTCATTAACGTCAAATGAAATAATGTCTTGATTTTCCACTACATTGGGACAAGCATTTTTAAAACATATCCACTGTTTGGACATTGCTAGTCTGATGTAAAGTTGGATGCACTTCAGAAGTTTGTACCTTACATGCTCAAAGTACACAACCTAGCAACGTCCAATGGAGAGGTTTAAAAAATGGTCATCTTATCATAGTTAAAGTGAAATAAAGTGCCTTGATATTGAATATTTTGAACAGTTATTAGGAAAAATGCTCAGCACCACATTGATGTATATATCATATTAACATAAACTAATTACTATGCCTTTTATTTCTCTTTATACACTGTTTTACCTGATTATTTGTTTACATACCTTAATTATTATTTAAACATGACTTTATACAATGTTTATTCCCATACTTTAATCATATTAATACCTTCAATCCTATAATGCTATTATTGGATGGCATCTTTTCAAACCCAGTATAAATATGAATTTTCAACTTTTCATACTAATAAATTAATACTACATTTGTTAGTGAGTTTTAAACTAATGTTCTTATATGCAATGAATAGTCTTAAAATAGTTTTCTTGGAACTCATGCCTACAAACAATGTTTCAGAATGTCCTTATCATGCACTTAAAATAAGCATTTAGGGAGAACAACTGTTGCATATTGAGTTTCAAGAGAGAGAGAGAGAGAGAAAAAAAAACTGTAGTTAGTATTATCAATTATTATGCTTCATTTATGCAAATAGAAGCCCACATTTTTATTTGATTCTGTTCTACATTTTTATTTGAAGGGGGACACTATGGTGAAAATGTATTTTTTTTACTTTAAGAAAATATTTATCTCATTTTATACAACTATATAATTTGTTATGAGCCATTCTTAAAGCTCACTTAGGAGAGGGCACCAAATTTATAATTTCTCCTTTCCTTTGCATTGGCATCATTTGGAAATTCAGATTTACAGCAAGTTTCCAAGATCAAAATTCTGATCAAAATGACATAATTTTGTACTTAAAATTAGCTAAACACACAATGGTTAAACATTAATGTGTGAATATCTCATATCTATTTTCTTATTTGTACAGTTCAAGATGGCGGCCTGTAAGGTAATAACCCGCAGCATGGTACAGAGAAAGTGTGAATATAGTGGAAATAACAGTGAAAAAGTGATAAATAGAGTGAGTAGTTCATCAATTTGTAATGCAGGAAGCTGTGTAAATGAAGATAAAGAAAACGGAAGGCCTGCGGCAGAAATTTCTACGACACGGAAAATGTGTGCATCATCACGCGAGTCGGAGGTAATAGCGTCGCTTCAAAAAATAGTTGATATGTTAAATAAAGATTTGAAACAAGCACAAGAAGAAATTATAACACTGAAACCAGAGAGAAAATTAGCGCAAGAAGAAATTTCATCATTGAAAGAAGAGAATGCAAAGTTATCGAGCGAAGTTCAGCATCAGATGGACAAGGAATCTTTCGCTACAGTCGTAAAAAGGAAAACAAACAGAACAACTGAGCTACCAGGTGATACACGTGGTAATATAACTACCACAAACCGATATAGCGTGCTGAATAAAAGGAATGAAACCACCTTTGAACAACGGAAGAAACAGTCGGATCAACAAGAAATGAGTTACAACAAAGGAAAAAAAGGAACAAAGGTAATGGTATTCGGAGACTCGCTTCTAAAATTTGCCGGAAATGAGTGCAGAGATGCGGGTTACGACGTACGCTGCTACCCAGGGATCCAAGTGGAGGAATTAAGCCGCGAAGTAGAAAATGCCAAGCTAAATGAAGTAAAGCCTGACGTTGTTGCCATTCACGTGGGAACAAACAATATCCGGAGGGGAATAATGGCCGAGGAAATTATGGTTGACACCATGGACTTAATAAGTCACATCAAAACACAAAGCCCTCATACTAAAATTGTAATCAGTGGAGTATTATGCAGGCGAGTTGTCAGTAAATAAAAAGTAAGAAGAATAAATGCAGAGCTAGACTGGTTGTGTAATGTTCGGAAGTGTGTGATGTTGGATGGAAACTGGTGCATACAGGACAAGGATCGAGCAAGAGATGGTGCTCATCTAAATAGAAGGGGAGCTATTAAAATCGGACAGTTCTTATTTGAGGGGTTCAGCAAATGCCAGGGACAGGGAAACTAATAAGCTATGTGGTGGATGATGTAACTGTAGGAATGACAGGATTTTCAAATCCAGAACATTGTGTGCCTGAAAATAGTGACCAGATTAAATATGAATGCAACAAGTCCTGCAGAGAAACAGAGGCTTCAACAGGAATCAGACTCGGGACAAATCCCTCCAAGGAGCATCACGTTGTAGAACCAGCACAGGGACAAATTAGGAACCAAGGATGGCCCAATACAGTCAACCGGGTGAGTAGTTCAGCAAATTCTATACATTTTAAAACTAAGACACCTGGTAAAGCAACAAAATATAGAAAGTTTGCATTAATGCACCAAAATGTTCAATGCCTTAGAAATAAAAAGCATGAAATAGAAGCATTATTAGATGATAAAATGCATGATATAGATATATTTTGCTGTACAGAACATTGGCTCAAACCTGATGAAATAACATCCCATCACATTATTAACTATAAACTTGTGGGTTCTTTCTGTCGATCAGCTCTCAGAAATGGTGGTGTAGCAATCTATGCAACAGACCAATTGAAATGTAAAGAAAATAAAGAAACATACTACCTAAATATAGAAAAGACCTTTGAACATGCAGTCACATATTTGACCCAAATTTTAAATTCACAGTCGTTTGCATCAACAGATCCCCTAGTGGTTGCATAAAAACCTTTTTTGAACATTTTGAAATTTTGTTAAATGATCTAGTGAGCAAAAATAGGCAGCTGATTTTGTGTGGGGACCTCAATATAAACTTCCTATCCGCTGAAAGCAGCGTAAGTGAATTCAGATCGCTACTTCTTTCATACAATCTAATGGAGACTATGAATACTCCAACGCGTATAACCTCCAGTTCTCAAACTTGTTTGGATCAAATTATAATTAATCGTAACTCTCCCCCATTCACAGTAGAAAATGCAAACTTAGGAATTTCCGATCACAATGCTGTGTCCCTACATATGCAAATAAATTGAAATATACCTTCAAAATCTGCTAAATGAATTAGCTATAAAAGATCTTTCAGCGAAGACAACATACATTACTTTGAATATTTGCTAGAAAAAGAAACCTGGGCAGATGTAATTGACAAAACTGATACAAATGACAAAACATCAGTTTTTCTAACTACTATCAAGCACTATTTTAATGTAGCATTCCCACTCAAAAAGATCATTTTAAATAATCAAAACAGAAAAGAACCAAAATGATTCACAAAAGGTATAATAATTTCTTGCAAAAGAAAGAGGCAGTTATACAACCTGTGTAAAATGAATAATGATGAGCAACTCCGAAAATACTATAAATCTTACTGCAAGATCCTAAACCAGGTCATACACATAGCAAAGTTGAAATCAAATGAGGGCTATATTGCAAATGCTAAAAACAAAGCAAAAGCTATATGGAAGATAGTAAAAGATGAAACTGGAAAAAATAAGACAAATGCTAAGGAAAAAATCATACTAAACAAAAATGGGGAAAACATTGAAAATCCCAAAGAAATAGCTGAGATGTTTAATGAATACTTTAGTCAGGTCACTGAGGGCTTTCAAACAGCAACAAATACTTATCCTCCATTACTTCCACAAATGACAAACAGCCAAACTATATTTCTAACTCCAGTAACACCAGAAGAAATGATCGCAATAACTAAAGGCTTAAAAAACAAGCATTCAAGTGAAAATGATGACATCCCAGATAATATTGTAAAACAAACAGCTTTCCACCTACTAACTCCCTTGGTGGATATTGCAAATTCATCATTGGCTATGGGGATATTTCCAGAACTTCTAAAAACAGCAAAGGTTCGCCCAATTTTTAAAAAGGGTAAAAAAGACTGTGTACAAAATTATTGCCCAATATCTCTCCTATCAATATTTGCAAAAATACTTGAAAGAGTAATATACAACAGGTTAATGTCTTTCCTAGAGGCATGCAGCATTTTAAGTAAGTTTCAGTTTGGATTTCGTAAAGGTAAAAACATTAGCAATGCTATATTTTCATTCTTAGAATCAATATTCAAAGCTCAGGATGACAAAAAAAAAAGACTGTTGGGCTCTTTCTATACCTTAGCAAAGCTTTTGACATGGTTATCATAAAATATTGATCCACAAACTTAACAAATGTGGAGTGAGGGGATTAGCTGAAGAATGGTTTAGTTCATATTTAAGTAACATATGTCAGTCCGTTGAAGTACTTTCAGCTATATCAAATGATGTTATTATAAAGCATGACGTCCCACAAGGCTCAGTACTAGGTCCACTACTCTTTCTTATATACATAAACGATCTCCCTCCCAATATTACTCAAGCAAAAAGTGTGTTATTTGCAGATGACACGAGTATTACAATTAGTGACCCTGCCAAAAATAAGTTGCAGGATAAAACCAGCAAGGTGTTAAAACAAATAGAAAACTGGCTATTGACCAATAAGCTCAAACTTAACATCGAAAAAACTGTGTATATACAGTTCCATAATTATGAACAAGACCCAATGCAAGTTTCTTTCAATGATGTACAAATCACCGAAGTAGAATCCACAAAATTCTTGGGCATATGGGTAGAAGCAAACCTGACCTGGGAAACACACATACATCATCTAAGCAGGAAACTCAGCTGTCTATGCTATGCATTTAGAGTCTTCTCAAAAGTATTGCCCTCAGAGGGCTTAAAGTCAGCGTACTATGGATATGTCCATTCACTGCTCACATATGGAATAATAGCATGGGGGGCATCCTCAAAAAGTTTGCAGATACTTAAGCTTCAGAAAAGATTAGTAAAAATCATAAAACAGGTACCAATACGTTCAGATAGTAAGATAGTATTCAAAGAATTATCTATATTACCCTTACCTTGTATATATATATCTTAGAGTCGGTCTCTTTTATACATCAAAATTCAGATCTCTTCAAAAGAAACTCAGCCCTACACGACCACAATACAAGAGCCTGCGGTAATATACATCTCAACACACATAGGCTCACCAAGTGTCTTAAGTCTATATTATATCAGGGTATAAATTTATACAACCATCTTCCAAACAGTGTTAAAGAGCTCAATCACAAAAAATTTAGAACAGCTGTTAAGAACCATCTCAAAAGTCATTTACCACTCACTATTAATGAATATTTCAATCAGAAACTCTAACTTGTTCCACAGAAAGCAAATTAAATAACTATAAATCATTATTATTTATCATCTTTGCAACCATATTTCTCTTGTGCAGATACTGCCGCTTTTTCTTTGTCATTACAGATCCCATTCTGCAGCAGTAGGAAGGAGCCTGGCGCTGGCAGAAAACTATTTTGGATTATTCTTTTTACAATTTCTGTATATATTTAAACTCAAATGTACAAAATTTCATTATATTTTGACGATGCCATAGATTCTGTATTTCTTCAGGCTGATAATAAATCTATCTATCTTTTAAAAATAATTAGTTAAGATGATTAGATTTGAGAAATTATAACTGGTGCCATTTACAAATTTATTGTAATCATATATAACTCTACATTTCACAACTGACAACTTCTGATAACTCTAACATAAACGACAATTCAATGATGACAGGATGCTGTATGAGAAAGTACTTATTAGGATGTCATACAACAGAAGTTTATGATGAGGAATAACTTGTTTTACTGCCTGAGAAGTTTATTTCTTGATATAATTTTTTTTTAATTTTCTACCTTCTATAAAAATTTATCATGAATATTAAACAAAATAATAATAACCATAAAGGAATAAGAATTTAAAAAAAAGAAAAAAATCCAAAATCTTCAACAAAACAATCTCAAAGGATAAATAAGTATTATTGAACCACTGAAATATGCACTGGCTGAAATAAAAACCAAGCTCATAGATAGACTGAAAGTTTGATGGAGAACTGCACGAATGGACTTAATTCCCTACATTTAAAACAGGAAGCTAACTGAATAGAAATATACTTGCTAATTTTATCAACAAAATATGCACCAAGATATTTTCATTAATTGAATAAGATCAATCAATATATGTGTTTTTGTAGGATGAACAATTTGGTTTTGAAATGGGAAATAGTATTTGGATTCCTTATTTGTTGATTACAATTAATTATTAAAAAGACAAAAATATAATTAGTCTTTGAGTATTGTTTGTGGATTATGAGAAAGCCTTTGATGGAATATCAGGAATAAAGCTCTGGGTAATTACATATAAATAAGGCGTTCCTGAATATTTATTAAAACTGATTCAAAGTCTGTATAATATTACTAATGCACATGAGTACAAGTAAAGGAGGGCAACAATGGGAATAACATAACCAAAGGGGTTAAATAAGTTTGTCCTTTGTCCCCTGTACCTTTTAATGCTTATATTGATTGATTGAACAGCAAGAGAATTTAGAAAATGACTTAAAATTAAAAATCCACTATAAGTGCTACCATTTAATTTGTAGAAAACCAGATGATCTTTAGTAATTCAGAAAGTGATCTACCAATGGCTGAAAATATATAAAATAAAACTAAAATTAAAATCATATTAAAATATCCTGTTTAAAGTAAAGGCATTCCTAAGGAGAGATTACACCAGATGCAAAATTATGGTCAGTAAACAAATGGGACCATATAGAAAATACTAGCAATGAAACTCTTAAGACCATATACTTCCGTAGAATCAATACTAACAGACTATATGCATTATATTAAACCAGATGGAAGGAGGATAGGATCATCCCCTAAACAAAATTATCTTGGCTTGAAAACAGGCCTTCAGGGGAGAAGAAACTAATGATGTCTTATTGAAGAACTAATAGAGTATACTTTGATAAATCACCGAAAATCTATGCATATGTTACTGTTAATCAATGGTCAAAATTCCATAATATTGCTTTAAATTAATAGAATTTATCATTACACCATAGTGCTCCCTTAATGCTGGAGAACAAAACTGTCAAGCATCCATTTAAAATTTTGCTTAGAAACTTCAAGTACATTATTTTGGGAGCTGTGGTTAAGCTGATTTTTTGATACAAAATATAGATATTTTTACTTGATACTAAACAATTCTTTTAACACATTAATGCATAATCAAGTGCATGGTTACAAACATCAATTCTGTGCTTTACAAGACTGTTTGTTTCTTAAACATCTGAACAGTGACTGAAATATTCCAGATATTTCTTACATTGAAATGCTTCTTGTAATATGTTCTCACTACTACCTACACCAAATCAATGAGTTGATAATTTGCTATGGTTTATCTACTACAGGGTGGTGCACAAAAAACTGGCCCCGATTATTAGACTGAACATTGTCGCCTACCAATTCTCATCTATTGTTGCAACCATGTTTTGTATTGTTAGTGCAAAAGCCATTGCAACTTGGTTAAGATATGTGAAGTAAATATTTCAGCGAGATGTATCTTCTTCAAGAAAGAATTGCAATAGTGGAGGCATAAGTGTCTACTAGTTCACATTAAGGAGACACTAGACATTTTGCAAAGAAGTTTCTTGGTAAAATAAGAACTAAAGCTTTCCTGGCGACGTGTTAATTCAAAATCTTCTCGGGCTTCTAGCCAGGTAAAAACTTGGCAAGGTGTCAAGCCAAGTTTTTACCTGGCTAGAAGCCCGAGAAGATTTTGAATTAAGTTTCTTGGTGTTTGCATACCGGCAAAGATGTGACAAAATGGCATACTACAGGATCGCTTGCAAATGCAGAAAATAGTCAAGCCCCATCCATTCGTACACATGCTGTAATTGCAAATATTCGAGCACAAATGATCCAGAGTCCAAAGAAGCCCACAGATAAATTGCTGTAACATGTGAATGTTTCGTGTAAGTCTTGTCAATGTGTTTTACACCTTACAGGGATGAAGCCCTGCAAAATGATATGTGTCCAAGAACTAAGAGAGGAAGATAAAGCAAAACATGTGAATTACTGGACATGGCTATGCCAACAATTGAATGGGGAATGTTTGATCCGCTGCTATATTTCATGAGTGATGAAGCCTGGTTTTATCTGGAAGGACATGTGAACTACCAGAACATCAGATACTGGTCAACAAATAATCCCTATTTGATTAATGAGGATCTGCTTAATGGTGGTGTAGTATGGTATGCAATGTCGGCAAGCTCTTTTTAAAGAACAATAAACACTGACACATATGTATATACAAGTCAGGAATTTTACACACAATTGACCCCCATGAACATATGTATGCTGTCTTGAGAGTCAATCACAGAAGAAAGAACTGTCAGCAAAGGAATGTGACTGCTGCATTTGCCATATCTAACCATATGTGACTTATATCGGGGGTAGTCTAAAGGGAAAAATGTATGCAAATAACCCAAAAACGTTAGAAGAGTGCAGACATATTCATACAGAAATTTTGAGAATTGATGTTGCTGATTGTGCAAAGTATATATTATGTTAGAGCATGTGCAAAAGTACATTGAAGCACAAGGTCATTTTCAGCACCTAATGTAATGTAACATAAAAGGCAAGATCAATTCAGTAAATATACACCTTTCCATTAGCTTCTTTATTATTTCTTTATTATCTAATAATTATGGTTTTATCTATTGATGTATCCACTTGTGGCAGACAATTTGTGCATAATTGGTGGTACTGGGGGCCAGTTTTTGTGTGCTACCCTGCATAATCACAGTATTAAGATTTTAAATTTAAGGAAAACCAAAAACAATCGCTTATAAAAACAAATTTCAACAAATATTCCTGCTTAGCATTGAGAAACTTTTCGCTAAAACTATATTCCAGATGTTTTTAAGATTCACATGCATTTGTAAAATAATGTATATAGCTTTCTGTCAATATAAATCATGTGCATAATAAATGTTTAAATTAAAATATAAATTTAATAGTAAAGGTTAAGAGCTGCACAAAAGATTTAGTCGCAAACAAATACCAAGCCTTAAGTTCTCATTTTGTAGCAATTATGAATTCAAACCCTTTTATGAAATGGAGCTTTAAAATGGCTTGGAAACTTAAGGTAAGATCTATAATGCTCAATGGGAAAATTCATGCAATTAATAACAATACAGTGAGATTCATCTGAGTAACTAGTAGAGATGTGTTTATAGCTGTTTTACAAACAAAGAAGAATAATGCACCATGATGAACAAAAAGCATTCACCTCATTGATTTTTCAATAGCCTTAAGGCCACCACTCTGAAGATTCACTGTAAGGAATTTATAAAATATAAAGTGGTATGAGTTTACAAAGCACAATATCTTCTAGTTACTTTTACAGAATGATGACTTTTAAAGTCATCTTTGAAAGTATATGCATTTTTAGTTTCAGTATTGCAGATATAACATCTTGAGGTAACATTACTGGATTAATTTTTCTGATATAATAACGCGTTTAGTTATGAGAGCAATAAAACCAAATAAATGTGCTCATGTTTATAGTTGATATACTATCCCATTCTATTTTACTCTGTTTTGTTTAAGATTACAACAAGATTATCTATTAAGAGTAAAAAAATAGCTTACACTCGAACTTCACTCTTGAAATAAAGTAATTTACTTCGGACATGTTTCAGCAGCTGTTGCCACCATTTTTTCAGTGAATCTCTATTGAAAATGGTGACAACAGCTGCCGAAACATGTCCAAAGCAAGTTACTTTATTTCAAGAGTGAAGTTTACTGTAATCTATGTTTTTACTCTAAATTGATTAGTTACTTCACTGTGCATTCCCATTAATGTTTTAAGATTATATATGTTTGACTTTACAATCGAAATATTATTAAAACAATGCAAAAATGTAAGCTTCAAAATTTAGTGCAAAAAATAACTGTAAAGGTTCTGGCAGTAGAATCTGAATTAAACTGTTATTCAAATGATGTTCTGCTAGTTCTGTTTATGCACTCAACCATCTTTTCCTCTTTATTGATTGTTTGTCATACTGTACAGCTTTCTGTCACTGCAAAGCCTAGTGGATACAGAAGTTTCACACAATGGAGCAAAATGTTATAATCCCAAAGTTGCAACCCCCCTGTCTATGATTAAAAACAAATAACTGAGTCATTTTCTGATAATCATAGACACTCACTTTTTAAATTTCCCGAACACATTTCACAGTTTAGTGCCTCCATTAGTAACTGAACATTGAGCCACTGGACTCAACTTGATAATGGAGAAAACTGGGCTCAAAATATATTTCAGGAAATTTAAAAAGTGAGTGTTGTTTAGTGTCAGTGTTTTTACCTTTTAATTGATTTCAACAACACTGTCATGATAAAAAAAATATCTATGATTATGTTATGAAAACTGTTTTAAGTCACAGTTTCTTTCTTGTTATCTGAATCCAAGGACATGAAATCATCTACTGTGTGATCAGAGCACATAATATGCATAGTGTTGAGAAAGTTTTGTGAGGGGGATATATCACTAGTATAATGCTATATAGGGGAACATTACCTTGGTATCGATATGATAAGTTAATATATTTAGCATGGAGGAGAACTGTTAACCGCAAAGTTAAATAATTATTTTTGAGCACCAGACAGAGTACTTCTAAGTTGGCTTTCTGAGTGCTTCATTACTCTTGTTGGGCAGCAATATAAATGGTAAATGGAATGATAACAGTAAAATGGCAAAACAGCAGGACCTGAAGGGAGAAAAAGCCAGATATGGCAACAACAGACATAAGTCAACATAACTTTCCTCATTCTCAGTCCTTTACATTGAGGAAACAGTCGCATAATGAAGCCCAAAGTATGGCTTGATTCATGCAGTTATAAAATTAAATTCTACAAAAATGCAAATCTAATGCATGACATCAGCAAACTCCAATGTTATAATAATGAAAGTATTTTTCAGGCTTGTAGGCCGTGGTCCATTGGGTCTTGAAGTTCCCGACATTTCGCCAAAGTCTGCGCTTGGCATTTTCACAGTGATCTGTGGCTGGTCAGAAATCGAATGAATTTTTGCTGCGGAGAGCGTGCTTTTATACATTGCCAGTGGGCAGAGCCTGTTACTCTTTGTGCTGTGATTGGCCTGTGTGCATTTGTGGACTGTCTTCTGTTTTGCTTTTGTTTGTGCCATTACGTTTGCTTTCCAACACAGGTATCCAGGCCTTGTTAACGCGCATAGCTTCTTCCTTGCGATTAAAGTTATTTCCATGTTTGTATATTTCTATTGCCTATGTAAACGGGGATGGTAGCTAATGGAAGAAGACAGAATTTCGGTGTCTTATAACTGATGTCATGTGCAGATTTTTCAATTTGTTCTAGTCTACTGTGCCATTCATGTTCTTTTAATCATATTGTCACACTGTGCATAGTAGTGCCGATGTAAACCTGGTAAACACCAGTGGATGAGTGACGATCGCATTTGTCTTTAGTCGATCTCAGCAAGCAACACATAGCCAAACATCTCTCCACACTCCAACAAGATCACATTGGTATCACAGGTTATACGTGAAAAATTCCAGCCATTTCATAGAAAGAATAAAGGATATACAATTAGAGCCAGAAGACTGCCTAATAAGTTTCAATATTGTCTTTCTTTTCACTAAGGTACCGTTAAATGAAGCCGTAAATCTAATCCAAGAGATATTTCTGGAGGACATCGCAAACCTCTTTGATCACTGCCTCTCTGCCAACTATTTTCTATGGGATAGAGACTTTTATGAACAAACAGACGACGTGGCCATGGGAAGTCCGCTGAGTCCCATCATAGCCAACTTCTTTATGGAAAAGTTTGAACAGACAGCACTTGAAAGTACACCTCTTAAACCCAAGGTCTGGCTACAATACATTGATGGCACATTTGTCACATGGAACCTCAGAGAAGATATGCTACAGCAGTTTATGTCACACCTGAACAATCTGAACCCCAATATTCAATTCACCATGGAAAAAGAAGACAATAATAGACTGGCCTTTCTAGTTGTGTTAGTCATCAGAATGGCAGATCTCTGCCTAGAATACAGGGTCTACAGAAAACCGGCACACACCGACCACTATCTACATAAAACTTCAAATCACCATCCCAGACAAAAGCAAGGAATAATAAAAACTCTCACCAAACCTAACTGCAGCAAAAACCATTTGGGAAAGGAATTAGAACATTTAAATTCAGCCTTCCAAGCCAACGGCTACTCTAATAAGGAGATATGGCGAGCACTTCATCCCAGGCATACCAATGGGAAAACAGAAAACCGACCAGATACCAAGGTCTTCCTGCTGTATATCAAGGGCACAACAGAATGCAAGACAAGCTTCTATGATCCTTCAACATTGATACCATCTACAGACCGACACTAAAAATAAAATACTTGCTGAGATTGGCTAAAGACAAACGCGATCGTCACCTATGCTTTCCAACTCTTCACCATTCTTGCTTGTTTTGGGACATTTTGTATTTTTCTCTTTCCCTTTGTCTTGTATTCAGTGTAAGACTTCCTAGTAGTCGTCTTTCTGTTTATTCAGCTGCAAGGCTTTTGGTACTAATATCTTCCAGTACAGGAGTAACTTCATCGACCTGTATGGTCTGTTGTATTTCTTGTCCGGGTAATCCATCTGTCAGTGTTAATTGTGCATTTACAGCTGTTTATACTGACACTACATCACTTCCTATGACAGCACTTTGTCTATCATGTACATAAAACAGGAATTCTATTTCACTTCTATTGCCAAATACTCGATTAAGTACATCATATAAATCATCTTCAGGTTGGAACAAAATAAGCATATCAGTATTGGTATTTTCATTTGCAGTTAATCAGTTTCTTGTGAGAACACTGAATACTGAATTTGGGCATTCTGAGCCTTCACTGTACCCTTGACCTGCACAGAACTTTCTCGGAAAACATCTTTGCTGTATTTTCTGTTGTGGGAGTCTCTCCTCTATCAAGTTGCAGTGCTGTTATAGCAAGCTCAGCTAGTCATTTTCAGCAAGAAATAATTTGAATACCTGAAATTTACAACATCCTATAAGTTGTTTGGTTCAAATGTGATAATGCTAATCTATTAACTTTGTGTTCCTAAAGGACGTATTCATCTGTATTTCTTTATGGATTCCGTGGTCCTCAATGTGTATATCCACTAAAATCTTGGTGAAAAAATTTTGGATGAATCAATACTTCCTCTTCCTTAGTCCCTTCGGCCCGTGGGCAGAGAAAGTAAAACATGGCACACATCTCTAAATCCGTTGCATTGGAGACCAAAAAATCTGTAAAATAAATATTTATCATAAAATTGCTATGACTTTCTTTATTGCTCAGTTATTTATTTCATGTTGCATTTTGTTAGTGTCCAAGATTTCTGAGGCAATGTCGCTGAATGCACCAACTGGAATAGCTCCTATGCGGTACCTTATCAGCGATGAGAGCACTTATTCCCCTTGCGAAAATCTCCCATGTGCTTGTCTCTACATGGAAGATATTCTACCATCTAGAAAACAGAAATACACATAGGAGTAATTTTCTTTTCCCGGCATTATGGCATGCATAAATTTTTTTCACTTAGGAGGTTTTCTCCAACTTGCAGAGGCAGGAATTCTGAAGCCAGAGATACCAAAATGTGAAAATTGAATTTTCGGTCACATAGGAGGTTTTCTGTCATCAACGATGATATGTGAATAGAAAATGCATGAGGAAAGAGAACACATTTAGTATGAGGATCGGCTGATAAGTACTGGGCCCCACACAGATATCACGCCACTAGACCAGTTAGATGGTAGCATCGTAGTTTAACTCTAGACTAGCTTGTATCCATAGTTACAGGTCAATAGCTCATTTAGTTTTCGAATGACAGCATTTTAAACAAGACAATTTTAGAGTTTTCACGAAAATGGAGGATTTGGAAAAACAAGCAGTGATTAAATGCTTCCATTTGAAAGGTTTAAAGCCTAAAGAAATCAAGGAGGAAATGGATGGTACATTAAAAGACTCTGCCCCTTCATATTCAATGATTAAAAGGTGGTTGCAGAGTTTAAACAAGCACTAGTGGTGAGCCTCGCTCTGGATGCCCTGTAGAAGTGACAACTCCAGAGATCATTGAAAAAATTCATCGTTTAGTACTGGAAGACTGCAAATTCAAGTTGTTTGAGATGGCAGAGGTTGTAAACATATCAAAAAAACGTGCAGGTAATATTTTAAGTAATGTTTTGGGCTTTCACAAGGTTTGTTGACACCTCATCAAAAGTTGCAAAGAAAAACTGTTTCTGTTAAGAATGTGGAGCTCTGTCATAAAAATCCCAGTGAACTTTTGAGGTGGCTTATTACCATGGATGAAATTTGGATACATCACTACACTCCAGAAAGAAAATCACAGTAAAAAGAGTGGATTGCTCCAGGTGAATCAACTCCAAAAAAAGACAAAGTCAATTTTGTCGGTTAACAAGGTTATGGCGAGTGTTTTCTGGGATGCACAGGGAATTATTTTTATTGATTACTTGGAAAAGGCTAAAAGTATGACTGGTGCCAGTTTAATATCTAAATGAGATTCTAATTGTGATTCTTCAATATTTGGTATAACACAATAGAGTATATGTCTGCAATTTGGAAACATATTTTGCACTTAAATGGATAGCAGATAGGATCACTTGGTAATTGTGTGTAGGGGACTATTTTGCCAATCCCTAGCCTGGTTCCATCTTATGGAAGATAACACTCACACTATGGCCAACTTTGCCAGGCATTCTTAGCAAAATACTGGAGTGAGGGTCCAGTATGGGGCCAGAAACCAAATTAATATCCACAAGTACTAAGCATATTGTGGGAAATCAATGGTTGACTACTTCCTGTGGTTGGCACAGTTTGTGTCCATTATTATATCTCCAATAGTGAGTTTATTTTGTTGATAATTCACCCTTATGCTGACCAGATAAGGCATCATATGGTCATGAGACCAAGAATGCTTGGGGAAGTGATCGAGTTGATAATGATATGCAAGGCCAGGAATGGAAAATATAGACCCTCAAATGTAGATAGTTCTAATAGTTATAGATGGGGAGAGAGCAAGAAGTGTAGAAAAAGGATTATGGATTATAGGTGAAAGAAAATTCCAATGCCCAAGAGCAATATCATGGTCAAATTCCAAGGAACAACAACAAAAACCAAGCTGCAAGTCATAGCCAGTAGTGGGTAAGCAGGATGCCTCACAATCTGCAAAATTACCTGATGAGTCATCTGAATTTTGCAAGTGGGGGAGGCTGAAATGGATCACAAAGAAATAGCTATATAAATCAGGGCATACCAACAAATAGGGGTGCAGGAATATGGAGTGAGAGACTGAATGGCAGGCCAAGTCCAGACAATGCCAACTTACACCATCCAACCAGATGAACGATCTTACTATGGTGCCAGCCACAAATGTAAACACCATGTCTTAGACATCAAGAAAACTAGACATGGGTGAAATAGTAGTTTCTGGATTCTACCCAAAAGAAATGCAAAAGTAAGTTTCACATTCAATAAGAAATGAGCAAAAGATGGATGAGGGGGAGTTTCATAAATTTGTAGTCAGAGGTTTTCATTTGCAATCAGAGATTAACAAGTGAACCAAAACACACAAGAAGAAAACAGGATTAAAAAAATGTAAATGGCGTGTTATTTATGGACACTCTTTAACTACTGTGGTTCTCAGCATCCCATTCTAAATTGGGTGTGAAAGACTGCTTAATTTTGCTCAGAGGCCTCTCTATCAGGCTTGAGATTCTACGACATGGGACCAACAGCTTTACTTCCCTTCCGAAGGAAGCCATGCTAAGGATTTTCACACCTGAAAAAATCCTTCATCCTCCGCCAGGTTAGAACCTGCGAGCTTGGGTATATGAAATTAGCATGGTAATCATTACACCACGGAGGGCGATGAAAACAGGATAAAGGAACCAAAGATAATTATGCTAGGGGACATGATTATAAAATATGCTGATGTTGTGTGCCGCAAGAAGGGGTATGCGGTACACTGTTTCCCAGGAATCCAAGTAAATGAACTTTGATACAAAGTGGATGCCCTGAAATTATTGGAAATAAAACCTGATATAGTAACTGCATGTGGAAACAAATAACATGAGAAGAGATGTGCGCCTGGAAGAAATCATGGGTGACATAATTTGGTTGAACAACACTGTACCCAAACACTGGATTGGCCAAAAGGGACCGAATGACAGAGCTTGTTTCGCATAGCCTCTATGTTCCCCAGACCTTAAGCTGTGCAATTTCTACCTTTGAGGATTTGTAAGGATCAAGTGTACACCCCTCCACTACCAGCTGACCTCCAAGACTTAAGACAGAGGATTGTAAGAGTACTCAAGACGCAATCAAGATTTGGGAAAAACTTGCTTATACACCTGATGTGTGTCATATGGTGAATAGTGCGCACATTGAACATTTGTAAAAAAAAAAAAAAAAAATGAGTTGCTCTTTCATTTGATATATCATTAATGACTGTACCTTTAAAACTGTAAGTACTACAAAACATGAAAGCCCCTTTATTCATTTGGGAACATCCTGTATAACTTAAAAAATAAATACTTTGCTATGCCAAGGCACATTTCAGCAGAAACTCTGACCAGCTACAGGAAGAAGAAATCAGTGGGAGACACTATATTGCACCCTTCTATTGCCTCTTTGAGGGTACAATTATGAGATAATCACTCAGGGCGAGGTCTGGTGAGTATGGTGGATGTGGAAGTGTCTCAAAGTGAAGATCATCAATGGTTGCAACTGTTAGATGGGCAGTATGAGGCCGTGCATTGTCATGATGCAAAATGATACCAGCAGTCAGAAGTCCATGCAGCTTTGATCTGATTACAGGCTGAAAATAATTTTTTAACATACTGGCATATGACACACTAGTAATGTAGTGTTCCAAAATTATGCCTTGTTCACCCCAAAAGAGAGTCTGCATAATTTTTATTGCAGATGGCTGCATCTGTAACTTCTTGGGTTTCCGTGATGAGGAATAGCGCCATTCCTTACTTGCTCTCTTTGTTTTAGCTTGGTGGAAGAGTACCCAGGTTTTGTCTTCTGTAACAATTTTTGTAAAGAAGCCATCATCATCTGCTTCAAATTGCCACAAAAGTTCTTCACAGGCATCAATTTGTCGCTCTTTCAGTTCTGAAGTGAGTTGCCGTGGCACCCATCTTATCGACACTTTGTGAAACTTGAGTATGTCATGAACGATGTGATGTGCTAGTTATGACTAACGTTCAGATTTGCAGCTATTTCATCCACCGAAACATGGCAATTTTCCATCACAATGGCTTCAACTGCCTGCAATAAACTCTGCTTTCATGCCTGACCTGGGGGTGGAGCATCTGCCACAGAAGTTACCCCCATTTGTGAACTTCCTACTCCACTCTTTCATTTACTGCAGTAATAGACATGCAAAACCATACTGGACCTTCATTTGCTTATGGACTTCAATAGGTTCCGCACCTTCATTGCTCAGAACATGTATGACAGAAATCTGTTCTTCCTCGGTGCATGTCGCAAGCAGAGCTGCCATTTTGAACTGGTATTGTGGCAGCTTGTCTATAGTATTCTGCCATCTATTGGGAATTCTTGAAAGCTTTGGTCACACTCCTGCCAACTTACAGAACAATGGCGCAAATTTTAGATATTTAATTACATTTTTAAGGTTTTCATTTGATTGCTTTATGTTATAGCTGATTGTTGGCATCCATTGTTACACATGCATTAGTGGACACCTGTGGTAGGCAAGTTCTTTTGACATCACAGCTGTGATTGTTACACCTGTGTAAGGGACATGTGTTCTGTCGGAAGCTTCTTTGATGTCGAAGTCTGCATTGTTACACCGGAGTCTATTTGTGAATACCACCGGTGTACCACAAATGTGACAGCTTCTGGAAATTTCCAGTCATGTAGCTCACAGATATAAAAAGAGGCAACAAAGCCATGCCCAGCATTCAGTTTTTACTGGGAATGCATCGTGCACAAAAGTTGAGTGAGTTCGATGGGAATTTCATAGCAAACTGCATCATTGCTGCAGCAAACACCAAAAAGAAATTATACAGCAGAATTATTAAGAATGACAGTTATTTATGAGCAGATTCTGATTGTAATCTGTTTGTGGAAAAAATAAAGAGATACTGTTGTTGTTTGAGAAAAAGAAGGGTTTTTGTTACAATATGTTGAAAATAAAATGTAAAATGTAAACCGCTATTCAAAATCTAGGTAAGCTTACATTGGCATATGCTTATATATTCGAAAAAATAAAACGATATAATCTCCAAAACAATGTAAATGGTGATACATATTTTACTAAAAATAACAAGAATATTTATGTAACTTCCATTAGAATTGTGCCATGCAAAATTAGTCTAACATTCCAGTATGAAGAAATACATTTTCCTTCACAGTTCTATTAATACTCCAGAGTAAAGGTCCCTTCTCCCCAGGAACACTACTTTTACATAGCAGTGTAAAACTAAACTTTGACTGTTCTAGGGTGGTACTTAAAATTTAATAAATATAGCTCTGTGTAAGCTATAGAATGTGTATATCAACTTTACTATCTTGAATCATATCCTTTCTTTATCATTATGTATCTATAAATTTTAAAGAGATATAAGTTTTGCTCCATTTGCAGGGCCTTTTTAAATATTTCATAATGTAATCTATATCTTACCAAAATTAATTTAGGTGATTACCTGTCTTTATCACACTACTTATTCATTCTCAGATAATAAAGATTCTACTGTCCATCCTGTACTACTGACAAAACATGCAGATACAATATAGAGTTAACAAATTATTGGCCTCATTTATTTGGCTTTGGTGCAGCTAATATAACTGTAGCAATAAATTCAGCCTTTACTTCTCACTATCTCTTCACTTCTTGAACCTGGAGGCTTTTCACCATACTGCCCTGAATTTGTTCTTTATAGCACTTTGAGCAATAATACTCAGAATCAGCATTGCCAAAGAACTTACAGTTGTTAGTCCGACAAGGTTGTGCACCACTGATTGGTAAACGAATCCCACCAGATAGTCTGTCTCGTCCTACTCTTTCAACATTTGGTAAATCACTGCTTGACTGAGGACTGAGAGTAGCTACTGACACATTTCGAGCTGAACTGGACGTTCCAAGAGAGCCACTGGCAGTAGTTGATCGTGGTAGTGGTTTCTGGTTTTTGCAGTCATTTAGATTCTAGAAAAGAAAGAGTAATACTTTGAAACTTTTTAAACTGATAACAACCAGGTGAAAAGAATAATCCAAGCTCTCCGTTGATATGCTATACACTGAATCTTCACATAAAATATCAAACCTCTAATTTCACATGCATTACCAAAGCTTAAGTAAAACACTAGCCAACAGCAGCTTGTATTATGATTTCTGGTTAAGAACTGAAGTTTGCTAACCTGTGATTATTGCTAGCTGTTAGTTAAAAGGAGTACTCCATATTATGAACATTGGGAAGTAGATTAGTTAATCTGGAGATTGGTAATAAAATTGAATGGTTGTCAACATTTTTATGCACAAATTCTCACCATCTAGGTGGAAACTTGTAGCACTAGATTTTAAAAATAAACTATTTTAATTTTATTAAGCCTGCCATCTCATTTATGTTTATATTAAAATCCAAGTTAAATTAGTGTGATGAGCTTTTGAGATAAATACTTATTTGTGCCAAGTTGCTACATATTATATGAATAGCCCAGGCTCTTAGCAGTCGTATCCAATATACCCAGTTCATTTATATATACAATTTATAATTTTTCTTAGAACTACAAAATACTCTACTATATACAATTTAGTTATGGTCGAAACCTAACCCTGGTTAGTTAGCCAGGCCATATAGATTCAATATATACACAGACAATTTTAAAAGATAGCCTTTATCAGCTACAGACTGTTTTGGGTAGCTTGATCTATATGCAGAAATTAATAAAGCACACTTACGTCTATATTACACTATCACATTTCTGTGTCACAAACAGATATGATAAAACATTTTACGGTATAATACATCTAGCTATGTTATACTTCTGTGATAAAAGTTATACCCACCATCATACCTTTGATCACATCTGTGATTAGAAAATAAAATGGCAGACATTACACAAATTCAGTGGCTACAGCCAAACTGCTTATTTCCTATTATGAATCACATGGAATGCTGTACAATTCAAAAAATAATTATAAAAACAGACACAACTGGAAATACAGAAAAGCTTAGCAGAAGGCATTAGTGAAGTACATAAAGGATATACAGCAATTGATGTGAGGAGATAATTTAATGGTTTGGGAAGCCAATATTTAAAAGAACAAATGAAAGTAATTATGATTTTTGCTGCTGTCTTTATTATTAATGCATTGGAGCCCAAACCCGAGTATAGCTTGGGCCATCAAAATGTTCATGAGACCCATGCCTGAGCTACTAACGTTTTTAATGCAATTCCACACCTTAACTCGGTCTTGGGCTATGCGGCAAAGTACATCATTTATCGTTTAGTTGTCTGATTTGTGCTGCCATCTGTCCTTGCTTTAGTCAACTATTAGGAAGTTTAGGAGATTTAATAATATTGGCTGCTCTTCGGTAGTCGCGCCATTTTCTTTGAAGGTGGTGATCTGTTTGTTATGTTTGTGCTCTTAAATGTTGAAATGCTGCATTTTACTCAATTTCTGTGAACTGAAGCTGAAATTCAGGATACAAATGAAGCTGTAGAAAATTCTGATTCCAAGGGAGAGCTTTTCGAACTTCGAATAAATGGAGTGTAAGCAGCTTTACCCAGTTTTTTTTCAAACTCATATTTGATACTTGTAAATTTAAAATAAAATATTAATACGGAAATTATAACTATTTTCTTACTTGTTGAGAAATTTTTGAATGCCATACTTTTAGATTGTCCCAATACTTTTCGGTAGATTTAATTGATGTACTGTAAATAATAACTCAAAGTAGGCATAAAAACCCTGGGTTTCTTGGCATTTCAACTACCGAGACACCCGGGCTTCAATGTGTTAATACTCATGAATATAGTATTCATTAATATTCGTTAAGAAATTCTTATTTAGGTTAATTTTTAGGTAAGATTATATGAAAATGTTGCAGATAAATGTTAATAGAAAGTTAAAGTAAATTTATTTATAAATTACAAGTAATATAAAATTGTAAAGCTTCTTACAGTGAAGGCATAATTAAATTAATAAAAGGTTAAATTTATACACACTTCATTAATTTATTGTGTAGGACAATGTTTCCCAGACCTTTGCTCGCATCCTCAGCTGTTGAACCATTATTGCCAGAATCTGATGCTGTTGGTGCTATCGTACTGTTTATGCTGTCATCTGGTGGAAGGGCAATGAGGTTGAATAAGCAATCCATGGGGGAAATTCAAAATTCATGGCTGTGTGGCGATGTTTTAGAATAAGAAACTTTTCTCACACCGTTAACTCAAAAGGTTTGGATAATTCTTTTAATAATTTTATTTCTAGGTTAATTTCCTGGTTGTAGTGCCAAAAATGATGTGCAACAGCAGATTTGTCAGATTATTTAAGCTTCATGTTTCTTCTGTGTTCCTTGTTACGCATTTCCAAATTTTTTTTGGCTTTACCAATATATTTTGAATTGCACTCCAAGCAGTCTATAGAATAAATAAGATCTGAAGCTTTCCTGGTGACGAACATATTCTACACCAGGTGTAATGATGAAGATTCATCAACGTTTCGGGAGCGTGCATCTCTCCCATCATCAGCATGATGAATGGGAGGCGGATGGTAAATATACTGCCATTTTTACCTCATTGAGCCATTCATCATCCTGATGATGGGAGAGATGCAGGCTCCCGAAACGTCGATGACTCTTCATCACTACACCTGGCTTGAAGCCCGAGAACGTCTAAAATAAGTCTATAGAATATATTCTTGATTTTTTGATAGGGGGTATTTTGTCTTTCAATGAGCATCCTAAGAGATTTTTTATACTACATTTACTGACTGGAGCTAGTTTTATGTCGAATTTATTAAAATTTTTGCAAAATTTGTTAAAAAGTAGTGGGTTGTAAGTAAATTTGTAATGTTTTTTTGATTTTCCTTTGTTTTCAGGGTAGTTATGTTTTTAATGTATTTTTGCTTCTTGTATTTCTTTATGAAGAATGTGGAAGTATCATAACTGTTGATTGGTTTTATCATATTCTCTGACACAGAAATGTGATACTGTAATATAGGCCTTATTACTAGTATTATGATTTGTATAGGTAGTGGTACTATCTTTAGGGAAATCTTATGCATACACACTTTTTGTAGATCAATATCTTCAAACGTTCCATGAATAGAGGGTATGAATAGTTCACCAGTCATGGTCATAGATGTAGGTAGGTATACATTGTCATCACCATTTAACTTCTCACCCATTTTGAAGATTTTACTCAGGATGAGTAAATATGGGCTAAATATCACAAAACAAATTGCAATTCTCTTGCAGATGAGCAATTAACCAACGGCATAAAAGAATATGCAAGAAAATGGAAAACATATGGAATGATAACTTTGGAAATTTAATATTGAGTCGAACTTAACACATTTAAAACTTCACTTGTTTTCACTTACATAGTAGTACATATGTTTCACAGCACTTATCTGCATTCTTAAGTCGCCCTCCGTGGTGTAATGTTTACCATACTGACTTCATATACCCAAGGTAGCGGGTTCAAACCCGGCGGAGGACGATGGATTTTTTTGTGGTGTAAAAATCCTTAGCATGGCTTCCTTCAGAAGGGAAATAAGCCGTTGGTCCCATGTCATAGATTTACGGCATGTAAAAGAACCTCAAGCCTGATAGAGAGGCCTCTAAGCAAATTTAAGCGGTCTTTCACGCCCAATATAGAATGGGACGCTGAGAACCACAGCAGTTAAAAAGCGTCCATAAATAACAAGCCATTTATTTTTTTGTATTCTCAACTGCCTTTGACTGCTGGACTCATTGTATTGATGCCTTCAGAATCTTGAGAATTGCCCACTGGACATCAGATGAACTTATAGAGTGGGTTGAATTCAGTGAGAATTTTAACATTCATCAATGTTAACTCTTACTTTTTTAACAAAGTTAACTTTTTAAACAATGTTCTTTATAAAAATCTTTTCCCAAGTATCAGGTTCAGTTTGTCTTGTCACATGTTTCAGAAGATAGACGTTTTCTTTGATATTATGGTTAAACTTCTGCTGTTGTAACTCAATGGTAAACAGCATGCTGTTCAAGCGTGCCAAGAATTCATGGTTCAAACTCCAATATACGGTCATAGTTTTAATTCCAACTGTTTTACTTTGTAAGACGCAGTAGTGAACTAATTACAGTTATCTTGTAACTACTAGCACATGATTTCGAAGAGAATGGCAGGAGGTTGAATGATAATTTTAATGGAGAAAATGTCTAAATGGTGTATACAATCCATCTGATCATAACAGTAACCTAATACAGAAAATAACAAGAAACAGATAATTTCTCATCTTGAGACACAAACTTACAGCTGCAATTATAATTTTGTATGATCCAATGGGTATTATGCACAAAATCTAAAAGGTATATTCTGTGCAACTGCAGTTACAATATACCATATATTTTGGAAGACAAGATGATGGTTGAAACATAAAAAGTCACCCAAAATCAGGGTCATCTTATATGACAGAAATGGAACAAATTGAAATTTTTACGCCAATTACACTTACAGTACAAACTGTTTCAATGCACGAGACAACCTACTTGTTAGTGGTACAAATGAGTTCGTTAATCGGCATGTGCTTCTACAGGCATGAGCTTTTATAGGCAAAACTGTAACAATACTAGAGGAGGCTTTAACTTTATGACATTTGTAACTAAACAATTGTTTAGTAATACAAACCGGGTATGTCTACTAAACTGAATAGCCAATATTATGCTTTTGTAAATATTTACTCAAACCACTGTCATTACCCAAATCAGTGAGTATATTATTATCCAGATGATCACTGCTCTAAACTGAATTTACAGTTGATATATAAATAATTAGGAATATTTGTATATAGTGGATCATTACTGGAATCGTTTAATAATGAGTCGAAATTGTAAACACTTTCAATTTCTCCACTTACATGTTGCTCTTTATTTAAGACTAGTTTCAGGGAGCATCCTCCCTATCCTCAGTTGATTTGGGGGATCATCTTATAGGATAGACATACGGTAAAACTATATATCTTTGACAAAAATTTATATCTTGTCTTATTTACCGAAGTATACTTACTCCATTTATTAGAAATAACAAAAAGATGATGATAGCCAAGAATAATGGTGCTTAACCCATTCAAGGATATCCAATAATGGAGGTAAAAAAAAAAAAAAGGTCCTTTGGAGCATGAACCTATGATCATATGGTCAACGCCAACATACTATTCCTTACACCATGCAGCCATTTGGACACATGATAGTTGCATCATTATGTGTCTTATAATCTTACAATGCTGCATAATGGTACCAGAGAATTTAAAAAAAGTCTAAAAATCTGATGTGTTCCATTTACACGTCTTTCTCTAGCTGTACCAAACAAACTCCCTTTACAAAAGATAAGATTATTCCTTTATCTTTGTCATGCTAATCGAGATAAACGTTAGCAGAAATTGTCTTTATTACCTACCTGCTTTCTTATACATAGAAGAGAAATAAGGAAAAGGAAAAATACTATCTAAAGTGAGTGAAATCTTTTAAATTATATTGCTATGTGAAACAATTGAAATACAGTTTCTCTTTGACATTTTCACTTGAGGAAAGTGAAACCAATAACAAGGAATACTTGAAAACAGTCAACTCTACAAGAAAAATGCACATGACATAAGTTATGTGTTTTAACGAGATCTACATTTTTTGTGTAGTAAGTTTTTGTCTATCTCTTACGCTTAACTGTTATGCAAAATTCTGTAAAACTCATCCAGAATAAAGAAGTCTTCACAGGCTATTTTCTCTGAAGATATCGCTGAAGTTTAGAGGCTCTGAAAATTCAAAATATACATTTTATATGTGATGAAAAAATTTTTAATATACAGTATTTTAATCAAAACAATTACAACCATTTTTGAGAAAAACAAAATTTTCAAAAATTTTTCCATGTAAAGGTAGTTTGTGGTGGGTGGATTTTCTTGAAAACCTTTGTATCACATCGTTGGAAGACACTAAACATAAATATATCAAGTTTGGTATTTAATAACCTTTTCGTTTTTGAATTATGCTGTCCACATACATGCACATGCTCAGCATACACCCACACACACACACACACACACACACACACACACACACACAAAGAGAGACCTTTTTCTAAAATTTGTTTTTCTAACTCGAGGGGGGGGGGGCTCAAAAACATATATTTCCAGTGAAATCTTGACACCAAAACTTTGGGTGAAATACAATACCTTCTCCAGCTACTATGTTTATATGTGCTAGAGAGTGTAAAAAGTAACAAAAACAGCGTGTATCTGTATTCCATCAAAACCTGTCTGCAGCCAAACACACTATCATATCAATTGTTTTAGTTCCACTCTCCCTGACAGTTTTCACAGTTTCTCTTGAATGCAAAACATACATTTTGACTGGATTCAATCATACAATCCTAGTTTAATAGGGTAGCCACTTTTGTGCCTTAGATGCATGGCCATAAATCCAGATGTTGGAGTTTGCATTATTTAATAGAGTTATCTGTTGGTAAAATGGATTACTTAACAATCATTTACAGGACATCACATCATGTCCATATTGCTTAAGGGGTTAAAAAGCAAACTAAACAAGTACTATTTCATAGATGAAGCCACATCATATACTAAGAAATAAATTAATTTCCGAAACATTTCAAAAGGCAGCATTTATAGAAAAAACATTTCTCTTGAAACTAGTAACTTATTGAAACAAAGAATGGAAAAGAAAAAGAAAATCTTTTGCTTTAGAATCTGTGTAATCATCTCCAGCCATGATTACATTGTTTATTCTTTTTTGCATGTTTGCAACCAGTGCAGAACATTGGTTTGGATTCTGTTGATGTCTTCATAGGCCCATTCATGTGAGCAACCAGATTCTATTACATCCTGTCTGGTTTATGTTCTTTCCATTCCTTTACTATGAAGGCCCTTACATGCTCAATGGGCTTCAGATCAGGAGATCTTGGAGGTCAAGCAATGCAGATTATTTCTGAATGCCTCATTAACCAATCCTCGGTGATATTTGAGGTATGCACACTATTATTGTGCATAAATACCTAGGGTTTCTTATTCTGAGAACCTAGTATGAAGGGATAATAGAAAAGTGTATTCAAGAATATCTATACAGACTGCACTCGTCATTCTTTCTGACATTTGAATTAACTCCCCCAGACCTGAAGCTGTCATATAAGCCCAAAAATGTGCCGCAATTCTTCTTGAACGTTCTGCTTGAACATGCTGAGGTCCATATCTAGTTCTCTATTATCTATACAGATATAGGGTTCTTTGCTGGTTGGATCGGAATATCTTCTTGAGACTCCAAATTACCAGATCCCAGTAAGCCTGAGAAAGGGCAATATTACGCTGAGCCCACTGTAACCTTATTGCTTTGTGTGCCTCAGAGAGGAATACTGGCAACCTTTTATCATATAAGCAATAATGCTTCTTTGCTTTGTCCAGAAAAAGGACCTACATATTAAAGTTGGTTCCTCACAGCTTCTACAGAGCTTTGTCTTGAGCAAGTGTTGTTGCACAAAGTCTACCTGAATGCCTGTGTGATCTGGCCCATTCAACTTCTCCTTTGTGATGCCAATCTGGTCATTGTATCACCGTTCTTAGTTCACAACCCGATTCTCTGGAGATTTAGAAACATTTTCACCTGAGTAGCATGACCTACAGTTTCACCCCTTTGAGCTGCAGTCAGCTCCACACAATCTTGTGAACATGCCATGCTGCTTTACTATGATGAGGCCTTAGTGAAAACTTTTTGAATGCAAAAACTTCAAGCAACATTCTGCACATACTTAAGAAATACAAGGTGAAATGGTTGGAATAAAAAATATGACCATAGGCTGGCATTCAAACTGTGAATCCTTGGCACATTTGAAACAACGTGCATTTCATCGCTGAGCTGTGACAGCAGATATTAGTGCATGGGTTATATATATCATTCTACTAAAATCATTAATCCATTTTCTTCCATATTTTCCTATGCCATGTAATTAATAGCTCAGCTGAAAGAGAACTGCAACTTGTTTTGTGATATTTAGTCCATATTTCATCTACTGGGTTAATATAATATACACCAAAATATCCTGGGCTCATATAAAATACTCCAAGTAACAGGCTAAAATGGCAAGCATGACAAAAAACAAAAAATTTTATATATATATATATATATATATATATATATATATATATATATATATATATATATATATATATATATATTTCCTGAATGATAGTGAATTAATAAAATTAAGCTACAGTTTAAATGCCATAGCATAATGAGTTTACAATAGGTGAAGTGTATCTTGGTATGTTAGAAAAGGATAATTTTCCATTAATAAAACATGGAAGTAGGTATTATAAAATAGGATAGTTAGGGCATTTTGGAGTATTAGTTAAACAAGATTTTACTCTTGATATTGTTTATTTATTTTCTAAGGTTAATTGAAAAATAGCTTTAGCATATATAGAATCAAATTGGTAGCCGAGTCATTTTAGAATTTCCTTATACCTTTACTCTACTTAATTTTTCCGAAATCTTGTTCCTAATGTATAACAAATGTCTTAGCACTTCATTCTCGGCATCACTACTTAGGTATAATAACTAACTGGAACTTTAACCAGAGATTGTAATACATACTCTAGAAGACGTATCTATGTCCATCATCTTGAAAGTTTAAAAATAATCCACATATCGCTATGATAATTAAAAACTAATGTACTTTAAACATGATTTTTACATCTGTATTAAAATGTGTGGATATACTAATTTTTATGTAGCTAAATTAAGTATAGCTTTAGTTTTTCTCAATCATGCATAGATTTAAATTATAAATTTTTTTTCCTGGAAATGATTTTCTTATTTAAATATGTAAAATTCCTACTCAATGGAAATTCTAGTCTATCTGTTAAAATTAAGTTGAAAAAGAAAAGAGAAAAAAAAAGAATACTTGAATTCTAGTAACATAAAAAAATAAAACAATACAAGACTATTAGATGTTAATTAAACAGGGACAGCCTGTAAGTACTCCTAAGCAACACATATTTTCTTTTTCTGGTTCATTTATATAAATGGTTTTTGGAAACATAACAAAAGCATACACAATACAAATAATGGTATACATAATAATATAGACATTAATGAACCTACAAGATAAACCAGAATTTTTAGAATAAAAGCAGATTTCATTAATAAAGATTTAAACCATCTAAACACCAGAGGGAATATAACAGTAACTAGGCTGATTAAACTGAAACTTTGGCAGAATGTGTTAATGTGTTTAAATGTGTTAAATTTGGCTTCAATCTCTAAACAATTTATATCTCTATGATAGAGATGCTGCAGTTTTATACTGCCTCTTTTGTGTGTAAATGCCTAATTGTCGAAATAAATGTCTTTTGTTGCTTTTTTTGATAATTATGAATATTATTCTAAATTTCTCTTTCTTTTGGTTTTCATTGTAATGTTGATGTGCAAGATGGCTAGTAACATCCTGAAATTCAGGGCTCTTTTATGCAGTAAATTGCAAAGATACATTAATTCTTTTGGATTCGACATATTTTATACTGACAGTAAAATACTTCTATGCAAAATATGTGAACAGTCAGTGAACTCAACGTATTAGTACAAACAAATGCAGAATTGTTTCCAAGGTTACTGGGAAGAAGATTTCTTTGTTTCCAATGACGATTGCAACATCAAGCAAAAAACTGTAATATCTATAAAATAAATGGGCATAATGTAAGGTTTTTCTATTTTGCCTTTTATTGTCTTTTACCTATTTCTAATGCTGTTTTTGCATACCTATTTTAATGGTTTATAACATTAAAAATTCCAGTCTCTGATGACAACGGTTGCTAAAACAGTTGATAGTTAAATAATAAATCCAGTGGCAAATTCTCCACTATGGCCAATTTAGCTTTCTTATAAGCATTCTGTACTCCTCATTCAAGGCTTACTTGGGGAATTCTTCATAGGTAAAATATTTTGCCCAAAAGTATCTCAATGTCTGCTATCCTGATAAAAAGTCTTGCTACGACAGTAATAGTGCAGGAAATATCACCACACCAGGAAAGCTAAAATGTTTTTCCGATCATGCACCAGGAGAACATTAAGAAGATGTACTCACCAGAGACCCATGGCTGAAATCCTGTTGACTTCCAGCACGTCCTAAAGATGGTGGTCTACTGTCTGTCATCCTGGTTCCTGGTGAGGAAGACTCCCAAGATTTAGCTAAATTGTAACTGTGCTGTATTCTTTGTGAAACATTATTTCCACAAGATTGTTCCAGTCCATGAGCCAAAGAACCATTCACATTGCTACGTTGGTCTTGCAAAGCAGGTGTTAAACTGTAGCCATAACCGTATCTTCCAGCAAGTGCTGTGCTGTTATGCTTACGGTTCCCATATAAAGGGCCAATATCATCTTGCCAGTTGATATTTGTTCCAATGTCTTGCCTTGACAGCACAGGACTACAGTTATGATATGTTCCAGATTTAATTGCTAGGTCTTGTCCCATGTTTTTTAATGTATCACTATTTTGTCCAGTTGAAAAATACCCACGATTTTCTGCTAAAACAGAAGGACAAATCATGTCATTGTAGAAAGTGGATTTTGAGAGATACAATGTCTGATCAACATTATTTCCAACTCTTGTTGAAGGTAATCTGCTAATTGTGTTATGGGATTCCATATCAGATTCTGCATAGAATTTAGATTTTCCAATGCCATAGCGTAAAGCACATGAATCAGAATTGTCATTGACTCTTCCCATTGACGGAGAATTGATTGCCGTCAATTCCTGATCACGCTGTTGCTCAAAACAATTAATACACATATAACTTGTCATAGCTGTACCATACTGGTCACAACCAGGATTAATGCACTTAGTTGGGCCTTCAATGTGTGCTAAGTCTTTAAGCTTTTGCTCCTCTTTCTGTCTACGTTCTTCTGCTTGCTTCAGTTTGAGTTCCTTATCATGCTCAAACCTTTCTCGGGCTGACTGAAGGTAATTACGAACCATTTCTTCTTGATACTCGTGACGCTTTTCAGTATGAAGGACAGCACACAAAATATAATCTTGTGATCTTGAAACAAGATTTGAATTAAGTTTAGTGGTCTGCCTTACAGGACTTGAAGGCAAATAATTTCCTCCTCCATTGTTTTTCTTTTGAGAATTATTTCTTGTCATCTTGGTTATAGACCCCAGATTTTTCTTCAATTTTTTGCTCATGGATTTTCCAATACTTCCAAACTGTTTTGCAACCTAAAACATGCACAAGGATTTAAATTAGGTGGACTGTCATTATGCACTTGGAGGAATGAATGAAGGAAGGAAACTAAGAACCCCATTAATGCGAGTGATATTACTGCTTAAGAAGGTGCATTAAAAAGAGCTGAATTATACTTGAAAAATATAGTACAATGGCTGGAATTCTTAACGTGGGCCTTTATTACTGAAACACTCTGGCTTTAACCACAAACCGCACTGAGTCCTTGTTTGAATCATTTAATACATACATGGACTTCCTGGCATAGTCTCAAAGCTGATCTAGATTCTATAAGTATTATAATCTTAAAGATTGCTCATTAAAGCAAGTACTTTATTGCCAGACTTCTCATCTAATGCTAGACTAAATCTAAATAACTTTGAAGAAACTGTTCCAATTTGTTAATTGAAATATTAATCCACAAAAATCCCAAACAGTTTAATGCATTTACTTTAGAATAATGCAGAGTTATTTTGTGAATGTGCACTTTTAGTGGAATGAAATGTACCACTGTTGCACTTATTTCTTGAGAGTTTTATGATATAAGAAATATTTCACATAAGTTTAAAGTTTAGGATTTGTTTATAGCTCTACATAAATAGGGCAACTAGGATTCTTTTGGGTTGGCATGTAAATGACAAAGGGTCTCGGTTTTTATTTAAAAATCTGAGATTTCTAGCATTATTTGCCCTCAAAGTCTATATAAAAGCAATAGTCTTTATGAATCATTAAGTGCACCTACCTGTAAATTAAGTGAAATATAAGATAAGCTCAGTTGATCAACCAATCATTTTTGAGTGATGTTTAGTGTTACAAAAACGGACTCAACTCTTACCATTGAATATTCATGTCTATCTCATTGTACTATACTTTTATACCCTGATAATAGTTTTGAATAGCTCAGCTTTATTACACAGTTGGAAGCAACTGCTTTGCATATTAATTCAGACATGGAGTAGGGGATTAGGTAGAAGGAAAGCAGATCTACTGAAACAACCTTGCATATGTGGAACACTTACCGACTGCAGCTGTTTTGCTGCTTTGCTGCGATTTGTGCCAAACATGTTATTTTCAGCTGTTGCTTCTTCATTAGCATCATTATCTAGCACTTCTGAGAATCGTTTATCTATTTCATCTTCATCTGTCACAGCAAAATTTGAAATTTCATTTTCAAATTCTGATGAAAATTCTTCAACATCTTCAGATTTTGGTGTTGGTGGTATTGGAATGTTTACCACATCAAGATACTCACGAAGTAATCCTAATTTATCTTTAATTGCTAAAGTCAATTTAGATTCAAAATGAGGATTACTTTCATCTCTTCCCCATACAAATTGCTCTCCAGGATCAACACTGAACTGGATTGGCAGCAGTTTGTGATCTGAATCCGTAAGAGGAATAACAGCTGCAAACAAAAAGCTGTATATGAACATGACATAATATTGATTGCATTCCATTTAATTATTCTAAAACTACCAGAAAAAGGCACTTGGTTTTACATATTCCCATCTAGAAAAGTATCAAGAAAACTTTTAATAAAGGTTCCCCATAAGCTATAACACTGACGTTCTTGCTTGCTACCTTGGTTCTGCTATCACTTTCAGAAATCCTATTTTATTTAGTATAATTTAAGTTTGCAAAACTGCTAGAATTGTACATTAAACTTGTTAAAGTAGAATGCACTGTATTGCATGGCCAGAAAGCATTGGGCAAATCTTTGTTAAGGAAACAAAAAGTTACAAGTAATATAAATTGTGAAGCTACTTACAGTGAAGCAAAATCAAATAAGTAAAGTGTGTGTAAATTTAAACAAAAACATGTCGATATTATGCATGTGCTTCTATTTTTCATTGCATTACTATTTCAATGTCTCTCTTATCGACAGAAGAAGGCATTCTATGAAGAATGAATGAAATGTGTTCCATTATACTCCAAAAAGCTGCTTTCAAGGTCAGGTGATAAAAATTACAAGAACTGAACAGATTCCCAGATATTCCTGTATGCAAATAATATTCAACATGAGCCTCGTATGTGTCAACTTATTATTGTAAATCTTGATCAAGTTCCACAGAGGCCCCTCAGGAGGCAATGCCAGCTTGAATTCCCTGCACAGAGCAGAATATATCACCTATCACAATATTAATAAATAACACTATTTGTAAAAGATTTTGTTCCTGACAAACATTTGCCACTTACTTCCTGCTCAACTTGTAGAACAAATATCAGCTAATATGAACACATTAAAAGCTGTCAACTACTACTGGTTTAAAACAGTACAATGTTTTGAGGAAAGATCCTTCCCCATCATCAGCTGGTAGGTCGACTGGCATTTGTAAGTTTGTTCACAGTTTTAATATGTTAGATCAAGTTTCTAATGCTCCACTGTATAATATATTTGGTATGTGGAGTTATATTATTAGTAACCATAAAGAATACCTTTTTATAAATAACAACAAGAAACAGCCTAGCTGTAAACTGGAATATTAGTTGCTTACCTGGAGGTTGAGGAGTTTTATCTGCAAATGTTTCTTTCTCCATGACAACAAGGGCTGAAAAATGAGCTGCATCATATGTTAACACTAATGGAGAACGATGACAATCAGCAGGTGGGCACTCCAAAGGCAGATAAATTCCACCGAATGGAATTGGTGCCAGATCTTCACCATTCACGTCCTGGGAAGGAGAGAATCATTGCATCATTCAATAGAAGCTTACAGATTATATTGCAACATTACACCAATCTGACAGAACAAGAAGCTACTTTTCAACTACATTTCTCATCTTAGATTAACATTTTCTATAGCATAAGGCAATTATGCTACAAATGTGTTACAATGCAGCAAATTATGCTGTCAAGCCTGTTTTTTGAGGAGGTGGGTAAAAGAATGATGAATGCAGGAAGCAATGAAGTGTATAAATCATGTACAAAAAATATTCCATGTTGCATTCATATGACTTTTAACTCTTTATAGCTTATTAATGGCTGTACAAACTATTTTTATGAAAGTTTATATTTCTATCGACCTAATTTTAATTGAGATAAACCTTTGCAGAAATAGCTACAATACACATTTCTTTATAGACACAAAGAGGTAATTGGTAATTAAATGTTTAACAACTGGATGCTATTTATACTGACCTTAAATTTCCATACTCTTTTCATGTTATCAAGAAACAACTGAAGAGGAAATGATTTTGAAAGAATAGCCAAACAATGAACGATTTGACTCGCTAACAATGGATATCTCAGGAATGGCTTACAACTGAAAAAAATTATTTAAAATAAATTGTGTGTTTTAAAGACATCTACTTTTTTTTGGGCAGTAGTTGCCATCTATCGGTTAAATTTACCAATTACACTACATTATACAAAATTCCTTCAGAATGAAAAGGGAAATTCAAGATAAACATTTTACATGTCTTATAAAATGTATTTTAATCAAAACCATTTGGGCCATTTTTGACAATGTTAAAAATTAAACATACATGTGCATGCATGCTGCACATGCACACACATGGACCTTTTCTAAAAATTCTTTTTTAGATTCAGAGAGTCCCAAAGCATGTATTTTTTATGAAATATATTGTTGGGTGGGATAAAATATTTTTGCTACTTATAATGTGTAGTAGAGAAAGCAATAAAGCAAATGTGTAGGCTGATTTGCAACACTTACTATTTTATATGTTTGTCACATTCTTTGAGAAAAACTTTTAATTGATATTTGCTTGTTGCAGTTTTCCTTTTCACATGGAACAAACTTTCCATGTTCAACACATTTTCTTGCTTGTCTTCATCATTGCAATAAGCACAGCTAAGTAGCCATGAAGTTTAATACACTCAAAGCTGCTGCTAAAGTTGGCATTACTTCGGCTGTTACTAAATCTTCCCCTTCTTTCTCATTTCCCTAACAAACATGTGCTGCTTCTCTCTACCTTGTAGCACAGTTGAATTTCATAGAGTCCTCATCCATTGCCATCTAAGTGTAAAACAGATGACATCTGCAATTTTGGCCCATTGTTCACTTTGCTGACATAACCATCATCATCATCCTCCTCCTCTTGAGCAACATCAGACTGCAGCTGGTTGTATGATGTAGCAACCACATTTAGCAAAGCAGCTTCTGATAGTGGTGAAGATAAAATGTATTGCCTGTAGAAGACTAATCTTCATTTCTACATCTTTGCCAACATCAAGCAAGGAACTGTCCTCTGAACAAGCTGCTTTTTGAGAGTGCAGGTTAAATGAGGGTATTATGCCTGCATCTACCAGCTGTGGCTTGCAGGTGCAAAAGCGCGCATTAAAAACTACCTTAATATGCTGCAGAAATTGTATGTCAATCAATAACAGAATTTTTTCCTCTTTGAGGCCATTAATGCACCAATCTCCTAAACAAATTTAATTAAAATATCAGCAGTCGTCCATAGCTTTTTTTTGTTTGTGCAATATAGAACTGGGAATCTCCTTATGTTTTTGAAGCCCTATCTGTACTGTCATAATTAGTATGCAGAACAATAATGCTATCCCTACTCTCTTCCATTCATGGTAGGTTTTTTTTTTTTCAAAGTTAATGCACAGTCCAAGAGGCAGTTGAAAAATAAGTTTGTTTCATTAGCACTGTAAACTTTCCTGACTTGGTGCCTCTCTATGATTTCTGATAATCTCTCCTTTCACATTAGCAGCACATTGGTTTCCACAGCATTACTGTTGTTACGGGTGAACTTTTTCACTATCAGTCCATGGCACTTCTTGAACTGGGAAATCCAGCTGTTGAGCATGGAAAACTCTGCAGCAACCTCAAGATGTCTGGACCTCCCAACACCAGCTAAACAGGTCATCTTCCAGGTTACTTTGAGTAAATAATGAGGGAATTATGGAACCAATAACCTGCAGTGTAGTAGGTTGTGTGCAGAGCACACATGTGATCTGCAGCCTTGCCATAAAACGATAAACATGTAGAGATTGCTTGAAGAAACAAAATCAATCCTTTGTACTGTGCTAACATGCTTAACAGGCTAACTTGGCTTATAATGGAAAGAATGGAAGGAAAACAATAAGGATAACAAAATGAGGAACCAAATAACAAGGAGGTCATCATCAAGACAGAGCATATTTTACAGAGCCGACAATTCCTATTTTTTGGAGGATTAAAAAATGGCAGAAACTTTTGGATAAGAGTATGTCCCTAAAAGGCTATTATGTTCAGAAATGAGGAGGTGACACGCAAAGGCGAACATGTCCATTAAATACAGTTTTTCACAATCGACATAAAACGTATCTCAACTATACATATTATTGGAAACAACATATTGATAGGCAAATGCCTTTATTTTGTAACCAAAAAACTATTCATGTGTGTGAAATAAATCTAAACTGAAAATTTTCCTTTAAAAAGTACATTTAAATATGGACATGTTCTCGTTTGCATGATCCATTTTGACATGTTTGCCTTTGAATGAATTTTGAAAGTCAAATATCTCGTTGTTTCTTAATGGCTTGCATGTTATGTAGTAATGCTTCTTAAAGTATATCAGATTACGTATCTGTAACATTTTAATATATCATACCATTAAAAAAAAAAAGCTATATTCTCACTTTGGTACCTTTGCCTTTGTTTGGAAATTTTAACCAAGTTGTGATATTTTGCTTTTTTTTAGAATCATTTAATTACATAAATTAAAGCATCATGACCAAAATGGAATGATATCAACAATGACATTGCTTATTATTAGAAAGGTTCTTGAGCTCATACACTTAAACAAACCACAATCATCTTCTAAACAGTCACAAGAAATTTCATCTGCCTCTGTGTTGCACGATGTGGGAATAGAGTCAGTGATGGATGCATACCATCTTAAATCTTGGTGATTTCTCCAGTCTTCTCCAAAAATAGTTTTCAATAAACCATCAACATCTTTTGTCTTGGCATCCGAAAGTAAATGGCGTGTTATTTATGGACGCTCTTTAACTACTGTGGTTCTCAGCCTCCCATTCTAAATTGGGCATGAAAGACTGCTTAATTTTGCTCAGAGGCCTCTCTATCAGGCTTGAGGTTCTTTTACGTGCTGTAAATCTACAACACGGGACCAACGGCTTTACTTCCCTTCCGAAGGAAGCCATGCTAAGGATTTTTACACCCGAAAAAATCCATCGTCCTCCGCCAGGTTTGAACCCGCGACCTTGGGTATATAGTCAGCATGGTAACCATTACACCACGGAGAGCGACTCTTAGCATCTGGGATTGGATGCTAAGGGGTATTTCAGGTATTGGTTGGCAGAAGAGTTTCTTCGTGGTCCATCCACGTTTCAGAAGAGATTTCCGCTATGGTAGCTCTTGCTGGGATTTGTAGAATGCAGTTGCATCCGCATCAATATGAATGTTTTCCATAGCTTGATACCTTTTAATGAAAATTTGTTTCATTTCATTGATGTGATCTAAATTTCGTAAGCCTTTAGATAGTGATTTCATGTCCATCACTCTCCAATCTTCACCAAGGTTTCTTACTTCACCCACTGACTGATAGACCTCAATATACTCCTCTTTTGTTACAACTGTTGGCTTTTTTCGTAGAAGTTTCTCCACTCTACCGAAAACGCGGTCAACAGGTAAGAAAATGTGTCCTCGAACTGGAAAAATGAGGTGTATTTGTTAAACCGGACCATCATGTATTCCAAGAAAATACATGAATGTGTGAAGCACGATATTGTTCTTGTTTTGAGCTCCACACCCGTCACAGAAAAGTTTCAGTACAGTTTTATCTTTAAAATCGACTGATTTCACACTGACACGGCACAAACTGTAACAACTTATCTGTCTGGAGTAAGATGCTTCTTGTACAGGACTCTTTGGCAGTGGCTGGACCTGTTGCAAATCAAAACAGAAATTCACTGCCTGTTCATTCTTTTCTCGTAAAAGTTCATAGAAGGCATTTGCCCTTTTTTTGTAGACACTTTTCTGTGTGATAAGCTGTATCTTTTCCTTTTTTGAAGCCACCTTCATTTGCTCATCAATTCTTGCGCAGAAACTGCAGATATCTGAAGCAGGACTCCTAAATCAAATGTTATATTCATTCACGAATATTCTACGGAACATAGATGTAGACACTTTGTTGTAATTAGCCACAGATCTGTTGTACAGCGCACTTAGTTTCTTTATACTTAATTCGCTGTACAGATACAGCAGTTGTGATTTTTGTCGGTTGTAATGCCTTTCAGTACAATGCAGATTGCCTATAAATTGTCTAACACTGTTCTTCTTGTCTGCAGATTTATGACTGACGCGATATCCACCTCCATATTCCTTTATTGCTTTTCCTTCTTTTATTTTGTTTGCTATACTATTCAGCCGAGTAGATTTCATTAGGGTAATATGCATGAAAAATTTCTTGCACACTGGGTATACTATGTTTCCATTTTGTGCGAAAAGAGTGTAGTTAACATTAAATTTGCAAGGTTTACTTTCGCCTTCATTGTTTCGAGGTCGCTTTCTTTGAATATTTTTCAGCGACATCATCCGTGCAACCATCCTTTCTTGAGATGCTTTATCATGAACATTATAAATTAATTGCCTCAGGTGCAGTGCATCTCGTGGTGTATTTCCCAAAAAGAGAACTGTTTATTTTGGTGTGAACATGCATGAAAAGAATGGAAGCCTCTTGGTGCAACATACCGTTTCCCTTTATCCTTTTCACGTTGTGATTCTTTCCTCTTTCTCTTTCTGCTGCCCTAGTTTGTACACGTTCTTCATCCATTTCACTCACTAACTAAAAAGCTGACCCAATAATTGCAGTTAATAGATATTAGAATACAATATTACATGAGAACACAGAAGCACTACAATAATCATACCAGCTGCTCTGCGCGAGAATACCTGGCCTAGAATGGAATGGAAATCACATGACTTAAACCACAGCCTCCTATTGGTTGTATGGACTAGTTCTTCTTTGCAGGAAATTTATACGTGGACATGTTCACGTTTGCTTTGAACCACGCATTTTCACAGGCTTATATCACGGAATATATTTGGGTTTGCTTCAATAGCATGATGTATATACATTCCGCTTACCCTCTAATTACCATTCCATACCGTAACTAATTTTTTTTTAAATTTTGGACATGTTCGTGTTTGCGTGTCACCTCCTCAAATAAACAAGCCTTCAAACACATTTACACCTTCCATTCACTTCTGGTACTCAAAGACCACACTTTTGTTTTCTCTACATCCCATCTGGTTGTCTAAACTTTCCTTCCTCATCTATTGCCTTAATGTTAGCAACTTCTTGTTTCATCAATAGAAAATAAATATCTTTGTTAACCTTCTATTTCACACATAGACATTCACCGCAGACCCTGATTTATACTTGCCACCTTCCGCTTTATTATGAGATATATCACATGAAATGTCCTTATTTGTTCTCACGGTATCAGGGGCATTAGCTCTGTTCATTAGCCTTCTAAAGAGATATGGAGCCTGACAGTTAAAAATGCAAATATTTGTAATTTTAACCACATTAATATTGGAATCCACAGTGAAGCTCAAAAATTAAAATTGGGGGACAACAACAACAAACAAAAAACCTAGAACACGTTTCACAGGCTGTTGCTGCATCATCAGCTAGAGTTGATGTCTGAGCCTGGTGAAAACGAGTCAGAAGACTGGAATTACATCCTCCTCTTTTGGTGGTATGACGAACCAGTAGTTTCAAACAAATATGGAAGATAATCTAGACTAGGTTCATCAAACCACCACCAGAAGAGGATGTGACTTCTGACTCAGCATACTCACTAGGCTCAGACAGTCGATTATAGCTGATGATGTGGGAAACATCCTAGAAACTTGTCCTAAAATAACGAAGTTTAAGAGTGTTAAGCTCAACTCATTTTTAAAAATTTCAATATTTAATTTTTTTGGCTAGCACCTGCTTTCAAGTTGTGCTCATCATGTAATGCAATTAAAATACCTTCGGGGAGACTTAATAATTGTTCTCTATCAATGTAAAACAAGTATAAATACCTGAAGTTCAAATGCTCTTACCTTAAGCATTAGGTCTGCAATGACTATAATAGGCCTTCTGAGGACATGCGCCAATGCCAGAACATGAACTTCCTCAAGACTTTCATAAGTTGCATTCTCTGACACGTCATCACTGCAAATTTAAAATTGTATTATCATTTTGTAACTTAAAAATCTATTGCATTCAATGTCAAAATAACACTTGCTGCACTTACATGTTTTTATCTATGATCATACTGCGTCTTCTTGAACCTTCTGATTTTCTGGGTTCTGTTGATGCCATATTTACTATGCTTTCCCATTCCTTTCTCCATTCTTCTTCTGAGTATACGAAACCTGCCTCTTTATTCAGTTTTGTCTGCTGCCACCTCCAGCGCCTCCAGAGAGCATCCCTGCATTCACTTCCTGTGAGAAATCCATGGAGGGCCTTTCGAAGTGTCAACAAACGATCATGAAAGCCCCACATTCCTGTTGGCAATTAAAATGAAGTGTAAGTTAATCAGTATTTCAGTGTGTTTGATTCTGCTAATGAAATGCTTAAAGCATAAAAGAGTTGTATAGTTCAAAATGATACAGTCTTAGTCATATACTAAAATAATTTCCTGTTCTTAAACTGGTTCTATTTAACAGCTGTTTTGTAAAAATAATATCTGGTTTACAGTAAATGGGAATAACAAAGATAAAATATGTGTATTATAATGTCCGCATTTACTATTAACAAGAGTCTGGGGATTGCAGACTTGTTTGAATTTCAACTTTTCTGTTTTGGTATTCATATTGAGTGTAGCTGTCATCAGGTAATAGTTTAAGAAGCCCATGATTTATATATATCACAGAGCACTCTCAAATTATAAGTTCGAAAAAACAAAATTGGAAAACTAAAAAACATTGAGCAACAAGAACAAACAAGTTTAAAGTAAGTTATTTATGTATCATAAATTATTAAGGCTGGCATCTTCAGATGAGGAATCAGAACTAATAAAGATATGGTTTTCAATAGTTGGTTAGTTTGGACTATGTTGGGTGAAATGGGGGTGAAAAACATTATTGGTTAACAGACTTTTACAGAAGATTACAACCTCCCAGCTAAATATTGGAGTGCAAGAAAATGAATGATTTCATTATCAAGCATTTAACATTAGATACCAACCAACCAACCAACATTATTGACTAATAACAAACAAATGATATCCCAATGAGTGAAATTAAATTTATCATCATTGGTAGCATTTCCATTCTATTGTGAACCACTTGATGTATCATAACATTTAATCCAAGATTCATCAGCAGTAATAATATTCCAAGACAAATTTGAAGTGTCACTTCAGAGTTTTTCTGTACCAATCAATACTTTGTTGCTTTTAACAGGGAGTTAGTTTAAGTATGTAACTGTTGATGTAAAATACTTTGGATTTGACCCATATCAATGCTTGATGTCACCCAAATACATTTGTAAGATGCCCCTTGATCTTTTACAAGTATTGCTTGAACAGCAGCAATATTTTCATCAGTAACAACAGATCTTGGATGTCCTTCATGAAATTTATCACTAAGAAAAAACCAATCTCTCTTTAATTTACTGATCAATTATAAAATGTTACCTTAGATGGGGTTTCTTCTCTAAATTCATTTCTAAGTTGAACTTCACCTTATTTAGGCATTTAATGAGTTTAAAATGTAAAAAAAATCATATATCACTTTTAGATGAGAACAAAATCCTTAAATGATAATAATTAACAAATTATTTGAGCAAATTGAACAAACTACACAGTATTCAACTTGCAAAGCATTAGAAAGTAGCTGTCCAATATAAATACATTTAATTTGTTGTTAGAAACATGGCATTCTGCAACTTTTCAGCATTGCCATCATTCTAAGCTAAATTTTTGGAAAACCTGAACTGTTATTTTGCTTGCTATACATTTGAGGATCCTGAGATTACTGAAAAAGTAGGAAATAAAATATGCAGAGTGCATCGTCATGGATGTAAAAGATCACTGGCATTCTTTCACAAAACAAACATTTTAAATTGGCATTCACTCAGTACAAATAAAATTAATGAAAACATTTATCTTAAATTCTTGGGCGCCAAGATACTAGGTGTGCCTATGTATAAATTGTTCCTAGCCGACCTGATCCACAGAGGTTGGTTTCCATGATGAAATAATGTACAATTCATGCAACCAATGCTATAAGTCCATACCCCTCTAATCTACAATATTTAAACTGCATGATGGTGATAATATTTTTCCATTTATTTAACTTTTCTTCACCAGCCATTGTAGCATGTTGTGTTGTTTCATGCTGGACTTGGTTGTGTGTGTGTTTTTACATGATTTCTTGCAGTTTTTGGTTACTGTACATCACAGAATACGATAATGGAACAATAAGAGGAGAGAAGGAGAAAATTAAATCAGCATTGCTGGAAAGCAATAGTTGTAGAGATTTTTCAATTAGAAATGATGACAATATTAACATTTAGAAATCAATATTTTAAATTGTTGTAATTCATGAGGACTCAAATTACATTCTTAAAAGTGTGTGGATATGTGAAACAGTACATCAAAAGTCATTGTACAAAATCTCAAATCGACAGGATCAATCTCAAAATTGAGGAGAGTGTAAATCTGTAAGTTTCATCTCATTGCTTCTACATTCCTGCTCAGGCACACACCAAAATGTATTATTTTGCATTTCTTTCTCATTATTGCCTAAGCTATTTGTGGTCATGCTTTGCATTTCTCTGATCATGCGCAGATGAGAACAGCCATGAGTGAATGAAAAAAGACATGCAAAGTAGAAGCATGCAATACTGATAAAGAATATTCCATTTAAAATTATGATATGTTTGGTAATGTAATATTAGTAGAGTTTTAATATCACAATATACCTTTACATACTTTAGCAATGCTCATAAACAGATGACTCATCAAATATATGTATTTAAAATTAAAAAGTCTAAAACCTGAAGCACAGCTCAGACATTATATACTTTCAGAAATATATCTAACATTTTTCATACTACATACATAACACCGGCCTGCAAAAAACAATTTTGTTTTTCTTTGGCAAAAGGTTGAAGAGGTATTTACCCTAATTTAGATGTGCTGATCTCAAATATGCAAACCATTTTTGCCTATCATGTAGAGTTTTTTTGTTATTTGAAATCAAAATTTTACATACTGTTGTAATTTTGATAGAAAACACCATAATAGAGAATATATGTAATTTTAATGGGACATGATTAAAATGCAACAAATATACAAAAAAGTAACTTGTTCATTGCTAGAATGTATGAATGTCACTACAAGAACTCTATTGTTTGCTGCACTTTGATTGAATGAACACTGTGTTGATTTGCGTTTGTGTTCCTCTGTAGTGTCATTTCACACCAACAGTAATCTGATATCATGGAGACATCCCATGTCCCTGATATCTTCATTCCATTTATTTTATATCCTGATGAAACCGCTTGCCATGTTTCTCACTGAATGCTCCTAAATTAGCAGGAAAATAATCCAAATGACTGTGCAGGAAATGTAATTTTAAGCTCATGTGGCAACCCAATTTCTGGAAGTTGTACAGCATAGTTTTGAGAATCTGTTGATATTGACATGTTTAACATTACCCACAAATTTGCTACAAACATCCTTCAATGATTCCCATGTCCGAAGCTGTGTTTCGTTCATCGTCATACTGAATGTCGGATCCTTCATAAGCTTCCAAATTTGGGGATCGTCAAAAACACCTTCCTTAATTTTGGCATCCAAAGTCCTGGAAATTTCTAAAAGCAGGGACTACCTCTATCCAAACTCTTTATGTACTGTTTCATAATTCCCAATTTAATAAGTACAGGGGGGCAATAACACACTTTGAGTATCAATTAATGGGCAATTTACAATGTTATTATTCTTCAGACACGTATTGTTTCCTATTGGGCCACTCAACACACTAACCAGTGATGATCCCTGTCCCAAGAGTACCACTCACACAGAAAACATGGGAACTTTGAATATCATCCTTGCTGCCTTAATATGATAACACACACTTTTAAATCACAGCACAATAACCACATTGTAGTTCATTGTACTTCAGTTTCTGTTATGCCATTTATAAATTGTGATAGTTTTCATGAAGAGATGTTGAGTGGGTGAATGGCACTGAAGCAAGTTTATTTCCATTATGCAGAAGAACACTTTAGAGACTTCTTTTACTGGAATCAATTACACAATAACCGCATTGTAGTTCATTGTACTTCAGTTTCTGTTATGCCATTTATAAATTGTGATAGTTTTCATGAAGCGATGTTGAGTGGGTGAATGGCACTGAAGCAAGTTTATTTCCATTATGCAGAAGAACACTTTAGCGACTTCTTTTACTGTAATCAATTAATAGACACCAGTCCTTTACTTGGTAGATAGTTCCAAGTCAACAAATCAAGCCAGGGATATCACAGCAAAATACAAGTTTGTCTTCGTGAACAAAAAACTGTGGAATTCTTCCTCCCAATTTCTGTGTATGAATTTGTCCCAGGAAATAAAAGATTTCTCTCTTTTAATCTTGATCCTTGAAGTTCACTCTTTTCATTAGTGAGGCCTAGGTCACACACCAAATAATTTGTCATCCTGATTATAAAGATGTGGAGTTTTATCTTACACATCCAGTATAAAGGTTATCATCATCATCACCATCCTCTACATTTGAAGATGGTAACTGCAACTCTCTGGTAACTGTATTGGTCGTTTTGGGACAGGAATATTGGGTTCATGTGGTATGGGGGCTATGGTAAATGGAAGGCAGGGATACACAATGTGCCTTTTGTTTTTCGTTTTGAATCAGGACACTTTACATACACAAAAATAACAGTCGTCAAAATGATTTCTTTGTTCCCACTAAACCATTAGGATTCCGAATGGCATTGATGGCAACAACCCTTTTTAACATTGCTGCAGGCTTTCCACACACGTTTTACATATAGGGTGCACAACTCTTGTCCTGATCGCCTAACTTCATGTTAAAATATGCCAAGTACAGGCTTTTTATAAATAGCATAATATTTCGCTTCTGGCCTGTAATTGCACATATATAACAAAGAGTTGGGATTGTTCACACATTTTTGCCACAGAACATCACTGCCTCTTGCCATTTTAACACAAACTAACTTACTTATTTTCTAAATTGACTTCAAGTGCATATTGAAACTTGTAGAAGGCGCGATACACGTTCTCACATTCTCCTCTCAGACTACAGAGGAACATGATCTTAGTGTTTTGACCTTGTCTGACACTGCGCTTGCACAAACTGCAACTGTTCTATTTGTTATTCCGGAGTTCCTGTTATGATTACCTACTCCTCTCCAAAACAGAGCACGTGCAATATTTTCTCTCAGACATGTCCATACCTGCATTCCATACAACAATCCAAACCTCAATTACAACAACAAAGCTCCATTAGCATAAACATGAGACAGATTTGTGACAAATCTCTATGTGATACGAAACAACTGGTATTATTTTTTACTTAAGGACATTAAATGTAACGTATATCACATACAATTACTTTTGCTGGAAAATCTCTGCAGCCCGGTATAATTTGTCAGAAATTTTAATTATTCCTGTAAAAATTCATCTATTGTGTAGAACTGGTGATCCAACAGGTATGCCATTAATACTTTTATAATGTTGTCTCTTTTGTTTTGTTCTTTAATAGTTTCTGGCAATTTCTGCTATGTAGTTCTGTGATATGTGCTTGTGTTTAACCTTTGTACATGCATATCACTTCTTTGTCTTGTTTTGTAATTATGTATACTGTTATGTTCAGTACAAAGTGCTCATTATCTGTGCTGCAACTGTTTTTGAGGTGTTCTATGCACTTGTAAACATGCATACATGGTAATAAAAGAATTTGAGATTTTTTTTAAATATGGCTTACAAGAAGTTTGGAGATTTACTCCAAACATTACTCTTATTATTTTGTTTTATAACATGTATAGCTTTTTTTTTTGCGATGGGAGAGTTTCCCCATGGCAAGAACCCATAATTTAATCTTGAGTGTACATATGGATAATAAATATTTATTAGTACGTGTATATATACAGTTTTACTTAACATTCTAAACATGAAGCAGATACTACTAAGTTTGTTTATTAGGTGTATAATATGTTTGTACCATTTTAGATTTTGTACAATCCATACCTCAAGAAATTGTATTTGTTTAAAATAATTTATGTATAATAAAAACAAGAAATAATCCAAAAATAGAAATGGAGTTTTTTTATTTATAGATACTCTTTTAACGGCTATGGTTCTCAGTGTCCTATCCTATACTGGGCACGAAAGATTGCTTTATTTTGCTCAGAAATCTCTTTAATAGGCTTGAGGTTCCTTTATGTGCCATAAATATTTGACACAGGACCAACAATTTTACTTCCCTTCTGAAGTATACCATACCAGGATTTTTATATCTGAAAAAATGTGTCGCCCTCCACTGGATTTGAACCTGCGACCTTGGATATATAAAGTTAGCATGGCAAGCATTGCACCACAGATGGCAACAAATGACCAACACGGAACCTTGTGAGATACCATGTTTTATGTTTTGTGTGTTTGACTGCATTTAATATATCCATTTTTTTCAAAACTTGTTTTCACTAGTTGCTTCTTTTCCTCAAGATATGACTTGATCCAGATTAGTCATGACCCCTTATACCCATTTTTTCCAATTTATTAAACAATATATTATAATTTAATACATCAAATGCCTTTGATAGGTGGATAAAAATCCCTAAAATATTAATTTTATTATCAAGTGCTCTTAAAATATTATTAACAAAACATTGTAAAGCAGTTTCTGTGGATTTAGATTTTCTAAAACCATGCTAATGATCTGATAGATTGTTTTCCTCTATGAACTCAATAATCTTCTATTAAACACTTGTTCTAAGATCTTTGCAGATCCAGATAAAAGAGAAACTGGCTTGTTGTTTCAGTTTTGGAGCCTTTTTTATACAAGGGCTTAGCTTTGGCTATTTTAAGTGCCTGCGGAAAGTTTGTTTGTTGAAACTATTATAGATGTCAGCCAGGGGCTGTGGCATGTATTCTGCACAATTTTTTATCACCATGTCTAGGATATCACGTATACCACAGAAAATTTAGATTTTCAGGTTTTTCTTGTTATCTATCTCATCATCTTTTTTGTTAAAATAATACTTGTCTATGTACCCACTAAAAACATGATTAAAAGCCTCCATTACTAATCTTGGATCGATAATAATGGTTCCATTATCTTTTAAATGTATATTTTCTGACATAGTATCCTTAAAGTTTTGATGCTTTATCACTCTGCACATGGCTTTCATTTTATTTGGAGCAGTATGAATGTACTTATCATTTGCCATCCTTTTTCTTGACATTTCACTTTAGTTAATATTGTTTTATAATTTTTCACATAATTTTGATAGATTTATTTCATCCTTTCATCATATATATATATAGTTATTTTCCTGGAGTTGCTGAATTCGGTATGATATGCACTTTACACATTGCTTATTTCTGTATATGTACCTTTCCCTCTATTTGTACATTTTTATACCCTACCAACTTAATTTATTTACCTCTTCTATAAATTACAACCTCATCTGTTCATTTATTAAGATCTTCTCTTTCTTTAGTGATTTTCCTCCCCCATTTCTCTCTTACTTTCCCTGTATAATTACCTAGTTGTTTCCGAAAAGTTTTAAGTAACTCTGCTGGTAACTTTTCCCAGTTTTTGTTCCATATTATGTCTCGCCACATTTTGGTTTCCTCGCATCTAATTATACAGTGTAAATTGTTATATACATTGACTACCTTAACTTAACTAAACTTTGCCTAGATCAGAATTACTTCACCTTCAACAACAGAACATACCAACAAGCTATGGCCTTAAAATGGGTAACCCAATTTCACCACTTCTGGCAGACCTTCACATTAGCTACCCGGAAACACACATAACCTCAGCATTCCCACACTTCTTCAAGACTTGGTATAGATATGTTGATGACATCTTTGCCATTGTCCCCAACGTTTCATACAGGACTTCCTCAAATTACTCAACATACATTTCAAAATAGAAATTGAAAAATCTGATGTGCTCCATTCACATGACTTTCTCTACATCTCTGCAACAAATTATTGTTAAAAAGTTTATGTTTCTATTAATTTCATGCTAATTGACAAAAAATTAGCAGAAATAGTCTTATTACTTGCTTCCTTATAAGTAGAAGAGTACCACAGGTTAAAGTGATAGTCAAAAGCTGGTTGCTATGTGACTGAAGTTCCTTTATTTGTATGGACAGGAGTTGACAAATTCCTGTATGAGAAAAGTTAAGTTTTCCGAACCTGGAAACAAAAACAAGGAATATCTCAAAAACGATCAACTCCACGAAAAAATGTATACAACATAAACTGTGTGATTTAATGTGTTCTACATTTTATGGCTGGTACATTTTTGTCTATCTTTTATGGTTCAGCAGTTGCGCAAAATTTCATAAAATTCACTCAGAATAAAGTAGTCTTCAGAGGCTATTCCCAGAAAATTCAAAACATACATTTTATTTGTCAGGTAAATATCTTTAATATACAATATTTTAATCAAAATCGTTAGCCATTTTTTAGAAAATCAAAATTTTTGAAAAATGTTCCATGAAAAGGATAGTTTGGGGTGGGGGGATTTTTCTCAAAATCTTCGTGTTGCATCCCTGGAAGATACTAAACTTAAATACCAAGTATGGTATTTTACCGACTTTTCGTTTTTGAGTTATCATGTTCACAGACACACACACACACATGGACCTTTTTCTGAAAATACTTCATTTGGATACAGGGGACCCTAAAACATATATTTCTGGTGAAATCTCGGTATCAAATTTTTTGGTGGAGTGCAATACCTTCTCTATACACTATGTACATAGTACATGTAGGGAAAGTAAAAAGATTCCATTTCTAGATATGAAAATAATCAGAGAAGGCAACAAACTATCCTTTGGTATCTATCACAAACCCACACACACCAACAACTATATGAAGAATTATGGCCACAATCCTATAGCGCACAATCATGCATAGACTAGTCTTCACACCATTAAAAGATGAAGAATACAAACACATAATATCTACTGCAAGAAACAATGGCTTCAACCAAAAATTAATAGATAAAAAAATAAAAAAATTCAAACAATAGAAATTAATCACAGAAACCACAAAATTGAGCACAGCAATAGATAAACCTTGTTTCAAAAAGTTCTTATCACCCAAAACTACACCACAAGTTTCAAAAAAATATTCAAAAAAACGTAAAATCGCACTTGTCCCCCAGAATAAGTTTAGCCTACAAAGATTGCTCTGCAACAACCAAAAAGACCAAATCCCAGAACATAAAAAATCAGGAATCTACAGAATAAATACTGCAGATTGCAACAAATCTTGCATTGGTAAAACAAAAAGACACCTTGAAACAAGACTTAAAGAACAGATGAGAGCAGTAAAATACAAATAAACTGACAAATCAGCCGTTGCACACCACTTTTGGTCTACTAACTATGAAATAGTACCTAACATACACCTTTTAAAACCCACCAGATATGCTGGAGAGCTTGACATCTGGGAAAAAATCCACATCATTAAAAACCAATACCCTGTATTCAACTTTGAATTGCAGCCACTAAATATATTGTGGAGGTTCGTCACTCAGCCACCAGAGACCGTCACACCTCAAATTAGAACACCCTTTGGAAATTCAGTTGGAAACCATCGACAATGATGCCCACATGGCTTCGAAAATGTTTGGAAAAGTTATATGTAAGTGATACTTAACTGTTACAAAAAAAACTCAAAATATATTCATTTCATACGTATCCTTGTTCCAAAACACCTTTTCATTAAAATTATTCTTAAACTAGCTGACCTGGTGAACTTTGTTCTCTGTGGTTCTCATTCCTGTAACTGAATTGGAAATAGAAAAAAAAAATTAAACAGATTAAAAATACAAAAGCAGCTGGGTACAACCAAATATCTATAAATGTTATAAACGCTCTACTAAAGAACATCATTATTCCTTTAACATATTTATTCAATTTTGCTATACTGACAGGTGAATTTCCAGACAGCATAAAAATGAATATGATAGTACCAGTATTTAAAAATGGTGACCCATGTCATATAAGAAATTATAGACCTATATCATTGTTAAGTTCTTTTTCTAAAATATTTGAAAAGATATTGTATAATAGACTCCTTAAGTTTTTAATAAGCTACAATGTGTTAACTGTAAATCAGCATGGCTTCATACACGGTAAATCAACTAGTACTGCCTATGTTGAACTTATTGATTTTATACATGATTGTATGGATCGAAATATGCATGTAGTTGGTCTGTTCTTTGAACTGTGTCGTGCATTTGATTTGATAGATCATCTGTTTTTAAAAACCAAGCTTTTATCATTTGGGTATAAGAGGCATGGTAAATGAATTAATCATGTCATTCGTTAGATCTAGGGAATCTGTAGTTAAGTGAAGAACTATTACTCCCCTAGTTATGGAGTACCACAGGGTTCGGTCTTGGGACCTTTGTTGTTTATTTTATGTATTAATGATTTAGAACATCACAGTGATGTAGACTGTTTAACTATGTATGCAGATGATACTTCAGTTGCAGTATGTGCCAATAGCTTCGATGAACTTAATTTGAAAGTTATAAATTCTGTGAATTCTTTTAAAAAATGGTGCATTGCAAATAAATTTATTTTAAACCTTGACAAAACTGCTGGCTTGTATTTTAGTAACAAAAAGATTTTAACAAATATAAATTTTAATATGGGTGGTACTATTTTAAAGTATCTTGACAAGACAAAATTTTTAGGTATTGTTTTAGATCAAAACCTTACTTGGCATCAACAGATTCATCATATATGCACCAAATTAAATAAACATGCTTTGCTATTAGATGCCTAAAAATGAGTTTGGACATTAACTGCTTGCTTACTGTACAAAATGCCACTGTGCAATCAATTTTATCATACAATATTTTAATATGGGGATCTGCAAGTGAAGCAAATAGGGTTTTTTTAACTCAGAAGAGAGTGCTAAGAATAATTTTTAATATGAAGCCAAGAGATTCATTAAGGCATGTTTTTAAACAATTTTATATTTTTACTTTGACTGATTTATTAATATATAATGCTGTACTATTTTATAAAAACAACTCATACTTATTCATTCTCAACTGTGACGTTCACAATCATTTTACTAGAAGTATGAATGACATCCATACAGGAAAATATAAAACAACTAAATACTCAAAATCACCAAAGTGCCTCATAAGTAAAATTGTCAATGCTCTCCCATATGAAATTATTAAAATAGATGACATGTGTAAATTTAAAAGATCACTACGTTCATTTTTACATGACAAAACTTTTTATTGTTTAAGTGAATTGTTTAATTAATGTACATTACGTGACAAGTCTATCTGTACAGTATATGGCAACAGACAATAAATGAGCAAATTTTGGATTTTATTAAGTTCAATTTTTTATTAGGATAATACATTGATTTCTTGACGTTGATCAAGTTGTTCCTCCATGTTGCCCATGAAGTATATTTGTAAAAATTTATGCTGTGCATCTTCAAGAGGTTGCAATGACCCAATTTGATGGTGAATCTGTCCTTGTATCTACAAAAGCAAAAGCAAAGTCAGTATTACTCATTTATAAACATCTTTTTAGAATTAGCATACATAACACATAGGAATAAGTATAGTATGTTATTCTTCTACTGTATTGTGTGTAAGTACAAAAATAAATAAATACCATGAATGTCGGATTAAATCCTCATTCTTTGATAATGTCTGCCCCAAATGAGGTCATTTGGAAACAACCATTGTATTTTTGAGGTTTGCTAGAAAATGTCGGAATTCAGGTGTTTCGCCATGAAGCAATGAATGCAATGGCTCATGTGGCAGAGTCAATAATGGCAATTTCACTTTCCCACTAAGGCAGCACAATCCTGGAATTTCTCTGGAAAACTTAAATGCGCCACAATATTCGCAAACAACGTCCATTGGCCCTAAGCAAACGCAATTATGCAAGCAGTAATCAGTGCTGCAATCATATTGAAATGCTGCTCGATTCAAATCATTACTTGATAAATTTCTTCTTGTGCGTCGAAAATTATCTAGTTGTTGATCTCTGAGGTTTGCTCAACGATTTCGCATTGCCAACCAAGCCGTTCCATGGGCTGCCTCGCTTTGCTCTTGTGATTGAGAAGCACGAAGTCGAGCCATACTAATGCGGCGCTCTTCACATGCAATTTCTTGTTCTTCTTCAGTTCTTTCATTCGCAATGTTTTGAATCCTAGTTGCATTATGGGTTTGTCGGGAAAGATTCAATTGCTTTGGTTGCAGCATTGTTAATGATAATACCAGCACAATAAGCTAACAGAAACTCGAAACAAACACATCAACCGGTGAACTTCAAAATTTCTAATTGTCAAATTTTCAACCATACTTAACCATAGACAACATTACGTTTAGCTGTCAGTTGCGTTTTCTTATACCATTTTTAACAAATGAATGGCTAGACTGATGTTTTGACTGATACATTTTTTGTTTTTCTGTCTGTTGTGTTTCGTTATACCATGTTTTGTCACGTCCCATGGAAACAGGATAAAAAGAATCCTATGTCCGTCTCCTGGTTCTAAGCTACCTACTCACCGATTTTCAGCCAAATCGGTTCAGCTGTTCTTGAGTTATAAATAGTGTACTAACACGACTTTCTTTTACATATATATAGATTTATGGCTTACGAGTCGCACCAGACAAGATCAGTTCTTCAACAAACACCATATGCTCCACAACACAAAGTGTCATGAAGGTAAGAAAAAATGATCCTTACACATTCTTCAACATAGACTTCGATAAATAAAATATCAACTACAACTGGAAGAAAAAAGAAAACAGACGTGCATGGACATTTGTTTCATCAAACTCTGCATTTTGCGGTAACTCCCAATTTTGTAAGAAGAATTGTAAAATTCAGAAACAACACTCCCCAACAAAAATCAGTAGAAAAAAAAGTAATGCTCCTTGAACGAAACAAACATTACGCAACATTACACCAATTTGACCTATAAACATACGATCTCCATCTAAAACTTACAAACACTATTGGTTACATTGCATGGCAAAATTTACTTATTAACTTCCTACCGATTTTAAGCAAGAAAATGAGAAAAAAAAAACACAAAAACTAAAGAAGAAACTAAACAATCTGTTCAAAACTTGCAAATATGCATAGAAGCTAGTGACAGTGATGTGATTAAATAAAAAATAAAAGAATGAGTCGGTTTTTGTAACACAAACATCACTTATTTTTACTTACTGGGGACCGGTTTCGGGTAACAGTTGTTCCTATTTTCAACCCTTAATTCCGACTAAATTACAACAAAATAAAAGTTCCTCACCTAACCTCAAAAAGAAAACTCGCCACACAAAAAACACTCCATCTAACCAAGTTGTAAACATGTCCAGTCAAACATTCACCAACAATGAGATTTCATTACTTAATCAAGGCCTAAAAACATGTATAATCTACTCCAACCAAGCAGATGGCCTAATAGCAGACAGAAATAGCTTGTGCAGACTTAAAAGAAGATGATAAAAATGAATGTGAAATAGTACCTAAAGATCACAATCACACCAGAAATAACTTTCCAAATAAAAAACTCCTCCAGAACCTAAAATCCAAACCAGTAATATATACCAAAGCAGATAAAAGCAACACAATAGTAATATTAGATAAATCCAACTATATCACCAGGTTGAAAATATGTTGCAAGATAATATTTTCACAGAAATCAAAACAGAACCATTGAAGCAATGCATGAAAGACTACAACCTTACCATAAAAGCAACCAAAACAATCCAAAATAGCACAAAAAACAGACTGAAACCAAACCCAATTTTACCCAGACTTTATACCCTTCCAAAAAACTGGCAATGCCATGCAAACAATAGTCAACAATATAGATTCTTCTACATGCTGTCTCTCAAAATGATCATTACCAAAATGTCTTACGCATAAAGAACTCGTAGGATCTAATTAACAAAATCTCCACCCTTGAAATAAAACCTGAAGACACCTTAGTATCCTTCGACATCACAGCAATGTACCCAAACATACCAATTCCTCAGATGTTAAAATACCTGGAAATCTGGCTAACTCACAATAAAATAGAAAAAGAAGAATTAGATGACCACCTTAACTTAACTAAACTTTGCCTACATCAGAATTACTTCACCATCAACAACAGAAAATACCAACAAACTATAGGTCTTATAATGGGTAACCCAATTTCACCACTTTCGGAAGACCTTCACATTAGCTACCTGAAAACAGACATAACCTCAGCATTCCCACACATCTTCAAGACTTGGCATAGATATGTTGATGACATCTTTGCCATAGTCCCCAATGTTTCATACAGGACTCCCTCAAATTACTAAACATATAACAGAAAACAATACAGTTCACAACAGAAATTGAAAAGGATAACTACCTTCCATTTCTAGATATGAAAATAATCAGAGAAGGCAACAAACTATCCTTTGGTATTTATCACAAACCCACACACTCCGACAACTATATGAAGAATTATGGCCACAATCCTATAGCTCACAAACTTGCAGTATTCAATAGCCTCACCCATAGACTAGTCTTCACACCATTAAAAGATGAAGAATACAAACACATAATATCTACTGTAAGAAACAATGGTTTCAACCAAAAATTAATAGATAAAAAAATAAAAAGATTCAACCAATATAAATTAATCACAGAAACCACAAAATTGAACCCAGCAATAGATAAACTCTGTTTCAAAAAGTTTATTTATCACCCAAAACTAGACCACAAGTTTCAAAAAACTTACTCACACTTGCCCCCAAAATAAGTTTAGCCTACAAAAAATACTCTGCAACAACAAAAAATTGGATGTGTTCCATTCACATGGCTTTCTCTACATCTCTGAAACAAATTATTGTTAAAAAGCTTATTCTTCTATTTACTTAATGCTAATCGAAAAAAATTAGCATAAATAGTCTTATTACTTGCTTCCTTGTAAGTAGAAGTGAAATAAGGGAGTACCATAGGTTAAAGTGATAGTCAAAAGCTGGTTGCTATGTGACTGAAGTTCCTTTGTTTGTATGGACAGGAGTTGACAAGCTCCTGTGTGAGAAAAGCACAATTTTTTAAAGCTGAAACAAAAAATATGAAATATCTCAAAAATGATCAACTCCATGAAAAAAATGCATATAATATAAATTGTGTGTTTTAAACTGCTCTACATTTTTTGCATGGTAAGTTTTTTTCCATCTCTTACGGTTTAACAGTTATGCAAAATTCCGTAAAACTCGTCCAGAATAAAGTAGTCTTCAGAGGCTATTCCCAGAAAATTTGAGATATACACTTTATTTCGGATATAAATAGCTTTAATATACAATATTTTAATCAAAATCATTAGAGGCACTTTTTAGAAAGTCAAAATTTTCAAAAAAAGTTCCATGTAAAGGAGAGTGGGGGGATTTTTCTCAAAATCTTTGTGTCGCATCTCTGGAAGATACTAAATTTAAATACCAAGTTTGGTAATTTACCGACTTTTTGTTTTTGAGTTATCTTGTACACACACCCATCCATCCACCCACACACACACACACACACACACACACAAACACATGGACCTTTTTCTGAAAATGCTTTTTTTGGATACAGGGGACCCTAAAAATATATTTCCAGTGAAATCCCAGTACCAAATTTTTGGGTAGAGTGCAATACCTTCTCTATACACTATGTACATAATACGTGTAGAGAAAGTAAAAATACCAAATCCTAGAACATAAAAAATCAGGAATCTACAGAATAAACTGCGCAGATTGCAACAAATTTTACATTTGTGAAACAAAAAGGCACCTTGAAACAAGACTTAAAGAATGCATGAACAGTAAAATACAAACAAACTGACAAATCAGCTGTTGCACACCACTTTTGGTCTACTAACTATGAAATAGTACCTAACATACACCTTTTAAAACCTGCCAGATATGCGGCAGAGTCTGGGAAAAAATCCACATCATTAAAAAAACCATTACCATGTATTCAACTTTGAATTACTGCCACAAAATATAATGTGGAGGTTTGTCACTAAGCCACCAGGGACCGTCACACCTCAACATAGAACACCCTGTGGAAATTCAGTTGGAAACCATCAACAATGATGTGGACATGGCTTTGAAAAACTGGTCTGGAAAAATTATACCTAAGTGATACTTAACTGTTATAAAACCAACTCAAAATATATTCATTTCATACATATCACAGTTCCAAAACACCTTTTCATTAAAATTATTCTTAAAAGATTAATACTACAATAGATACCAGCACATTGCAGAATACAGGATAATGAAACAGCTGACTTTCTAGCCAAGAAAGGTAGTAAAATTACACCAAATTTATCAGATCCAATAAGTTATCACTCTATCAAAAGAATCATTATATCAACATATAATAAAAAAATTAAAGAAGATAATATATCATAAACAAAAGGAAAACCATGGGAAAATTTAAGTAATAACACGACCAGAATCACTACATTACCAAGAAAATCCTCTGTAGTAACTTTTAGACTTCTAACAGGCCACAACTGACTCAATAAACATTTATTCAAGATTGGTATAGTGAGATCTCCTCTGTGTCCTTTTGGTACATTTAAAGAAGATATGGATGGAAACCACCTATTCTGCTGTGCAACCTTTAGTCAGCATGATATCAAAATGCTGGAATGCAAGAGAGTGAATGACTTCACTGCCAACTACTCAACATTAACGACCAACCATATTTTATTAATGTTGGTATTACTTGCACCCCCTGCATCCCAGATTTCAATACCATATGCTTAAATGTGGATATATGATACCATAGTAAGCTATATTTAAAATATGTATGTTCTTGTGTTTTGCTAGTTATCTTAATAGGTACAGACCTAAGTTCAATTTTCTGCAGAAAAGTATATGTATTATATGTTAAATTTTCATCAATATTTACACCTAAAAATTTAAAGTTGCTGACCTGCTCTAAGGTACAATTGTTGATATTTATATTTAGTTTATCAACAAGATTATTAGACTTATGAAATACTGTAACTTTAGTTTTGTCCACATTTAGTTTTAACCCATTATGCAGAAGATATGCTGAAATTAGCTCAGGTACACCTTTCATTTTTTATATTAGTGTATCTCTGTAATTACTCCAGCATATTAAAGATGTATCATCCACATAGAATATGACTTTACTGTTTTCCGGCATAGGTAAATTGTTTATATAGATTAAAAGAAATTTGACAGTGCCTGTGATATTCCCTTTTCTCCAACTTATTTTGGTACATTGCACACAATTTGTTGGGTATGATGCTATTAATTTGTTTATGAGTCCTCTGAAGCCAGAGTGTTCTAGTTTGAAATTATGATCATGTATAACTGTGTCAAAAGCCACGGAGAGGTCTAAATAAATTCCTGCAGTCTTTTTATTGCTATCTTTCAGCTACAATAGTTCGTGCATATATTCTGCTATAGCTGTTATAGTTGAGAGTTTGTTTCTAAAACCATGTTAAAAACTGTTAAGGATGTTATCTGATTTTAGAAAACCATTTATTCTGTTTATAATAATCTTTTTGTATATTTTACTGAAAACAGAGGTTAATGTAATTGAATAAAAATATACCAATCCGAAACAAGAGACCTCCCGAAAACCATGTTATAAATTTATCCAAAAACAAAACCTTCAACAAATCTCAGTAGCCATACTCAACAAAAACCTAAAAACGTGAGTGAATTATTGCAATAAAAAAGAAAACTTAGCAGCAGATATAGACATAGCCATAAGCCACCTAAAAGAAATAGCAATTAAGAAGCAGTGTGAACCAATTTTGGATCAAGTACATTCAAGAATAAAAAGAAAAACTCTGCACCAAAAAATCATAAAATACCTAGCTCTGAAACCAGTTGTTTACACAAAATCAGACAAAGGCAACCAAATAGTCATACTAGATCAAGAATACAATTAAAGAATAGAATCCTTGCTAAGCAATCCGGAATATCAAAAAATAGCCACTCCACTAAGTAAAAGTATACAGATATTACAAGAAACAGTATCAAATTGTAAAACTATAACAGAAAAACAGAAATCCAAATTAAAGCCAGATTTACCAACCTTACCCATAATTATATACCCTGAATAAATGTTTATTGAGACTGTCATGGCCTGTTAGGAGTCTAAAAGTTGCTACAGAGGATTTTCTTGGTAATGTAGTGATTCTGGTCATATTATTACATAAATTTTCCCATGGTTTTCCTTTTGTTTGTAATACATAATCTTCTTCAATTTTGTTGTTATATGTTGATATAATGATTCTTTTGATAGAGTGATAACTTATTGGATCAGATGAGTTTGATGTAATTTTACTACTGTCTAGAAAGTCAGCTGTTTCATTACCCTGTATTCCGTGATGTGCTGGTATCCATTGAAGTATTAATCTTTTATTTAAACACATTAGTTATTTTATGATTTTGTGGCACTCTGCAATATTTAAGTTATTAAGTGTTGCATCAGATGTTATGGATACAATAGCTGCTTTAGAGTCAGATAATAGTACAACTTTTTCAAATTTATTTATATGATATAGTAGGTTTTTTAAGGTTTGAAGTATTGCCAAAATGTACAAAAAATGTAGATCTCATTAAGACACACAATTTATGTCCTTTACGTTTTTGTTGTGGAGGCAACGGTTTCTGAGATATTCCTTGTTATTGGTTTCAATTGTAAAGTACTTATATTTTTCTCAAGCAGGAAGTGTCCGTTTTTCTTTTGTTCTACTCTTGGCTGGGCAAAGAAGTGATTTGCAATGACAATCATATAATGACAGCTTTTAAAACATTTGACTATCACTTTAGCATAGCTCATTCCTTTAGGTCCCTTCTACTTATAAGGAACTAAGTAATAAGAACATTCTGCTAATATTTATCTTGATTAGCGTGGTGTAGAAAGAAGAATAATCTTTTTGTAAGAAGAAGATTGTAAGAAGTTAGACAAAGTCATGTGAGTGTAATACATCAAATTTTTCAATAAGTGGTTTAATGACTTAAATTACTATTGCTGGGGCAGATTTTTCATCTTTGAGATTTGATTCCAGAAATATTGTGTATCTGTTGGTCTTTCATTGTTGTTTCTTATGTAAGGTTAAAGGCATAAATATTTATGATAATTCCAAAGTAGCGGGAACTGTAGGCACACACCTTCATGTGTGCTTTTGGAATTAAAAAATTGGAGAAATTTCATGTTTAAGTTATCTTAAAAAGTAGACTTGCTGAAATGTTGCAACTCTGAATCTGTTAAAACTTGCCCATCGTTGTTTGAGCTTACAAGCATGCACATATTTTGCTACAAATCTGCATTAGTAGTTTATTCAATGTATAAAAATAGAGCACTTTTAAATCATATTTGAGCAACCCTTTTAATGAAAATGCAGTTTTGCTGCCTCAGTGAGAACTGACATACTCCCTATGATTGTGACTCAATAATCCACATGCTGTAATAAACATTTGTTGCAACTCCATGCAATGAAGCCTCAACTTGTAAACTAGTGGCTATTTCAAGATAGTGTTTGCAAACTGTATACATCTTTTGATCTTCTTTAAAGGAAAGCCATATGAATGCAAAATTCATGAGACTTCCTTCATGCTTAGTTCCCAAGGTTGTTTTGTGTTTGATACTTTTATTTCTGGTTCTATATTATGATTCTCTGGCCAAAAATGATGGGCAATGGCAGACTTGTCTATGTATTTGACAGACTCAGCAACCGTTAACAAGATAACTAGTTATTGTCTTTGTTACTTTTCTAACTTTGGTAACTTAATGGGTATGAATTTGGGCTCTCAGTATTGTTTGTTAGATACATTATAAGTGCAACACAGAGGTGGCCACATTGCTATTTGAATCAATTGTAATGTCCTTTACTTTCCACTGAATCCTTTATTGCAAGAAGGTGTAACATGCAGTAATTTAGTATTTGAAGTCCATAGATGCTTTGCAACCAAAGTTGCACAGAGACCCAAAATTGTGCTTCAAAGCCTATGTTGAATTAAGTTTCTGAAGGCATTTGTATTTTTCTGTCGTGTGAATTTGAATTCTGAAATTCTGTATATATCTAAGATAATCAATTAAGTGCGAATGGAATAAATCTGATTGGTTCCATTCACATGGCTTTCTCTACATCTTTGTATCAAATTTTTCTTAATAAACTTATTTTTCTAGTTCATACTAATCAAGATAAATATTAGCAGAAATGGTCTTATTACTTAGTTCCTTATAAATAAAAGGGAAATAAGGGAATGCACTGGCTAAACCGACACTCGAATGTTTTAAAATGAGATTGAAACCCATTTCACTGCATGACCAGGAGCTGACAAGTTCCTATATGAGAAGAGTTTAAGTATTTTAAAGCTGAAACCAATAACAAGGAATATCTGAAAAAGGACTCTGGGAAAAAATGTTCAAGATATAAATTGTGTATTTTAAGGAGATTTAAATTTTTTGTGTAATAAGTTTCTGTTTAACTCTTACAGTTTACTTATTATGCGAATTGAAAAAAATTAATCCAGAGTTAAGAGGTCTTCAGAGGCTATTTCTGGGAAATAAAAGATATACATTTTATTTGTCATGCAAATATCTTAAATACGAGAGATTTAATCAAAATCGTTAAAGCCACTTTTTAGAAAACCAAAATTTTTGAAATTTTTTCCATGTAAAGGGTAGTATGGGATGGGGGGATTTTCTGGAAAATCTTTGTGTCCCATCCTTGGAAGATACTCAACTTAAATATCAAGTTTGATATTTAACATACTTTTCTGTTTTTGAGCTATGCTGCCCACAGCTAATGTGCACAGCAGAAAATTATATAAACTGATTTTATTGAACCTATGAGAAAGATGCTGGCCTATGAATAGAATGGCATGGAAGGTTAAACCAAAAGTGATTTAAATACAAATGGAGTTTAGGTAAATAAATCATTAGATAAGTTGATCATTTCTTTGTTCACATCATATGAACCTGACAGTAGCATCTTAGTAAGCACCTAAGATTGACAAGATTCTGCAAACAATAGTGTATATCATTTGTGATATGACAAATTCCACACATAACTGACATTCAAATACATTTTTCTGGATAAATCAAAGTCTCCCACGCATAAGAGGTTTGAAATATGAGTTGAGCACATCATTCAATAGAGAAAACACAGAGAATAAAGGGATTACAAAGAGGTATGGTTTAAGACCATGAAATATTTACTAATGAATATTTCATAATAGACTGACATTTTTGCTAACTATCTTTACAGATCAAGTAGCACTATTCTAAATTTATTTAAAAGCTTAATCCAAAAATAGTTTTAGGCAAAATCTGTTTGTAGGGGACGACTTAAGCTTTATTGGAAAATTTTCAAAACAAAAATATTGCAATAATTGAAGGAGTTAGGATCCAAAATATGCTTTGTAACAGATTGACATTTGTGAAATTATGCATATTGTAGTGCATCAGAATAAAGACAATATACTTTTTTTAAAAAAAGGGCAATAAAAAATTGTTAACATATATATTTTATTCACTATTATTTAAGTTTCTTTTAAAAGCATATTTACAAGTAATATTAATTTTAATACATTGGGATTTCAGACAGAATAGTTTACAGTTGAAGCATTAAATATGTAGCTTCTATAAGCGCTCGTCAAATGTTGGATTGCAAGTCTACTTGCGCTTATGTTTGACTTTGTGTAGCGTTTGACTCTTCTCAGGGCGTTTTTTTATCGAGCTTGTTGAGCTTCACAGATCCAGACTACCTGGCGGCTTCTTAAATAATAAGTTGCTAGGATTTTTGTAGAATCGCAGTTTATTTTTATAGTTATTATTTTACAATTCCAAAGATAAACTGTAATCGCTCGATGCAATTCTTTACTTTGTTGAATGCTGTGAATCCATGGGCGCGTATAATTCAACACGAATACATTTTTATGCGTTATCTCTAAACAGCCTTTTCCATTACGCATGAAGAAGCCTCCTTCTTCATGATAACTTGGCTTCACCAGCCAGAAAATCAACATGTAACTATAGATACTGTTGAAAAACAAAATCACATCGAGAAAATCAAAACACTTAAATGCGACGAAAGCACAAGGAATAATACAAATTTGCATCCAGCGATTTCAACTTCGGAAGCAGAGGAATAAAAACAATTGAACATCAAATATTATAAGCATGACATAAAATGTCGGCAGATTTTGTGAATAATATATAAATATTGCCTCAAATGCCCCTTTCATGATGCTGTGAACAAACTTCTCTTTCTTTTTTTTTTTTTTTTTTTTTTATAATTCTCACATATTCTGAATTCACAATGTCGTGAAATCGTCCCCAACAATAAATCATGTACCACAATGCATTATTCATTCATGCTATAAACTTTCATTCACACAAAACAGGTTAAGTTCCACAACAATGCGCATTCTAACTTACAAAACACACTTACACTTACAAAATGAATTTTTACAATATACAATTATGTATCAGACTTTTTGTATGCACACAGTATCTGTTTGTGATACCGCCCTATAACCATATTCTTTGAATCTCTTAGTTCGTATGTGTGATCTCCGAAAACTTTGCTGATAATAAAAGAACCTTTATACAATAAGCTCATCAGAGAGTATACATTCCGTTCAGCATTGGAAATATTCTTTCTTTTTATTAACACCTCGCTACCAATGACAGGATTCCACTTAAACCTGTGCCTTTTTGCATGCTTTATCCTCAGTTCGGATTTTCTTTGTATCCTTTTAAAAGCCAATTCTGCTTTCTGTTCGTAGCTTAAAGAATTACCTTTACACATTACATCACAGTAATTTCATTTTTTTTACTAGGCTTTACCCCAGTCATTAATTCATATGGAGTGAATCCAGTGGTAGCATCTATGGAATAATTAACGACATTTTCAACATATTCACAATGTTTAACCCACGATTTATTATTATTGTGACATTAAAGTCTGAAATATGTTGAAATATTCCTCAAGCATCTCTCGCATGGGTTTCCTTCCAGGAAATACGCAGAGCTATGATAAAGTTTAATTCCATACTTTTGTAAGTTATTAAAACATTTTCTACTGGTGTGAACCATTGCATTGTCTGACAACATGGCCTCAATTTTCCCATACTTTTGTATATAATTGTTAGGGACACTCAAATTTCGCGACTCGCGAAAATTTTTAAAATGCTTAAAATTAGGGAATAAATGTATACGAAGACATATTTGATTAATTTAAATACTTTTTGACACACCATCTACTCGCGAAATTTTGAAATTCCCGCTCTATATACGAATTTTTAGGTTCACTCGCGAAATTTATCGCATATAGCAAAAAGATCACACATTCTTGTTATCAAATTTCGGTTAACGTTTTTTGCTTCCAGCTTAAGCTTTGTTAAGTGCCGTGGGAGTCTGTTAGCACGGTATTGGCTATCTTGTCAGCGTTCGATCGATAACAACAGCAGTCTGCAGTATCGGCAGACCAGCGAAGCCGTTGAACCAGCGAGATAGGAGCGCTCATATCCGGTATGCGCTGCGCACGCATTCTGTTACTACCCTAAGTAACTTCTTCTACGCGTATCCCACTAGTTCCTGTTCACCCATGCGTTCAGTTCGTTTTAACTAGCAGTAGCGTAGTTCTGAAATATCGTACAGCATGCCACCGAAAGTGAGCTTAGATGAGCGGGTAAAGCAATTCTCGCAGGACGGAATGAAGAGGTCGGGAGAAATAATGCTTTGCAGCTTTTGCAATAAAAGAATTCCATATGAAACTTCGGATGCTGTAAAAAAACATATTGCTAGCCAGAAACACGTGGATGCAACGAAAACGCGTAAGCGACAAAGAACAAGTTCGAGGCGGCTGAATGTTCAAAAGGAGCAAAGGTATGTAATTTCCACATTTTCTGCATTTATCTACTTCAATTCTGTGACAATTTTTATTTTGTTACTTAAGAGTTTGAAACTTGTGTGTAAAGAGGTAAAGGTGTATTACCTATTTAAAATTAAATGCCAGTTTACTTCCTTTTAAAGCACATGTTTTTAGAAATCAGAACATTATTTGGCTAATAGTAAAATATCGTGTGTAGTTGCACTCTTCGCTTAATCGCATATACTTATTTTGCTCAGTTATATGTTTTACATGATTTTATATCATATTTCAAATTTATTTTGGTTTATAACTTGACATCGGGTGTATAACACAACGCTGCTTTAGGTTCGCGGTGATTTAGCCGGTTGTATGACGCACGTTGAGGGACATGCGAGCACACTCTCACAGATATGAAGTGTAGCATACAAAATACGCGGGTAGGACATAATTTTTAGTTCTGTTAGGCCTGTTGCCGTTGAAAGTTAAAGCCTCCGATATCACCAAAGAAGTTAAAGGGGGCTATAAAAATGAAAAATAAGGCAACAAAAGACACGTTATAAAAAGGAACATAAACTGCAGCATTTTAATCTCAAAGAATCAATCTTAGAGATTCGCTTTCAAGATTTAACACATTTAAAAAGACATTTTGCAAAAGTTCTGGTCTATGCTTATATGTTTTCTTTTCTACTTTTACCAGGCTGCCAAACTGGATTTTGTCACTTCCACGGTTGAAATGATGATTTCAACAATATTCCATTGGAGAAGGCAGATCACCCAGCCTTCAAGGAATGGGTGAAGAAGAACGTTATTGGCGGTGGAGGCCTTCCAGGAAGCAATGTTCTCCGTAGAGAATATTTACCTCTCTTGGCAAACTCCAGGAAGGAAAAAGTTGTTGCAGCCCTACAGAACAAGAAGGTTGCTGTTATGGCTGACGAAACAACAGACAAGATGGGCAGGGCAAATTTCGTTGTTCTGCTGTCTACAGTGGAGCCCTCCAGATCGCAGGAGCAATATGTGGCTGCTGTCACTTCACTGGAGGTAGTGAATGGACGGTCCTGTGCTCGAACAATTACCGAGGCACTACGGAACACAGGGGTAAACTTTGACCAAGTAGTGGCATTAGTAAGTGACTCAGCCAGTTATATGACCTCCTGTTATGCTGGGTTATCACTTCTCCTGCCAGATGAGTCCCTACATATTCAGTGCTGGGCACACAAAATAAATCTGATTGGTGTGGTGTTGAAGGACTACTTGTCATCGCTAAATAAACTAGTCATTTCAGTCAAGCAGACTTTTCTGCATGCCCGAAAAAAAAGACATGCATTTCGGCAACTCATGTAGGAGAAAGGATCTGCAGCAGGAATGTTTCCAATTCCAGTGGCCACAAGATGGAATTCCTGGGTGGAAGCAGTTGAGTGGATGGCAGATAACTGGACCGTTCTTTTTGATTTTTTTCGCTCCATTGGTGGCAGAGAGTCATTTACTGCAGCATCTTCACACCTGCAGAATATTACTGATTCTGAGCTACAGATGCTTTATGTGCAAGCTCTGTTTGTGAAATCTTTAGCTTCAGTGATGAAGCAATTGTTGCTCAGCCTGGAAACAAATTCCAAACCGATGGCTGCAGAAGTGTATCCCAAACTTCAGAATTTGAAGCGCTTACAAATAGTTGCTGCCGGAACTTTCAGTGACAGAGTTCAGGAGGAGCTTGATGCCCTGAAAGGAAATCTCAGGGGAAGTTCGATGCAGGACATAAAAATTGCAGCAGGCCATATGCACACCAAGCTGGACAATCTTATGTTGGGGGACCCTGCCCGTGCATTTTTGGAGCCTGTGGCTGCACTCTTCTACAGGCAGAATGTGCTGTCACAGCCTGCTGCAGGAGACGAGCTGAAAACCCTTTTCCACAAAGTACCATCAATGAAGGGTATTCCCATCGATGAAGGACTGCATACTTACAGGGATCTTCAGGATATTCTGAAGAGCAATGTAAATATATCAGTAGAAGATGCTCTTCATGCAATGCGTGATGATCATCAACTTTTTGTTGATGGTGCCTTAAGGGCGCTGTGGGTTCCTGTCTCAAACGTGAACTGTGAAAGGTTTTTTTCCAACTTTTCGTGTGTGTTGACGGACCTCAGAACAAATCTCACAATCACAAACTTGGAGATGCTATCAGCTTATAATTATGAAAGTAAACCATAAGAGTGTGTGTAAATTATGCTTGCTATTAGCGTTTTTATATTTTAGATTGTATAAATTAATTATGCATTTATTTCTATTTTTGTAGGTGAGTAAGTTAATATCCAAGAATTACCGTATCCAAGAATTTTACCTTCTCACTCAAGAATTTTCTCTCTTATTACTCAAGAATTTAGCAACATTTTATTCAAGAAATTTGAGTGTCCCTAATAATTGTTAATAATTTTGTCTAAGCATGATGCGCTGTTTATTTTCATCATAGGAAAGATCTTTGCAAATTTTGAAAACAAATCGAACATGACAAAAATAAACCTAAAATTGAAATTGACCTATAGGCATTTCACTATGTGAATCAATTGCAACCAGAGCATTTTTCTTGTCCCTAATTTTAGTCTTAGGTATAGTATCATACTTAACATTTAAACTCTTGGCTTTCTGACATAAATCACAAGAAGAAAGTATTCTACTCGCCTTTTTATGTAAATGTTTTATGTACGCTTCTGACAAACATAAAGCAATTTTCTCTACATCTGAATGAATTAATGAAATGTGGAGAGATAAAATTAACTCATCCTGCATACATTTTGGTATCATAATTTTCCAGCTCTTATTCAAGTTACCTAGAAACTTGTAAACAACTCCATTCCTTTTTCCAAACTTTGATTCAGTTGCTTCATTAATCTCTGGTGCATCCCTCCATATTTTACTTACCTCGTCGTCTTCCGTTTGAAATCTTTGTAAATTTTTCAGTTTACAGGTCAAATCTGGATTCATTTTAATATTTAATTTAAAAATTTTTATCTCGTTACAAGGATTTTCAATGGTATCTGGTATGTGATCATTAAGCTTAGTTCTAGACAAAGTATCGCTAAATACATTTTCCTTACCTGAAATGTGTAGAACCTTTATTCTATATGACATAATCTCATGAATATAACGGGACAGTTTAGAATTAGTTAACTTACAGCTCTGTATAAACGACAAGCTAACGTGATCTGTATGAACAATTATCTCATGATTATATACGTACAACCTAAATTTTTGCAATGCAAAATAAATAGCACCTATCTCTAACTCTGTTATACATGCATTGCTCTCAACTTGTTAATGACCTTGATGCAGTAGCTATCATGTGTTTTTTATTGTTTTCATCATATTGGCAAAGCACACAGCCGAAACTTATTACACTGGCATCCGAAAAAATGTGAAATGGAAAATCATAATTAGGTCGTTCCAAAAGTATAGCAGATTTAAATAATTTCTTTACAGTTTCAAAAGCCACCTGGTGTTTCTGCTCCCAACACCATCTAACATCCTTCTTTAGTAACTCCCTCAAGGGTACAACTTCCTCAGCATAATTCTCAACAAATCTAGCAAAATTCCAAAGAATCATCTAAGTTGCTTCAAGTTCTTTGGAGGCGTGATAGCTTGGATTGCCACAACATGGGGATTCTGTCTTAAACCCTTTTCTGAAATCAGATACCCCAAAAATTCTATCTCTTCCTCAAAAAATTTACACTTTTCCAAATTTACAGTCATATTACTTTCTCCAAACTTTTTCAAAACATAATCCAAATGCGTTATGTGAGATTCAAAATTATCATCAAAAATCAAAAAGTCTTCTACATAATTAGAAGTAAAATCATTAATGGTATCCCCAAAAATGTTACAAAGTGCTTTTATCAAAGCTGGACTACTGGTGGATAACCCGAAGGCACATCTCTTGAAGAAAAAAACTTTACCAGAATGCAAAAAAGCAGTGTACTTGCGTAAATCTTCACTTAATTCTATTTGCCGGTATGAGGCAACTAAATAATGGAAAAATGCTTTGCTTGCATAACGAGTCCACACTTTCTGGCCTAAAATTGTCTGGGACGGTAAAAGAATTAAGTCGTCGAGCATCTATAGTCATCCTCAGCTTATTATTACTTTTATGAACCCAACATATCGGATTTAAGTATGCTGACTCTTCCGCTACCTCAATAATGCTATTTTTCAACATTTGCTCAATTACTTTGTCGGCTTGCTTTCTAATTGCTTTTGGTATGGGCCTGCACTTGTGTGAGTATGGAGTAATACCTTTCAATTCAAATCGATGAACATATTTGTTACATTTACCAGGCTTATCACTAAAAACAGGAATATTCTCCATAAGCAGGTCTCTTAACTTATCTAATTGCACAGTATTCAATCCATGGCATTATGTTAATTTATTTTGTATTTCCCTACACGCATTACCATATCTATCATGGCTGCTGTTTTGAAAATTTTTCACTCGTCTCCATGGAAACCATATTTCCATCCATATCATTGTTACATTCTAACTGAATACATTCCTCACAAATAATGCTTGGGCGTGACACAAAATCATTTAATTTATTACTCTCATTATTACCCCTATTCATATCAAGTGTGACTGCATCTATACCCTTATTAATCACAATATTCTCAATGAAGAACCTCTCTTCACAAGTCAGTATCATTCCTTTCACATATTATATCATCGCAGCATTCTTTCTCTAAAGGAATGACTATCTCATTATTCACCTCATCATTCATTTTTATATATTTCCCCCCAAAAGCAATTATGGTATGCCAAGCTAGTAAGAAATCACTTCCTAAAATAATATCTGCAGACAATCTCAGTACTACAAGAAAAATTACATCACAGCACCACTCTTGATATTCCAACTTTAAAAATGCTTGGAACTTAATCTTTCCTTCTTCTTACCTATAGCTACTGTAGAATATACATTACATATGGTAAATACTCTATCTTCCTTTCTAATACTAATTGATTGGAAAATTCTTCACTACATACGCAAGTGCTAGATCCAGTATCGATCCATATGTTCACCATCTTATTCATGACATTTATTTTGATTTGCAGAGGACTCATAAGTTTATTTTGCTCCGACGAATTCTGTACGTCACTTACCTTTCTTAAGATATTTAAATTACCCCATTGTGAGCGTTGCTTGAGGAATTTGTCAAGGCTGCAATTCGGAGTATAATTACAACCTTCTCCTAGTTTCCCGGAGGGTTTATAGCGCAAATTTTGTTTTCTGTGATGTCACTTTTAAAGCTTTCAGTAACCCGCATAATTGGAACCAATTTATTTTGTCCTGGGTTTGATTCCTGGTTGTTACTTGGTTCTCGAGAATTTCCTCCCTCTTTTCCGAAATTCTGATTCGCATTCTCGAATCTGTTTTCATTTGCTGCGTGGAAGGGAAATTTCATTCTGCTTTGAAAATTTTGCGGTCATAAACCTTGGGTTAGTTTGAATGAAATTCAACTTATGCTCTGCAGAATCCCCATCACTACGATTTTTGTCGTAGCGGCTACTTCTACCGTTTCTTTGATTTGGATAATCACTTCTGCTATTATTATTGTGATACCTAAAATCCCTTACATTTTTTAATGCACCATTAATTTTGAAATAACTTAGCTCCTTATAGCAGTCATTGCTGTTTCCTAACCCTAATTTTTGAGCATACTTTAGTTCTGACTGTGCCCCTTCCCCAGGAAATCTTTGAATGTCATCTTCCTGCGAAAATCTTGGATACCTTTCACTTCATACACTATAAATCTATAACAGTGGCAAAATCTTTAGGTCTAGCTACCACTAAGTTGTTATAATGTCCTTTGAAAAGTACCTTATTACCGACTGTATAATTTCATTTTCTGTTGGTCTTGGATTTAAGAACTTACACTTATTGGCAATTCTTAGAAAATAATCAGACATCCTTATGTCCTTCCTGGGGTCAAATCTTCCAATTGATAATTCTAAGCGCATTTTATTTTGTACAGCTTGCCCCCAAAACCTTGAGAAGCACAAATCTTTGAAATTACTATAGGTTTCATTGCTAGACGTTAACCGCATCCATTCTCGGGTACTACGTCTCAAGGAATTTCTCACAATGCTCATTCTGAATTCTTTAGGGATTCTTTTTATACTAAAATAATGATCCAATTCTTTAAAAAATTGTATTGGGTTATCAAAAATTGGAGCTTTCACATCACTCAACATCTGTCCATAACAGAGATGGTTGCCATGGAACTAGCCATGTTACCTTGACTCTCATCTTCACCTGAATGAAAATTTTTCTATCTCCTTCTCACACAAATTTCCATTGTATTTTTTATCACTACCAGTCCAAAAATCTTTGCTCTGCTTCCATTGTTGCCTTCTAAATCTATTACCAGTTCATTTTCTTTGTACAAGTTTGCTTTTACAGCCTCATTTATTTTCTTATCTATTTTTATTTGAAAAGCTTTTAACTTGCTATCAGAATCCTTGATTTTTTCACTTATTTCTACTCTGATTCCTTCTATTTCTTTTCTCAAATGTTTTCCCCCTTCTTCCACCTTTTTACACAACCTTTGACAATCGGACTTCATTTTGTGATTCAAAATTTTTATACCAGAATCTGCTTCACTAACTCTAGTTCTCAATTTTACCATTTCTTTTCCTCCTTTTCCAATCATTTCATTTACTTTCTTTTCAACTCTTTCCACTTCTTTCTTACAGATAATTCCAGGACATTAATTTTTTTACTTGTTTCTTGCGCATTTTTATCCACTTTGGATTCCAGAGCTTTCACTGCCATGTCTGTTTTCTCCAGTCTGGAGCTGAGCTCTGCATTGCTGTTTTTAAATTCAGCTCTTAACTCTGCACTGACTAATTCTATTTTTTTGTTTGTTTCAGCTATTTTCTTACTGGTTTCGTCTATCTTGACGCTATTCACCCTTAATTCTATGTTAGTGGCTTCTACTTTGTTATTTGTTTCGTCTATCTTAGCACTATTCGCCCTTAATTCTATGTTAGTGGCTTCTACTTTCTTATTTGTTTCGTCTATCTAGGCACTATTCGCCCTTAATTCTATGTTAGTAACATCTACAGCTTCCTTCATCTTTATCATAAGTTCCATAAGTGCTTGGTAGGAACCAGCCATTTCACTGCTTTCTACCACCACAATTATTTTTTTTTCACTCTCCATAGCAGATGTTATGTTTTTGCCACTTCTCAATAACATCAAATGAACAAAGATATGATGCTTACTAACACAATGTCTTTATAACAAGAAATTATAATGCACAAGAATGAAAATGCATATTGTGCTCACCAACAGGTGATGGAGAAAAAAAATTTTGTCTGAAAATGCAATGCTTAAAAAAAAAACAAAAAAAAACACACACACACACACACATATATAGAAATTATGGAATAATGAACCCAGTGATGACTCCTGGCGGTAACTGAAGAGTGCAATGGTTCATTCCAGCGTCTGAGACTGCTAGCAGATCATCCGTGAAGTCCTCCTGGTCGTTACGAGATATCGGGCGTCACTCCTCTCCAATTCCTGCAGGACTCTTGTCTCCCGACCTCCTGGACTTGAATCTGGCTGCTTGTCTTCCCATCTTTTTGGGTTCCCTCTTTGGTGATCCAATGGCTTCTTTTATTCTTCTTTCTTTATTATCTGGATCTGTTTTTCCTCGGGCCCCTTTGTGTTTGGCGCCACATTTGAAGCACTTAAATATGTAGCTTCTATAAGGGCTCGTCAAATGTTGGATTGCAAGTCTACTCATGCTTATGTTCTTTGTGTAGCATTTGACTCTTCTCAGGGTGTTTTTTTATCAGGCTTGTTGGGCTTCACAGGTCCAGACTACCTGGCGGCTTCTTAAATAATAAGTTGCTAGGATTTTTGTAGAATTGCAGTTTATTTTTATAGTTATTATTTTACAATTCCAAAGATAAACTGTAATCGCTTGATGCAATTCTTTACTTTGTTGAACGCTGTAAATCCATATAATTCACACAAATACATTTTTATGCGTTATTTCTAAACAGCCTTTTCCATTATGCGTAAAGAAACCTCCTTCTTCATGATAACTTGGCGTCACCAGCCAGTAAATCAACACATAACTATAGATACTATTGAAAAACAAAACCGCATCGAGAAAATCAAAACACTTAAATGCGACGAAAGCACAAGGAGTAATAAAAATTTGCATCCAGCGATTTCAACTTCAAAAACAAAGGAATAAAAACAATTGAACATCAAATATTATAAACATGACATAAAACTCATAAAATGTCAGCAGATTTTGTGAATAATACATAAATATTGCCTCACAGTATAGCTTTATTTGTAATAAGAAGTATTCATTTAAGCTTCTTTATATGATACTTTCACTTAAAAAATGAGGAGAGAGAGAGAGAGAGAGAGATGTGTTTTTCTCTGCCCAGTGAGAAAACACCAGCAGATGTTTCTTAAAGTAAAGCCCCTGATGTGACCACATTAGTTAAAAGGGACTATATAAATGAAACATGTCATCCTTCAGTCAAAGGGGAACATGCTAGCCAAGGTTGTGGGTTAAAATCTGGTAGGGCAATGGATTTTTTCGGGTTTAAAAATCCTTAGCATGACTTGCCTTGGAAGGGAAATAAAGAAGGCAGTCAAGAGTAGAAGATTTATGGCATGTAAAAAAGCTCAGGCCACAAAAGAGGCCTCTGAGCAAAATTAAGCAGTCTATCACGTCCAATACAGAATGGGTCAATGAGAACCACAGCAGTTAAACAGCATTTATTCATCATTTTAATTTACAAAAAACCTATTCACTACAAATAGTTCTGTGCACTTTGTTATGTCTCTTGAATCAATTAATTCAACCAATGAACATGCTAAAATTTTGAACCACAAAAATGTTGGCCATCTTTAAGTCGGATTACAATGAACTTAATGTAATGTCGAAGTCTAACACACTGGCATTACTTAGGATTGGCAACCAAACTTCTTCCCCCCATTACCTTAATTTTAGTGCCATGGTAATTAAAACCGATTACGTGAAGAAAGTAGTAACATGAACTGATAAAAACTACCAATAATGAGCCATTCTTGTTATACTAATCAGGCATTTTTTTAACTTAACCCTCTACTTCATTATTTTACCACATATGCCACTCTTCTTCTAATTCTTTGACCACTTTAGATGTCACTATAAATGGCATCATAACAAAATCAACTCAAATAGCCATGATGATTAAGGTGATATGTGATGGACTGGCCATCCATTCAAAGCCAATCTTTGAGAGTACAAATCCCAGTGACTATACTCAAAGATGGAGAGGGACAAAGTAAAATAACCAGTGTAGTTTTTTTACATGGATTTTGCTTTTTGTTCTAAAAACAATATTGCAATAATATTTATATAAATTAACACATTTATGACAAAATGGCTACAAATACTTTCATTTAATTGTTAAAGTCAGTATAATATGAAAATGTGAATCAAACACATTTACATATATTAAAAAGTTGACTAATCAGTTTTGTTGTCAAATGGCAACACTATGCAAAAGAAGGTTAACACTATGTCCTGTCACATCCAGTTCATCATAATCCCAGCATGCTTTTTCTCCACCATCAGTCGCCCTCCGTGGTGTAATGGTTATCATGCTGACTTCATATACCCAAGGTCGCGGGTTCAAACCCGGCGGAGGACGATGAATTTTTTCGGGTGTAAAAATCCTTAGCATGGCTTCCTTTGGAAGGGAAGTAAAGCTGTGGATCCCGTGTCGTAGATTTACGGCATGTAAAAGAACCTCAAGCCTGATAAGAGAGGCCTCTGAGCAAAATTAAGCGGTCTTCCATACCCAATTTAGAATGGGATGCTGAGAACCACAGTAGTTAAAGAGCGTCCATAAATAACACGCCATTTCATTTTTTTTTCCACACCATCATATGATTAGCATTCTGCTTCTGAAATTTTGAACAATATTTTTACTTTTTCTCCAGCTCCTTATATTTTGAATATTACATATTTGCAAAACTTGGGAGTTGCGGCACTGCCTGATGCACTGAATGTAGTGTTTTCTTTGTTTTTGATAACTGAATTCTAAGCGGACAAAGAAATCAGCAAACTTGCGAATGGTAATTTGGAAGCTTGATGTACCCATGCAGGAAGAGCATACAATGTGGACACAACATGAGCATCTAGACTCTAGACCTTTGGTCAAACTCGGAAGCTTTCGGAGACTTGGTAGCTTATATTTCAATTGCATAGTAGCTGGCGGTCTAATTGTGTCATAGAGCACACAACATTCTGTTATACTGCTCTCTACAAATTATACAATTTGGTTGAATGGTTAACCGGTGGACTAATTACCATGTGCTACAGCAGATGACAAAAGTCTGAACATTTCTGAAACATCTGACCACTTCCGACGCTGACCGAGAATGAATGTAGGCATTAGTGTCTAGATGCTCATGCATAGCATCTACTGTTGCCTAGCACTTTGCTTGACCTCTTTTCATGGACTCGGCTTTGTTTGCCTTGTGACCATTGTCATGAGTTTCTTGCTATTTCAATTCTGTAAAGTATTCAGTCTATTCTAACCTATGATGGAGTTGCAGAATTTACACGTTCATATTTTCTTTTCGCAAGTAAAAACAAGGTCCTTCTTGTCAAAACTTGACTATGCAATTTGGCATTGTCACTACTTTTTGGTATTTTAGAAAATAAAATGCACTCGCAGACTGTTTTTTCTTTTTTTCTGTCCAAGTCTCAAAGAAATTTTTGTCTAGGGTTTATTCACTGTTTTGTGCAAATGTTATATTTGCAATTTAACAAGAAAAACAACTTCTCACTTGCTTGGTAATGGTACCAGTGGCAATACCAACTGAACCAACTTTGAATTCTATTGTTGAACTGAAAGAAACTAAAGTGATTGTGATGTCACATTATTGCTGCTTCTTTTTTCCAGATGGCCCAGTGGCTGCGCTTGGTGATTATTGCCTATTATTACCATTTTAGAAACAATGATAACTAGATGTGAATTTTCTTAGTGTTTTTGCAATAGCATCAGAAATGGTGACCAATTTTGCTGAAAAATCATAAATTATGTAGAGATTTTAAATAAACCTGCAATTCTATAAATTACACAAAAAAGATAAATATACCTTAATTTTTCATATATCACTCATTACACTTTGGAAGCTCTATTGTACATTGCACAATAAGCACCCAGGAAAGGTCATTCTGCAACAGGATTTTGTGCATTCTCACACTGCCCATGCCAAGAGAAGATCAGAACATTTGTGTTGGTAAGTCTTCTACATCCTCCCTACAGCACATCCTCCCTCTCTTTATAGTTCCATTAAGGAACAGATGCGAGGCCAACATTACGAGACAGGTAGTGCATCAGCGTCTTAGATGGAACAGAGTTCTATCATAAGGGTATTTTCAAACTTGCAGAACAATAGGAAAAATATGAAATGCAAGAGAAAAGTCTATAGATTATGATGATGTACTTGACTTCCCTAAATAGAAAATATTAAAGAGGTTTAAAAATGGTTGCTCACTACTTTCAGTATGATTTTCATATAATTTTTTGTGTAAAATACAAATATAAAGAATATATTAATACAGTTCTATATTATTGTAATCACGATTTTCATGGAACCTACAAAATAAATACTCCTCAAAGTTTCTAATTTCTGTTATTAAAATTTCTATGATCTTTTGACACAACACCTGCAAGTAAACTAAGAGGAAGCATTGCTACTAAACCTACAAATTTACACAGTTTCATAATATATTAAATAAAAAATGTACTCAAAATAATGAACACTGATAAGATATGATCAAAATGAGAGAGAGAGAGAGAGAGAGAGAGAGAGAGAGAGAGAGAGAAAATTAACATAATTTCAAGATTATACTAATGCTTATTTATGTTCTAAAATATAATAGAATAAAAGGTTAGAGGAAAGCTAATGCTTGTACTCAGAGATGGTTTAGGAAATCAAATGCATTTAAGTTAAATCATTGATAGCTAATAAATAATTAGCACCAACTATAAATTACTGTAGCCCTCTTTACTGCAGTAAAGTGAAAGAAGGGTTTACCTAAAGAAGCAGCATGTAGAAGACAATTTCCATCTCCTGTTGTTGCTAAAGGCCACAAGCGTTGGCATGCCCCTGAATCAGCCCACCAGTTAAGACGTCCAGCTTGCTCTAGAGATACTAGGCTTGACATTTCTATTAAGTCCTTTTCCAGAAATCCTCGAAAATCCTCTGCATAACAAGAAAAGCAATAAGTCCAATGCCCAGTAGAGAAAGGTGAAGTATTCTGAGAAATCAGTAAGAACACTACCATACCTGGATAAATTGTAAGATCTGGTAACGTAAATGTATATACAGGCGTTTCGATAAAGAATTGGTTTATACTACACACTGTGTTTTCTCTGAAGTCTAATGCAATGTCACTACGAGCTCTTGAAACCAATGTCACATTATCTGTAGCACGGGATATCCCTCTTGTTAACTTCTTGGCTGTAAGAGAAAAATATTGTGGATAAAATTTTTTGTCCTTTTTGGCTATGTCTGTGATTTTTACAGATAATTGAGCATATCAAGTGAATGGCTTGCATGCATGTACAGAAAGTGGTCCATTTGGCAGTTAGTAGCCTTTTCATGACTATAAAGAAATCTTGAGGAGTGAAGTGATGAATTAATTGATAACATGAATCAAGTTTAACATACTAAAAACTTTAATAAAAATTCATACACATTATAAAATATTTTCATTCTTGGTAGTACTCTATTGCCATTTTCATCCCCTTCTGGAGAACTCCCTATTGGTGATTGGAAGAATCTTCTGATCAGATGCCTTTCCTGGGAATTTCAAAGTTCATCGCCAAGTGGTTATTCTTCACTACAAAATTCCTCTATATTAGAAAATAAATGACCTTCTGGGCCTGTATGCTTTGGTCTATTGGAACTTCCTCTTTTCAACGGTTTTTCCGATGCAGCTTTGGACAAAATGTCTGGAAGAGAAAGTTCTAATAGACCACAGCCAACAAGCCTAGAAGACCATTTATTTTCTAATGACACTGGCCAAGGAAGCCTAAGTAGTTCTACTGCATTGTTAAACCACTGGGTTGGTTTATGGCTTTAGGTGGAGTATATTAGTGAAGCCCAAAGAATTAACAGTAAAGGGGGAATTTTTACAGTAAAAATACCTGTCAGATAATGAACTTCGAATTTCCTAAGGAGAGGGATCTGATTTAAGCCTCTTTCATTCACCACTAATGTGCATCTGTGGTCCAAACCTCTTTACATTTGACAGAACCAGCATGATACATATGCCAAATTTAAATCTGCTTTTGCCAAATAATGTTCTGTATTTAAGGTAAACACATTGTAACTTTATAAATGTTAGAACAGAGCCTATTACTTTAAGAATGGAACAGCAGTATAAGAAAGTTTAACTTACAACTGATGTGCCTAATGCTTAACTATTCACTTTGGTTTTTACTCGAATGAGGGATGGCCAAGTTTTAATTATCACCTCAAAAATTCAAGCTTTAACTATAAAACTTGGTGGTTGTGTTAGTCCTTCTCTGCATATTTATCCTTCAGTGCAACACATTTTTTCCCAATGATGGATGGCTGAGGAGGTCTTGATTATAGAAGTCTGTTTGGCTATTCAGAAAATGACCTTGTTGTCATTCTGGAAATGCCTGCCACCCAATGGTTTCTTCATCTGTGGAAAGGGGAAGAAGCCACTAGGTGTCATGTCAGAATATGGGGGATTGGACTAAATTTGATAGCCTAAGAAGCAGCACGTGTGACTTTGTCCTGTGCAGAATGAGTTGGGGCATTGTCATAGAGCAAAAGAACTCCTTTGGACAGCTTTCTGTAATGCTTTATCTTGACATCCTCCTGTAACCTTGTCAGGAGATTTCAATAATATGCTCTTGTGATGATTTGGCCCTTACAAGCATTTCTTCGGTGGTGATGAAACCACAAGCTTCCTTTACTCCTTTGTCTTGGGGTAAAAGTGATATGTCCAGCATTCATCCATGATGATTAGGTGGCTAGAAAAGTTTTCTGGGTTGCGTTAACAAAGCTGCAACATTTCTGCTGTTGCCTCGGTTCTGCTGCAGACTTTTTGAATGAGTGTGAGCAATAGTTGAACCCAGTGGGCGGCGACCTTTGTCATGTACAATGTTTTGAACAAGATGTTAAAAAATGATCCATGACTGATTCACTTTTTGCACTATCCTCTCGATTATGATATATTGATCTTTGAGTACCAGGGACTCCATGTCATTTGTGATTCCCAGTTCTTCACAGAGAGATGGTTGAAATTTTTCACCATTCAGATTTGTTTGACTATATGAAAAGCATCTATGCCACCTTAACACTGTGTTATATGATGGTGCATTGTTATCATACATTTCCACCAACTCAGCATGGATTATTGTACTTGTTCTCCTTCAAATGCAGAAAACGAATTAGGCACAATAGTCCACTTTATCTATGGGGTGCACAATTTTGTTTTGGCTCCTCTAATGGTGCACTGTGGTACTATGCACAGGATTTAAAAAAAAAAAAAAAAAATTGAACTATATTCTTTTGAGGTAACAAAACTTTATGACCATGTCATATTGCACACAAAACTTTAACTGATTCAACCTAAAGAAAATTGTTACAGTCAGAGCCCAAGGTTCTATATAGTTTTTACCTGTTATTGCTTCTTTCACATGAAAAATGTTTCTTGGATTGGAACTTTGAATGCTTCTTTTAGCAATTTGCAAGTCTCGGAGCACACATTATCTTGCAAAAACCACATAAATTTTTGTTCATCAAACTGTGAAAACATAATGGCCAATTAAGAAAAAATAAGCAACTTCATTTATGCCAGCGACATATTTATTACTATTATAAGCATAGTTACTTATAATTAAAAGGGTCTCTGTTTAAATATAAATTAATTTGAAATGAAATCTTTTTTGCATTCTTTCAGAATTTCACCCTTATCCTAGCTCTTTGTTGCTTTTCTGTAATATGAAATATGCATGGTTGTACATGATTATTGCTTTTGAGTTTTATGAGCAGCAAACTGTACTGTCTGTTTTAGGCAATATTGCATCGCTGGTATTTGCTACTGCTGTATTAATGGACATCTCTTAAACATAGAAGGTTTGGACCTGATAATTGAGGGGAATTCAACATCAGAAAATGATTGAGGCAGATAGGAACTAGCTGAAACTGGAGTAAGAACCTTAAAATCAGGTTACCAGATGTGTGAATTTATAATGAAGATATGGTGTTTTAAATTCAACTCTTATCATTAAGCCTTTTCATATTTCATTATGAAGACATCATTAGTGCTTTGGATTAATATTAAATTTTATATTGATTTAAAATTAGCATCATAGAAAAAATATTTTCTAAATGGTACACCTAAAGATATCTGTAGTAGTGCTCCTGATACTACCCTATTCACAATGACAGGTAAGCAAAGGCACAGCATAAGTGCAAGACCTTGCACTCATGTTATTGAATGTAAATTCACATGCAACATAAGAGTTTGCAGACTCCAAACTTTATCCTTGTAAGAACTCTCCATTCTTTCCTGTATGCATTACCTGGTGTTCAACAGCAGGCAGTTGCAATGCAAGATTTTAAAGCGTCTACTGTACATACATGCTGCTCTTCTATTTGGCTGTGGTGTGCCAACTCTCATTTGCCTCAAAAGGTTATTGCAGTTTCCCTGCAAATCCCCCTTTGATTTAATGGATGTACCCACCATCTGCTAAATTTCTTGGTTCTCCCAAATTGTAGGGCACAAAGAGATAATTCACATTCCAATAAATGTGGACCTGTATCACTTTCTGCAGTGTCCATGCTTGCACTATTTATATTATTTTGGTCAAACAATTATTGTGACATCACTGCTACGAACATCAGTTGTGTATATGTAATTTTTATAACCTACTTAAGTCTGTTATAAAAGATTAAGTCTTGTGTGATACTGTTGGTGATATATTTCAATTTGAAACTTAAGGAGTGTTTGGAAGATATGCACATATAATTTACAGATCTAGAAATCTGTGCCAACTTCTTACAAAATGCTTATGACTGCATTGTGATGGTCTCCCCTCACATCTGCACTTATGCTGTGTTACGTCTGTGCTTGCAATTCATTGGGAATGTAGCTTACCTAATTAATATTTAAAGGGAGACACTGGCATAAAAAAGTCAAAATAATTTACCCACCCATGCATGCATACACACACGCACGCATACACACATACACAAAAACTTTTCTTTGCTTAAAATAATCTCATACTTTCAAATTGCTCTCTATTTACCTTCCAGATTTTATTAGCACATAGTATTAATTTATAACGATTGATAAAAATTAAGCTACAATAAATTGTTTTTCCATGGTAGTCATGTACAGACATAGAAAGCTGAATCAACTTGACAAATCTGATGTGATAGATTTACATGACTTTCTTTATTAATGATATATTCTCAAATATTATTATATGCTTTGTGTTTCACATAGTGAATGATTCTACTATTTCATGTTACATTAATGATATATTTTTATAAGGAATAATTTCAATAAGCAGGTAGGTTTCAACATGTGGAAGCAGCATTCTAATATTTATTTGAGGTAACAAGCTTTGCAAGGGAAAGAAAAGGGAAAAGCAAGAGTTGCAAACTTTCAAGCATATTCATTAAGAGGTACTTATAGAAGGGTATAAACCTGCAACATTAAAAACTGTTAGAGCCATTATAGGGAAAATAAAAAACAAAGAAACATCCATAAGAAAGGTAATTTGGGCTGGGAGTGGGGGATTTTCTTGAAAAATCAAAATATTACACATGCACCTTTTCCTAAAATCATAAATTTTGTGTTCTGGTGATGCCAAAAAGTGTACTGGTAAAAATCAAATAATAGAGGGAATATTTCCTCTTTCTTAAGTATTAAAAATTCTATACCATGGCTGGAATTTGCATTGAGGATCTTTTGCTAAAAATCTGTAGCTCAAATGCCAATCAAGGCATTGAATTTCACAAGTCTCATTTACTTTTATACAAAAATATTTTCTCACTCATGAATTTTCAGAAACTTGCATAGAAGGAAATATGTAAGCCCAGTATTGATGCCCTACCAGGAGAATTCTGGAAAGTGTGGAGTTTAAATGAAAACAGATTAAAATTGTTGGTTAGGATATTAAATGCAATCTTTGAAGGGGATAATGTACCTAGGAAAACAGCAATAGTGGTACCAATATACAAGAATAACGATGAGGTGAATAACCTAGCTAATTATAGGGGGATAAGTTTGCTATCAGTGTTAGGAACAGTTTATACATCTTGGCTGAACGAGCACAAAGTTGGGTGGAGGAGGAGGAGGAAAAGATATCAGATTTACAGATGGCTTTTAGGATAATAAGAGAGTAAGAGACAATATGTTTGTAATAATTTCATTGTTAAATAAATACCTCGCAAACAAAAGGGGCAGATTGTACATCCTATTTGTGGATTTTGAAAAAGCTTTTGATACAATACACAGGGAAGCTCTATGGGCCAAATTGAAGATGAAAAGAATGAAAACAGTACAAAGGATATATGAAAATAATGACTTCTGTATAAGGTTTGATATAATGTAATGACGAACAGAGATTAAAACTTGAATAGGTTTAAGGCAAGGCTGCAAGTTAAGTTCTATACTTATTAACTTGTTTATTGATGATATTCTAGAGGCAATTAAGTTAGAAACTGGTCAACCTACAACAATTGGGAATGAGGAGATACCAGGATTATTATTTGCAGATGATCTCATTGCAGGATCAATAACTACTGTGGGACTAAATAAAGGAACCAGAGCAATAGAGAGGTTCTGTAACAAGTGGAGAGTTAATACAAGTAAAACAAAAATTATGGTTTTTAAAAAGTTAACAAATTAAGGAAGGATGAAAAATGGAGCTGGAAAAGAAAGGAAATAGAGATTGCAAGGAATTTTGATTATTTAGGAGTAAGATTGAGTAGTAATGGTAGATGGGGTGAACAAAAGAAACAGGTTCCAGCTAAGGGAAAAGTAGCAATGCAAGCTATTAGAGTGTGTCATGGTGCTTGTTTCACTATATTTACAATTTACAAATAGCAATAACACTTTGTTAACTAGTAAGGTTTGAGAAACTTTACAAATCCAGGTATATAGTTTACAAATGTAAATATTATTCACATTGTCATTTTCTCCCTTCAAAAGGGTGCCTACCATGCATTACAAGAGAAACTTAAGAGCTAAGTCATGTCTTCAAATGTCTAGTACATTCAATAGGTTTTATGGGTGTATTTAATCAACTTATAACACTTTATAAATCTATTTAATAGTATTTGAAAATTCAAAGATATCAAATATTTAATGACACATAATTACAAAGCCTTGCACTATAGCATATTGGCTGTGCTGATGAACTGTGATTTCATTGGTCATTTCCAGAAAGTGTATTAGTATGCTTAGATTCGTCTAAATGTAAACTCGGGGTGCTCTTTGCACCATTGTTTACTAAGCAATGCTAGCAAACTTCTGCATACTGAAGCCTTTGAAATTCCGTGCATATCTGCAACTAAATGAAATTGACAGCCAGCTCCCATCCAGTACAAAGCAACACAACCTGTAATTTTGAGGTTAGAGCTCCTTTTGCTGAATGTGATATCCTACATGTTGTAATAACAGTTCACTGCAAAGGAAGTCAATGAAAAGCCCTCACTGAATTCATAAAGAGAGTAAACTCATTATTAATTCCGAGTCTTTAATGTTTATGTCTTCTACCTTCCCTTGCATGAACTTCATCATTAGCTGAATCACTGCAACTGCTACTAAATAGTATTTTATGCATTTTTCAGAGAAATATTGTTGAGTACTTAATTGTACACTTTTCTATATTTTTTTTCTCATGAATATTAAAATATTAGAGAGAGAAGTAAAGTTTTAGGGCGCCCAACCTATACGGTTATTAGCGCCCTATAAAACAAAGTTAATCTTCTAGCTAAAATAACACGGTAAAAATGAAAAGTATAACCGACTAATATACCCCCCAAAGTTAAAACGTTAAAATAAGGAAGAAATTAATCATAAAATTGATCTTCCAGCTAAAATATTCTGGTCAAATGAATATTTCAATTTACTAACTAGCTCCCCAACAAGAAAACTTTAAAGGTAGGTTAAAATTATGGATTAATTAATGTTAAATTAATCTTCCTGCTAAAATATTATGGTAAAATGAATATAACCTACTAATACATCCATCCAAAGTTAAAACTTTAAAAACAGTCCGGTAGGTTAAAATAAAGAATAAAAGACCATATTGCTAAAGCTGTAGAACAGAAATAAAACTATATGTGGCCAATCGGAGGGCACTGTCGTATGAAAAATAAAACCTGTTCTACAGCATGTAGGCTGTCTGCTAGGATGGTATGCATGTCATGGGGCAAACTCAACGACATACAAAGAGGAGCTAGGTAGTGGCACTCGATTAAAAAGTGTTTCACTGTTAAGGTTGTGCCACACTGACAAACTGGAGCTGGCTCTCCTTGCAGTAGATGACAGTGGCTAAAATGACAGTGTCCGATACGTAGGTGACATAAAATGACTTCTTCTCGGCGGGAGGAACGACAAGATGTTTTCCAGGCTTACGGGAGTGGCTTAATTACTCGCAATTTGTTGTCTCTAATTTGGGACCATTCAGCCTCCCAACGAGCAATAATGGTTCCACGAAAAACCGCTTTCAGATCATTCGTGGGAACAGAAGAAAAAAAAATCCTGGGAGATAAAATGGCTCTCTTGGCAGCAGAATCAGCTGCCTCATTCCCGACCACTCCAGTGTGACCAGGCACCCTTACGAACGTCACATTGAGACATGCTTCTGAAAGGGAGTGAAGACAGTCCTGGATTCTCTGTACTAGGGTGAAAAGTGTACAGCGCTCGAAGGCTTTGAAGGGCACTGAGGGAATTGGTACAGATGGCAGAGAGTGTTATCACATGTCGCCACACATAAAAAAGAGCTTGAAGAACACTAAAAAGCTCAGCGGTAAAAATCGAAAGACGAAACTTAAAATTTTGGTTTCCAACCACAAAGGCACATCCAACACCTTAAGCGTTCTTCGACCCATCAGTATAAATAAAAATGTTGGGAAGTTGGTCCTCCAGAGCTAGAAAGATGGCCTGAAGGACGAAACCAGGGGTATTTGACTTCGAAATACTGGAGGAACCTAGGTGGATAAGGCTTTCCGGATGAAGCCAAGGAGGGAAAGTAGTTTCTCTTTTGGGCAGGACGGCAGGCCTGGCCATGTCCATCTGCTCAAGCAGTCCGAAAACGCACCCCTGGCGGCAAGAGTGCGAGGGAGCGAGAAGCATACAAAGCATCCAAGGAATCGTCGAAGGGTGCACGTCTTGGGTGTTGAGGCATGCTGGATAGACGGCATGCATAGTTGCACAGAAGATACTGACTGCGATAACATAGCGGTGGTTCCGCAGCTTCCGCACAAACACTATTAACTGGACTAGTGCGGAAAGCGCCAGTCGCAAGCCGTATACCTTGATCATGAACAGTGTTTAAGCGACGAATGATAGAATGGTCGCGCAGAAGAATAAATGATGCATCCATAATCCAATTTGGAACGGACCAATGTTCGATACAGATTTAGAAGTACGGTCCTATCAGCTCACCAGGATGTGCCACTTAAAAGACGTAAAATATCGAGAGAACGAATGCACCTTGCCTTCAAATGTTATATGGGCGGACCAACATAACTTTCGATCGAATATTAACCCCAGGAATTTCGCCTCATTTGCAAACGGTAGTATCTCAGTGCCGAGTAGGAGAAGGAAATTCCTTCCGGCGCCAGAAATTTACACATACCGTCTTCTCAGTGGAGAACTTAAAGCCATTGGCCAGACTCCAGGAGGTAATGGAGTCTAGACAACGCTGAAGACGACGCTCAAGGACGCTGAGCTGTGAGAAACACAACAAAATCGTCGACAAAGAGCGACGATGAAATCCCTGGTGGAAGGCAGTCAACAAGAGGGTTGATTGCTATAAGGAACAGTGTAACACTAAGTACCGAACCCTGAGGTACTCCGTTCTCCTGAGTAAAATAATCAGATAAAAGCGAACCCACACGCACACGAAACGCCCGGTCTTTCATGAACTCCCGAATGAATATGGGGAGGTGGCCACGGAAACCCCACCGCTGAACTGTACGAAGAATGCCAGTCCTCCAACAGGTGTCGTAAGCTTTCTCCAAATAAACAAAAAAAAAAAAAAAAAAACAGCCACGGTCTGGCTCTTTCTCAAGAACCCGTTCATAACATGAGTCGAAAGAGATACCAGATGATTATAGTGGAGCGGTGCCAACGAAAACCACACTGAACATTCGATAGGAGGCCCCGAGATTCGAGACACCACATAAACCGGCCATTTATCATGCGCTCTATAACCTTACAAACGCAACTGGTTAGGGAAATTGGGCGGTAGCTGGAAGGTGGTTGGTGATCCTTTCCAGGTTTCAATATAGGAACAACGGTGGCCTCGTGCCAAACAGCAGGAAACACACCGTCATGCCAGATGCGATTATAGAGCTGGAGGAGAAAGAGCTTACCATCCGGAGACAAATGCTGAAGTAGCGACACATGTATGGCGTCCGGCCCAGGAGCTCTGCCTAGAAATAGAGAGTGCATGTTCTAGCTCGCGCAAGCTAAAAGGGCGGCTGTAGTCCTCATGGTTGTCGGACCGGAATGACAAATCCTGGGCTTCCAACGCAACCTTGAGGGAAACAAATGCTGGATTATAATTCGCGGAACTGGAAACAGCCTCAAAAGTCCTGCCTAACGTGTTAGCAGTAAGGACCGGCTCCACCAACAGGTCGCCCCAACCCTAAGACCGGGTATTGTACACGGCTTTGCCTTACCGGCTACACGCCGAATCTGTCCAGCACCACGCATGTGGGAGTTGAGCTATTAAAGCTTTCCAAATAACGCTTCCAAGAGGCCTTGTTACTTTCACGGAAAATAGGACGCGCCCGAGCCCGTAATTCTTTATACACCATTAAGTTAGCAGCCGTTGGATGACGTTTGAAAATTCTAAGAGCACTTCTCCGCGCACGAATGGCTTTGCCGCATTCCTCGTTCCACCAAGGAACCGAGGTACGCCTGGGATGGGAAGACGTACTAGGAATGGAGTGCTCGGCAGCAGCCATAATAACAAAGGTCAAATGCTCAACCATGCCATCAACAGTGAGATTGTCCCTATTGAAGAAACGGGCTCTACGAGAAAAAAGTGACCAATCCGCCTTGCTAAACTAGAATTTGGGTATACAAGTAGATGGAAGAGGACGATGAAGAAAGGTAATAACAACTGGAAAATGATCACTGGAGTATGCATCCGAGATGACATTCCACTCTAAACGGTGTCTAAGCTGTGCTGAGCAGATACTAAAATCAAGGTGAGAAAGGCTGCCAGTGGAGTCTGAAAGAAATGTAGGCTCACCAGTATTCAAAATAGAGAGGCTCAGTTGGTCCAGCAGATCAGCGATTACGGCTCCCCTTGCACACGCCCTGGGAGATCCCCAAAGAGGGTGATGATAATTAAAATCTCCCACCAAGAGGTACGGTGGGGGCAACTGGGAAGCTAAACTCACAAGGTCAGCAATGGCAAGGGGAGACGCAGGAGGGACATAAAGACCACAGACGGATAAACTAAAACCTGGAAGAGAAATGTGGACAGCAACAGCTTGTAATTGAGTGGTGAGCGGCACAGGTCGGAAGCACACGTCGACTCGAATCAGGATCATTGACCCACCGTGTGCAGGAGAGCCCTCGTCAGGTTCGAGATCTAAGCGAACCGGTGTGTACCTATGCAATGCAATGCAATGCAAAGCAAAGGTATCTCGAGGGCGTAGCTTTGTCTCCTGTAAGCAAACGATGGGAGGATTATAAGATCGTATTAGAATATCCAGGTCGGATCGATGTGAACATAGACCTCGTGTATTCCACTGAAGGAGAGCCATAACTAGGACAGTAAGAAGGCTTGGTTTCAAAAGGCACTCGCCGGGTAAGGTATCGAATCATCAGGTGACCGGGAGGGTTTGGCGGATTTTTATCTTTTTCTTTTTTGTAGGGCTACGACTCAGGCGAGTGTGGCCGCCAACTGGCAATGTTTCTGGTTGGCCATCACTAGTATCGGTGTCCGAACAAGTCGTTCGGGTGCGGTTAGGAGAGCGCGAACGACGAATGGGCGACTTGTGTGTCGTGCGATCAGGAAGAGGGGCAGAAGAGGGAGATGGCATAGAAGAGGTCTTTGGAAACGAAACGTTGTCGGAGGAGAAATTGGTCTGTACACCTTTAGATACACAGAAACGATCACTAGGGATGGTCTGAACAATCGCATCCTGCTTCTGCACTGGTTGGCGGACAGCAGCAGAAAAATTCAAAGTAGTGGTCGGGTTAAGCTCTAAATAGCGTTTCCGTGCCACTTGAAAAGTTAAGTGCTCTTTGACCCTTATCTCCTGGATCGCCTTCTCCTCATGGAAACGCGGACACTCCTTAGAATTTGATGTATGCGCCTCTCCACAGTTGACACAGGTGGGACCTTGGGCGCATACTGGTCCATCGTGTGCTTTTTGCCCACACTGAGCACAAACCGGTGATTTGGTACAGCGTTGTTGCGTATGGCCGAATTTCTGACAGCGGTAGCAGCGCATCGGGTTCGGGATATATGGGCGCACGGGCGCTCTTTCATAACCACACATGATAAAGGCCGGAATTTCAGTCCGCTCAAAACTCAAAAAGACCGTGCGGAGTGGGAACGATCGTTTGACGTCCCGTTTGCCAATTAATCTATACGCACTGATAACGGCTTGGTCAGAAAGGCAATTCACGATGTCGTCGTTTGATAAGCCGTCCAAACTAGCGGTCGGCACTACACCACGGCTACTATTCAGGGATTTGTGCTTCTCTACCTTAATAGGGTAAGAACCCAAAAGAGAAGCACTCATCAACTTGGCCGGTTGGTCAGGTGTGGCTATCTCAATTAACAGTGTGCCGTCTCTACATTGTGTGGCATTCGTCACCTTTCCGCAAATCCAGTTCTTTTTTAATATAAAAGGGACTGACATCCTGCATAGTCTTTGTCTCGCACATTAGTCGCATCACGAAAAAACGGGGTGTTGAAGAGGGTAAGCGCAGAGGAGCCATAATAGTAAAGTCCCCCTTCCGGAACTGTCGGCGTCAGCCTGCCATCCGGGGATAAAAGAGAAAAGACACCCAAATCTTCCGGTCTGTGCCAACCTGGAGCACCCGCTACAGGCCTGATCCCAAGGAGTACAGCAGAGGAGTTACCCTCCGACTACCACTACTAGCCGGTATGCGACATTTACACCGAAGGCAGGCCCGACTTTATGCCCCTAACACTGGAATAACCGCCAGTGGCCCCCCACTATAGGCCACGCTGCCTCAACGGAGTCAGCGCCGATTCAGGGGACTTGTGGTTGATTACATCGAGCCCCAGACAGCGGTAACACGTCGGGTCCCCCCGATCAACCCAGCTACTCACGGCTACCGAGTTGCTCACGGGGACCCGGCTCCATGGAGCTACATGGGTGTACATGACATCAGAACGGCTCCGCACCTAGTGTCGCACGAAAGGGCTAGTGAGGAGGGTGCACTCAACTTTCACATTTGAGACCTCCGGAGAGCACACAAGTTGAAAGCTCCGCCGAAACCGTGGGACAGGAACCACGGAGATAGGAAAGATCCCTGTTGGTGAGACAGGAGTTCATACACCTAAATACCTTAAACCTAAGAAGTGTATAAACCTAGAAGAGGAAGAGGCTATTATAATCGGGAATGAAAAGATGTAACATGAATTGGTTACTAACGTGGCTGAGACAGATGGGAATGAGCGGATGACAATGAGGGCGAGTGGCCTGGACACCCCGGGAACACCAAACCCGTACCCACAGAAAGTGAGCCCCTGGGGAGTAATAATCTTAAGGTCTTAAAACTAATAATCACCATAAACCTAAAAGAGGAAAAGGGTGATAAAGCAAACAAACGAAAGAAACAAAACCAGAAAAAAAAAAAATATGTGGCAACAGTGGATGGCGATGGGCAGGGTGAGGTGGCAGTGAGTGGCTCGGGAACCCCCGGGTACGCCAAACCCGTACCTACCGAAGTAGGCCCCTGGGGGAATTAAAATATTAATTTATTCTACAAATCTTAAGCAATTGGTATATAAACTGCTTCCTTTACAAACCAAATTACAAATGTTTGGAATTACTATTCGCTTATGGAACACTTGTAAACTCAAATGTCACTTGTAAACTTTTAATTTATTCAAATTTACAAACAAATTTTTACAAATTACAAAGTTTATAATTAATAAAGCCTGTAACCATTGGAAACAGGCCCCTGGTGGCCATAGGTGGTACTATATAGTAAGTCTTTTCACATAGACGGCAATTATTTCAATGCTACAACATTTCAACTGATGGAGGCAATGGCAGAAATTTAACCACCTTGTGACTGTGGATAGGCTGGTATGATGTTCTTTGTGGCCTGCTCTGCTTTTGTTTTTTTTGCTGCGGCCTGGTCTGGCTGGGAGGTTCCTTACTTAGGACAGTCAAGCAGGTAGTGAAAGCAATGAGTTTGTTCCAGCTCTTGGTGAGCGTTAAATGCTAAAGTAATGTGACCTTTGTAAAACTAAATGGTGTGCTTAAGTTTGACTTTGTCAGATTTCTGTCAGTTTTCTGTATTCATCTGGGAAGCGGGGCCTTAGTTTTCCATTTTAATGTGTAATTTGTGGCCAGATTTCAGCAGTGACCTACTCAATCTGATGGGGTAATTGCCAAGCTAAACAATGTTATTCCATGCTAGTTCTTGAGCAGAGATATAAATGTTGAATAGGTGAGACAGACTGAAAAATTCAATGCCATATCAGGGATTTGAACCACATATCTCCCAGTATCTAGCTGGTTGCTACTGTCCTATACCCAACTTGTGTGAAAAAACACTTAAATTAACAGAGATATATGTGGCATTAACCTTTTCAGTGTCAATCATGATCTAATTGTGATCCGAAAATTGTGTGAGAACTGTCAGTCACAATTTAATCATGATGCCAATTTCATATGTTTTTAGCTCTTTCCAATGGGAAAATTTGTGTACTTTCTGCATCATAACCAAAGAGAATGGTTTTCTGCAGTGTTTCTGGGCCTTACATTTCAAAGTGCTATTTAGCTCCAAATATAATTTCTCTAGCTTGTGTTTATGTTGGTTGAAAAATGGTGTCGTCTAGCAAAAGGTTTCGAAACAAAAAGGAAAAAAATATATGCAGTTGGCAATGTATTAGAAGAAAGTGAGAGTGAATTTTCAGACCTTAAGGCAAGCGTTTTTGACATTGATGTAGAGATGATGAAAATACATACACTATAACAATGGCCATTGTACACATTCAAATAATCAGTGTACTTATCATAATGGATTTACAGAGGTATAACTAGATGATGCAGACAATGTGGGCTATCCATTCAACTACGCGACAACACAAGTGCTAAATTACACAGTAACCTACATTACATCTCCACCATTTGCTTTATGTCATTTTCATTATTAGTTGTATTAAGCCTGTGTGTATGTTTTTAGTGGATTTTTTCTTTCTTTCAGTTTTCAGGTTACATGAATCCATCTTATTTTAAAAAATAAAACACCAGACCAAACAGTTTGCTATTTTAATAAAGAAATATCAGTGCTTTCATTTCATTAGTTTGAACATTTTCCTTATAATAAGGTTTTGTATACCTAATTATTGATTATTTTGAGATTTTTAATTTTATTTCCAAATTTTATTTTGCTTTTAATTTTTTAAAAATATTGAAGAGACTTCTCATCTGTATACAACATATTATACAGTATAAAAAAAAGTTTACAAAAAATTAAAACAGGATTTACCTCACTCATTTTATTAATAATTTAAAATTCTACATTCTGCTCTAACATTGCTTGCTACTTTTCAGACATTTTGTTATTCAAGCTGGCACTGAAAGGGTTAATTTCATGTGATGCATTACAAGTAAATTTAGATTTGTCTAGTCATTCACAAGAATAATTAGCCAGGTTTTTGCAAGCAGAATTACAACTCCAATGCAGTGTTTTTTTCAACAAAAGATTCAACGTATATTTTAATTTGCAATTTGGCAATAAATACATGTGTTATGAGTTTTCATGGAGGAATAGACATTCCTAACTACCATATATTATGTTCCCTAGCAGAGATATAGTTTGTTGCTCTTTTATGTACTTAATGTCTGCAAAAGATAGAAGTTGAGAGAGAGAAAGAGAGAGGGAGGGAGGGAGTGAGAAAGAGGGGGGAGAGAGAGAGAGAGAGAGAGAGAGAGAGAGAGAGAGAGAGAGAGAGAGAGAGAGAGAGAGAGAGAGAGAGAGAGAGAGAGAGAAAAGTAAGGTTTTAGGGCACCAAACCTATAAGATTATTAGCCCCCTATGAGATACAAGAAAGAAAAACAAGCATAAAATAAAACTTAGGACTAAAAGTTCATGCTATAAAACACGCGCGCACACACACACACACTAAAACGAGGATAACATTTAGGAGATAACACTCTGAAAATAAAATCTAAAAAACATAAGGTGGTTAAAAGAAATAAATATCACCAAACAGTGTCAAAGCTGTACAAAGAAATTAAACTATATAAGTCAAATCGTAGAGCACTGTTAAATAAAAGATAAATCATGTTCTACAGCAATTAGGCTGTCTGCTAAAATGGCACGCATTTCACGCAGTAAACTCAATGAAAATGTAGCTAAAAATTGGCAATGAAATGTAGCTAAAAATTGGCACTCGGTTAAAATGTGTCTCACTGTCAAAGTTGCGCCACACTGACAAATTGGAGCTGGCACTCCTCGCAACATAAACTGACCTCTTCTCGACGGGAGGCGCAACAAGAGCTTTTCCGGGATTCGGAGTGCTTTAATTACCCGTAATTTCTTGCTAGTAGTTCTGGACCATTCAGTCGCCCAACGAAAAAGAATGGTCCCTTGTACTAACATTGCCTTAAGATCACTCACGGGAACTGAAGAAGAAAATATCCTGGAAGATGTAATTGCTCTTATGGCAGCAAAATCAGCTGTCTTGTTTCCCGCTACTCCCATGTGACCAAAAACCCACAGAAAAGTCACACTTAGACCTGCTGCCAAAAGGGAGTGAAGGCATTCTTGGATCCGCTGTACGATTGGGAGGTAAGTGTACAGGTGACGAAGACTTTGGAGAGCACTCAAAGAATCTGAACATATTGTAGTGAGTGTTAGCCCATGTCGCTGCACATAAAAAAGAGCCTGAAGAATAGCAAATAGCTCAGCTGTAAAAACTGAGCACTGTTGTAAGAGACGAAAAGTATAACATTGGTTATTTACCGCAAAGGCACATCCAACATCTTGATCATCCTTTGACCCATCAGTATAAATAAAAATGTGGTTGCAATGTTGGTCTTTAGAGCTAAAAATTGGGATCAAAGGATGAAATCAGGGGTAGTCAACTTCGAAAAAGAAGAGGACCCGAGATAGATAGAGCTCCCCAGGCAAAGTCAAGGAGGGAAATAGGTTTCTTGTCTGCGAAGCACAGTAGGCATGCCCATGCTCATTTGCTCTAGAAGCTTACGAAAACGTACCCCTGGTGGCAAGAGGGCGAGGGAGTGAGAGGTGTACGAAGCATCCAAAGAGTCGTCAAAAAAGTATGAGTGAGCCGGGTGTTGAGGCATTCTGGACAGACGGCAAGCATAGCTGCACAAGAGAAACTCACGGCGATAACATAATGGTGGTTCTGCAGTTTCCGCACAGACACTACTGACTGGACTAGTGCAGAAGGCGCCAGTTGCTAGTCATATGCCTTGATGATGAATGGTGTTTAATTGAAGAAGGATAGAGGGTCGTGCAGAAGAATAGACGACACACCCGTAATCCAATTTGGAATGGAGTAATGTACGATAGAGGCACAAAACGCTTCTATTGGCTCCCTAGGATGTGCCACTTAAAACACATAAAAGATAAAGAGAAAGTATAAACCATCCCATTTCTGTGCTGAGGCGGAGAAAAGGAGGATTAAACTCCTTCCGGTGCCAGAAATTTACACAAACCGTCTTCTCGGCAGAGAAGTGAAAGCCATGTTGTTTGGGCTTTTATGTGGGTTTGTCCAAACATTTTGGATATACTTGACACAGCCAGTTGTTAATAAAGTGCTGAAGTCAGGTTTCTGAATTCTCTTAGGTCCTTCTGGTATCCCGATTGAGTTATAAGGATCTGTGGGAATGTGCACTTGAAATGTGTTTTATTTTTCAACATAATCTCCAGCAGTGTTCCAATGCCATTATTCCCTCTCTGTAGTGTTGCTCTGGAAGTGCTGCAAAGTACCCATTTACAGCCGCAATTGCAGCTTCAATGGATGAAAAGCGCCTACCAGCGAGGAATTTCTTCAATTTTGGAAACAGATGGAAGTCCGAGAGAGCCAAATAGGGTGGATGTTCCGCACTTCTTTGTGCAGATCTCTCAATTTCCCCATTGCCAAAGCACTTTTGTGGGCAGGTGCATTGTCCTGATGGAAAACAATTTTTTTTCTTTTTTAACCTGGGTCTGGTTTCACAAATGCTTGCATTCAGTTTGGTTAGAAGTTTGATAGTATTCTCCAGTAATGGTTTTACCTTTTTCGAGATAGTCAATCAACAAAATTTCTTTGGCATCTCAAAACACTGATGGCATGTTGATGGCACCATCCACGCCTTCTTTGGAACTGAATAACCAGCTTCTGTCCACTGCCATGATTGCTGCTTGGATTCGGGTGTGTAGTGGTGAATCCGTGTTTCATCCATTGTTGTGTATCAGCACAAAAAGTCACTTCTGTTCTTCTCAAAATGCGCCAAGCACTTTTCAGAAAGTGTCGTGCGAATGCATTTGTTATCCACAGTGAGGATACGCACCACCCATCTTGAGCAAAGCATTTTCATATTTAATTCCTGATACAAGATTGACCAATGCATTCCTTTGATATTCTAAGAACATTAGCAATTTCACACACCTTTGTACGCTGATCTTCCAAAATCATGTCATGCACTTTTTCAATGATTTCCGGTGTGGTTACAGTTTTTGGATGTCCTTTGTGTGGATCGTCTTGAACGCTTTCACGGCCATGTTTAAAATATGCCGCTCATTTCTTAACAATGGACACTGAAGGTGGAGTCACCATACACATTTACAATCCCCAAATGAGTTTCTGGAGGTGTTAAACCTTCTTTTATGAAGAATTTTATCATAGCATGATACTCGAATTCCTCCTTTTTCAAAGCAATGCACACCGACTGCTTCAACTATTGCCCGGAATGACTTTCTATCCATTTAATGCTTAAGCACTAGCAGAGACGATCTTATTACTTAGTTTCTTTATAAGTAGAAGGGAAATAAGGGAAGATACCAAACTTAAATACCAAGTTTGGTATTTTAACAGTCGTTTCATTTTTCAGCTATGCAGAAAAAAAAAAAGAAAAAAAAAAAAAACACACACACACATTTTTCTAAATGTTTTTTTGATTCAGGGGATCTCAAAACATGTATTTCCTGTGAAAACTCGGTATCAAATTTTTGGGTGCAATACAATACCTTCTCTATACATGATATACATAGTACGTATAGAGAAAGTAATAGTATAAGAATAGGATAGGTAGTCAGACTGAAAAATTCAATGTCATAGCAGGGATTTGAACCATGGATCTCCCGATCTCTAGCTGGTTGCTCTGCCACTGATCTACCATGGCAACATGTCGGCATATCTTTGAATTTCTCAACTCATTTGCATGTTTCCCAGGATTCAATGCTATGCCGACATGTTGTCATGGTAGCTCAGTGGCAGAGCAATCGGCTAGAGATCGGGAGATTCATGGTTCAAATCCCAGCTATGGCATTGAATTTTTCAGTCTGACTCTACCTATCCAACTCTGTCCTACACATGGCGTGTGTGAAAAAAAACAATTAATCCAGTATAAGAATAGATTATCTACATATATCAAAATAAAAATCAAAATCAGGTTTTCTGGCTAATATTTTTATTATTTATATGATATAAAATACAATTAATTGTATACTGACAAAGCCATAGAAGTGTTTAATACATGAACCTTAAGATGATTTTATTAACAATGAACATGAGTTACATTTTTGAAGATACTGTTCTAGTGAATTTGCTTGTTTCATAGATTCTGTTCATTTGGGGGATGCACTTCAGCTTAAGAGGAAACTTAACTACAACCTCTAAGACCAAGATTGTACTTAATGTCAATGTCAATAAGAGGGAGATGGGTTCATTTTAATATCATGAAATGTTAATTTCAAATTACTTCTTCTGCCTGAAACTGGCACTGCCACTATATCTCATGCCAACATTATTCACAATAATTTCAGTGGAAAAAAAAAAAAAAAAAAGGTGATCCTTGTAAATTATATTGGCAACCTTATGCACTTGATAAACAAACATTGAGGAAGCATTATTAATGAAAGTTTTAATATATTCGTTACCATGTTTCAGTTGTTAATTTATTGAAGTTTCCTTTTGAATCAGGAAGATTTGCAGCAGTGTGTACTGTGCAGAATAACATCATTATGCAATTTTCTAAGATACCAGATAACAATGAAAGATCACTTGCAGAAAACAAAACCGGGCTTGTTGGCCATGGTCCACTGGGCTTCACCCTTGTTCCCCAGACGTTTCGCCTGCGTCTAGCATTTTCAATGGCTTGTACATCTCTGTGGCCTCTCACTTGCGGCCATGGAGATGTACACGCCATTGAATATGCTTGCCGCAGACGCAGGCGAAACGTCTGGGGAACAAGGGGTGAAGCCCAGTGGACCACGGCCAACAAGCCTGGTTTTGTTTCCTATAAGTGATTCTAACACCGGCCGTGAAAGCCTTCGAATATTAATGAAAGATCAGTGCAGGGTTTACATCTTTTAAGCCTAGACAAGCAATGAAAAAATCGTGCTATATTTTATAAAGTGAATATCACGTACTGTATTTACTGAATAGAAGACGTTTTTTTTTTGTTTTTTTTTTTCAAAATATTAATGTTCAGAATTGGGAGTAGTCTCGTTCTCGCGATGTTTTCCGAATACCATGTGGGGAAAAGGTGTGTTTCAAACTTTGCGGTGCGGCAGTGGTGAAGCCTGGGAGAAATTGTAAAGGTTATCAAGGTCGGGATGTATGGGGCAGATTTTGGGTGTTTCACTTTGCACCAAAAATTAGCTGTGAAATTGAGCATTCTCATTGAAACAAAAATTTACTTTCGAAACTAAAATAAAATTAGGGGACGTTTCACATCAGTGGTTGCACGTAATGCTGCATTGGGAGCCTATAATTGTCATTACAATTTTGCTGCCACCACGTACATAATTGCACACATTCCGTACATCTCCGTACTCCCCACTTCATCTCTCTCCCGCTCAAAACGTGAATTTATGCTTAAATTCGAATTACGTAAAATGTTTTACCATGTATAATATTAAGTTTGTCTTAATGGAAAATCACATCCATAATTGTTTCAGCAATGCTGCCACCATCACTGTCATCATGCTTCTATTAACACACAAATTCTGTACATCTCCATTTCTCTCCCACTCAAAACATGAATTTACGTGAAAATTTGAATTAGTTAAAATGTTTCACATTATTAAGTATGTTGTTTTAATAGAAAATCACATCTATAATTGTTGTTACACTAAGATGGTGCCGACATCACTGAACACAGACATCCATTTTCCTTCTCCCTTTTCCATCTCTTTTCCGCTCACAAGTGATTTCTGTGCAAACTCAAATTGGTTTAAAATTTTTACTATGGGTTACACCTATTAATTATGTTGTCTAAATAGAAAATAATATCCATAATAGTTGTTACAGCAATGCTATTGTCAAATTCTACCTTTGCACACATACTGTATATTTCCGTAATCTCCTCTCCATCTCTCTGTTGCTCAAAATGCAAATTTCTGCATAAATGTGAACTTTTAATTTCGGTAAAACTTTTTACAATGGAGTGTTTTATCAGGTATATTATCTAAATAGAAAATCTTATCAATTATCATTGTTTCAGTTCTGCTGTTTCTGCCAATATCACCTTCTTTGATCACACATATCATCATCATCATCTTTGCAACCATTTATCTCTTGTGCAGATACTGCAGCTTTGTGTTTGTCATTACAGGTCCCATTCTGCAGAAGTAGGAAGGAACCTGGCACTAGCAGAAAACTATTCTGGATTTTTCTTCTTACTAATTTTGTATATATTTAAACTTAAATGCAACAAAATTTATTTGTATATTTCTGCACAAATTCAAATAAATACGAGGGGCATACTGAAAGTCATGAGCAACACTGTTTTACAATTTTAATATTTATTTTTAAGCCAAACCAAATACATCATCATAATCTATAGACTTTCTTTCACTTTTCGACATAAGTCTCCATTGTTTTGCACACATTTTTCCCATCGTTCTACAAGTTTGAAACTGCTCTTGTGATAGAACTCCGTTCCAGCTGCCCGCAGACCCTGACTCACTGCTTTCCGAATATCCTCCAGCGTCTCGTAGCGTTGGCCACGCATCTGCTCCTTCACAGAACCGAAAAGATGGTAGTCGGAGGGTGCCAAGTCGGGACTGTAGGGAGGATGTGGAAGAGTTTCCCACCCTAATGCCCTGATCTTCTCCATAGTGGCACGGGCAGTATGCAGACGTGCATTATCCTGTTGAAGGATGATCCTCTTTCCAGGGCGTTTATCACGCAAAGCCCGACGGAGCTTCAGAAGTGTCTTGATGTAGCGGGCAGAATTTATGGTCTGTCCAGGTTCAAGAAAGTCAACCAGAATGCAACCTTGTGCATCCCAAAAGACACTTCCCATAACTTTTCCTATAGACTGCACTGTCTTCGCTTTCTTCTTCGATGGTGAGTTCAAGTGGTGCCATTCCATACTCTGACGTTTCGTTTCTGGCTCATAGTGATGGAACCAGCTCTCATCTCCAGTCACAATACACGTCAAAAAAATTCATCACCTTCATTATGAAATCTCTGAAGAAGGTTTTGTGCAATGGTTCTTCTCTGAAGTTTGTGGTCTTCAATCAATAAACGGGGGACCCAATGGGCACAGACCTTTCGATAACCCAAGCTGTGGATCATTTCTTGCACTGCACTATGTCCTATTCCAAGTTGCGCAGCAATTTCATTCACAGTGTAACGCCTATCTCCTGTAATGAGCTCATCAACTCTTTCCTTGTTGCGTTCTGTAGAGGCAGTTCAAGGACCCCGCTACCAGGCGCATTTTGCAGACTCGTGTTTCCATCTTTGAAATGTTTCACCCATCTTCTAACACTGCTGGCACCCATGCAGATACCTCCATACGCACGTTGAAGTCTGAGATGAATTTCAGGAGCAGATTTTCCTTCTTTCACAAGGAATTCAATGACAGCATGCTGTCGAAACGAAACATCAATGTCAGCCATTTTTCAAACACCGTCTGTGGTCACATGATAAAAGCTAATGACGTCACAATATGTCAACATGTGGCTTAAAGTCTGTAAATTACGATCCTGCAATTCGTTTTGTTACATTGTAGAAATTGAAATTTTTACAATGGGTTGCTCATGACTTTCAGTATGCCCCTCGTAAATAAATTAAAAAAAGGAGGGGACTTAATAGCTTGTGTCCCTTAGTTTGTTCAAAATATATGGCAAAATGTTAAACATCATTTAACAATTAGGTTATTATATCTTCTTTTTATATACCGATATGCTAAATTCCAAAACTAAGTTCTGAAAAATGGGTTTGTCTTGCATTTGAGGTTGTCTTTTATTTGGATAAATACGGTAAATCCTCTGTTCTTAGAGTAAACTAGTAGCTACCTATAAATCTGAAGCTGAAATTTGTCCAAGATAAAGTTAACTAACCAGAGGCATTAGATAATATTTTGTAGGTTAGTTTCATTTCCAATACTAAGAGAATAATTATTACTATTATTATCACTAGATATCCAAAGTGTGTTTCAGCGAATTTTAGTTGCAATTATGTTTATCTTTGGCATAGGCACACTGAAGCTCAAGGTAAATGTTAACTTTTTTCTTTGCTTTAGGTACCTGCAATGGTTGAGTAATGTGAGTAAAATTGGTACATTAGTAGATGGACCATTAAGAAATTCTGTATTGCTTTCGAAGACAGCAAGCCTTTATGGATATAACACATTAAGTGAATTAGAAGATTATGTTACATTATAAAAACAAACCTCCTAAGACAAATCTTGAATTGAACTTTCTGGTAAAATGTATATTAATATTGTGCCTACAGCTGTAGCCAAACTGTGCAATCCATTTTCAAGCCACTATAATTAGCTTTGTTACTCAACATCATATACTCATACTTCTCTACTATATACTGTAATGCTCGCTCGCCAGCTAAGCGCTGCGCAGCCGGGCAATGAGCGAGCGGACATAATAGCCAGGTAAAGAAAGGGTTTTGTGCTTCCCTGCAAGACGTCTGGAATTGCAGATCCCCTCAAGTCAGGAACTTTCTCCTTCCAGATTGATCTCTTTCCAATGGACAGAGCCAATGTGCTCATAACTTCTAAGGCTGAAAACTTCGGCAGCCGGCCCGGACTATATAAGGGAACGTTGAGTGTTGCAGAGGGAAACTAAGGTAAATTGACAAAGTGAATCAAAGTGGCATAAGTGAACTGACTGAGGTGAACAAACATAAAATAAATGAAGTGAACAAGAGCAGTGAACTGAGTTAAAGATCTATCTAGCGAGTGATGGTTGCTTAGAAAATGATGTAAACTCAGTGATTCAATTATTTGTGTACTTAAAGTGTTGCATTACGTATAATGCTATAGAGACCAATAAAGTAACTTAAACTGAAACTGCTGTTCTCCATTTGTTACAATACTTACTTATAAGTAAACACAGGAAGATTTGCATTCCACCAAAAAATGTGGTACTATAATTGTGCCAGAAATACAAGTTTTGAATTTCCCTGAACCTAAAAAAGTAGTTTACTTGTTATTCAATTTTTGTTAAGAATAATTTGTAGAAGAGTGAAAAGAGAAAATGTGTGAATGTAACTTATTATTTTTTTTCTTCATTCAGAGAATGGAGGTTGAGCAGCCAGTCTCTTCACTAAAAGTAGCTGATTCAATATAATTTGCAAACACAGGTGTCAGGTGTCCACCAGAGGAAATGTAAACCTACCAAGGAAAACATTCTGTACAAATGATTATACCAGACATGAAGGTAAAACATTAAAAGTTACTTTTCTGCTAGTGCTTTTGGTGCATTGTATATTTATTGACCTTATGGATCAGTTAAGTTACAATGTAAGAATTTGTAACCCTAAACTAAAAGCATTTAATGCAAAAACAGCACATTGTGTTGTGTGCTTGCTTCAAAATTTTTCAGAGACCCGAAAGATATTTTTAATTTCAGAGAGCCAACAGATTCATGTTGAACAGACAACCTCTATACTTATAACAGCAACACCATTTTTAGCAAGAGGTCCACACCAGTGAAGACATAAAATGACTCCAGGGAAAGGTTATGTGCAAATGAAGGTCTCATTGGTAAAGTAATGTATTTACTTTCTTTGCTAAATACTCACAGTAAATAGAGGAAGTATTGCACTCAAATACTCAATGGAAATATATGTTTAGAAGCTACTGTAATTAAAATGAAAAGTTAGAAAAAGAATTGTGTGGGTGTACAACATAACTCAAAAACAAAATTCCTGATGAATACCAAACCTGGCATTTATGTTCAGTATATCTGGTGAACTGGTGAAAAATTGTATTAAAATGCACATGTTTATGATATTTACATGACAAAATGTATATCTTGAATTTTATAGGAATAACATGTTAAGTTAGGTAGTGAGAATTTTGTTTAATTTTGTACTACAGGCCAACCATAAAATATAGAAAAAAAATGTTACCGCATGGTAGGAACATTAAATTTATTAAACAGCTTTTTCTGTGCAATCAGTCATATGCAAGATACCTTTATAATTGGTTTGAATTTTTCAATACTTTTAGTTTTTTAAAGCGCCACAGGTATTCAATTCCTTCACAGAAAGAATATTAAAATCTAAAGCTAATCTATATAAATATATATGATTATGAATTCTGTTTTCTGTATCACCTTCTATCTTCAACCAAATAAGTAATGGAAATTATTTCTGCAAAAATTTATTTTAATTAGTGTGCAGTAACTTGTACCTACACATGTTACACTTTATGTTCAAAGTAGAAGTTAAACTTAGATATGAGCTCCGTCGAGCACAAGGCAGCACCACATAGAGATGGGAACATGTACAAGTTACATGTAAGACATATTTTAATGTTTTTGACTATCAATTATATTATGATAGTGAAAAATAACTATTAAATTGGTCTACTAAAAAAGTTGGTTTTAAAAAGTGTCTATGATGCCAATTACGTGAAACAATGGGAGCAGAGATCACTTATCTACTTTTCATTCAGATTTAAAAGTGAACCATAATAGTCATTCTAGCCCCGTATAAATGAGGCTTTAATTTACACTTGCTTGTAATTATTCTCTAGAAATTAGAGCGAAGCTTAATTCCATTACTATCAGATTGTGAAACCATATCTTCTATGAAACGGACAGCACATAACTCTAAAATGCAACTCTGTTTTTTTAAAATAAGGGTATATAAAGAAGTATATTTCACTGTTTAGGTTATCTGTGTTGCAGAATTATGCGCAGAATATTTCAGGTTAGGTTGTATCAAAGTTACTATTTTGTATGCATTTGATATGAGGACAAAAAGAATGAGATGAAGTTTATCCTCTCTCAGTGTGGGAAGGCCTTGATTTGGTAATTAGTTCTTATTCTGCATGTGTGGTTATCTGTCCTAAATTTGGGTAAATTATATTTTGGGTTGAATTGAATTTAAGCAATAGCTAACGAGTATCTATATATTAATATAACAATAATTTTCTACAAAACTTCACTTTATCTTTATGCAAATTATTATTGTATTTATCCGAATACAAGACCAAGTTTTTTTTCCAAAATATTACTGTTCAGAACTGGGGGTCATCTTGCATTTGCAATATACGAGGATCGGCTGATAAGTCCTGGGCCTCACACTGATATGGTGCCACTAGGCCAGTTAGACGGTAGAATGATATAGTTTAACTGTAGTCTAACTTGTATCCATAGTTACAGGTCAATAGCTCGTTTAGTTTTCGAATGACTGCATTTTAAATAAGACAACTTTAGATTTTTCACAAAAATGGAGGATTTGGGTAAACAAACAGTGATTAAATACTTCCATTTGAAAGGCTTAATGCCTAAAGAAATCAAGGAGGAAATGGACAGTACATTGAAAGACTCTGCCCTTTCATATTCAATGATTAAAAGGTGGGTTGCAGAGTTTAAACTAGCACTAGTGATGAGCCTCGTTCTGGATGCCCTGCAGAAATGACAACTCCAGAGATCATTGAAAAAAATTCATCGTTTAGTACTGGAAGACTGCAGATTAAAGTTGTTTGAGATAGTAGAGGCTTTAAACATATCAAAAGAACATACAGGTAATATTGTAAGTGATGTTTTGGGCTTTCACAAGGTCTGAGCAAGATGGGTTTGTTGACACCTGATCAAAAGTTGAAAGAAAAACTGTTTCTGTTAAGAATGTGGAGCTCTACCATAAAGATCCCAGTGAATTTTTGAGATGGCTTATTACCATGGATGAAACTTGGATACATCACTACACTCCAGAAGGTAAATCACAATCAAAACAGTGCATTGTGCCAGGTGAACTAACTCCAAAAAAGGCAAAGTCAATTTTGTCAGCTAACAAGGTTATGGCGAGTGTTTTCTGGGTTGCACAGGGAATATTTTTATTGATTACTTGGAAAAGGGTAAAAGTATCACTGGTAACTACTATGCAAGCTTACTGCAATGTTTGAGTCATGAGGTGAAAAGAAAATGACCTCATTTGGCAAAAAAATCTTGTTTCATCACAACAATGTTCCGGCCCATTGTTCAGTCATTGCAATGGGAAAAATGTGCAAATTAAAGTTGAATTGCTTGAACATTCATCAGATCTGGTACCCAGTGACTACCACCTGTTCCCAAACTTCAAAAAACGTCTTGGAGTACAAAGATTTCACAGCAACAAGGAGGTCATTGATGTGGTAAACAGCTATTTTGAGGACCTTGATAAATCGCACTACAGAGATGGTTTAATTACATTAGAACACTGATGACAAATGTATTAGCCTTTCTGGAGATTATGTTGAGATATAAAGCAAAAACATTTTTTTTAAATGCTGTTTTCATTGAGAGGCCCAGGGCTTATCAGCCGACCCTAGTAAGTTTTCCGAATACCATACGGGAAAAAGTAAGTTTCAAACTTTGCGGCTATGGCAGCAGCAAAGCCTGGAGGAAATGGCGTAGATTACTGCTAAGGTCATGATGTATATGGTAGATTTTAAACATTTCATTTCACGCCAAAAATTTGCTGTTAAGGAGCCTAAGAGCATTCTTATCAGAGAAAAAGATTACTCTCCGAGAATAAAATTAAAGGACTTGCTTTCATATTGGTGGTTACAAGTAATGTTGTATTGGAAGTCAATGGTCGAGCAGAAAATGAGAGGTTAGCTGCACATTTCTCCTTCTCGGGCCACAGATATACCGCAATGTGAATTATGCGCAAATTCAAACTAGGTAAAACGGTTTACGATATATTATTGTTACATTGTCTTATTATACATTGCCTTAAGAGAAAACAGAATTTTCTGTCATTACAGCTATGTTGGCACCACTATGTTTTTTATCATTGCATATATTATACTTTTGTTCTCCCTTCTGTCTCTCCTGCTCGCAATATGAATTTCTGCATAAATTCAAATAGGTAAAATCATTTACGATATGTTATATTAAGTATGTTGTCTAAATACAAAATTATATTCATCATCGTCATTATAATTATGTTACCACCAGAGTGCCAGCCTCCCCAGGTTCATGTAGAGGGACACAAGAAGAGATTGATTCCAATGCTCACATGAGCTGCTTCCCACACCAAGAGACTGGCGAAGAGAATAAGCAATGCACTTCAATTGGTCTGATTTCTCATTACAGCATGCAACCCTGAATCAATTATTCTTTCAAAATTCTCACATCATTAATTCATATTAATTATGGCTTACAGAAGTACATGGCTGTTATTTTGTTCTATCATTGCATATACCATAAATTTTGTTTTCCCTTCTCCATTTCTCCCACTTGCAATGTGAGTTTCTGCGCAAATTCAAATTAGGTGAAAACATTTACAACATTCTATATTAACTATGTCATCTAAATACAAAATCATATTTATCATCGTCGTCACAGTTATGCTACTTACTGCTATTGTCACCGCCACTGTCATGTTTTATCATTACATATACTGTACATTTTGTTCTCCCTTCTCCATTTTTCATGGTCGCAATGTGAATTTCTGTACAAGTTCAAATTAGGTAACAACATTTACGATGTGTTATGTTAACTATTATTTTATCTAAATACAAATCATATCCATCATCGTCATGAGTTACCATACTGCCACTGCCACCATCAATTGTACCATACATTTCCATACTCCTCTCTGCAGCAATCACTCAAAATGTGAATTTCCATGCAAATAAAAATTAAGTACAAAAAATAAATAAATAAATAAATAAATAAATAAATAAGGGACTTAATCAGCTTAAGTGTCCATTAGTTTGTTCAGAATATATAGAAAACCTTTAAAATTCTTTTTATGAAACTATTTGTTTTAAATATATCTCATGTAGATGATGTGCTAAATTCCTAAAGTTCTGAAAAATGGGGGTTGTCTTGTATTTGGTTATATATGGTAATTGTTATATTATTATTTGCTGCTTTACTGTTATTAGCTTCCTTTTTTACATGGTATCTACATTATAAGCTTCATATGCCTCTTGATTGTTATACAAATAGGTGGAGAGCTAAAATTTTTTGGCTTTTAACTAGCTAGGAATATAGATGAGCAACATCATCACAGCTTCAACTTCTGTTATGCAAAAATCTGATGTGTTCCATTCACATGACTTTCTCTACATCTCTGCAACAAATTATTGTTAAAAGCTTATGCTTCTATTTACTTCATGCTAATCGAGAAAAATTAACAGAAATAGTCTTCATTATTTGCTTCCTTGTAAGTAGAAGCGAAATAAGGGACTACCATAGGTTAAAATGATAGTAAAAAGCTGGTTGCTATGTGACTGAAGTTCCTTTGTTGTATGGACACGAGTTGACAAACTCCTGTACGAGAAAAGTATAAGTTTTTCAAAGCTGAAACCAAAAACGAGGATTATCTTAAACACGATCAACTCCACGAAAAAATGTATATAACATAAACTGTGTATTTTAATGTGTTCTACATTTTCTGGTCCGCAAGTTTTTCTCCATCTCTTACGGTTCAGCAGTTATGCAAAATTCTGCAAAATTCATCCAGAATAAAGTAGTCTTCCGGGGATATTCCCAGGAAATTTAAGATATGCATTTTATTTATCAGGTAAATATCTTTAAAATGTGATATTTTAATCAAAATCGTTAGAGCCATTTTTCAGAAAATCAAAATTTTCGAAAAAATTTCCATGTAAAGGGTAGTTTGGGGTGGGGGTATTTTTCTCAAAATCTTTGTGTCGCATCCCTAGAAGATACTAAACTTAAATACCAAGTTTGGTATTTACCGACTTTTCGTTTTTGAGTTATCGTGTTCACAGACGCATGGACACACGGATACAACACAGATCTTTTTTTAGATACAGGGGACCCTAAAACAGATATTTCCGGTGAAATATCGCTATCAAATTTTTTGGTGGAGTGCAATACTTTCTCTATACACTATATACATAGTGCATGTAGAGAAAGTAAAAATAGCAGAAATAGTCTTATTACTACTGGCTTCTTTGTAAGTAGAAACAAAATAAGGGGGTACCATAGGTTAAAGTGAAAGTCAAAAGCTGGTTGCTATGTCACTGAAGTTCCTTTGTTTGTATGTACAGCAGTTGACAAATTCCTGTATGAGAAAAGTTTTTTTTTACATAGCAGAAACCAAAAACAAGGAATGTCTCAATAACAATGAACTCCAAGAAAAAATGTATAGAACATAAACTGTGTGTTTTAACGTGCTCTACATTTTTTGTGTGGTAAGTTTTTGTCCATCTCTTATGGTTTAGCAGTTATTCAAAATTCCGTAAAATTCATCCAGAATAAACTACTCCTCAGAGGCTATTCCCAGAAAATTTAAGATATACATTTTATTTGTCAGGTAAATGTCCTGAATATATGATATTTTAATCCAAATCATTAGAGCCAGTTTTGAAGAAATCAAAATTAGAGAGAGAGGAAGAGGGGAGGGGAAGAGACCCCCCCCTCACCCACACCCAAACACACACAGTCATTTTTCTGAAAATACTTTTTTTGGATACAGGAGACCCTAAAACATATATTTCTGGTGAAATCTCGATATCAAATTTTTTGGTGGAGTGCAATACCTTCTCTATACACTATGTACATAATACATGTAGAGAAAGTAAATAAATCTGATGTGTTCCATTCACATAACTTTCTCTATATCTCTGCAACAAATTATTGTTAAAAAGCCTATGCTTCTACTTACTTCATGTTAATCGAGAAACAATTAGTAGAAATAGACTTATTACTTGCTTCCTTGTAAGCAGAAGCAAAAATAGGTTAAAGAGATAGTCAAAAGCTGGTTGCTATGTGACTGAAGTTACTTTGTATGTTAAATTCCTGTATGTGAAAAGAATGTTTTTGAAAGCTGAAACCAAAAACAAGGTATGTCTCAAAAACAATCATCTCCACGAAAAAAATGTATATAACATAAATTGTGTGTTTTATAGTATTCTGCATTTGTTGTGTGGTAAGTTTTTGTCCCTATCTTACAGTTTAGCAGTTATTCAAAATTTCGTAAAATTGACCCAGAATAAAGTAGTCGTCAGAGGCTATACCCAGAAAATTCAAAATATACATTTTATTTGTCTGGTAAATATCTTTAATATACAAAATTTTAACCAAAATCGTTAGAGCCATTATTGGAAAAATAAAAATTTTCTAAAAAAGTTCCATGTAAAGGGTAGTTTGGGGTGGGGGGATTTTTCTGAAAATCTTTGTATCGCATCCCTGGAAGATACTAAACTTAAATACCAAGTTTGGTATTTTACCGACTTTTTGTTTTTGAGTTATCGTGTTCACAGACACACACACACATGGACCTTTTTCTGAAAAATACTTTTTTTGGATACAGGGGACCTTAAAGCATATGTTTCTGGTGAAATCTCGGTATCAAATTTTTTGGTGGAGTGCAATACCTTCTCTATACACTATGTATATAGTACGTATAGAGAAAGTAAAAAAAGGATTGTATTTGTATCACAGTACTTTTTTCAATATGGCATTTAAGATCCTTATCTAATTTAGTTAAACTCCAGAGGATTATGGAAGCAAACTATGGCTTAAACAGAGTTTGCAACCCTCAAATTTTATTTTCAAAGGTAGATGATTCAAGAGAAATAAAACACACCTTATACCTTCTTATTTTCTCTACACCTACTATGCACATGGTGTATAGAGAAGGTATTGTATTGCGCCCAACAATTTGATACTGAGATTTCACAGGAAATGGGTCCCCCTGAATCCAAAATAAGCAATTTTAGAAAAAGGTGTGTGTGTACATGGGTGTGTGTGTGTGTGTGTGTGTGTGTGCATGCGCACATGCACAGCATAGCTAAAAACGAAAAGACCGTTAAATACCAAACTTTGCGACACGCAAGGTTTTCAAGAAAATCCCCTCACCCCCAACTACCCTTCACATGGAAAAATTTTCGAAAATTTTGATTTTCTCAAATTTTCTCTAACAATTTTGATTGAAATATTGTATATTACAGATATGTACATAGCAAACAAAATGTATATCATGAGCTTTCTGGGAATAGCTTATGAACGCATCTTTATTCTAGACGAATTTTGCATAACTGGTAAACCATAACAGATAGACAAATACTTCCTATACAAAAGTTGAGGAGCTAGTTAAACACACAATTTGTGTTATAAACATTTTTTCGTGGAGTTGACCATTTTTGAGATATTCTTGTTAGCTTTAAAATACTTATACTTTTCTCAACAGGACTTTGTGAACTCCTGGTCATACAAAGAAAGGCACTTCAATCAAATGGCAACCTGCTTTTAAAAGATTTGACTGTCCCTTTAGCCTAGAGTATTCCCTTATTTCCCTTCTAATTACAAGGAAGCAAGTAAAAAGACCATTTCTGCCAATGTTTTTTCTTGATTACCATGAAAGAAATGGAAGAATAATCTTTTTAACAATAATTTGTTGCAGATATATAGAGAAAGTCATGTGAATGGAACACATCAGATTTTTAGTATTGTCTTTCTTAGCATTGCATCTATTACAATCCTGATTTTTGTTTTTATGTAAGACATACATTTTGAATGTGTTAAAGCAGTATTTGAGTTTGCATTTGCCATGTTATCTCTACATTTATTTACAGAGTAGGATGGCATGGGGGTAACGTCTCTGGCTCGTATTCATAGGTCCTGCGCTCAAATCTGATAGGCCACCAATCTGGCTTTTTATTTTATTTAAATCCTCAGTTGCCAAGGTAAATACTGGGTTGAAGTTTTATCACCATGACCCAAAATTCCACTTTCAGTATAAAACAACAAAACTGAAAATAGATGATAATTGGATTTGCACTGTCATCTCTCCACAGAACACTGAATGGCACCCTAACTCCATCTATATGTCGCAGAGTTAAAGTGATGTTATGGAGATGTGACCTTGAAAGGCTATCTGGACTACCATCCATAGCCAGATGGCAAAGTGCAGCTGGACTAGATAGCCCTCTGACACCATCTGCTTGGTGCAAATGAAGGTAGTATAGTTTGGGAATGAGACCTTAAAAGGCTATTGTCCACCACTGCACCAAAAGGCTACTGCAATATGAAAAGTTGTTAAAACAAAATAAAATGGAATTAAAAAAAGAATATTATTTTAACTACCTATGGCTATTTTAAATTTATATTGTGCCCATTTCAAATTTATTTTCTGGTTTCTTAAATTAATTAACTCAGTGATCAATTCCATGGCACCTGTTTTCAATTCTAAAGTTTGATGAACCATTACAAGTAAGCTCATTTGTATTGTTGGCTGCATTATATAGGGAATATGTTATATATAACTTTATCCGCTATTAATACTTGTCTTTTGATGGGAGACCTCAATTTTTCAGTCCATTTTAATAAAACTTCCAGTTTGTCTTGGTGTTTCTATTGTTTCTCTGCCAAAGCAGCCAATAACAGTGAACGAGCATCCAAGCAGTGAGAAATAAAATTGTTCAACAGCTATTAAAATAAGCACTTTGTTACGATACAATGTATTTCCTATGCTCTCATTTTCATTCTTTAGCAGAAGCTGTAAATTTGCTGATTCATATACTTAAATGATACCATGAATATCCTATCTATTTACATACTTTTTCAAATGCTGCAGTGATGTAGTAGAATCCTAAAATAAAAATATCTGTAAGTATAACATCTTTAAATATATTAATTTTAAAAAGAGATTTTAGCTTAATTTGATTTTAAGATTACTTAATAGTTTAAAAACTGTGATCACCCACATGTGTAAATAACATGTATTTCCTATGCTATTTGTTTATTATTTTTCTGCCACATACAATGTAGATAGGTAGAGAAGGTACTGCAATCTACCCAAAAATTGTGTTGTTACATTATACTGTGAAAAGAATTATGCTTCTTTATGTAACAAATAGGAAATCTGTATGTAAGCAGTTACGTAAGGTATGATATAATACTATTTAAAATGCAATAAAACAAAATGATTTACAGTAAGCATCTAGAGTTCTTTCATTTTTCCCTCAAATTGCTATCCTAATGTCATCCTTATTTGTATTCTCTGAAAAAATATGTAACCATTAGTGTCACAACTTTGACGGAAAACAATGGAGTGGGACATTTTTATTTTGTTCAGGTGGTATCAAAGAAAGAAAAAAAGCTAGCATAATATTTTATTTCTTTATCATGAAACACAAATACATACTATGTGTCTAAAATAGGCATTATTTTTATAATTAAAGGTAAACAAATAAAATAAGGAGTTAAAAAAATTATTACCAGCTTTCACCACTTGAATTATGTAGCAAATCACTATGCCAGCGCCACCACTGAGAGGCAAAGGAAGCTTGGAGGTGTGACATGATGATTTCACATTTTTCGTGAAATGAGCCTCTCTCTATCTTATAGCACCCTTGATGTCAACTAAATGTACTTACTTTTATCATTAATGTAAAATGCAACATATAGAAATGTTATCAATTTCAAAATCTTCTCGGGCTTCTAGCCAGGTAAAAACTTGGCTTGACACCAATGTTTCGAAGTGCATCTTCCTCGTCTTCAGGGTGAACTGATGGTTTGAGCTTGCGGAGACTGGTATTTATAAGAGCTGGGATGAAGCTAACATCTGATTGGTTCGCGTGATCTTAAATACCAGGCCATATCATCACGCGAACCAATCAGATGTTAGCTTCATCCCAGCTCTTATAAATACCAGTCTCCGCAAGCTCAAACCATCAGTTCACCCTGAAGACGAGGAAGATGCACTTCTTCGAAACGTTGGTGTCAAGCCAAGTTTTTACCTGGCTAGAAGCCCGAGAAGATTTTGAATTAACACGTTGCCAGGAAAGCTTCAGTTCTTATGTTATCAATTTGTTAAAGCATGTACTATTTCTTTTGACAAAACAATGAATTGATTGTATTTCTTAAAGTGAATAAATTCTTTTCTATTCTTGTGAGTTAACATGCAAACAACACACCACAGAAGTGAGCAGGCAAGATTTTATGCAACTGCTTTCCATCATCCGCAAATGAGAACAAAAGGGAACTTACAATCGGGAATCTCGACAGCACATGACTTTTGGAGTGAAGGCCTGGACATTGTTCGCACATTAGCTTTCTCCTCCACAGAGGACCATAGATTACTTCCCCCACCTCCACCACCACCTCCAACACCACCACCACATGACTCTCCAGATCGGTGCACATAGGCTTGTAATGCCAGATTCAGATCCCAACCTTTCCCTGAAACAAAATATACAAAACTCATCATTTTGAATTTATTCTTATTCACAAATACCAACAATCATTGACTATTTGAACTTCAATGTTTCTAAACTTTTATATTCTATGTCTTTGCATTGATCTTCAGGCCAATCTGCACTTTCATCTAGATCAGGCATCACCAACTGATTGTTCTTTGACCAACACAGAGAGAGTTAGCTTGCTCATTGCTACTGAATCATCTTCTGTACAGCATGAACTATGTGGAAAGCAGGAACAGATAGTCCATTCAGTGCAGTGGCAACATGCAGCACTTTGTGTTCAAAAGACATAATCCACCATTCATAAGTTATTTTACCTATTATTGGTTCAAGGTTGGTAGAATAATTGCTCTATTATAATGTCTTTTACATTATTATTTATATTTTGATATGAATATATGCATATTTTCATAACAGGCAATTGAAAAAATAATGAAAATTACTATGCATTCACATTGTAATTTGAATGACAGAAAAAAAAAAAAGACTTTCACATTTATAGCAGTGAATATGATCATGCATCTTGGTAAATGATTGGCATCTAACACAATTCGAAGAAAGAAACATCTGATTTGTTCCATTCACATGACTTTTTCTAGCTGTTAAACAACTTTCCTTACAAAATATTATTTTATCAATGACATGCTAACCAATGTAAACATTAGCAGAAATTGTCTTATAACTTGCTTCCTTGTAAGTAGAAGGGACATAAGGAAATACACTAGGCTAAATCATTAGTCAATTACTTTAACCCTTTAGTGCCACCCCGAATAGCAAAATGCTGTCTGAAAAGTACCAAGCAATTTTAGAAGAGAATGAAGGGTTTTAAATTATTAGTAATATATGAGTACCAAATGACATATAGAGCTGAATCTGTTTTTATTTTTAGTAAACTCTTTTTTCTACTGTATAATAGATATTATATGGATGAGAAGTCTCTTCAATATTTTTAAAAAATTTAAAACAAATGAAAAATTTGAAACTAAAATTTAAAATCCCAAAAGCTTACTACACAGAAAGTTTAGGCTAATTAAATGAAAGTATAAATATTTTTTACTAAAATAGCTTCCTGTTTAGGTCTGGTGTTTTGTTTTTTTAAAATACAAAAAAATGAATTCACGTAACCTGGAGAGGAAAAAATTACCAAAAACGCACACACAAGCATGATACCACTATTAATGAAGAGGGCATAAAAACAATAGGATACAAATGTAACATAGATTACTGTACAATTTAGCATTTGTGTTATTGAGTAGCTGAATGGTTAATTCACATTGTATTCATTGTCTGGTTACACCTCTAAATACACCAATTATTTGCATGCGTACAAGATCTGTTGTTAGGATGCATTTTCATCGCTGAAGCTAGAATATTTACATCTTCCTCTCTTACGTTGATGTCAGAAACTCCTTCATCAACATCTGAAAATTTGAAATGACTCGCTTTCTTCTAATACATCTCGAACTGCAGCTTTTATTTTCTCTTCGCTTTGTAACCTTCAGCTAGAGAACACCATGTTTCAACAGCATAAACAAATAGGCTAGAGAACTTAAATTTGGAGCTAATTTAGCACTTTGGAGTGAAGATAAGGTCCTGAAATGCTCCAGAAAACCTTTCTCTATGGCTATGACATACAAACCACACAGACTTTCTCACTGGAAGAGTTAAAATGAATGAAAACGGCATCTGATTAGATCGTGATTGGCACTAAAAGGGTTAAAAGTTGGTCCTATGTGAAACAATCAAAGTTCAACTTTGTTTTGCATGGCCTGCTATAAAACAAGAGAGATGTAATGAAATGTCACATACAGTTTGAGAAAAGTAAGTAGATTAGAATTGAAACCAATACAAGGAATATTTCAGAAATGGTCAGCTCTACATAAAAACATATGGCATAAATAACTATTTTAACGAGATTTACATTTTTTTTTATAAGAAAGTTAGTAAAATTATATCAAATTAATCTGATCCAATAAGTTATCATTCTATCAAAAGAATCATTATATCAACATATAATAACAAAATTAAAGAAGATAATGTATTACGATCAAAAGGAAAACCATGGGAAAATTTATATAATAACATGACCAGAATCACTACATTACCAAGAAAATCTTGTGTAGCAACTTTTAGACTCCTAACAGGTCTCTCAGTAAACATTTATTCAGGATTGGTTTAGTGAGATCTCCTCTATGTCCTAAAGAAGATATGGATAGAAACCATCTACTGTGCTGCCCAACCTTTAGTCGACATGATAATATGACATCAAAATACTGGAATGCAAGAGAGCGAATGGCTTCACTGCCAGCTGCTCAACATTAGATCCAACCAACCAACATTTTTTTTGTGCAGTAAGTTTTTGTCTATCTCTTACAGTTTAACGGTTATACAAAATTCTGCAAACCTCATCCAGAATAGAGGTTTTCACTGGCTTTCCCAGAAAAATCAAAATATAAATTTTATTTGTGATATAAATATCTTTAATATATGAAATTTTAATCAAAATTGTTAGAGCTGTTTTTGAGAAGACCAACATTTTCAAAAAATGTCACAGACAATGCACATCACACACATGGAACCCTTTTCTAAAAAATGCTTTTTTTCAGACACAGGGGATCTAAAACCATATATTTCCTATGAAATCTCAATATCAAATTTTTGGGTAGAAAATAATACCTTCTCTATCCTCTATGCACATTGTACATATGGGTTAGAGAAAGTAAAAAAAAAATTATATATATCAGAGAATATAAACATGCTTCTTGGTAACTTAATGATTGAGATTTATAAAATAGCTAAAACATAACTATGTAAGGTCTTGTTTGCATTTGGTACAGCAGAATCTCAAAAACTAGACATTTTGTATAACCCTGCGACTTCTTTTTTTATTTATATTTTAACATTAACTTGACTGTAATCATTTCTGTAACCCACTTTGTGATATAATCAATATAGGTAAATTTTAATTGGTGTGCATATTAAGGTTCATATTCATGCATATAAATGTCCAAGAGTTTTTCTGATCAGTTCAGGTACTGGGTATGGTATGGTGTTTTCAGATTTTGCACTTTATTTATGACACTAATTTAGTGGAAATACAATCTAGTGCATTCTCCCTCACTAACAAAAAGGATGACTCCATAATAACCTTCAATATCTAAGTCAGACATAAGCAGCTGACACACTATTGTCACAAAATCAAAAGCTTGCCACCAATAATGTGTAGCACAAACACTTGTTTGGAAGGTGGAAGATTTATTACTTTACCCAGTCCATATGTAATAAGCTCAACTTTCAGTTATTTCTCATTACAGTACAGTTTCTCAGATTTCAGGCTCACTGTTAGGGTTGTGTTAAGTTGTGTGAAAATTTTGAATGAGAATAAAAGACAAGTTATCATGACAATGGAAATTAGTTTGTAACAATGTTGCAATTTCTTCATAAGTAAAGCTGTTTTTGTGCATGGAAATTTGATAAAATTACCAAAAGTCTGACAGCACGTGTGATAAGCACTACTGGATTCGACACTAATGAACATTCTACAACTGTAAGTAAAGGTTGAAGTTAGTTCACTATTAATTTAATCTTATCTGCAAAATAATATCTGCATTTACTATAACCTAAACAAAGAAACAACATTTGCATGGTCTCCTCTAATACCGACAGAGGTAGGCAACATGTTACCAACCTAACGAAAGAAAATACCATCAACACCGACAGTCAAAACCAAAATGCAACCAATAATGGCCGTAATAATGTTACTAATACTGATCACTCTAACAATGAAAAAATGAGAATACAGAATACACTTAACTCAGCACACAAACACACAGAAACCTATACAGGCAAGGAAACATCCCAACAATAAACTTTTAACACCTACAAAACCAAGCTACTCTAATATAACAATGTCAAACCCAACAAAAGAACAGGCAACTGTTATCGAGTCCCATGAGGGAATTAGCATCAAAGACTATATGCTTTCGCTAGGAAAACTCACTAACCCCAGTAACATTCGTTACGTTTCCCGAATTTCAAATGGAAGAATCTGCATTTTTTTATCCAGTGAGAAATATGCAGAGGAAATCACCATGAAGCACCCAAGGATTTTCATCAACAATGTTTCCTTAGAAATCAGGCCCCTAATAATAAGAAATAAGAGAATAATTCTGTCCAATGTATGTCCAGTCATACCTAATCATATAATACAAGACGAGCTGAACAAACTAGGTGTCAGGATAATGTCAAAGATATCATCAATCAGAGCAGGTTTATCAATCCCAGGATTCTCTCACATTTTAAGCTTTCAAAGACAGGTGTACATCCACAATGAAGACTTCGAAAAGCTCCCAGAAACTCTTCAAATTCAACATGATGGGACAAATTATTTTATATACCTGTTATCTGATCTTCCTTCCTGCTTCATTTGTAAAAGCAAAGGACATTTAGCAAAGTATTGTACTAACACCACTGAAACACCAGAAAGCACACCTCCCAAACTCTCCCAGAACATTTCAGGTGGAAATATAGATTCTTCTGAACTTCCCCTCCTTAAAGAGGCAATATCAATGCCTAAACTTATGGATGAAAAGAACACATTCATCTCTCCATCTTCAGTAAGAGAAAGTACCTCCAGGCGAACCACAGACACAGATCCTGTGAACAGACTGGATAAAATCCAAGTTTCCTCCATCCCAAAATCAGCCAAAGACACTGCGATCCCCATACAGACAGAAAACTCTAAAAGTCCAATGCATACGGACACTCAACCTCATGGATCTAAAAGACCAATTTCAGTAACCAGCAGTGAAACTAACAAGGCTGACGATGAACATAATCTCCCTACTGAACCTGGTACAAGTAAACAAGCTTCTGATTCCAAATCCAACCGACTAAACAAAAATGCCAAAAAAGGCACAAGTTCCGCATTAGAAGAAATACTCCAACCAATAAAACATGTAATGGAAAGCGGAACCAAGCTCCTTTCCATTCAGTTATTTGCAACTTTTAAGTTTCTTCTAGAACACATTAGGAGTTGCTGATATAATCACAGTTGCACCCTCACTTTCCCAACAATTTCATAAAAACAGAAGCATCGCATTGCTAAAAAGTTGCTCAAAGCTGTAAGCATGACCAAGGATATTAATGCACCAGACTACTCAAGCGACAATTCTTCCAATCTCACACAATAATGGATATAAGGCCATTTGAAATTTTTCTCTCCAACAATAATTCAGTGGAATATCAACGGTTTCCGACCACAATTTGGTAGTTGCTGGTAAACCAGCATCAACCTAATATTGTTTGCCTCCAAGAAACAAACTTTAGCAATAATTTTGTCGCCAACCTAAAACAATTCAAGGTACTCTATAAAACTGCACAGATGCCCTCCATGCAAGTGGAGGAGTGGCAACATATGTAAAACACAACTTAAATCCCAGAAAAATTTCTTTAGTCACAGACCTAGAAGCAGTAGCCATTGAGGTAAATCTACCACAACCAATCTGTATCTGTAATATCTACATTCCAAACAGCTATACACTTCAAATTGAAGTTCTGATTAACTTAATCTATCAACTACCAAAACCCTTCATATTGTTGGGAGACTTCAACAGTCACAACAGCTTATGGAGAAGTCGTTACACCAACAGAAGAGGAAAAATAATAGGACATCTACTAGAAGACTTTGACTCGATCATGCTCAATTCAAACGACTCAACCTGCTTTGATTTAGCCCATGGATCATCTAGATTTAACCATATGCACACCTGAAGTTTACGATCTACTCAATTCGTCAGTCTACTCATGCTTGTTGGATAGTGACCATTTACCTATAACCATCTCTTTAAACGATCCTATATCCTCTTATACCTTCAATTCAAAGTGGAAATTTATTAAAGTCAATTGGCCGCTATACCAAAACCTTATTAGAGGGGGTCTCCGGAGATTTTCTCCACTAGTGGCTTGTTCTGCCACTGAAATGGATACAATTGTTGCTGAAATTACAACATTAATTGTTACATCTGCAGAAGCCAGTATACCACAAACCGCTGCATCTAATACAAACAGATGTGTACTGTGGTGGAACGAATGTTGTAAAGTTGCTCTTAGGGACAAGCACAGAGCATTTTACAAATACAAAAGACATCCTTCCTTGGAAAATAAAATTAATTTTCTAAATCTTAGATTAAAAGCACGCAGGGTTATAAACAACAGCAAAAGACAAAGCTGGCTAGACTTTTTATCTTCCTTGAACCATAACACTCCCATGGAATTAAAAAAAACAAAGGGTATGTACAGATCTCCTCACATAACTAGTCTTTGGAATGCTGAGGAAAATAAAGCTGCTAGTTCTTCTACCGACATAACAAACGTTATTGCAAATACCTTTGTAAGTATATCCAGCGATTCTAACTACGATGATAAGTTTTACCAACACAAAACATCTAAACCAGCACCAGAGCCAGCTGCACTGTTTGAAGACTCTGAAGATAGCTACAATGAAGAATTAACTTTTCACGAAATGACGAACTACAGAGGTGTACATCAAAAAGTTCCAGACCTGATAACATACCATATGAATTATTAAAACAACTTCCTCTTGAAGGGCTTACATATTTAAATGAAATATACAACTTTCTCTGGACAAACAAAGCATTTGCTAACCAGTGACGGCTAGCAATAGTTATTCCGACACCAAAACCCAATGAAGACCACTACTTTCCAGAAAACTAAAGACCTATTGCACTCACAAGCACTAAGTGCAAATTGATGGAAAAAGTCATTACCTGAAGACTAAAATGCATCTTAGAACAACACTGAAACTCATCGTTTTATCCAGCGACACCTTAATTACACTTGAAACAGAAATTCTAAATGCCTTCTCAAAGTCACAGCACCTTTCTATGATAAAGCATATGATGTGGTATGGAAACCTCATATCACTAGCACACTTTTCAATTTCAACATCAGAGGAAGAATGATGGCATTTGTTTGTAACTTTCTTCATAACCGTAGAATCAGGGTCAAAGCCAATGGAATACTCTCCAAAGAAATCAAAATTGAAAATGGTGTACCTCAGGGCTCAGTTATCAGTGCGATTCTTTTCCTGGTAGCTATAAATAATGTAGTCTCATCTCTTCACCCACCAGTTAAAGCATGTGTTTATGCTGATGGCCTTACAATTTTCTGCCAAAAAGTACTTCAGTCGGCTTTAGATGACCTCCAAGAGTGGTCATCTACCACTGGGTTCAAATTCTCTAGCAGGAAAACGAAATGTATCACCTTCTCAAGAAAACGACATCCCGAACAGGACCTTATACTGTATCTTAACGAAGATAAACTAGATGTAGTCAAACAACGAAGATTCTGGGAGTTATTTTTGACCAAATACTTTTTGGAAGTCTCATATCAAGTCTTTAAAAGAAGCTTGTACTAAACGACTGAACATTCTCAAGACTCTTGCCGCAAAAAATTGGGGAGCTGACTTATTCACGCTCTTGAACACCTACAAAGCTCTTATTAGATCCAAACTAGATTATGGAGCAGTAGTATACGACTCAGCAAGAAATTCATCTCTCAAAACTTTGGATTCTATTCAGTTCACTGCGCTATGACTGGCCTTAGGGGCATTAGTGACCAGTCCAATCTCAAGCCTCCAAATAGAAGCACATGAACCGCCTTTAAGTATTCACAGGAAAATATTAAATCTAACATACGCCACAAAGATTGCATCACATCCAACCCATAAAATGCATAGCTATGTTTTTCTATTAAGCAAACCTTATCAGACACCAACAGAGTGACACAGCAGTCTATTTTACATCAGAATTCTACAATATACAAATATATTTTGAAATCCATTTGGTCCATTCTCGTAATCCTGGAAGTGCCACACCCTACTGGAAAATCCAATAGCCACCAATTGATATCCAAATTTCATCTCACTCTAAGTTGCAAACACCTTCCTGTGCACTTAAGCAAATGTCAAATTCTTTAATTGACAAATATAAGTCTACCACGAAAAATTTATCAGATGGATCAGCAACCAATGAAGGATGGGGATGTATGCCCAGATCAGTTAATGCTCAACAGCTTGCCTTCACTTCTTTACAGTGTTCTCTTGCTATCTTCTGACTAAGGAACAACCTCCAAACTGTACAAGCTGTGATGGACCCCTAACCATACACCGCATCATTGTAGACTGCCCACTGCATAGCAGAAGAAGAAAAGAAGCCGGCATTTCCAGTCTTCCTAATGCGATCAACACACCCAACATGCTGAAGAAGATGCTACAGTTTCTAATGCATACAAACCTTTCTGATTTATTGTAAATGTAATGTAAATTTTAACCTAACTGTAAGATTGTGTACCTGTAAATTGATAATTACTGTATTTATGATCGGTCGTGATAAGACCTTATAGTCAAAACGACCTTTAAAAAAAAAGAAGAGGAAATTAAATTGGCACATTAATGAGATGGACAATGGGGAAAATATCAGTAAAAATTGCCAAGGGTTTAGGAGTTGGATGAACTACAACAGGGTGAAAAAGAAGAGGTCTGAATTCAGTCTTGGTATGTGAAAAGAACATGTATTGATACAAGTTTATGCATATATGTAATTTGCATAGCAGATTATGTTAAGAGCTGTGTATAATGATGCTTATCGTATGAAGCTAGACATTTCAGTAACCAGACACCCTCTCGGACCACAGGTCGAATTATCAGGATTTTACTATATTTTGCACTGATACTGCAGCAACACTCTTTAACCAAAGCCTGTACAGCTCTCTTTCGTGGTTGTTCTCTACTTCCTTTAAATGCCCTAAGTTTCCTTAAACATACTTGTTCTTACAAATGTTTCTACTATTTCCATATTTTACAAAATATGAACTCTGTGGTTAAGTGGTCAGTGAACCCTGACTTCTCAGGGTTCAGTTCCCAGCTGGGGCAGGGAATTTTTCTTTAATCAGAATTATTCCCTATCCCCCCACAGAGTCTGGAAGTATGTATGTGCGAGTGATTGTGTGTTTTAAGGAAAATAAAATGATTTGAACCAAATGTAAAGAACCTACAGATGAATTGTTTCTAATGCAAAGCCCGGATATCACCTTAGATGTTAAAGGGGGCTACAAACCACTTGTGTGTAATTTGACTGAAAAAACAAAATTGAATATTGACCAAAGAAATGTCAATTGTTTAATTTGATACAATAAATGATAATTGAATTTCAAACAGTCAAAATATCACATTCATATTCAATTGGGAAGTGGGATACTTATACATGTATTTCTCACTTCAGTAGTCGGTACAAAATTATTATAGTTTCTGTTGGTATCACCATTTTGAAAAAACTGTAACAAGATTGGTATTAACAATGAAGAAACCAAGAGCCTGGATATTTATTAGAGAATTTACATATATGAAATCAAACAGGGCCTATTAAATTTAGAGGTACCAAAGAACCTTGGCTCAAAAACATGCCAAAAGGGAGCCCACCTAAAGGTCAGGTGTAACACCTTCACAAATGAACACAGTTGGTCAAGAAGCAAGTGCCTTTGAAACATATTCTGTGAGTTAAGCACACCTACACCAAAAGTTGAATGAAAATAGATTCCAATAAATAATTTGGTGCTGTTTACGTGAAAATTATTCATGAAATTTATAAAACGATACATTACAATTGTTAGTTTTTTATTGCACTTTACTGTTTTATACTATAAACAAATGGAGAATTACGCACCTTGTAAATAACTGTAAGCAATAGGTATATCTGCTCCAGTCTTGGCTACAAACTCTGCCACAAGGTTTGACTCCATTCCCCATCTAAAAACAAATCAGATATTTGTAATATAAAATTAAAAAAATTAATTAACCAAAGCATTACTAAAAAATGATACTTTCTAGAAATAGCCTATATGTTATTGAAAACTTTTTGCAGTTCTGGGAACTAAAAGCACATCACCTGTTCCAAGATTATAACTAGGCAGACACAACAAGATATAAAGAATGAAGCATACAGTTTATTTAAGTCTTACAAAACAACTGATTCCTTTGTACCAAAATAACTTAAATTTTTAAGCGATGAGAGGCAATAACCTTTTGGAGATCACCCTTTGCATTCAAGGCTTTTGGAGGTAACATATCCAACGAGCTCGACTTCATTCACAGGGAATTCTGCTGCTAGGAGTATCAATCTTGATGGCCAACATTCTATGAAATTATCATACCTAATTTTCTAATTGTTCATGAGGAAATTAAAATGAAGGAAAACCCATTTCCTTAACTTCAAACTGAATAATACTGTAGAGAACTATTTATGAAATTCTATTCATGAAATGTGACTCAAAAAAAATCTGATTACATTTGTATGACTTTCTTTACCTATTCTGCAACAAACAATTCTTACAAAATTCTTATTTGTACTCATGCTAATCCAGATAAATATTAGCAGGAATTGTTTTATTACATATTTTCTTATAGGTTCAAGGGGAATAAGGGAATACACTAGGCTAAAGCACTATTCATAGTTCTGGTAAAGAAGGTAATGCATTTCACCCAAAAATTTGACACCAATATTTCACTGGAAATACATAAAAACATTTTTTTTAGAAAATGTCTGTGAAGACAATAACTCAAAGCCTAAATGTCTATTAAACACCAAACCTGTTATTTAAGCTTAATAACTTCCAAGGATGCAATACAAAGATTTTCAGGACATCTCCCCCCCACCCCTCCAAACTACCCTTTACATGGAAAAATTTTTAGAAAATTTTGAAAATGTCTCTTGTGATTTTGATTAAAATATTGTATATTTAAGATATTTACATGACAAATAAAATGTATATCTTACATTTTCTGGAAATAGACCTCTTCATTCTAAATGACTTTGAGACCTCTTTATTCCAAATTACTTTGCATGACTAGTAAACCATAAAAGAGAGACAAAAAATTACTGTACAAAACATGTAGAACTTCTTAAAACACACAATTTATGTCATATACATTTTTTTATGGAGCTATTTCTGAGATGTTCCTTGTAATTGGTTTTAATTTTAAAATACTTAAAACTTTTCTCAAATGGGAATTTGCCATTCCTGTTTCATTCCTAGCCATGTAAGGAGAATGAATTTTTATCATATTGCAACTGACTTTTAAAAGATTTGACTATCGTTTTAGGCCTAGTGTAGGTATTTCCTTATTTTCCTTCTACTTACAAAGAACTAAAGTATTAACACCATTTATGCTAATGTATATCTTGATTAGCATGGAGTACTTAGAAGAATAAGGTTTTCTATGAATAGTTTGTTGCATGGAACACATAAGCTTCTTTTTCTGTTCTCTTGGTCCCCACTACCCTACAATGTATCAAAACCAGTTTCAACTAGTAAAAAATTAATGTGATTTAAAGCTATGACACATGCTTCTATGCTATGGTGCCTATTGACTCAAAAAATGAGTAGACACCTATTGCACTCATGCTATACGCTTATAAATATCTCCCATTGACCTTGTGACTTACATTTACTTCTCACTATCAGCTAAAGGAGAATAGCAAAGAGGAAATACCATGCATATGTCTATACTTTCATGATGGCTTCAGAACAAAACAGGTGCATTCCACTAGATGAGCTTGAATATATTGGGAAAGGCTAATCACCAGCGAGTATATTGTCTTGCAAGAGATTCAACCAGCCGCACTGATGGATCTGGGACCCCAGTTAAAAGACTTGCTGAAGAGGGTGGCCACCAGCTGACTGCTTCAAAACTGGAGAGGATTCAGTATCTGCTCAGCTGATACCAGGTTTGTCTTCAGCAAAGGGAACAGCAATTATGGCTGCACTGATTCAGTACTCCATAACATAGAATCGGAGACCCCAACCTATTTGGCAACTGCCAAGATAAGTTCCTCTGGCAAAACAGGCTGCAAGACATAAGATCTTGGGGAATCCCTGAAGAGTCCGACAGCCCTTGGTGCTCCCCTGTGGTCTTACTGAAGAAAAATGGTGAGCTACGTTTCTACGTGGACTACAAGAAGCGGAATAGTCATTGCAGAAAGGAGTGTTTTCCCTTACTCCAGATAGATGATACCCTAGACACACTTGCTGGTGCCCAGTGGTTCTTGGCTTTGGACTTGAAACCAGGACACTGGCATGTGGCCCTAGATCCCAGAGATAAGGAGAAGATTGCATTCTCAACTGACCAAGGGTTTGGCAATTTACGGTTATGTCCTTTGGCCTCTGCAACGTTCCAGGCACCTTTAAGTGCCTCATGGAATCAGTGATGAGACAGTTGACTTATGATACCTGCTTGCTATATCTGGATGACATCATTGTTGTTGCCAGCAACTTCAAAGACCATCTCAAGAATCCTGACCAAGATGCTGCTCTTGTTGAAAGCAGCTAACCTGAAGCTAAACGCAAGAAGTGCCAATTCTTCTATAAGAAGGTGAACTACTTGGGCCACATAGTCTCACCATCTGGGATGGCCATGGGAGAAGGTTCGAGCAGTAAGACATTTCCCTAGCCTAAAAGATAAGCAAGAGCTGCAAAGTTTCTTGTGCCTCTGCAGCTACTCCCTCTCATTCTTCTAATGGAAGAGTCCCGGCTTTACATGTGGTCAGAAGAGGCCAAGAGCACATTCCAGGCACTTAAATCAGCACTTTGCTGTATGCCTGGCTTTAGAATTTCCAGAATCATGTGACTTTATTGTGGAAACCGATATCAGTGATACCAGCATTGTATCCCAGGTCCAAGATGGGTTACAGCAGGTAACAACCCTACTAAAGCAAGGCACTCTTCAAGGAAGAAAAGATCTACTGCATTACCCAGCAAAAGGTCCTGGCAATAGTAAAGGTTCTGAGGATATCCACAAGTACCTCTACAGTCAACAATTCCATTCGAGGACTGACCACTCTGCCCTTACCTGCCTGTTGAGCTTAAAGAACCTAGAGGGCCAGACAGCCGTTGGGCCTAGAAGCTCCAAGAGGTCATTTTCACATCATAACATCTGAAAGGAAGGAACCACTCCAATATGGCTGCCATGTCATGATTACCCTGTCCAGAAAGAATGCATTGCACTCTCCCTGCAGCTGGATGGGATAACGCAGGCCTGAGGAGGGAGCAGCTTGCAAAGACTTATGGGCCAATCATGAGAGAAGTGGAGGCAGAGACAAGACCAAGCTGGGAGGACATTGCATTCAGAAGTAGTATTTGTACATGCTAGGCTTACAGGGACTCTTTGAAAACCACAGGAGTACTACCAGATAGAGCAGCTGATCTTCCCTTGGAGTAAGGTCATGGAAATCCTGGAGGAAGTACATGTGATGCCTTTGGGAGGACATTTGGGACCCAACAAAACCATCAACAAGATATGACAACAGTACTACTGGCTGAAACTAATGAGAGACGCTGAGAGGTGTTGCGGCCAAGTTACAGCTCACAGATCAGGTTGCATGCAGCAGTATAATGCTCCTGCAAAACATAGCCATTGATATAGCTGGGCCACTCCCTGTGTCAGACAGGGGCAACTAGTATTTGTTGGTTGCCATGAATTACTTCACCAAGTGGCCAAAAGTGTAAGCCATCCTTAACCATGAGGTCAGGACCATTGCAAACTGCCTTGTAGAAGAACTGTTTTGTTGCTATGGGGTACTGTTGGAGCTACACAGTGATCAGGGTACCAACTTTATGAGAGAAGCACTGGAGTAATTTGTAGCGCACTAGATGCACACAACACATCTCCACCCACAGTCAGCATGATTGGGCATTATATCAAGACTCTAAAATAACTTTTGAAGAAGATTGTGGCAAATTATCAAAGAGACTGGGATGTCAGGTTGCCACTTTTCTTGCTGACTGCTGTTGATACTAACCAGGTTGGTCTTTGGCAGCAGGTTGCATCTAATATGTGACCGGATGCTTAGGGGTCCTCCTGGGGCAGAACAGCCAACTTATGGAAAATCTCGTAGATCAACTTCACGACATAAGAGCTGGTGAACAATTGGATTAAGACCCATCACGACTGGTAGGCAACAGTTAAGGTTTCTAGCAGGATGATCTGTGTGGCTCTATCACCCTACTCAATCCAAGGGATGCTGCTGTAAACTTCAACAACGATAGCAAGGGTGACGAGGATAATGCATAAAGGCTGCCCTGAGGGAAGAGGCTGATAGTACACCTGAACCATCTAGCCTGTTATGATGGTGCTGGTAGGGATGAGCTGTGTGACTACGCCTTGCCAGGAATAATCACTGCACATGTATGAGTGGCTTGTTTTGGATCATAGCTGATTGTTGTCATTCATCTGTTGGCTTACTTTCATTAGCTAATGCATTGTTACACCTGTGTAAAGTGAACATGTGTGCATTTGGTAGAGCACTTTACATTGAAGCTCCAATTGTTGCATCTGTGTTTGAGTTTGTGACACCTTTGGTAGTATGCATGCATGACAATAAGTACTATTTCTGGAAGTTTCTTATGTCATCAACAGGTATAAAAATGGAACAACTTGCCCAGTAAGTCAGTTTCAATGGGAAGCTCAGAGAGTGCAGTTGTAGCTGAATCGAATATCAAAAGAAAACTGTGCAGCAGAATTGCTGCGAAAGCATTAAATAAAGACATTTACTTGAGAACAGATTTTTGATTGTAATCAGTTTGAGTAATAAAGAGCAGTTTTGTTACAATATTAATTAGAAAAAAAATTCTGAAACAATAAAATAAATATAAGATTAAGATTATGTATGAGAAAACCACCTTTCACTCTATAGATAATCCACTGGCTCATTCTGAGCCATAAAGAAATTAAGTAGGATAACCATCCACCCACAACGCAGACAAGAAGAAAAGATGTTGATCACACTCAGATACCAAAACTAAGTTTTACAAATCTGGCATGCATTCAAGAAATTCAAATACAAAATAGCAATTATGACAGAAAAAATTGAAAATTATATTATGGAACAAATAGAAAGGGATATTAATGAAGTAGCATATTGATTTAATAATTCCTTATTATATGTAATTAATGTAATAAATATGTGAAATTATGAAAATGTATGCAAGATATCTTGTTGAAATTTATACAAGCTATTAAACACACTAACAGCAATATTTTTGTCATGTTTCAGAATTCTAGCTTGCATGGTTATTTAAATAATTTTTTATTGTATAAATTCATTATTTTGATAAAAATGAGCATCATGATGGATTTTAAAAACATCAAATTAAAAAGTTCAAGTTTTAAAGTTAATGACTTTACAAATAATTCATTTTTTTTTTTAATACTAATCCTATTTATTATAGGTAAATGATTTCTCTTTGTACTCTCCAAAAGTATTATTTTTCAAAAGTTATTAATTTATTTATCAAAATTGGAGATTTATTTTGAGAAATTATATAGTTATTTTCTTGAATGTACTTTAGATAGCGGATAAAAACAATTTTGAATAAAAGAATTAAATATAGTACTTTGTGCCTTCAAGGCCTTGCTTATTAATAAGCATGCACCTTTCTATTTCTCATTCAGAATTCATATTTATGACACAATTTTTACTTTCTCTATACATACTATGTACATAGTGTATAGAGAAGGTATTGTATTGCAACAAAAAATTTGATACCGAGATTTCACTGGAAAAATATGTTTCGAGACCACCTGAATAAAAAAAAAAGCATTTTTAGAAAAATGAGAGAGAGAGAGAGAGAGTGTGTGTGTGTGTGTGCACAGCACGCATGGGGGGGGGACAGCATTAGCTCAAAAACAAAAAGACCGTTCAACACCAAATTTGGTATTTAAGTTTGTTATCTTCCATGGATGTGACACAAAGATTTTCAAGAAAACCCCTCCACTCCCAACTGGAACTTTTTTTGAATATTTTGATTTTCTAAAAAATGGCTCTAACGATTTTGATTAAAATATTGTATATTAAAGACATTTACCTCACAAGTAAAATGAATGTTTTGAATTTTCTGGGAATAGCCTCTGAAGACTACTTTATTCTGGATGAATTTTACATAACTGCTAAACCCTAAGAGATAGACAAAAACTTGCCACACAAAAAAATGTAGATTACATTAAAACACACAATTTATGTTATATACATTTTTTTGTGGAGTTGATCTTTTTTTGAGATATTCCTTGTTATTGGTTTCAGTTTTAAAAACTTATACTTTTCTCATACATGAATTTATCAACTCCAGTCCATACAAACAAAGGAACTTCAGTCACATAGCAACCAGCTTCTGGCTATCACTTTAACTTATGGTACTCCCTTATTTCACTTCTACTTACAGGGAAGCAAGTAATAAGACTATTTCTGCTAATTTTTTCTCGATTTGGATGAAGTAAATAGAAGCATTAGCTTTTACCAATAATTCGTTGCAGAGATATAGAGAACATCATGTGAATGGAACACATGAGATTTTTTTTTTTAAATTTTGCACAATGTTTGGTCAAATTTCACAGATGCATAACCTTAAGATTTTATATACTTTGTTGTTTGATAATCCAAGTTATAATATCAAACACCATTCACTCTTAATAGTATATGGTCATTTTGAACACATTCTGAACATATATGACCAACATATTCTTATGCACATGTGCTAGTCGAGTATGCCCTCAGAACTAATTCTGAAATTTTTATGGTTGGAACACTTTTTCAACTGCTCTATCATGGCAAGATGACAGCAAATGATCAAAATATTATATGGGCAACTTTTCTTGGGTGCTATCTCCATAGTTTTCATTCTGTAGATTTTGTTTGATTTCGGAAGCTGAACAGAGCAACAACATTGAGACATGTGCACTATACACCTTGACATTTTAGTGAGTTCAATGCTAAGGTTTCATTCTGTCTGTACATAGTCTTACCATAAATATTGTCACAAAGTTTTCAATCAATTTACACAATGTGTTTGAGATGTTTTAATATACTGATAATATTAGTTACATGCATGTTTTAAGAATCAAACTCACAAATAATTATTCAAAATGACCACTTCTGGAATGCACACAGGCCTTAAGCTTTTGTGGCCACTCATCTATTGAATTACGCAACGTTTTTAGTGGGAAATCTGCTGCTGTCTTCCTAAGAGAACACTTCAAACTTTCAATATTAAGATGTCTCTTCTTGCAAGCCATTTCTTGAAGCTTAGACCAGAATTTGTAGTCCAGAGGGTTCAGGTCCGGACTTGCAGAAGGCCAATCTGAGGTCGAACATTAGCCCTGAGCCACTCTTGAGTTGTCCTTGCCTTATGCACTGGGGCTGAATCTTGTTGGAAGCTCCAGGTTTGCCTGTGGAAGAGTGTGTTGCTGAGAGGCTTGACCACTCTCTCCAGCACTGTCTCCTGGTACACTTTGGCCGATGTTTTCACACCTTTTTCGCAGAAGTGGAGCTTTGTGGTTCCTTCGTAGCTCACACCCCACCAAACCATAACAGATACAGGATGATAGCCCTTCTGGACCCTTGGAGCATTTTAGCAGCATCTTTAGATGATCTGGCATATACTCGGTCATTTTGGGCATTGAAAGAACATTTTTTTTGTCAGTGAAAAGGATTCTTCTGTGACCATTTGCTGCGTAACGCTGTAATAACCGTTTTGATTTAAGAAGCCTCTGATGCTTCAGCTCACTTGTGAGGAGCTGATCTTTCCGCTGTTTTTAGGCGCACAGACCCAGGTTACTCTGCAATGTGCACGACAGACATTTTAGAAATGTTCAGTTCCTGAGCCATCACTGATTGCCTCCATACGAGATTTCTTTGGATGCGAGCCGCCACTGCTTTCACCAACTCTGGAGTGCACACAGTGCGTGATCTTCCTTGCCTATGGCGGTCTTTCACAGTTCTAGTCTCAAGGAAGCGCTGGACAGTGCGGTATACACGAACCTCTTGCTTATTTTCAACTTCTGGAGAATTTTGAAGATCTCACCTGGGGATTTGTCTACCTTGTGCAAGGCTACTACAGCTACACAATTTTCGTAATCGCCCCATTCCATTGTGGCAACTAACACAACAACTTTTTTGTTCTGCAGTTGAATTCTCAATGACTCATTGCTGAATAGCACAACAAAGGAATGTGCATGCAGGCAGAGGCAGGAGGTACAACTACTCTCAAAAGTTGTGACAGTATTTATGGTAAGACTGTGTAGATCCCAGAGTTCACATATGTGCATTTGCACTGTTATGTCTGATAATTCAAATAGTTTGAGGTAAATTAGATATCCTATTCACCATAATGGTTGAGGGCTTCAAAGAAAGAAACTTACTTTGGTTAACAATACTGCGGAAAAAACAGGCAGGCAAATCTCTCTTCTTCCCCTCACAGCCCTTGTTTCCATGTAAATCTAGTATCCAAGAAAATTTGCATGCATAGTAGCTGTGCTTTAAAGTATAACATGGAACATTTGTCATTTGTCTATTATGTTTTTTAATGATTTTATGTTGGTTTTACATTTACCCCCCCCCCCAGGCTTAAGTTTTACAGACCTATTTACTCTGCAAAAACAAATACGTACATATCTAAGAAAGGGATTCCAACCCAATCCTTTCACACATCAGACTTAACCCCATTTCCCAATCTAATGAAAACACCCAACACGCAGTGTTTCCTTAAATTTTCATTTGGGCACTAAAACCAATTATCAGTTAGCAATGTGTATCTTTTACACCCAAAGAACGTTTATTTAGAGGACCACTACTCAAGTATTACAAGTTTAGGAAACAATGGTTCTCCTTCTTTTATATTATTTATAAATACTGCATGAAAATATATGCAATACGCTTTGCAAGAGCTAAATTATCATTAAGGCACCACTGAAACTAGGTTAAAATGCTGGGAAAAATGAACTGCAGGATGAATGTATCTACACAAATAATATAAAAAGAATATGGCTTAAGAATTTATTTTTCTTTTAATAGTGTGGATGATTTTCACTTTCATGTGCAACTAGATGAAATTATAAAATTATAATTATATGTATTTTAAAACTTGCTTTAAGGACTGCTTTTATGAAATTTTCCTTTTTCAAAATATTCCAAAAGTTTAAACAATTAAAATGATGGTGTGAAATCTTTATGTTGTAAAGGTTTAATGACAGGTTAATTTTTAAAACCAATAGAAATTCAGATATATGAAACTTGTTTAAACATTTTAATTGCTTGTGAACTGAAACTAGTACGAATAAAAATAAATGACAATTTTGTGTGAAATGGAAATGGCATGTTATTTATGGACGCTCTTTAACTGCTATGGTTCTCAGTGTCCCATTCTATACCGGACGTGAAAGACTGCTCAGAGGCCTCTCTATCAGGCTTGAGGTTCTTTTACATGCCATAAATCTACGACACGGGACCAATGGCTTTACTTCCCTTCCGAAGGAAGCCATGCTAAGGATTTTTACACCCAAAAAAATCCATCGTCCTCTGCCGGGTTTGAACCTGCGGCCTTGGGTATATGAAGTTAGCATGGTAACCATTACACCACAGAGACGACAAAAAATTTGTGTGATATGATTGAATAAATAACATAAACACTTAATGAAAGATTATTTTTAAAACTATATCCTGTAGAAGATTTGGGAGGAATATTAAAATTCATTTTTGAAATGCACAACCTGAAAATTTAACTTATGAAATTAAATTAAAAATGTTAATGTTTACACAAAACAAAATCATAATACTCTTCTCTGGCAGGTTTGTTCCAATTAATATAGAATTAATAACCCGAACATGAGGAGTAAGCTATATGATTTGTGCATGTCCAGAATATTCAGTTCTTACTCTTGATCAATATCCGATTTCACACATTCTAAACTAGTTCCAAAATATATGAACAGCAAGTTGAAAATTTAGAACCAGTTCTGAATTGATTCTCTGCCATGTTGGAGTGTCTCTTAGATATTGTGCACGCTTAAATACAAGGGTTGTTTGATACGTTCTCGGAAAAGCTGACAATGGTCATCGCTAGCGCATAGTGGTTCTGATGCAATAGTTAGCCATCATTTGAGTGCATAGGTTGTGTTTCAGTGCTCTGCATGGAGAGTTGTGTTGCAGACAACTTATTATTGTTGTTCCCGTGTAAGAAATTTCAAAGATGTAGGAAATCAAGATTCGAGCAGTGATAAAGCACTTTGTAAAAAAAAGTATGAAAGAAATCAAATGCATGCTGACCTGCTGAACACATTGGGGGACTCTGTTCCTTTATGTTCAACTACTACTAAGTGGACCAACAAATTTAAATTTGGTCGGGAGACCATAGAAGAAGTACAAGAAATTACTGGATCTGTAGTGATATCATGTAAAAGGGCATATCACATTTTGTTTGAGGAATTGGAAAAATTATCTATAATATAATTAATAATGGGAGCTGTGACTGGTAACACATGATCAAAAATGCAACAGAATGCAAATTTTTGAATATGTTTGACCCACTTTCAGAAACACTCACTACATTTTGGTACCAGTTTATGACCAAAGATAGAGTATGAGTCCACTACTACATGCCTGAAACAAAACCGTGAAAGCACGCTGATTCTCCATCTCCAAAGAAATCAAAGGCAATACAATCAGCTTGAAAGGTCATGGCAGCAGTTTTCTGAGATGTAAAAGAGATTATGTTGATTATTATCCCCCTAATGGTTAGACAATTATGAGAGAATACTATACTAACCTCTTGAATCAACTACAGTAAAAGTTGTGCCAAAAAGGATTAGGTTTAGCAAGGAACAAAGTAATCTTCCATCAGGACAATGCACGCCTGTATACAGGTGGCATTGCCATGGCAAAAATACGCAAGCTGAGGTATGATTGTTGCCCCCACCCACCTTATTCATCTCATATGGTTCTGTTGGACTTCCATCTCTTTCCCAAGCTCTAAAGTTTCCTCGCAGATTATTTTCAAATGAGGAACTAAAAGCTGGAGTTAAATATTTTACAGCCCCAGAGGAATCTTAGTTTTGAGATGGAATAAAGGCATTGGAGCATCAATGGATCTAGTGCAACAGAGTACAGGAAGCTGAAAGATAAAAATAATTTGAATTAGGTCAGTTGTTAATTTCTGTTACATTCCAAGAACTTGTCAAACGACCCTTGATATTCTGAACAAATTCCAGATAGTGTGGAAACAAACCTCTTATGTTAATTCGAGTTCGGTTTCTTATTAAGTACAAGTATATTTAACTGACACTGAATATTCCAGGACTGAATTGCCTAGTTTTAAGATTTCCTAGATCTTTTAAACTCTAAAGGTAAAAGGAACATCTATTTTACTAGGTTTGGTAGATAAGCCCTCCTGTATATGGCAGTTGTGAATTCATGGGCCATTTCTTTGAGTAGATTGTACACCACAAGATTCCAAGGCAGGGAATGGAGAACTCCCCCTGCTGATACTGTAAATTCATTCAAAAGAATGCTCAATATCCAGGAAAGATCCTAGGGCTATTTACTTCCAGGCCATTGAGTCCCCAGTCTAAGCTGTTACACAGGAGTTTGATGGCTCTCAGGTATGTTGGTTTCGATAAAGGCAGATAGCTGACATTACCCTCCTTCGAATATATCTTTTGATCAGTCTTTCAAAAGCCTTATGCTGAGGCCTTAGCTTCAGCATAATTTTTACACCCATATTTAGGGATAAGCACTCTCCTGATAGCTCTCCAGGCCAGAGGAATATAGCCAAAGGCTATACTGGCTATGTAAAGTGAGTCAGGCTTTTCTGCAACAGAGCAGGAAAGACACCATCTCACCTAGCAACTTAAATAAGTAATTTTATCAATTGTCCATTTAACACTAAGAATTATATCAATTGATGTGCAATTTCCCAGTTCTTATACTATGCTCTTGGTCGTTTTTGAAGCGCCTGTGAATTTGCAAGACTCATCATCATGCATGCATTTGGGGAAGCATGCCTTAAAGAGCACTTTGAGTATTTCTTTAGCCAAGCATGTAAAATCATCTGTAGGTTTGCATATTGTTCCTATGGGATTTAGGAGGGTTGTGGGTCAGCTGCCTCTGACAGTTTAGATGTTTCCTGACAGAAGGCTTGCTAGCAAGATTGTTTGTCCTTAATTTTTGGAGATATTATATCTAGAACTTCTTTGAATCCTAAACCTAAATATTGTTTCACACATATATACATACATTAGTGTACAGATACATATGTATACAACTGTTTGTGTATGGTCATATAATTTTAATTACAAAATGTTGCCTTTTTATGTGTAAATGTTTAGACCATTGTCTTCAAATTGTGACATTTGATGTATAGTCCTTAAAATGAGCATCTGGATGTTTAAGACCTGTGCAACCTGAATAAATAAAAATAGTAAAATACAAGTACACAAAGGAAATACTTCACCAACACACAAGCATGCAAATACACCATACAGAAGTACATACATTCATATTCCAGGTCTGTCTACACTTCTACATATTAACCAACAGGAAAATATTTTAATATCAGCTACAAAGAGCATACACACCATCCACCAAGCAGAAAACAAACCCAATTTTAAGGAAATACTTGCAAAAGATGACAGATACAAAAGCGTAAATACAGACCTGAAAATACTACACATCATGCAGAAAAACAAAAAATTAAACACCCTCAAACAATTTGAAGTTTACAGACACACAAAACTGGATCTTAACTTCAAATCCCACAACTTATCTGATACCATAACATCCACAATACATTTCAACCTCTAACCACAACCTCCCATTAAAACCTAATCACATTAAAATTAATCCAAAACTGCAGTCAACCAACAATCACTGAACCCTGTAAAACGTCATCCAGGATTTACCAATGGTAAAAATATGAGGGTCGGCTGATAAGTCCCAGGCCTCTCAATGTAAACAGCATTCATTTTTTTTTTTTTTTGCTTTATTTCTCAATATAATCTCCAGAAAGGCTAATACATTTGTCATATCAATATTCTAATTTAATTAAACTATCTCTGTAGAGCGATTTATCAAGGTCCTCAATATAGCTGTTTACCACATTAATGACTTCTTCGTTGCTCTGAAATCTTTGTACTCCAAGAAATTTTTGAGGTTTGGGGGCAGGTGGTAGTCAATGGGTGCTAGATCTGGCAAATAGGTCGGATGTTCTTTGAACTTTAATTTGTACATTAAACAAGATGAAACAAGATTTCTTTTTTGCCAAATGAGCTCTTTTTCTTTTCATCTCATCACTCAAACATTGTAGTAAGCTTATGTAGTGGTCACTAGTGATAATTTTACCATTTTCCAAGTAATCAATAAAAATAATTCCCAGAAAACATTTGCCATAACCTTGTTAGCTCTTTTTCTTTTCACCTCATCACTCAAACATTGTAGTAAGCTTATGTAGTGGTCACTAGTGATAATTTTACCATTTTCCAAGTAATCAATAAAAATAATTCCCAGAAAACACTTGCCATAACCTTGTTAGCTGACAAAAATGACTGCCCTTTTTGGAGTTGGTTCGCCTGGCGCAATCCACTGTGATTTATTTTCTGAACTGTAGTAGTGATGTATCCAAGTTTCATCCTGGTAATAAGCCATCTCAAAAATTCATTGTGATTTTTACATTAGAGCTCCACATTCTTAACAGAAACAGTTTTTCTTTGCAACTTTTGATCAGGCATCAATAAACACGTCACCCATCTTGCACAAACCTTATGAAAGCCCAAAACATTACTTAAAATATTACCTGCATGTTCTTTTGATATGCTTACAGCCTCTGCTATCTCAAACAACTTTAATCTGCAGTCTTCCAGTACTAAACAATGAATTTTTTCAATGATCTCTGCAGTTGTCACTTCCACTGGGCGTTCAGAGCGAGGCTCATCACTAGTGCTCGTACATCCCATTTTAAACTCTGCATCCCACCTTTTAATCATTGAATATTAAGTTGCAGAGTCTATCAATGTATTGTCAATTTCCTCCTTGTTTTCTTTAGGCATTAAGCCTTTCAAATGGAAGTATTTAATCACTGCTTGTTTTTCCAAATCCTCCGTTTTCATGAAAACTCTAAAGTTGTCTTGTTTAAAATGTTGTCATTCAAAAACTAAACAAGCTGTAACTATGGATACAAGCTAGTCTAGAGTTAAACTATACGATGCTACCATATAACTGGCCAATGGTGCCATATCTGGTGAGGCCCGGGATTTATCAGCTGACCCTCGTAATATGGACATGTTAACCTGTATTATCTTAAGTGATTTACTACAGCATAAAAGTGAACCACTTGTTTTCTGTAAAATAATTGAGTAGAACATTTAGCCAATGATATTCAAGTGATCTGTGATAAATGAAATTGATGTTTTTCACACTAAGACAATGAATGGTATACTGCTTACGTTTTGCTTTAATATATTACATAAAAATGTCCACCATTAAACCCAGTATTCAAAAATTTGATGTCATATGGTACCACTTGAAGGAAGACAAAAACTTATTGAATGTGAAATAGCCAGAAATTTGGTTTCAGGTTTGGAATTATTTGCATCCTTAAAGCATACCATAAGCTAACTGCCTTAAATCCCTTCAAATACATATGTGGAATTGAGCAATCATGAAGAGAGTAGAAGAACCGTTTTCAAATCCTGACACTGAATTTTTCAGCTGGTTCTAACCATAAATAATCTGATGTGTTCCATTCACATGACTTTCTCTACATCTCTGCAACAAATTACTGTTAGAAAGCTTATGCTTCTATTTACTTCATGCTAACCGAGAAAAAATTAGCAGACATACATTCTGTCAAGAAAGTTCCGGCAATTGATCATTTAAAAATCCTGTTTAAAAGGGGATTCAAAATTACTGTTGTCGCTAAGTTGGTACATGTTTCCTCTATACCCACGCGGAATTTGATCGTCATCTGTCATCTAGTTTGTTTACAGTATGCCATTTTGTTAGTTCATCTCAAAGGTGATTTGTGATTTTACGATGGATACAAATATTGAACAAAGAATCTGTCTCAAATTTTGCATTGTAAATGATATTTTGTGAGCCAAATTGCTGAAAATGTTACAGAGGGCTCACAGTGAATTGACTTTATCACAAACACGTGCATATGAGAAGTACGGTGCATTCAAAAGTGGTCGAGATGTGGTGGAAGATTTGCCTCACTCTGGTCGGCCATCATTGGTTTCAACTGAACTGAACATCGCTAAAGTGAAGAAAATGGTTAGTTCCGAAAGACTTGAATTTTCTACAAAAATTCAATCACATAGGGATTGTTGAAGACATGCTAGAACGAGTCAGTTCCGACCCCACATTCATGAAACGCATTATAACTGGTGATGAGATGTGGGTTTACGAGTTTGACACTCAAACCAGTCAACAAGCTACCGAATGGCACCTTCCAACTGAACCGAAACCTAAAAGGGCACGTCAAATTCGATCAAAACTGAAGGTCATGTTGACAGTTTTTTTTGATTATCGTAGTGTCGTGCACTCCAAGTTCTTGCCAGGTCAGATGGTAAATAAAGACTATTATCTGAACGTTATGCGGTATTTGAGAGAACAAATACAGCGAAAAAGGCAGATTTGTGGAAAGACAACTCATGGATTCTGTACCACGATAATGCACCAGCTCACAAGGCTATTACTGTGAACGAATTTCTGGCCAAAAACTCAACAAATTTCATTGAACAACCACCGTATTCACCTGATCTGGCGCCTGCTGATTTCTTTCTCTTTCCAAAACTCAAGTTACCACTTCTAGGCACCCGTTTTCAGTCGATAGAAGACATAAAGGAAAATTTGCGGTGACAATTGACATTGATTCCTAAAAGTGCCTACAAAAAATGTTTTGATGATTGGATTATTCATTGGCATAAATGTATAATTTCAGAAGGGACCTACTTTGAAGGCGATAAAATAAAATTGGGTGAATAATTCATTTTTTTGTGTTTTATTGGCAAATTCCTGGAACTTTCTTGACACAGCAGTAGTCTTATTACTTGCTTTCTTGTAAGTAGAAGCAAAATATGGGAGTACCATAGGTTAAGGTGATAGTCAAAAGCTGGTTGCTATGAGACTGAAGTTCCTTTGTTTGTATGGACAGGAGTTGACAAATTCCTGTATGAGAAAAGTATAGGATTTTTAAATCTGAAACCAATAACAAGGAATATCTCATAAATGATCAACTTCATGAGAAAGATGTGTATAACATAAATTGTATGTTTTAACTTGCTCTATATTTTTTTGTGTGGTAAGTTTTTGTCCAGCTCTTATGGTTTAGCAGTTATGCAAAATTCCGTAAAATTCATCCAGATTAAAGTAGTCTTCAGAGGCTATTCCCAGAAAATTCAAGATATACATTTTATTTGTCAGATAAATATCTTTGATATACAATATTTTAATCTAAATCGTTAGAGCCATTTTTGAGAAAATCAACATTTTCAAAAAAAGTTCCACTAAACGGGTAGTTGGGAGTGGGGGTATTTTCTTAAAAATCTTCATGTCGCATCCTTGGAAGATACCAAACTTAAATACCAAATTTGGTATTCAATGGTCTTTTCATTTTGAGTTATGCTGTCCACAGACACATAAACACATGCTCACACACAGACCTTTTTTAAAAAGGCTTTTTTTTGATTCAGGGAGACCCAAAATATGTATTTCTGGTGAAATCTCGGTATCAAATTTTTGGATCAGGTAAATATCTTTAATATATGATATTTTAATCAAAATCGTTAGAGCAATTTTGAGAAAATCAAAATTTTCAAAAAAAAAGTTCAATATAAAGGGTAGGGGTGGGGGGATTTTCTTGAAAATCTTTGTGTCAATTCCTTGGAAGGATACCAAACTTAAATACCAAATTTGGTATTCAATGGTCTTTTCGTTTTTGAGCTATGCTGTCCACACACACATACACATATAGACCTTTTTCTAAAAATATTGTTTTTTGGATTCAGGGGAACCCAAAATATGTATTTCCGTTGAAATCTCGGTATCATAATTTTGAGTGAAATGCAATACCTTCTCTATACACTATGTACATAGTACGTGTAGAGAAAGTAAAAAGTATGTCCTTGGTAATATAACAGCATTACCAATACAATAACATATGCAGATGTTTATGGATTATTCCATTTTAAAATAAACTGAGTAGTACATCCTAAAAATAATTAATAGTAGTTTAAAAATAGTAGGACCTATTATATGATTACTATTCTGAGTTCACTGTTTGTAGTTTAGAAAGTTTAAATTTAAAACTAACAGCTTATAGCGATAAAGTGCAAACAAGCTATAATTAATAATAATAATAATAATAATAATAATAATAATAATAATAATAATGGATACAATATTCTGGGTGCTGGAATAGAATAGCCCCATCGTCATGCCCATTATAGTCACCTTTTATGACCCATTATTTTAGAAATGTTACAGTATAAAATACCCATATCTTACTCTGTAAGAGATACAATAGCAAAGACAGGGAAGAATAGGTATACCAGAATACTCCATGATATCTAGTAGTATGAAAGAAGGAGAGGCCAGTCTGGAGCTGGCTTCATTGCAGGCAGAACGATAAACTCTGTGATGTTCCTAAAAATCCTTTAATCCTAACTTTACACATTCTATCATTATTATTTTCATACTTCAGTACAGAGTGTGTTAAGTTTTATGAGCAACTTGAAGAAATGTATGATGGAGTAGATACAATATGATAATTATTTTAGGATATTTTAATATGCAATTGGTAAATCTAAGATAGCAGGTGCATTGTCACTTTACGAAATAATAATAATAATAATAATAATAAATAATGGTAAATTGCTAGTCAATTTGCGGCTAGGAAGAAACTTAATATTAAAAGAATAAAGTTCCCACATAAAGTAATTATTTGGGAACCTGAAGAATACTAGGTATGGATAAAGTAAATCAGATTAATCACGTGTTAGTGTCATCATGACATTCCTCATTGGTTACTGACATTAGAGGTTGTAGACACCCTATCACTATCTGGCGAAGGTAAAGGTGAGGGAATGATTAGCAAATGTACAGGAAATGCCAAAAAGAAAATAACTTATGGGAGGAACAGAAGCTAAGGAACATAGAGGAGGTAGTGAGATACCAAGATAATTTAGTAGCTAAATTCAGAATGGTAACATATGGGGGGAGAGGGGGAGTAAATAAAACAAGCTATCACAGAAGCTGCAGGTGAAATTATTGGGAAAAAGAAGAGCATATGAAATAAAGAATATGCTAATATTATAAAGGAAAAGAACTAGACAGCATGATACAATAGGATATTTGTGATTTGAGAAATGTCACAAATTGAGACAAGAAGCTAATGGAATAATTAAGAAAAAGATGGAAGAATAAGTGAGTAAACAGAATAAAAACAGGAAGTTCTATAAGGCAGCAGATAGAATGAGGGAAGGATTTCCGCCTAGAATGAATGGCTATAGAGGGAAAGATGGTAAAATGCTGAGGATAGGAAGGGAAATTCTGAGGAGGTGGGCAGAATAATTCAAAGAAGTTTAAAAAAAATATGAGACATTGAAGAAAATGGACATTATGGAACGCACAAACAGGATGAAGGTGGTCAGTTATTGAGACACCAATATTACACGAAATCAAGGAAAACATCGGAAAGCATTGAAAGAAAGAGGAATAACACATTATTGAGCCAGCAGTATTAGATGATATCAAGGAAAGCATTGAAAGAACGAGGAATAACATATTATTGAGCAAGCAATATTAGATGAAATCAAGGAAAGCATTGAAAGAATGAGGAATATCAGAGCCCCTTAAACATGCAGGACAGAGGATATTACAGGATCTCCATAAGTTGGTGGTAACAATATGGGAGAAGGAAATAATAACAACTTGGAATTTGGGAATAATTTGCCAATTTTTAAAAAAGGGGATAAATATGATTGCAGAAGATAGGCATTACATTATTAAATGTAGCCCATTAAATATTATAAAACTATACTTAATTTTAGACTTAAAACAACAATGTCAGCAGTAATAGGTGAATATCATTACAATTTTCTCTCTAATAAGAGTATAACAGATCAATTGTTATCATGAGAGGTGTTACAGGCATATATGTTTACAGATAGTGTTAATAAAAACAAACTGTATGAGGTAATGACGCATATAGGAATTCTCCCAAAACTGATAAGATTGGTAAAAATGGCCAAGGGATATTAAGGCAAAAATAAAGATTGGAATGAATATTTGTTTTGAATTTAACAGATGAGTGAAACAAGGAGATCACTTATTACTCTGTTTATTTTAGTTTTACACTTTGTTATAAAAGATCTGGTCCAAAGGGTTAGAATAGCTAGTAAGTCAAGTTAGATACTAGCTTATGCGGATGATGTAACCATTGTAGAAAAATCAAATGAAAAAGTAATTGAGCCTGCCTGGGTAGTGTGGTGGTACCGTGTCTGCCTCACATTCAACAGGTTGCGAGTTCAAATCCTGCTTAGGGTGAGTTACCTGGATAAGGTTTTTTTTTTGGGGTTTCCCCTTATCATGAGAAGACGAATGTCAAGTAACTTTAAGCTTGTCTTTTGTTGCAAATCTTTGTCCTTTCAACAGGGTTTTCAACTTTGGAAATGAAAAAAAAGTCCACAGGGGCCAAGTCTGGAGAGTACCTCTGGAGAATTCTGAATGAGGCAGCACAGTGACGTCATTTTTTGTGCAATAGTCACGCACCAACAGGGATGAATGTGCAGGTGCATTATCGTGATGCAAGAGCCATGAATTGTCTCACCACATTTCAGGCAGTTTTCTTCTCACATTTTCTTGCAGGCATCACAACACATCCTGATAGTACCATTGATTAACAGTTTATCCCTCTAGCACGAATTCATGATGAACTAATCCTTCAAAGTCAAAGAAAACTATCAGCATGGCTTTGACATTTGATCGGACCTGATGAGCTTTTTTTGGTCTTGGAGAATCTTTGCCAACCCATTGTGAAGACTGAACCTTGGTCTCAACATCATAACCGTAGACCCACGTCTCATCACCAGTTATGATTCTCGTAAGGAACATCTTGTCCTCATTTGCACAATCCAAAAGAGATTGCAATGCGATGATCTACCTGGTCTTGACTCAAGAGCCATGGGATGAACTTGGTGGCAACACGATGCATTCCACGATGTCTCTGGACTTCATGAGATGATTCAACTGAAATGTTACATTCTTCTGCAATTACTCGGATATTCAGTCTTCGATTGGCATGCATAATTTTGTTGACGTTCCTGACATGAGCATCGTTGGTAGATGTCGAAGGGCATCCTGAACAAGGGTCATCTTTAACTTCCCCCGGTAATTTTTAAATCACAAGAACCATTTTTAACACAGATTATGGCTTAAGCACTCATCATCATAGGCCTCCTGCATCATTTGAGGTGTCTCAGTAAAAATTTTCTTGAGCTTCACGCAAAATTGAATGCAGACGCATTGCTCCTCTAACTCTGCCATCTCAAAATTTGCAAATTGTACGACACAACGTTCTACTCAATACAGCACTGAATGATAACGAACAAACATATACAACAATGAAACTTTCGGCAGTTATACATTAAACCAGGCATGTGCAGGGATGCCAGCCCCATTTCGCTCCAATACTCCATTGGTGCAAAATTACAAATGTTCTGGAAATTTTTGAACAGACCTCATATAGAGAAAACTAAATACATGGACATATCACCTAGAAAGAGGACAAAAAGTGTTTAAAGGAATACACCCATTTAAATATTTGAGAAACATAATTGACAATGAAGTTAATAAGTAGCACTATTGCAGATGGAACTAAAGCAGGGAATAAAGCATACTTTGCAAATTTTAGGATAATGAAAAGCAAGTTAAAATGAAATGGCCTGTTATTTATGGATGCTCTTTAACTGCTTTGGTGCTCAGCGTCCCATTCTAAATTGGGCATGAAAGACCGCTTAATTTTGCTCAGAGGCCTCTCTTATCAGGCTTGAGGTTCTTTTACGTGCCATAAATCTACGACACAGGACCCACAGCTTTACTTCCCTTCCGAAGGAAGCCATGCTAAGGATTTTTACGCCCGAAAAAATCTGTCGTCCTCCGCCGGGTTTGAACCCGCGACCTTGGATATATGAAGTTAGCATGGTAACCATTACACCACGGAGGGCAACTGAAAAGCAAGTTGATGAAAAAAAACACAAAGATGCAAATATTTAAAACACTAATTAGATCAGTGGTTACATATGGAGCTGAAACTTGGACAATGATCATAGCAGGTGATGAGGAAATTTGAAAGGCAAATAATGTGGAAAATATGTGTACCTATAAAGAAATATAACTGGAGAATTACATATTATTTTGAAACTGATCAATTATTAAAAAGGAAAGATTAGTTAAGATTAATTACAGCAAGAAGGGTACAATCTACAATGGCTTGGTCATGTACAGCACATGGAAGTAATCAGTCTGCTTAAAAGCGTAACGGATGCAGGATATATATTCTGGGACCTAAAAATTGGGACAAGATGGAATGAGAAAGCAAGAGATAAGATAGAATGAAGGCTGATTGTGAAGGATCCAAGACTCACAAAGGGTTGTCAATGAATGATGGTGATGATGACCATAATAATAATAATAATAATAATAATAATCGTGTCTTTGTTATTTTAGCATATTTATTAAAGTGGTATCGGTTGCAATGCTTGTGATGTCATTAATAGACCTTTGTTGTACCACATCCTAAGACATCTCTAAGAATTGTGTACCCAAATTTATGTACTATTATTGGATTGCTGGAATCCTATACTTTTTGTATGCTATACTTTACACCTCCATACAGCTAAAACTAAAGAAACACAAAATGAGACAAAAATATCAACAATTCTTCAACAATAATACATAAAACATTTCAGCTTTCTTGTCACATAACACACATATTTATTAATTTATAGGTATTTGCTGACAGTACTTGTTTACATGTTATTGCTATATTTTTTATCATTATAACTAGGTGTATAATTAATGATGATGGGTGTTTGTTTTACAGTACCTGGCCATATTATTAGATGCAATTAGGCTATTTTAGAGTTCACTGAATTCTGAGGGCTTGCGTAACAACAATGCTCATCTATTACTGGGAGCCTCACTACAATGAATGTGTGTTATGCTGTTTCTGTGTTGTACGAGTCGAAATTATTGCTTCACAAGCATTAGTAATGCTACTAAAAAATAGAAGGTGCATTTAAGCTTGTGCTATTAATATATTATTATGCTAATTCAAAATCTTCTCGGGCTTCTAGCCAGGTAAAAACTTGGCTTGACACCAACGTTTCGAAGAAGTGCATCTTCCTCGTCTTCAGGGTGAACTGATGGTTTGAGCTTGCGGAAACTGGTATTTATAAGAGCTGGGATGAAGCTAACATCTGATTGGTTCGCGTGATATTATGGCGCGAACCAATCAGATGTTAGCTTCATCCCAGCTCTTATAAATACCAGTCTCCGCAAGCTCAAACCATCAGTTCACCCTGAAGACGAGGAAGATGCACTTCTTCGAAACGTTGGTGTCAAGCCAAGTTTTTACCTGGCTAGAAGCCCGAGAAGATTTTGAATTAACACGTCGCCAGGAAAGCTTCAGTTCTTATTATTATGCTATTTTAAAGCTTATTTGTGCTTTGAAATGTGATTTTATGGTTTTGTGTTTTCTATTTATAGCATAATGGCAAATCATGTGATCTGACACCTCAAAAAGTTTGAGGTAAAAACCTTGATTAATACTGATTTGTTTTCAAATCAAGAGACTTCTCAAAGATTAGAGGTGTCTGAAAATCTGTGAGGCGAATTAAAAATAAAATTGAATTTGGTATTGACCTAGCCCCACAATGGAAGAATAAATGTGGGCAAAAACAGATTCTCACACCAAGATGTGTGTGTTGCTTGAAAAATGTCTCTGAAAGAAACAGGTTTGCTAGTGCAAAAGAAATTAATCAAGCTTGAAGAGAGTGGAATTGCTCTATCTAAGAGAAATATCAGGCGTAAACTTTCAAAAATTAAATTAAAAGGCTTCAGACCTGCCAAGAAACCAAAATTAACTCCTGCTATGGTTGCTAAACGACTCAGCTGAGCAAAGGAGCTAGGATGAAGATCTAAAATTTTGAAATTGGTAAAAATTAGAATCATTGTAAACATTTGTAAAAACTTTACATTTGAAATAGATTATCCGGAACTAAAAGTCACATTTGGAAAAAGTTGGCCTCTTTGTTTCAGGTTTGCTTTAGTCATGAAAGCACTTTTGAAATTCTTGCAAACAAAGCTCAGTTTGTGCGAAGGTGTCCTGGTGAAATGTATCAATCAGGTTGTGTTGTGCAGACTATATAAAACATCCCACCAATATCATGATATGGTCAGTCATCAGTGGCAAAGGCACTGGACATCTCTATGTTGTTCAAGAGACAATGAGGCAGGATCAGTACAATTAAGTGTTAAGGAGTAGGCTGCTGCCCCAAATAAAAGACTGGTTCCCAAATGGAGAATCATTCATAATTATGCAAAATGGGGCATGAAGTCACAAAGCAAAATCAATAATAGCTTTTCTGAGAAAGCAAATCATACCTTTGTTGCCATGGCTGGGAATTCACCAGACATGAAACCAAATGAGAATGTCTGGAAGCTAGTGAAGAACGAAGTGGCAAAGGAAGTGATTACTACGAAAACTAGGCTTATTGAAAAGATCATAGAGGTCTGGAATCATCATCCACATGTACAAGAGATAGTTCAGGCTTGTATAAATAACATGCCAAGGCAAATTAAAGCATTGATAGCTGGCAAAGATAGCGCAACTAAGTACTAACCGTTTCATAAAATTGTAAGCATCTGATAATTCAGAAATATATTCAGTTATCATCACAAGCGTGCATATTATACTTCTAATTCTTCATCAGTGTTTAAGAAAATGTAATGTTTCAAAGCGAGCTAGTAAAAATAGAAGCAATATTAGTTTCATTTTTGCCTCCTAATCTTGTATTTAGTGAAAAATTAAGGTGCATCTAATAATATGGCCAGCTACCTACTTTATTTATGGTACTTACTCATGCCATTCATAAAATTGTAAATAGTGCTAGGTGTTCCATTTTAGTAATGGTATTATATGTGTATGACATACTCAGTATCTCTGAATACTTCTCATTATGGAATCCAATAATTCTACAATTGACAATTTTAAGTGTATGCTTTAGTCACTGTAGTATAGTTGTGTGTTCTGTAGCAGTGACCAATGCTGGATTGCACACAAATTGTACAACAATTGTACTTAACATATCCAAATCTCTTTATGATAATTCTCTGTTGTTCTGTGCTGAGCATATTTAAAAATTGGCTCAGCTAACCTAAAAACACTGTCATGCATCTAATACATCAGAACTAAAAAAATTGAGCTCATTGATTGCAGAATGTCTGAAGTATTACAAATTGCTGAAGTATTGAGTGCTGTTTCTGAAACATGAACGTTAAAAATATAGGTTTTCACACTTAGGTTAGAATCCAATTAGTGAAATACAGACAAGAGCATATACAAGCTAACCAACTTCCACCTTTATCACATGTTGAAGCTGGTATTAAGGATAAGCAAACGATTATCTAATTATTAGCATTCAACTCATTTGACTTGTAGATTACCTAAAGGGCTAATAATGCGAAACAACTAAAACGTTTTTCTTAATTTATTTTATAATGACATCATATTCCAAGCTGATAAAATGGTTCTTAATTAAGTCTTTGCTTAATTGTCCTAAGAGTACAGCATCAACACTAATCTGACTGTCCAAATTGTTTAAATACGCCTACTTACGGGAGCTTTCTCTTGTGTAATCAAGACCAGGTGTAATTTCAACACCTATAAACAAAATAGATTCACAGCCCGTATGATCAGACGAAACGATTAATGTCATACTCTCATCCGAAATAAATATCTTGCAAATTCATATTTTACATTCTCTTTATATTTGAATATATTACACCGGACACAAAATTGCATCTACGAACCTACCATCAAATGTACGACTCCATGGTAGTTTAAACTCTACGGGTCAACATCATATACATCAATGGAGCATTAGCAATATTGGCACTTATTATAGTAACATAACTGTAAAGTTTTTAAACAATTTTCCAAAACATGCTCGAGCAGTATATTCTATGGAACTACATGTTACAACAATTAATAGTCGAATATTAACATATAAATCTTATTATTTTTTCGTTAGTATTCCATCAGTCGTGCTTAAATAATATACTTCATTCAAAAGCGTGAGTGTTTTTACAGAAAACTATACGGTCAAGAAGAACATCGATTTAGAAACCCATGGACAAGTTAAGAGAAGAATATGCAGATGCACGGCGGTACGTAATGTTAAAATGGAGTATAGCTAAAGGAGCAACTCTAGGGTGTCGCTGAATTTGAAATGCTTGGTTTACACGCATTCAAGCATACTTTGCAGAAAAGTTATGATATGGGAAATATTTAAGTTTGAAACATAAAGTAAAAAATACCAATACCGTTTGAGAGCAAGATTCATATAGCAAAACATACTTGATAAATTTGCCCATTGTGAAAGTGGTATTCTTCCAATTTGTCGATGGTACGTATCTAAAGTTTATTGTTTAGTAACATTTACAAAATCTTAATAAATCCACAAGGAATGGTTTGGTGCATGGCAGTTCTCGTATGCATGTGTATGTAATGTTAATGATTCAAGGTATTTTAAGTAGCTCAACTAGCGGTCCCACAGATATGCGATTTGAAGTAAAATGAATCTTGGTATCCGTTGACATATCTAGAGCATAAAATTCACTCGCACATGTATGCTAGACTTAACTTTGTTTGCTTTTATTTTCTGCCAAAAGAGCTTGCATGAGCCAGCACGTTAATGTTGCCGAAATGCTTGGCGACCAGCCAGTATTTGATTTCAATTTTAATGCTCTTCTATGCGGTACACTGGTCCAAACCTCTTTATTCTTGTGATTTGGCCTTGTATCTAGCGCAGAAGTAAAATGCAAACCTAAAGATGAAAATATTTGGTTATCTTTAAATGCAGAAGGTATTTCAGGTCAGTGTTAAAGCTTGGTTGACCAGGGAGTTATAAACTTAGTGCCAAATGCTGCATGGCATGAAGTTTGCTGATAAGTAATGTTCAAGAACTCCACTTTTCTGTCTACTTTGTAATGTTTTACTGTTGAGATGCTTTGGACAATAACATCAAAGTGGTATCAAAGTGACCTTAAAATAGAGTAAATCAATACCTAGTTCTTTTTTCTGTTTTGGACATAGAGTGCTGATGATTACTATCATTGATATCAACATTTTAAACAACTCTGATACAAGAGTAGAATTCTAAATTTATATCTTAATTTTGCAAATAATGGAATACTTGGGGGTCATATGTGGCTTTGTAGTTAGTAGGTATATTTAAATTGGACATCTGACTGTGGTCTAGGTAATGTAAACTTGCAAAGTTGTTCCAAATCCAACTAATTATATTAGTGATAAATAAAGCTCCCACAGGAAATCTTGACATCTTTCTGCATAACCTAGATATTATAAAACTGCTCTTCAATTTATTTTGTGTGGCTACTTGAACATAGATTTCATGATAGCAATCAAAAGCTGCAAATTTGTTCACTATTAAGATCATACAATCTTATGCATACAGTAAATTTTGCAACATGAATTCAAAATGATTCCAAAACAGCTATCGACAATATTTTTATAGATATGCCTAAAAAGGAGCACCATGAAATACAATCCTTGGTAATTATAGAGAACTTGGGCCCCTTTAGAAATTAAACAAATTGTGGTTTGACTGTAAGTGTGGTTTATACTTGTTACGTTTTCACCAATTTCTTTATCGGAAAAGCTTCATAATTAAGTTAAACGCTAATTTATTACGTGCGCGTAGTGATCCTTTTTTGTGAATATTTATGAAGTATGCTGCCTAGAAGGAGTAGAATATAAATGAAGATGTCTTGTAGTACTTTTGCAATGTAAATATATAATAAATCTACACACTAAAGTGCCTAAAACTTGAGTTTCATTGTAGAGGGCAGGCGAACAGTGTTGTGGAATGCAACACCGGCATATGTCGCTAGACGCTGTGCTGATGTATGACAAGTAAGTTTCACGCAGATACAGCTGTTCAGTGAATTTTATTATGCAGAACTTCGGCCACTCTAAAATCGAATGAAACTAAATGTGATTGATTGACTTTGTATTTATGATGACAATTTCAAAGCCTGTGGATTTCAAATTTAGCACGAGGTTAGGTTCCAATCCGTTTAGGTTAGTGTGTGTATAAAAACAGGTAGCAACATTAGTTTTTTAAACCAACTCCCCACCCATAATCCCCCTCTAACCACACCGGTCCCATTAGAGTGCAAAACTGGTATAAGTCGCAGCGGAGAGAGTTAGCAGCCCAACTTGTAAATAATTACCCAATCCTTTGCTAATGGACTTTCAGACCATGATGAACAACTCATCAAAATTGATTTTTATACTCCCAATTCCAAAAAAGCAAACTGCGTAACCAACTTTAGAATTATAAATAAAGAAGTGTTTTAAAGTCAATCTGGCCGAGGAATCTTGGAAAGAAACTAAATAGTATAAGTGACAAGTTTAACTCCTTAAATACTTTCGTAAGAATCTATGGCTCTAGTTTCCCACTCCATGTAAAGAAAATTAATAGCAATTTTAAAAATGACTGGCTAACACAAGGTATAAGAATATCATTAGACCTAAAAGAGAACTTTATTTAGCAACTAGAGAAAGTAAGTGTGAAGGATGTAAACAACACTATAAAATGTAATACAGAATGCTAAAAAGGGTTATAAATGAAGCTAAAAACTTTGATATGAAAAACAAATACAGTCCTCTCACAATAAGCCTAGCACTATATTGAACATTATTAAAACATCTGATGTGCTCCATGCACATGACTTTCTCTACATCTCTGCAGCAAATTATTGTTAAAAAACTTATGCTTCTATTTACTTCATGCTAATTAAGAAAAATTAGCAGAAATAGTCTTATTACTTGTTTCTTTGTAAGTTGAAGCGAAATAAGGGAGTACCATAGGTTAAAGTGACAGTTAAAAGCTGACTTCTATTTGACTAAAGTTTCTTTGTTTGTATGGACAGGAGTTTGCAAATTCCTGTATGAGAAAAGTATTAGTTTTTTAAAGCTGAAACCAATAACAAGGAATATCTCAAAACCAATCAACTCCATGAAAAAAATGTATATAACATAAATTGTGTGTTTAATCGTGATCTACATTTTTTGTGTAGTAAGTTTTTGTCTATCTCTTACGGTTTACCAGTTATACAAAATTCAATAAAAATCATCCGGAATAAATAGGTCTTTTGAGGCTATTCTTAGAAAATTCAAGATATACATTTTATTGGACAAGTAAATATCTTAAATATAAGAGATTTTAATCAAAATCGTTAGAGCCATTTTTAAGAAAATCAGAATTTTCAAATTTTTTTCCATGTAAAGGGTAGTTTAGGGTGGGGGGATTTTCTTGAAAATCTTTGTGTTGCATCCGTGGAAGATACTTAAGTACCAAGTGTGGTTTTTAATGGTCTTTTCGTATTTGAGCTATGCTGTCCACAGACACACACACACACACACACACATGGACGTTTTTCTAAAAATGCTTTTTTAGTATTCAGGGGGTCTCAAAACATATATTTCTGTTGAAATTTCGGTATCAAATTTTTGGGTGCAGTATACCTTCTCTATACACTATGTACATAGTATGTGTAGAGAAAGTAAAAAGAGACTGGTAAATGTATCTCGAAAAATAATATAAAAGAAATTAAAGTAAACCAAGTGACCACAAATGATCCCCAGCAGATAGTAAATGCATTTAATGAATATTTCATTCTGGTGGCAGAAAATTCTGACAAAGAAACACTCTAAGAGAGATCCTATTTCAAACCTTCAAGAATCCTATGTGAAAAATTTTACATCCTTAAGAGATAGTACCCACAAGTGCAACTGAAATAAAAAAAGGAAAGAATCCCTCAAAAGTAAGAATTCATCAGGATACAATGGAATAAGCACAAAAAGATTAAAGGTATGTACTGACATTATTTGTAAACCTTTAAGTTAAGTAACATATCCTTCTTAACAGGGACATTCCTAGACATTAAAATATTCAGTCATTAAGCCATTATACAAGAAAGGGCAAATCTCAGAAATGTCAAGCTATAGACTAAAGTGCGGGCCAAACCTCTTGACGTTTTGTGAGAGCCAATACAGTGCGACCCATGGTTGCCAAGCTTCACTTTGCTTCGTCAGAATGTTATGCGTTTGTTATAAATGTAATCGCAATGTTCATTTAAAAATTACAAGAAAACAAGAATAGAAATGTAATATACAAATAGAGAAAGTAAAACCATACTTTTCTATGCCTCCTTTTTTATTCAGTGACACAGCTAACGGCTTATCCTTGTCATCCTCGATATCACTGCAGTCATCATCGTCATCAAACTCACCGTCTTCAGAATCGCTGTTGTCTTTTAGGTTAATGATAAGGGTTCTAAAATGTCTTGGCATCCTATTTCTTTTTGGAAATCCTCCTCTTGTAGTTTTTGGCAATGTTTTACTCATGCAACCCAGTCTTCTCATGATACTTTATCAAGTTCATCATTAATTAATTGCTCCACGTCCGCAATTTTGAAAGAATTATTTTTTTTAATGATTTTGCTTTTGACTTGAGCCCGTATAAGCTCTATGGGGTTATTCTTGCAGTGATAAGGGGGGAGTCTTTAACCTGATGTCCCATTTCATTAGCCAGTAGATCCAGTTCAAAAATGTTTTCACTGCTTTTGAAAGGCTTGGCTTTTGTTTCCAAAGGATGTCTTTTTCTTCTAACCACTTAACTATATCGCCTTTTCTGGAGGAAGTATTAGGAATTTTGTTTACAGTAACAGAATGATAAGGTGTATTATCCATAATAATTATACTACCTTCCTCTAGATAATTTAAAAATCTGTTTAAGAACCACTCCCGAAATGAATCGGATGTCATCTCATCACTTTTTTTATATAATCTATACATTCAGTTACTTTCTGAAAGAAAACCTGTATGAGCAGATCCTACGTGACAAACTATATGTCTAATTCCTTTCCCTACTGGAACTTTTAGACCTCCATTTCTAGAAGAGTCCTGCCAAATATACCTTACTTTATGATTCTGGTTTACCCATTTTCGTCCAAATAATATATAGGTCGTGTGTCACCTGACTGTCTGATATGAATGATGTGCAGAAACTTCAGTCTCGCAGCAACAATGTCCCTTGTTCCATTAGAAACTCGCCTATCAAGTGTTTTCCTATATTTAAATCCTAAATGTTGCAGAAGCCTCCTAGTGGAAGTAACAGAACCTGCATACCCTATCTTTTCCCTAAGCACCTTCGTTATTTTCTTTGCTGTCGGAAATTCTCCTTTATCATAAAATTCAAAAACACTGCCCTGTACACCATCTTTTTTGAAATCATACAAGTTTGTCACTCTCTTAGGTGCTTTCTAGGCGATCTAAACAATGTTGGAGATCCCTCTGCATGTGCCTTTTTTGCTTCCCTACACACGTGTGATACAGTTGATGCATTTAATGAGCATGCCTCTGCTGTAAGTTCTTGACATTTGGTATAGTTACGATTTTTGCAGCTTTCTTTGTTTGCATACTTCTTAAAGGAATTATATACATTGAACACAACAGCTCTAACCTTACCACTGTATCCACTGGTACTCGTACTTGGCTTACTAAGTGACATTTTCTTGAGAGTTAAGTTTATGAACCTAGTACAAAGTCTATTACTGTATGAACTGAATACACCACAGTTTAATTCTCAATTGAGGCTCTTACCTTCCAGTTCTAGCAAGCATGCATTATTATATACTGTAATATTTACTTTAAGATGGAAGTGAAAACAATAAACTAAGTTGCCTTCACATTGCAAAATTCCATAAAGTTCATAAAAATGTAGTCATCTTGGAGAAATAATGCTAAAATATTTAGGAACTGAAAGGGCTATTTTTCATTTTCATTAAATGTTCAAGTTCTATCAAATGCAGATTTGCTCATTACAGATATTGTTGCATGGTGGCGTATCGTATGAGAGTACTATTTTCTTGAATTGCAGGCTTAGGGCAAGGCATATTTATAGGTATCTTATGTTTTTCACCAGTCTTTTGATGCCACTTGTAGAAAATCAGGAAAGTCCCCCCACCTCCAATTACCTTTTATGTGGAACATTTTTTTGAGAATTTAAAGTCTCTCAAAAATGGTTCTTAATGGTTATGATTGAAATACCACTTGTTTAAGATTTTTTAATCAAATGAAATGTATATCTTGAATTTTTGGGAATAACCTCTGGTAATCTCTTCATTCTAAATGACTTTTGTATAACTGGTAAACCAAAAGAGACACTACATAAAAAAGCTACACAAAAAATATAGATCTTGTTAAAATACCCAATTTATTAGTATGCACCTCTTTTTGTAGAGTTAACCATTTCCAAGATATTCCTTGTTATTGGTTTCAATTTTAAAATGCTTAAACTTTCTTCAAATGAGATGTCTCAATTGATTAATTTCTATTTTTGCTTTTTATTTGTCCAGCCATATTTGACCCATTGTCAAAGCCTGGCCACAGCAGAGCTGTGATTCATTGCAATGCTTGTTAAGAGCATATGTATATGATAGCAATACTGAATGCTTTACCTGTCATTTTATGGATCAAAATATTCCAGAAACCTATCATAAATTTCCCATTAATTTTGTTCTTCCTAGATATGCACAAGGAGTAGCATCACAAATGAAATCATTTGGTTTTCTTTTAAATTGTCTGCAACTCTTTTTCACTTTACAAAAATAAAAGCTCATGCTCTGCACTCCAAGATGATAATAGGCATTGTTCTCTTGATAACTTTTAACATAAACCATGTTTTCCCTTAAAAATGGGTTATACAGGGTGGTTATAATTAAATTTTCCCTATTTAACAGTCTCTATTTGTAAAGTGAGTGATTGCATGTTCATGAAACTTAATGTGATCATTGTCAAGGACATGGGGGAGAGAATGAATAATCAATTCAGTTGAAACACTTTTAATGTGCTGCTACCTCATACAATACCATGGTTATTGCTACAGAACAGGCTCGATATGGCACCCATCAGTGTCTAGGTGCATAGGATTGCATACTGCTTAGATGTATGAAGCATCTCCATGGGTATGCTCGACACTTCTGTTGATATACTTCTCTTGAGATCAGTACATGTGTGAATCTTACTCTGATAAACCCTGTCTATCGGGTAGCCCCACAACCAGAAATCATAAGGAGTGAGATGTGATCATGATGGCCAAACATTTGGGAATGATCTGCTGACAATTTGATCATTCCAAATGTGTTGCAGAGAAACAGTTGAACTTGATGAGCGATATGTGTTGGAGCCCCATTTTGCATGAAAACTTTTGAATTCAATAATGAATGAACATAGCCGTGAAATAACATCATACGGCAACATGTTCACTTTGCAGAGGAACTTCGTGCACATTGATGGGAGGTGAAGATCCCCACACTCAGCAATTCTGTGTGTTTACCTCGCCCATCAAAGAAAACTGTGCGTCTGTCCATAAGATGGATCTTATATGGGTAGCATTTGAGAATGGTTCGAAGCACCATGGAATGTTCAACTGTTGTGACACAACATGCGCACTGCTTGACGATTGGCACTGTGTTCAGCATAGTCCGCCTCAGCGACAGTGATTTCTTCAACCTCTTGTGGTTCAACCAGCCATTGGTCTCTTCCTGGAGTGATATATGCATCCATTCACCAATAATGCTCTGCCCCTTTTGTCTAAGCCTATGTTAAAACCATCAAATAGTACACTGACACTAGTCTGATCAGCATGACTATGAATGATCATGGTACCTGGTGGCCAGTTGTGATACTAGTGGAAGGTGGCACTGTGGAGTGTGGAAATCTTTCATTGTTTCATTTGTATAGCTTCCTTTAACTTCAATGGTCATATTGGGGTTAGAAATCTTGTGCCCCATAATGTGGACATTATTACTAATGAGTAATTACCTTTCTACTGGGAAAGTTTAATTATAACCACCCAGTATTTAGCCTGTAACATGATTAAACCCAAGAAGTTTTCATTATCTAGTTTTCCTAGCTTGTAACTATTTCCCCATAAAAGTAAATTTCTTGAGGCTAAAAAAATAGTGATATCTAAAACTTTTTTAAGAGCTCACATAAGGCCCTTTCCTTCAACAACAATTTCTGGAGCATGAAATACTCACTAGAAGCGTTGTTTGGAACATGTCCATGCTAAATATTAATTTTTATGCAACAATTTACTATCATGATCAGAAAGAATGGAAGTATTTAAAAACAATAAATATGGCCAACATTAGAGTCATCTGGTTGTCACTCCACACTAACCAGTTCCTTTTCACTTCAAATTTGTTGTTTTAGTATTTGGAATGTAAATGAGTTTTTCCTTCTTGTCCCATTACACCATGTTGGCAAATATTGGTCCACTTTTGCAGTGGTTTCCTGATCAGGGAATTTCTAGTCCACAAATTTGTCACTATGTGTACTTGGTGATGAGGGATCAACTCATCACCCATAGATCACTATAGGAAGGAATCACAGCATAAGGGATGTGAAACATGGGGAATTTAGCCCAGATACCTTTTTCTTTCAAGATACAGGGTTCTTTAAATTGCAAATAAACATTACATGGGACTAACAGCTTTACTTCCCTTCTGAAGTAAACGGCCATCATCCTTCCCTGGAGGTTGCCACCATGGTAATTACTACACCATGGAGGGCAACAACACAAGTGTGCTCAGTAAATTTTCTACTTTTGAGGTTTTAGAAACATGTCCATGTGTCTTCTTTGAGCAGCATAGATCAAAACGAAAAATCAGTTAAATACCAAACTTGGTATATAAGTTCAATATCTTCCAATGATGTCCTACAAAGATTTTCAAGAAAATGTCCCCCACCCGCAAGTACCCTGTAGGTGGGACTTTTTTAAAAAAATTTGAACTTTTCTCAAAATAGCTCATAACGATTTTTAGTAAAATGTCATATGTTTAAGATATTTTCATGATAAACAAAATATATATCTTGAATTTTCTAGAAATAGTCTCTGAAGACCTCTTCATTCTGGATGACTTTTGTATAACTGGTAAACCGTAAGAGATAGATAAAACTAACTGCAAAAACAAATTTAGGTCTCATTAAATTGCACAATTAATCATATACACTTTTTTTTTGTAGGATTAACCATTTTCAAGATATTCCGAGTTAATGGTTTAGTTTTAAAGTACTTAAATTTTTCTCAAATGGCAGCCTTCTTCCTTTTCGTCTCTTGTTTGTTTACTCCTAGCAAGCAAAGAGAACCAAATTTCAATTGTTTCATGTGGCGACCGGCTTTTAAAAGATCTGACTATCGCTTTAACCCAGTAAATTCCCTTATTTCCCTTTTACTTACAAAGAAGCAAGTAATAGTAGTAGTAGCTTTATTCATCCATTAGTCAATACAATGACATGGGATACGACAGTGCATAGATGTAATACAATACTAGAAAAATATGTACATTGTCATAATATATGAGTATAACAGGTCATAATTAATAACAAGTAACAATAACAGTGGTAATAATAAGTACATACATACATACAATTTTCTGGTTTACAGCTACAATGTATCAATAAATTCAGTCACATTATAGAAGCTATCTCTTAATAAAAGTTGCTTTAAAGTTAGCTTAAGTGCCGCATGGAGTTTATATTTTTCAGGTTAGCTGGTAATTTATTATATAGGGTGGCTGCTGAATATCTAACCCCCTTAGAATAAAGTGTAGTTCTGTGCACTATTGGTCTTATGTTAGTTTTACTTCTGGTATTGTGATTATGTATTTGGTCATTTGTAACGAAATTAGTTTTACTTCTGGTATTGTGATTATGTATTTAGTCATTTGTAATGAAATTTCCGAGATTTTGTTTAGTGTGACATAGTAAACAGTAAATATATAGACTGGGTAGGGTTAAGATTTTTAGTTCCTTGAAGAAGTTTCTGCAAGAATCATACTTCTTTGCAGACATTATACATCTTATGATTCTTTTTTGCATTTTGAAAACCAAGTGGCTATCTCTACTCTCTCCCCAGAATGTTATGCCATACCTCAGTAGACTTTCTGCATAAGCAAAGTATAGGGTTCTTATACTGGTACAAGTTAGCTCGTCTTTTATTATTTTTAATGAGAAAATGAATTTATTCAGTTTTACAAGTAAATTTTGTATATGAACACCTCAGTCTAAATGCTGGTCCAACCAAATTCCAAGGATTTTGCTTCTGTCACATAGGGGACAGGAGTATTATGTAATTTGATATCAAGTTTTCCAGAAATTTTATTTCTTATATGATAAAACAATATTGCTGATGACTTGTTTGCATTTATAAGTAGCTTATTTTCCTCAAACCAGGTTTCTATTTGAGCAGTTATGTGGGTTGCATTTTCATTTCCATTTATTATAACGTTTGTATCATGGTGACATGAGTTTAACAATTCTGACAATGTTTATCTTTATTGGCTTGATGTTGGTATATAAAAATAATATTTTATGAGGAAAGTTTTTATGGAACAGCTAGGCAAAGTCATATGAGTGGAACACTTCAGATTTTTAGTTAATGGAAATGACTATTGCCCAGAATCACTTGTATTCCAGTCACAGCATACTTCAGGCTCAGACTTTTGCTCTTCTTCATCAGTTGGTGAAATACTTAAATAAAGTTCAGCTGTTTCTGTTTCTTTTGATGCTTTTACTTTCATTTGACACAAGATTATCATTTGGTAAAACATAGCTACCTTTTTTTTTTTTTTAAACTCCATGTGCAGTGTACATAGTAGGCAGAGAAGGTATAGCATTCCATCCAAAAATTTGATACAAAGATTTCACCAGAAATAAATGTTATGAGGACCCATGTATCCAATAAAAGCATTTTCAGAAAAAGGTCTGTCTGTGTACAGCATAAATAAAAAGCTAAAAGTTGGTAAAATACCAAACTTGGTATTTAAGTTCAGTATCTTACAAGATTTTCAGGAAAATCCCCCATCCCAAACCACCCTTTATATGGAAGATTTTTTTTGAATTTGAGATTTTCTTGAAAATAGCTCTAACAATTTTGATTGAAATACAACATATCAAAGATATTTATGCCAAAAATAAAATATACATCTTGAATTTTCTGGGAATAACTTCTGAAGCCCTCTTCATTCTAGATGAAATTTACATAAATGGTAAACAATAAAAGACAGACAAAATCTTATTGTATGAAATTTGTAGATCCCATTAAACACACAATCTATGTCAATTTTATTTTTATTATTTCTTTTGATTTTTTGTGTAATTAACCATTTCCCAGAAATCCCTGATTTTTAGTTTAAATTTTCCAATACCCTCTTAAATATTTTTCAAATGGAAATTGCGCACATTTTCTATACTGGTCAAGCAAAGAAAATTAAATTTCAAATCCATCACATAGCAACTGCATCAGTCTGTGAGATGTGGGGCATGGCAGCAGATTCTTTGCTCCTCTGGTTACAATGGATGCAGAATAGTTCATCTACACTGTCTGCTGTGGTTTCCCAATGAGACTACTACATGAAGTTTAGGGCTTCCAAATGTGGAGGATGTGATTAAGTGCTGGGCTCAAAATTTCTATGCCAGATTGGCCCAATATAAGAACATGCTCGTCAGATCTCTGGGAGACTACTTACTCATAAAATGCTCCTACATGTGGCACTGGGTTCCCTGCATGGCTTGTGAGCACTTTTGGTAATGAAGGCATTAAATCAGCCAACAGCTAACAAACAGTGAAGATAAGTACTCCCTCCTCCCTATGGGAGTGGTCATCAAAATTTAGCATCACCTATTTTTGAGACACCAACAGAGCAGTGGCAAGGATGCTGCTTGAAAAGGCAATTGAGGAGCCTCTGTACACAATAGCCCTACCTCCTCAATTACCTTAATCTTAAACATACATCCTAGTCTTTCCTGTGGAAAGCCCTAACAAGGTCAAATATACAGCAGCTACATATATGCTCACTACAAACCTAGCAGATTGTCATCAATACAGTGATACTTTCTCTAAGGAGACTTTGGCCATACTGCTGAAGATGTCCACTGCAGTTATGGACAAAACATTTGGAACATCTACCTACAGACCATGGCACAACAGCCTGGAAATTACCTCTAGTTATATTGACTCCGGCTGTGAAAGCCTGAATTCTATTGCATACTGATGCCTTATTAGGATTGTCAAACATGTATCCTCAATTAAAAGCTTAAGTCTGTTTTATACATTTGGTAAAATTGAAATTGCACATTTTGATTTGTTGCACACGATGATGTAGGACATATTCTCTCGTAGTCTTTGAATTTTTCCCAAATATCTTTTGGATTGGATGGGAAGCATATTGTCAATTTGATTACAAATTACATGCACATTCACTGTGGTGAAGTAGTATCCAGTTCATCAGTGAGAGAGGTGTCCCAATGTGCAAGCTTAACAATAAGTGGCACATACTTGACCAGGTATTTATTGTTCTCAATTATTGGAAGAATGTTGGTTAGCATACATTGATTAACAGTAATCATAATGCATGCTTTTACTTGTGATGATCTAACATGTTGGTCAAATATAAATTGGGATATCCTTCAACTGATTCAGCTTGTTTGCCATGTTTAAGCTTTTTTGCTGATGATTCCATGTGTAGTAAGTTGGCACTTCAGAATAGAGTAAGCATATTTGCAAACATGTGATCCCTGCATAATGAGAAAATGCAGTTAACATTTGTGATGATGACATTTGCTTGTGCATTTTCTGTTGTAATGCATACATTGTCCATTTTCAAGGTGCAATGACAAAAGAACAAATGTTGAATGTTGCTATGGATTGGGAATGATAATACGCTATATTGCTACTAAGTATTTTCATTAATAGACGTGGTTGTATTTCCTACTCCAAAAACTGGCATATCACTTCCTTTGTTGACATGCTACAAATATATTTAATTGATTACACCCAAATTGCAATGCTTGAAATTGACATGTGCTTTGTATATTTTTTAGAGTAACAATGACTATGGTACAACCCAATGATTATTGACTTTAACAACATTATTTTGAACTTTAAAGTAATGATTTTCTGCCATCTTCCATTGATCAGAATGTCAATGATATAGTGGATATCCATCATTACCAATGATAGTCTGAGTAAGTAAGTCTCTTGGATATCAGTTCTTGCATTTCCCATCAAACATGCATGGTGAATTGTTGAGTAAGCCACTGAACCATGAATCATGTTTTTTGTGACTTTTAAGTTTTGATCAAAGTCAACATCTGGTATTTCTGCTGAGATTACTTGATCAATTTGACCTGGTGTGTCTACTTTAATCGGCCGAATCAAAAGGTGTACAGTTGCAATTCTCTTTTTTGCCATTAAATGGAATATATGCAATAGCATGTCTCTACAAAAACATGTTTGACAGTGAAATCCATTAAAGTTTTCAGTATTTGTTTGAACATGGTGCGCAGATATCATGATGATCCAATGGTTTTCCAGTGAACTAAAGTTCCTTTATTTCATTCCATATGAATGTAATATAAAGTATCTGGCAGTCGTATATACCAACATGTTGTGCATCTTCATGATGTGCTGTATATGTATATATGGCAAATGTAGCTAGTAATATGATCTATTTTCCCAATTTAATGGGATTCACATTGCCATCATTAACGACATCGCATATACAGCTGTCCTCGGAACACAACATGGTTTGATTTAATCAAATGTAGAAAAGGTGTTTGGTTTAAATTTTCGCATTCATATCAACAATGTTTTTATGGATTAATTGTTGATATTTCAAGATATGATTTTCAGCATTTTCATGGATCAGAATTTTCCATGTCAAATCAACACACCTATTTTACCTCACCATCTCAGATTTTGATGACATTTTATACACTTAAAGTAGTATTAAAACTAAGAAAAATACCAAATTTCAATTTTTTATCTTAAACAATTTCCAAAATACAGCTGTGTAACATTTTCAAAATTGCATGATGGGCAACTTTTTAAACGGTCATAGATCCTCTACTTATTGAGTTAGAATCATGAGAGATGTCATTTTGTAGCACTTTAAAATCCCTTCAAAATGATATGACACACTATAGGTTGTGAAGACATTTTTTTTTTTACAAATTCAAAAATAAAATTTTAAATCCAAATTTTTAAAAAAATGCATTCTGACAAAAGTTCAAAACAAGATTAGGAAATAGATTATACTATTGTTAAATCATGAACCAAGTTTGATGGTGGGTCTGTGATGGGTTCATTGTAAAATTAATTATAAAATAAAGGTGGTTGTAACAAATTTTTATATTGGAAAAACACTTCATGCCTGAACCAAGTTAATGATTATACATTTTATAAAGTTCAAAACAAATCCCAGTCATCAATAAAATTATATATAGGTTGTATAATATTGAAATGATTTACATCAAAGTTTGAAACATTTATTAAAGTGCAAATATTTTAGAACTTTTTTATTTTTTTGAGTAAAAGTGACTGTGAACAGAACTGATAAAACGTTGTTAGCAATTACGACTGACATCTGAAACAGATATTGGTTAAAATAGACAAGAAAGCACATACGCCTTGTTCAAAAAATTCACTGGAAGTACTTCAACAGTTTTTCATTATTTTGCAAAGTTTCATCCTTGGATGGAACATAAATTCTTCCTGATGGAATTGTTGGGCTTACAACACATAGGACATTGGTAAAGGGTATCCACAACACATCAGGCTTTCTTGGGTATCTAAATGATGGTGAAGGCCCTTGAGGATGAAGGAATGTAACTTTTATTTCTTAATTTTTTTCCAGCACATATGCAAGCCACCAGTTTGAGCCATAAATAACAGTCATATAATCATTGCAATCCATTAATTTCAGTTGGTCTGTTGACCTTGAAACAGAAATTTGAAAAGAGTTTGTTGCAACTGAAAAGAACTTGACTGACAGTTTATTTAGGCTTGAGGCTAGTGATATGAAGGTATGATACTGTTGGGTTCCTTTAATTGTGTGTGCTTCACTAAAATGATCTTTGACAGCACATGTTTCGCCTGAGTAATAAAATCAAAACTTTCGGTTATATTTTTCACAGAACACTCTTACAACTCACATGGGATTAAGATTTGGTTTTCTAAAGGTCGTTGCAAACTAGCCTTTGTGGCTAATGTCTTTACTATACTGCCGACTCCATCGCACGATCCTTTACCATAGGCAGTAGCAGAAAAGAATCATTCAGCTGCAATGCCAAAGTCTTGTTTATGATGGTTGATTGTTTGATTGTTTTTATTTTTATATTGAGCAGCAGACCCATCAGAAAAATAAGTGATTTTTCTAGGAACTTCTCCAAACTTTGCCATCAAAAAATGAATTAGTTTCTTTTGAAAAGTATACACAGTCACTGTGTTGTGTTGTGTTCAAGACAATCTGAAATAACTACATAATTCAATTTTCTTACTTTTTGTAATAAATTACAAAAGGGTGAACCGTAGCCTAATTACTAGCCCAGTGATAACTTTGGGCTTCATCTTATACAACCATGCTGTAGTTTTCTGCAAAGTCAAGTGTTAAGACAGATTCAGATTCAGTCAGTTTCTCCTTTATCTGATTCATGTATGTGGTTTTTTGCTTTGTGATAAAGTCATAGCGAATTAAGACTTAACTTATTGCAGATAAGATCAATAAACTCTGCTGATTTTAATGTTTCCCAAGTACATTGATCAACCTATATTCACTGCCTAAATGTAATTTTTTCAATGAGCTTTTCCTGAAATGATCATTCTATATAAGGCTATTCTAATTTATCTCTTGGACATGGTTTACATTCACTTATTAAACAGTCAATTGATGGAGGATTACATAGCATTTTTGCCATGAAATATCTTAAATTTTAACTCATTGTTCCCAATTTTGCATTTTCTATCATTAATTTCACATTTTGATGTGTTCTACAAACACACACTGCGTGGGTTCCAGTTGAACCTACCAAAACGCAGTGCTTAGGCCAAAGCTCAGCAACTTTAGAAAAAACTATTTGCATACACGGAAAAGTATCCTTAAATAGAGCATAAGCCTCTTTAAGGTTGCATAATATTAGCCTTTTTGATGTTTTGGTTTTATTTCCACGTTTCTAACTATGGTAACACAGTCCCTCATTCCAGGCACGGCTCTGCTAACCTCATCGTTTTCATAAAAGTCCTGGACTCTTTGAACAACTTCTTTTGGTAAACTTTTACCTGGTTTTGGATTGGGACTTTCCAAAGTTCCCTTTTCTTCAAGTATCCTTCTTGATTGGCAAACAATATAATCAGGTGCATTAAACTGTACACATGATTTTTCTCATGCCCCAAGTTAATGAATGGAATGCAAGTTAAAATCATCAACTTTTTGTTCCTACTTTCAGAATTGGAAAATTGTGTCTTAATATTTTGAAGAACAGAATCAATTAAATTTTTCTGGTCATCTTCTGAATCTGATACAATTGATACAAGAGTTTTCTTTTCATTGCCGAGTCTATATTTTTGACTTTCCTGGCAGCATAATTTTTTTATTTGATTTTTTATAATCAATATATGACTCACCTAGCTCTTGTGGAGATGTGTTTAATGTCTCAACCATGTGTGTTTCTGCTTGGAAACTGGGATCTTCAACAGAATCTGGTGCATTTTCTTCATTTTGACATGTAATAGAAGAAGCATTTCCATGATTTAAAGCTGATATTTCTTTCCAACTGCTATCACAAATCTTTGCATTCTTTGAAATTTCAGGATACAATTTGCAAATTCAGTCTGTGATATTTCTTAACTTCTTTTTATCCCTGACATTATGATTAGTTTTTTTTGAGAGGATTATAACACTGCACATTTACAAATTTGCATTAATTTGATATCTTCAGTTTAACTGCTACTTAAAAACGTATTTAATTGTATCCCAATAAAGACTTAAAATAAGTATTTGAACTAAACTAATTAAAATATTCACAACTATAAAAATAATCTGAATTTACAAAACACTTGTATTAACACCTGACACCACTGACTTCAACTGTAGACTGAACAGTATCTGAAACAGTAGCTGGAAAGGAGGAACTGAGCCTGTCCCAACCTGCAAAAAAACATGCACAGACATGAACAGTAGGCACAAACATTAAGGATTGTACATAGTAGCAGGAGTGGAGGGAGGGATGAGCCTGTCTGAACTTGTATGTAAAGAATACTGCACAGACATGATGAACAATAAGTAGTAATGTAAGCATATGACATAATTGTCAATGCTATTAATTTTTCTGTCTATATTATTTATTACTTATGCTTTTTAATAACTGATTTAGGCTAAATTGTTTTTCATTCATTTTATGCTTTATAAATTTTCACTAAAATTATTCTTGCTATAATTTGTAGTACTCTAATGTTAAAACATGTTATGCGAGTAATAATAACAATTTTAAATTCTTTAAATTCTATTTATGACCTTAAACTTGATTCCAGTATAGGTTTTGTAAAATCCATTTAAAACCATATTTCATTGAAACTATTTTTGTAATGAACCCATCATAGTCCCACCATCAAACTTGGTACATGATTTAACAATAGCATAACCTATTTCCTAATTTTTTTTGAAAATTTTTCAGAATGCATTTTTTTCAAAATTTGGATTTAAATTTTTATTTTTGAATTTGTAAAACAAAATTTCTTCACAACCTATAGTGTGCTGTATATGATATTGAAAGGATTTTAAAATTCTATAAAATGACACATCTGACATGATTCTAACTCAATTAGTAGAGGATCTATGATCGTTTATAAAGTTGCCCATCATGCAATTTTGAGCCATTTTATAAACTTTACATACCTGTGTTTTGGAAACCAATTAAGATAAAAAATTGAAATTTAGTATTTTTCTTAGTTTTAACACCTACTTGGACTGAATAAAATTACATCCAAATCTGAGATAGTGAGCTAAAATTTTAATTAAAGTTTATATTTTTATTTGACATGGAGTGACCTAATCATCAATCGATACAAATAGTAATTCATAGCGCTGACTTTCTTATTTGCTTCCCCACCTGTTTGTGGATTCCTCAATTTGATTTTAAAATGATATCCATTTTCTCTATGCAAAAATTAAATGGATAGTGCAATCTGTCATATAAGCGTTGAGTTTCTCAGATTCATTGATCATCAATAACTGCAATGAATAATATCACATTAATTAAGTTCGTGAACTATAGCAACTGCTATTTCATCAATTGTTGAGCATTATATTGTCTGGTATGCAAGCTGTTCTAACTTCGTACTTATGAGTTGACATTTGTTCAAGGTCAATGCTGAACAGTGGAAAATTTGTGAAGAAGCCTTGTAAAACAGCAACAATTTCTTGTTTAATGCCTGTATTGAATCAACAATGTTGATTGAATTGTTTATCGGGTGGTAGAAGAAATCTAGCACAATGTAAATTTGTTTCTCACACAAAATATTTGTTGTAATGAATGATGCCATTTGAAAACAAGAATTGTACTAGCATGTTTGCCAAGAAATGTTTCAATTGGCTTGCATCACGTGATACCAACATTCATAACAGTTCAGTTGGTGAATGTAATGTTTGGAAATTTCACTTTCCTACTTTCACAGCACATTTCCTGGTGACTCATTCTTAAACTTATGGGCATTGCAATACATTCTTAATATATCCATTCTTCCAGTAACAACACTTGAATGAAGACTATAATCATAAATAAAATCCTTCAAAATTGAGTTGCAATTAGCACCATAAGGAAATCCACCAAGATTTAAATCAGCATGCTGTGTTTGTCTGAATCGTATTCAAATGGTTTCCTCAAATGTTTTTGCTTGTTATTGCTTGACTTTTGGATCAACAGGCTTGAGCATTGCGTTCTTGAGCAGATTCCAGTCTTCTGTTGAATATTTGTTTCAAACGAGTGAATTCCAGCACTCAAAACAGTTTCCATTCTTACTTCCCATTGCTCATTGGTTTCTGAAACTCATGATGCCTTTTTCCTTTTTGCTTGATGTATGGATTGGCCAGTCACTTTTTGTTTGGGTAGCATATTTGATTTGATGGCAGAAGAATTACTTTGTAATGGCAGTTACAAATTCACATTAACATCACCTATTTTGTCACACACAAACTATCGCTAAACTATATGAAGTTTAGTAATAATAAATATATATATAAATATTTTGTATGACTATGTGATAGAAGATAATAAAGTTTCTGCAAAATATGAGTAATTTATCACACACAGTTTCCATACTATGAGCACAAATTATTTGCAAATTTTTACTTTCAAGTTAAATAATTCATATTTAATTTGTGATCAAGCTATATTATTAAAAAAAAAAACAATATTTGTGGCATTTACAGGAAGAAATACCAGTTTTTAGTTTAGTGGTACCACTGATAGAATGCGTGAAAATAATTTTTGAATTTTGTGGTAGGAGAGGTTTTTATTCTCCAATAGTATATTATATACACCCACTTCTGATCACAGCAGCATGTCTAGACAATGCGCAATACATGGTTGTACCAATGGCCATTTATGAATTACCCAATGTTACATGATGTTAGTGTCAGTGATTAATTCAAAAACAGGCAAGTAATTATAATAATTTAGATAAAAATAAAAGCAATAACAATTGCATGTGGCATAATTTAGGTGACTGTATAATATGACACATACGTTCTCTCTCTCTCTGTAAAATGGTTGTACTAATTGCAACCAAAGGAATGGCATATGTACATAGATACAATCATTTATGGAAACAACTTGCATGGCACATATTGTAAAGTGATTTTATCAACTCAGAAACCTTTGCAGGTGTTGGCACAACTTAACAAAGTTTCATCACAATCAGATGACTGTTTTAAGAATGCCTACAGGACAAAAAAACTTTCATTTTATATAACTAGATGAAAACTTGGGAAAGGAAAACATACATTAATAAAACAAATAATGAACAAAGGAGGGAATGCATGGTTTAAGGTCAGGCATATGAGATTAAAAGTATTGAGAAAGGGCAAAAACATGCCCCATTTATGGACCGAATGAAGATGTTGAACACATATTTGGTTACCAAGGGACTGACTAGAGGAAAAAAGAGCTATTAAAGCTGAAATGCTTTAAATTAGAGCAGGAAAATATCGGTAATCTAAATTGTTAGAAAGGATAGTAGAAATATTGTATAGTTGTTAAGTAAAGTGAAAAACGAATGTGGAATTGTTATGTTAGAAGACAACTATGTGGTAAAATTAATATGCTGTAAATTCTAAGAGGTAATTTTAAATTGCATAATAAAATAGGTTATGTATATTGGATTTAGACTGGCTAGGAGCCTGGTCTGAGTGTCTTGTCATATCCATAATTTGTAGTAGCTTAGCAAAAATATTTAAGAACTTCTCAGTCTAAATATTAATTTATTTAAATTTAATTTAAGCAAACAACACATCAACTTAGATATTGAGGGGGAAAACTTAAAACTGGTTTTAATTTGTGGTAGCAGCCTGTGGAGGTCTCTCTTCTGGATAGGTGAATTTTGAGATGAGTCCGTTTGTTTGTGGTGTGTCAAAATTTATGACTTTGTTTTGTTTTTTAAAATTAATAGATTTTCCCAAACTGTTAATTCAATAGGATTCTGCACTAATTTTTGGGTTCACTGTAAAAATTATGGTTTTGAAGTCCAAAAATGATGTGCTACAGCTATATATATGTTAAATATCTCATGTGTTCTTTAAAATGTTGTCCTATGTTTCTTTTTGTTTTCCCTATGTATACCTTTTCACATTCCTTGCAGCTGATTTCATATATCCCCAATTGTTTCAATGGGGGAATTTTATCTTTTGTGTTTGTGTGGAGGAGGTTTTTTTAAACTGTGCTTATTAAGTAGGGCTAAGTTTATATTGCATTTTTTGAAAATCTTTTGAAATTTTTGGAGTGTGAATTTTATGAAGCTGGTTTCTGCATTTATTCTTTTTTGAGTGCTAATTTCTTTTATTTTCTTCTGTTCCATAGATTTATTGATGTTCTTTACCAAATGTTCTGTGTAGCCATTATTTTGTGCAATTTCTATGATCCTATTAAGTTCTAATTTGTATTCCATCTGGCTACTAAGCCAGTTTACCAGTCTGAATGCAAGGTTGTTGATCAGGGCGTGTTTGTGTGAAATTAGGTTGTAGCTGTTGTTAATTATGCAGTTTTCTATCTGTTTCTGTCCTATAGATTCCAAATTCTAGTTTGTTGTGGTTCCTGATTATTTTTAGGTCCAAGAAGGGAAGCATGCCATTTGATTCTTCTTCTGTTGTGAATTTTATGGAACTGTCCTGAAGATTTAGTAATTTAAGGCTGCCCTCGACTACTTTTTTGCTTACTATTGCCACTATGTCGTCTACATATCTATACCAAGTTTTGTATATTTGTGGGACGGCTGTGGTTATGTGGATTTCTAAATTATTCATATATATGTCTGCAGGTATTAGAGATAATGGATTTCCCATGGCTAAACCATACTTTTGTGAGTAAAATTTGTCTCTGAAGGTAGGTTTGGTCAATATATAATTGAGTGAGGTTTAGTAAATCTTCTGCTATTTCACCTGAAATGTCATTAGTTTGCCATTTTTTCAGTACCAAAAGTAGTTTTTCTCTTGGAATGCTGGGGAAAAGTGATACTACATCAAATGAAACCAACATGTCATCATTACTTAGGTTTTTCTGTTTTAATTGTTCTATTAATTGAAAGCAATTTTTTATACTTAAACTGTTGTACTGTGGTAGGATTTGGAACTGTTTTGTGAGCCAATTTGCTAGTCGGTATGTCAGGGAGTTGATAGTCTTTACAGTAGGTTGATGAAACCTTAGACAGTGTAAAATTAATCACTGATGCAAACAAAAAGAAATTATTTCCAAGTAACCCCTGCACACCAAAAATATATGGACTATCAAAAATACATAAACCAGGAAATAAAATGCTATTTAGGATGGCATGTTTATGTGCTGTATCATTGTAGCTTCTGTGTGAGTAGGTTTTCAAAAGATGCTGAAGGTTAGTTTATTGTGGTTTCTAATGATTTTAATATCTAGATAAGGTCCATTCTCTTCTTTTTCATAGTGAATTTTTTCGATCTTTTTTGTAAATTTAGCAATTTTAGGGTGTCTTCTGCAAGTTTTTTTGGAACTATGGCAAAAATATAATTTATATATCTATACTAGGTTTTGAAAAGTTGTGGGAACCTCTTTGTGATTTGGCACTCAAAATGACTCATGTATAATTCTGCTAAGAAAGGTGATAAAGGGTTGCACATGGTTATTCCAGTGGTTTGTAGTTTTGCCTGGAAAGAGAAATAGCTTTGGTCCAAGCATAGCTTAGTTAGCTTTACATAGTCTTCTGTTTGTGCACTGGTTATCCCGTTGTTTTTTAACCAATGTTCTAGGAGTTACAATAGTTCTTCTGTTAGTATACCAGAGAAAAATTGCAGTAGGTGCAATGTTTATCTTTGATAGGTGTCTGATTAATTCTATTGAGTATTTTTATGCTGAGACTTCGGAAAGTACATTTGAATATTTTTGACAGCCATTTAGATAGTTTGTATGTAGGAGAGTTTATGTTGTTCTCTATGGGTCTCGTTTTATTACCTGGTTTGTGGATTTTTGGTAGCGCATATAATCTGGGTATAATGGGAAAATTGCTAATTTCTTCAAATTTGTGTACCAGATCTATGAATATCAGTGACATACATTTTAAAAGCAGCAGCATTCTGGCGGCACAACAGTTTTCAGCTCCTGAAATAAATATGATTTCTGTTCTCTCTTGAATGGAGACACCATTTTACAAACACACAAAATGCAAAAAAATGTTCAAAATTGTCTTCCACAATAACAACTATCAAAGTTTCTAAGCAAAAATTTAAAGCAAAATATGTAAAATGAATGAAATGACAATAATTGAATACTCTTTCATATTTAAATATAAAATATTGGGGCACCATTTGAAATTTTAAAGTGGGGTTAGGGAGGTGAAACCTAAATTGGAATTAAGACCAGTTTTAAGCTTCTACCTCAACATCTAATTTGGAATTTTTTGTATAAATTAAATTTAAGTAAATTGTTATTTAGACTGTGAAGCTTTAAATGAAAGCCCTGTATAAATTATTTCATTTTATCCACACATACTTTCATATAGCAAGATAATGTTTGTGTTTATTTGCAAAATTAAAGTGAGTGTTATTTATGGATGCTCTTTAACTGCTATGGTTCTTAGCATCCCTTTCCATAATGGGTGTGAAAGATTGCTTAATTTTGCTTTAAGGCCTTTTATCAGGCTTGAGGTTCTCTTATGTACCATAAATCCATGACGGACCAATGGCTTTACTTCCTTTCCAAAGGAAGCCATGCTAAGGTTTTTAAGCCCAAAAAATCCATCTCCCTCTGCCAAGTTTTAGCCTGTGACCTTGGGTATAGAGGCTAGCATGTTACCCCTAGAGTGCTGAGGACAATTTTTTGTATCTGTGGGCAGATGAACATAATGAGTAGTATAAAAATTAAACCAAGTATTGGCTCTTATGTCACTAATTCCAAGCAGTTGCTTTGAATAAATAACCTCCTCACAAGCAATTTGTTACTGATCTTGACTGTTGAGCTATTGCTCATGATATGCTATAAATAAAAAAAAAAAAAAAGCTTTTAGGAAGCTATTGTTTCAAAAGAATCGAAATACTGGAAGTGGTACTTAGTGAAGCAATTCAAGTGTAAATTTGACTCATTTTTCCAATGTGAAGCTATTGTTTGTTATTCTTAGGTAACTCAGTTTGCTCAACTGCAGTATAGTACCATGTCAGAGTTCAGTACCTGAGTTAAAAGTAAATATGTATACCAGAAGTAGACATAAACAGCTAAACCACTTTAAAAGAGGAAATGTAGACTGGCTGTGCAACATTTTCTTCTAGAGGCATGGGAAATATGAACTATCGTAACAATGTCTTCCGAGATGATTTTGTCTTGCCTGGGTATGAAATTTAAACAGCATGTGGGTGAGGTAATCATTACCAATAAACTGATAACATAAACAAAGCAATGTACAAATGTCAGACAAACAGGTGGAATAGAATGCTCATGCAAATCAAAAGGGGATTATAACTAAAGAATTTCCTAAAAATTATAAGATCAACCTTAAATTTAACTTTCAACGAAATTAAACTCTTTCATCTAGTATAGCTTCAATTTGTAAGGATTGCTTGTTGTGATATTTATATACATTTTAATTACTTAGTTGGAGAGGATATCATTATAATTATGCAAAAACCCAAGTAAAATAGTCTTAATTTTATTCTTAAAATGAATAAGTATATAAATATTTAAGTGCACCAATATATTTAAATTGCCTCCCTGCAAAAGATTAGGTTTGTTTATGCAGCTGATATGCCTGCTGAAGGTACCAGGTATCTGATAGCAATAGGTCTGTGAAGAGGGGGCCATTTTTATTTATACAAATCATATCCTGGTTTTGGATCCTGGACTTGCTTGTTTTTATTTATATCACCCAGTAGCTGTGTTTTTAAGAAATTTTGAGATCTTTTAAATCATTAATAAAAATCATATTTAGAACAAAGCATTGTTACAAGAGAAAGGAGGGAAAGGAAAATTTAGACATCTTAAAGAGTTCAGGCCTCCATTATTACAAGAAAGCTATTTCACTGTAGTTTTATTTCTAGGGATATGATCAGCAGAAGTAGCTTAGAGGCTGCTTGTGAAGCTGCAGCCAAAGTAAATGCTGTACTCTTTGCTAAAGGAAAGCTAAAGCAACCGGCTCCTCAGATAATCAAGGTAAGTGTTTACTTGATTTAATTTCATGCCTGAATAATATTGAGAGTATAATTATAATGCCCATGAAGAAAGCTTGCAGCAAGTGTGTTTAAAACAACTGTAAACTGTCAAGGGACCTTTAATATAAATGTATGCTTGCTATCTTGCATTATAGGAGTATTATATCTTTAAGGACATAAACATGGCATGTCAGATACACTGTTTTGTGTAGTATACTTTTATGCTAAACTTTATCTGAATGGGTTTAATACAGTTAGCAAACTATCTATTTGCTCAAATCTCTAGTGAGTTTGTGCCAAATACACAGAAGATTCATTGCTAACGACACCTCAGCAAGTGTTAATACCTACTACATCCTCTTAACCTATTATACAGGGGGCAGGAATGGGAATAACATTCACCTGATTTTTTACAACCTCCAGTGGAAGTTTGTTATGCATTAAGATTCTAATTCTCAATCAGGAAGATCCTCATTTGTTTCCCAGAAACGTTGTAGCTGATTAGAATAGAATGAAAGAATATTTATTTCTACAGAATATTGTACAAAAATGTCATTTACAAGTCCATTTATTATGCACGTTTTGAGTCTGATTCTTCTTTCTTTCTTAGGGCTACTGTGTGCCTTGTCCCTTTTGGTGTTGATTAGTCCTATTTGTTGACCTTCCCTTTCTGTGAATCTTAGTTTATCTTATTCTCCTTTCTCTTGCCCTTTCTGCTTCTTTCCCCTTTTTTACTTTTCTTAATCATTTCTGTTTGATTTTCCTTGAAAACTTGCCATTAGCTTGGTTCGTTTTTCTCCCCTAACTTCAATATGTTTTGGTAATGTTGCTGAATGAGGGTCTGTTTGCTGCATAACATCAGACAGGCAATCTTTGCTGCAATGCACAATGATCAGTGTTGTAGAGCGTAGAGTTGGTATTGGAAAAAGGAGGGAAGGCCGCACGCCCATAGGGTAATGGGGAAATGCTGAAATATGCAATGAGTAGTGTGGGATAGCAAGGATGATGCTTTTATTTGATAGCTTTGTGTATTCAATTTCTCCATTTAACCCAAAATATCAGTTGATCAAATATATTAAGAGCAGCACAACTTCAGTGTGATGGTGATGGGGGTATCTTCATGTTCTGATGAAATCATCTTTAGCCAGTTCATACATGCACACCACATAACCTCAAATGACCAACATCTGATATTGGCTGGTTTACGCTAAAATGGTATACTATCCAGGCCGTCACTTTTCCACCTTTTTCAGCTCTCAAAACGGATTACTAGTTAATGCGCTTGTTAATTTTAAAGAATTGGGACAACAAAAATATACTTAAAGGTGAAATAATTACTTTTTTTTTTTTTTTGTAAACAATAAGAGCAAGAACTAAGACATAAAAGCATATTTGAATTTGTGTTATTGATTCCATAGCCAGTGCGTTTCCTTAACATTGAATGGGGAAGAAAAATAGAGCACCACTACAGCCATCTAGCAGCAAATAAATAAGTCCATTTTTATTTCTTTATTTTAGACGACAAGAGCAAGCAAACAAAGGTTTAACACGTAAAAATATATTTCAATTTTAATGTTGTCTTGTGTGATTGACTCTATAATCTGTTGCATTTCCTTAACATTGAATGTGGAAGAAAAATAGAGCACTACTATGGCCATCCAGTGACAAATAAATAGGTTTCTTTATTTTAAATGATAGTTAATACATAAAAATATAGTTGAATTTCTTATCTTGTGTCATTGACTCCATAACCTGGTGCACTGGGGAAGAAAACTAGAGCACTACTTCTGCCATTTAGTAACAAATAACCGTGCTACTACTGTCATCTAGTGACTATTAACCAGTTGCATTCCCTTGGCACTGTCTGCTGATTTCTCTAGCACTTTTTCAGTTTCTAAAGTTGGTATGGATTAGTGACATGCAGTAAACACACCGGAATTACAAAAAAGAAACCAAGTAGAATCATAAATGTAAAAAGGAAGTTAGTAACAGTGAAGGAACACAAATATTAATTGTTATATTAAAGTAGAACCAGTTGATCATTGGGCTACATTGTTACTGATGTTATGCTGGACAACTAGCTAAAATTGACAAATTAAAAGATTTAAAATGTGAGAAAGTAATAGGCTAATCCTAATAAAATTAGAGTCAAATCTTGTACCCTTGCAGAATTGAAAAGCTATATTAGTTTCAGTTATAGTCACATTTTCAAATTGGACAATGAAGACATTTGATTTCCCTTTGCTACCTACAGAACAGGCCGAGACAGTATATCAATAGGATATAATTTAAAACCACTAACATGAAAATATTCCCACAGTTGTACACAAATCATATGGTTACTGTAGCACACTGCTCAAAGAGTCTGACATCATGCCAAGTGCCATGTTTGATGCAAGGCTTTTCTCTTTAGGTGGTGTTGGAAGAGCTCCCCCTTGCTCTAGTTCACTTGGTGTATTTTGGAGCTAGGATCCATGCTTTACTTATCTGCTGCCTCTCTTCTTTGCAATTGAAGGTGGTCATGTTAATATTTTAATCGTTTTTTGTGTCAAGGGAGTCTGGTGGTGATATATCTTTGAGAGCATGACAGTATCCCTTGATTTGTGTCATGGCCAAATAGTGGGGAATGCTCTGCCAATTGCTGACTTTTCTCTGTGTCCCCTGGTCGTGTCATTCATGTTCTTTCAGTCATATGCTAATGCTCTGCATGGTTGTGCCTATATGCACTTGTCCATAACTGCATAGTATTCTGTAGACACCAGCTGTGCATTGTGGATGCTGTTTGTCCATAGCAGAGTTTAGCAGATGCTTAATTTTCGTTGTTGGTCTACAAATTGTCCATATGTGACGTGACTGTAGCTGGTTTCCTATTGAGTCAGTTACTATGTTGATGTTTGGCAAATACATGATGCCTATTGTTGTTTTTTCCTGTATTTTTGGGGTGATGGATACCTCTGATGGCAGACTTGCAATTTCTATGTGTAATTGTTGCTGCTAAGGAACTTTTTAAATATTTGATTTCTTTGCCCAGCTTATGTGGCTTATCTTTTTTCTTAGCTCATTTGGTGAGAGTCATAATAATGCCTAATTTTTGGGTGAATGATAATTTGTAGTAATTACTTACCCTTAATCCTGTCATAACATCTCTGCAATTGGCCATCACCTTCCCTACCATGTGCCCTTCTCCCCCATTATTTCTTAGTCTTACTCCTACCTCTAACTTCCATACATTTAGATCTCTTCTTTTATCTTTCTTAGTTGTTTTTTTTATTTATATTTGCCTACATTCCCCATTCCGTACAGAATGTCTATTTCATTAATTGCTCTTTGCAAGCCTAATACAGTTACAGCCCCTATCATAAGATCATCTGGTTATCATTAATATAGGGCAGTGCCTATTACTTTCACTAACACTATTATGTCATCTATAAACCAATTAAACATGATAGAATTTATTTTCTTTCCTTGTCTTAACTTTAGTTTTTGCTCAATCTCTGTGTAATTCTGTTTTGATCACACTTGGTATAAAATTTTATTCAAACAATTTTTGATTCCATCAATAAAATCAACCTTTTCGCCTTTTCTTCAGCCTTTCTCTGTTGTCAAATGACCTATCAATAATTGCAAAGTACGTAATATACCCTTTCTCTTTTCCTGTTTAAATAATTAATTACTGTCTGAATTATTAATTATATCTTACCTTTCCTAAAACCATTTGAAACTCAGACAACTTTCCCTTCAATTCTGCCCACTCTTGTAATCATTCTGCCATTATTGCTGCGTAGGTTTTGCCCATATTGGACAATATTCTTCTATAGTTCCCTGGTTTATTTACCCCTTTCTCACCTTTATATATCAGTACTGTTATAATTTCTAACTTTCGGGTATAGTTTCATATTTCTTAATTTTATTTAATAGTCATGCCATTATTTTCAGCCTGCCTTTTCAAAATTCACATGGGATTCTGAAAGTCAATCCCCATTTCCTTTTTATTCTTAAACATTTTTTAAAAATATATATTGGCTAACTTCTGACATCAATATTTGCCCATTTTGTTTTCCACTATCTCCCTTAATCTTAAATTTAGCTCTCTCCTCCCCAATCATGTTCCTGAAATAACTTATTCATTCTTTTGGCAAAAGTCTGGATTCCTACTTTCCCCTTCTTGCTTCCTCGTTATTAATTCCCATGTTCTTTTACTATTTACCCCCCCCCCCCTTTTCCTCCCTTTATGGCCTCTAACCATTTTTTCTAAATTATCCTGCCACTCTTTCCTGTTTTCGCAGAGCCCAGATTTGTATGCAAAATGTATAGAGTTTTTTAATAGTATAAATGTATGCAGTAGCAGTATTCTTTACCATTCTCAGCTTTAAGAGATCACTAGTGCAGTTTTAAAATGCATATAATTGCATATTTTAGGAAAAACTGATTTTGCATGCATATTTCTTAAAATGTAACAGGTAATAGCATATTTTTTCTATTTCTAGCCTAAATACAAACTATAGTTGGTCCACACATACAATGGCTTTTTTTTATGTTCTTGAAATACTGACTAGTGACTGTAGTTATCCGATTTCGTTTTATCAGCTAATTATTTACTCGTGTTGCAACAAAAGCTAGCGTTCCCTTCAAGTGTGATGTCATCTAAGTTATGTTATAACATCATATCTGCCGGTTGTGTTTGCTCAAGTTTATTTGGAGTTGCAATCACAGTTCTGAAGTAACTATAAGGGGTGAAAAACACTTTGCTTCGTTATGCTACCGGTAAAATTGCCACGTTCTTCTGTGTTACGTAAATATGTTACGGAGTTTGGGAGTGATACTTTTAGTGAGGTTGGACAAGTATTATTTTGTTTGTCTTGTGAATGAAGTATTGCATCTGACAAAAAGTTTCAAGTAGTACAGTATCTTAACACTGTGAAGCAAAAAAAAAAAATTACAGCCAGAAAATCTGCTTTACGTCAAAAATTTGTAAATACGTCATTTAGTGAGCAGGTCAAGGTACCTGGAGGTTCATGTGATTCATTCACCAAGGAATTGTGTTCAGCATTTATAAGTGCAAACATTCCTCTCTGGTAAATAAATAATATCCATATTAAAGCTTTTTTAGAACAGCACACCAATAAAATAGTGCCTGACGAATCTATTCTTCACAAAACTTGTGTGCCCGAGTGTTTCAACGAAGTTATTCGAGAAATTCGGGAAGCGTTAAAACATGAAAATATTTGGATTTCGGAAGTCGAGACCACGGACACTGCAGGCCATTGTGTGTGTGTAGTGCAGCAGTGAATGCAATGAAACTGGGAAGTAAAACTTACCTGTTAAATGTCCAGATATTAGAAAGGGTAAACCATTTTACAACTGCAAAATTCTTCAATGATTCCCTTTGCCTTTTTTGTGGCCAGATGATATAAAATACGACAGTGTCCTGTTATTTCTTACAGATGCCGCTCCACATTGTACGAGGGGCATACTGAAAGTCACGAGCAACCCATTGTAAAAATTTAAATTTCTACAATGTAACGAAACGAATTGCAGGATCGTAATCTACAGACTTTAAGCCACATGTTGACATATTGTGACGTCATTAGCTTCTATCACGTGACCACAGACGGTGTTTGAAAAATGGCTGACATTGATGTTTCGTTTCGACAGCGTGCTGTCATTGAATTCCTTGTGAAAGAAGGAAAATCTGCTCCTGAAATTCATCTCAGACTTCAACGTGCGTATGGAGGTATCTGCATGGGTGCCAGCAGTGTTAGAAGATGGGTGAAACATTTCAAAGATGGAAACATGAGTCTGCAAAATGCGCCTCGTAGCGGGCGTCCTCGAACTGCCTCTACAGAACGCAACAAGGAAAGAGTTGAGCTCATTACAGGAGATAGGCATTTCACTGTGAATGAAATTGCTGTGCAACTTGGAATAGGACATGGTGCAGTGCAAGAAATGATCCACAGCTTGGGTTATCGAAAGGTCTGTGCCCGTTGGGTCCCCCGTTTATTGACTGAGGACCACAAACTTCAGAGAAGAACCATTGCACAAAACCTTCTTCAGAGATTTCATAATGAAGGTGATGAATTTTTGACGTGTATTGTGACTGGAGATGAGAGCTGGTACCATCACTATGAGCCAGAAACGAAACGTCAGAGTATGGAATAGCACCACTTGAACTCACCATCGAAGAAGAAAGCGAAGACAGTGCAGTCTGTAGGAAAAGTTATGGGAAGTGTCTTTTGGGATGCACAAGGTTGCATTCTGGTTGACTTTCTTGAACCTGGACAAACCATAAATTCTGCCCGCTACATCAAGACACTTCTGAAGCTCCGTCAGGCTTTGCGTGATAAACACCCTGGAAAGAGCATCATCCTTCAACAGGATAATGCGCGTCCGCATACTGCCCGTGCCACTATGGAGAAGATCAGGGCATTAGGGTGGGAAACTCTTCCACATCCTCCCTACAGTCCCGACTTGGCACCCTCCGACTACCATCTTTTCGGTTCTGTGAAGGAGTAGATGCGTGGCCAACGCTACGAAACGCTGGAGGATATTCGGAAAGCAGTGCGTCAGGGTCTGCGGGCAGCTGGAACGGAGTTCTATCACAAGGGCATTTTCAAACTTGTAGAACGATGGGAAAAATGTGTGCAAAACAATGGAGACTTATGTCGAAAAGTGAAAGAAAGTCTGTAGATTATGATGATGTATTTGGTTTGGCTTAAAAATAAATATTAAGATTGTAAAACAGTGTTGCACATGACTTTCAGTATGCCCCTCGTAAAAGCATCAAACACACTAAACGTTATCTATCCCAAACCAGCACATTTATCCTGTTTAGCCGATGAGCTACATCGCAGAAACAGATCCCAGTATCCAAAGGTTGATCGTCTTGTTTCCAATGTCAAGAAAATTTTCATTAAAGCACGTGCTAGAGTTTCAATTTTCAGGCAATTGGTTCCAAAGTTAGCATTACCTCCTCAGCCTGTTTTAACACGGTGGGGTTCGTAGTTGGAAGCTGCATGTTACTATGCTAAATATTTCAATGTGAAAAGAATAGTAGATAGTTTGGATCTGGAAGATGCAGCTTTTATATAGATAGCTCAAGAGTGCTTCAACTCAGTTAATATAGAAAATAAATTGAAGTACATATGTAGCCGCTTTTCAGTGCTAAGGAACTGCAGGCTAAGAATAATTCATTACAACACTCATTGTCCCTAGTGAATAAGGTATATCAAGCACTGTCCTTTGAAATACACGGAGTTGCAAAAATTGCTTTTGATAAGTTGAACGCAGTTCTTGGTAAACATACAGACTATAAAACGATTTGTGAAATTGCAAAACAGCTGGCCAGGGAAACGTATGAAGTACAAGAAGAACTCGCTAAAGAAGAGATTTGGAGTTTCTCTCATGAACTGGTGACATCTTGTGTTGTAGAGAGATCTTTATCACTCTACAAAACCTCCTTTAGTGACAAACAAAGAAGTTTCACTGCAGAGAACCTCAGGATGACATTTCTCGTCTATTGCAACAGCAGTATTGGACAATAGCGGGAGTCACTAATATAACACATTCTTTCATTCTTTCTTAAAATTGAAACAACGTATAATAATAAAATGCAATAACTAACGCTTATTATTAATTAATTAACAATTATTAATACTTTAAATTATAATTAAATTGTGAACTTAGAATAGTTATCAAGCATACCATTTTTAAATTGAATTAATTAAAGTGGTACTGGTAACACACACTTCACTTACTTTTATTGAGTAGAACAATTGTTTCGCGGACCATTGCCTGCATCCTCAGTTGTTGAACCACTACTGCTTGGGTTTGGATTCCAAGTTGTGGGTATGTTGGTTGTGGTGACATCTGTTGGGCAGGTGATGAGACTTGCTAGGCAATCCTTAGGGGGATACTCCATGTTCATCAATGTGTGGCGATATTTATGAATGTAGATTTTTTCCCATGCTGATAATTGAAACGGATTCAAAAGTTTTTCAATAGTTTGATGTTCAGATTGATTTCATGGTGTGTTTCCCAAAAATGGTGTGCTACTGCAGATTTGTCCAGCTGTTTTGACTTGATTTGTCTTCTGTGTTCTTTATTGCATATTACAGAAATAGAAGACTTGATCAAACTCGCCAACCTATGCATTAAACAGTCAGCTTTCACCTTTAATAACCACATGTATACCAACAAGTCACAGGCCTAGCTATGGCCCCATTCTTGGCAGAACTTTATGGGCGCATTTGAAACTCACATTACCAAAGCCTTTCCACAATTTTTCAAAATTTGGTACAGATACATAGACAACATTTTCGCCATAATCCCAGGAAAACTAGCACAAGACACCTTAAAACTCCTCAACCTACAGGAACCCAAAATAAAATTTACCATAGAAAGAGAAAATGATGACTGCATCCCATTTCTAGATCTTAACATATTCAAAAAGAATAAAATAGAATTTGGAATACACAGGAATACTACACACACCAACATAAAAAGAAATAGCTTCAACCCCATTCCACACCAATTTGCAGTGTTCAATAGTCTAGCTTTCAGACTAGTTAATATTCCACTCAACCCCTCTGAATGTAAGAAAGAATATACACATTCTGAGCACAGCGGTAGACAATGGTTTCAATACCTCCACCATCATCAAAAAGATCAATAAATACAAAAGAATGAAACACGTCAAAGAAATTACCACCTTAACCCAGGACTTATCAGCTGACACTTGTACTAGGTTCTTGTTCTGACATTTTGTACTGGATTTTTTAAAATTTATGTTTGTCAAACATGGCTGGTATCTAATGTTGAGCAGTTGGCAGTGAAGCCATTCGTTCTCTTGCGTTCCAGTATTTTGATGTTATATTATCATGTTGACTAATGGTTGGACAGCGGAGTAGGTGGTCTCCATCTATAAAGGACACAGAAGAGAAGTCAGTATACCAATCTTGAATAAATGTTTATTGAGACAGTCATGGCTTGTTAGGAGTCAAAGTTGCTGCAGAGGATATTCTTGGTAGTGTAGTGATTGATAGTGGTCATGTTATTACATAGATTTTCCCATGGTTTTCCTTTTGTTTGTAATACATTATCATGGATAGAGTCAGACTGAAAAATTCAATGCCATAGCCAGGATTTGAATCGTGGATCTCCCAGTCTCTAGCTGGTTGCTCTTCTACTGAGCTACCATGGCAACATGCCGGCATAGCATTGAATTTCTCAACTGACTCACATGTTTGCTGGTATACCACAAGGTGATCTCAAATTATTTTGAGATGACAACCCCAAGATAGTTACTGCAAGACTAAATTATTATTACATACTGTATCACATTCTGGCCTGATTGTGTTTGCATAATGTAAGCTGTGTTTACAGTTTCAAGTGTAGGAATGTTTTGATACAGACAGGTCCTATGTTAAGCAGTAGTGAAATAACAATTTCTTTATTGTATGTAACCAAAGTTAAAAGCACTTGAAAAACATGGGGTTTCAGCAGTATGCATAGAAATGAGTGATCTGTTTTTCCAATGCTATTAAAAGTTTTGGACATGTATTTAACATTTTAATTATTTCTCTCAAAGTGGTAATGTATACATATTTAACTGGACAATGCAGGGAGAACCTAATTGGCTAAGATCATTTATGTTGGGAAATTGGCTATGTCGTTATGGACTAAGTCATCAGACAAACAAAACATATGACAAAATATTGTTAATCCTGTCTCCAAATGTTAGTCTGAGTGGCACAATTGGTTAGATGCTGGCCAATGTTGCCTATACCAATGGTTTTTAAGTCTGCTTAAAAGCAACAGCTCTATGTCAGTAGATTTACTGATATATAAAAGAACTCCTGCAGGGTGAAATTCTGGCACTGTAATAATCTTGGCATAATAACAGCATTGTTAATAAATAGAATAACTTAATGTCTCCAAATGCTATGCCATAAGGTAAAATAAGTTTTACATAAGATAAAAATGACACTCTTGAGAGATACGCTATGCCTTCCCCTTTTTCAATTCCTATTTTTAATTTTTTTTATGCCTCTGAGCTAAACCCTGGGTGGGCACTCATATATTCAGGTATTTAATATAAAAGGAGGCTTAATTTGAGGTGCAGGTAGGAGTGCGGCAGTGCTAAAATGGGCAAAGCAAGACTTCACATCAGATTTAAATGGAGATTTATCATGATTATGTAGCAGTTGTAGCCAATACATTACTGTGGAATAAAAAGAACCATTTGGTAACCATCCAAACCTACAAGTATTTTGGCAAACATTCAGTTACTACATAGATTAAACTGACAGATTATACTCTTCTAATACACACATTCAGATTTTTCTCCCCCCCCCCCACAAAAAAAAAAAAAAAAAAAAAGAACTTCAGCTACTCCATAATGATGCAGCTACTCCATAATGATGAAAGATCCAGGTATTAGTAGAGAGAGAGCACAGAGATTAGAGAAATGTGGGATGAAGTCCTGGACCACCAAATGTTTATTTCCTGAGCAGCAAGTATTTAAATTGAAACACTAAATGAATTAAGCAGCTTTCTGTTTTAATCTGTATGCACATTAAAGGAACAGTTTTTAGAGGAAGAAACAGTTGTGTGAAGAAAGCATGTGGATTGTGTTAGCATAAGGGAAATAACAGTCCAGGTTTGGTTTCAATCACATGGGTGATTTTTACCATGTTAAATTAGTGTTTGTTGTTTTGCAATTTTTTGGTGATGACCTGCTTTAATGTAGACTACCATAAAAATTCCTTGCTGATCTTATACCAAAGAACTGACTAAGCAGCTTGCAGTTCCAAAGACTTACATTGTGTTAAATTTGGAATCTGGTCATTTTGCACACAAGTTGAATTGCAGCTCTCCCACTAATTGGAAACACTCAGTTTATTGAACATTGGGATATTTTATGGTTTCAATGTGTAGCTGTCTTAGAAAGTGTGGTTCCCAAAAATTGGAACATTTTGGCCCAGACTTTATGTATATATATATATATATATATATATATATATATATATATATATATATATATATATATATTTATTTTTTGGAAAATCAAAGTTGACCTTGTGCTCAATGCTTAGAGCCACTCACCAGCACTCTAGCCTATCACTTGCTTTTGCATTGTCAGCTTCTATTATCATCTCACATGCATTGAACAAACATAAGGCTGGCAGCTCAAAACTTCAGCGCTTGAAAACAACCTTAAATAAGTCTGACCCAAAACAATTTAAATTTCTGAGAAGCATACCACCTCGGCCATACCACCTTAAGACAAGAATAAAGTTATGTTTTGAACAAGCTGAATGTTCCTTTTAAAGCCAAGATTATGATGCAACTTTACTTATGTGAATGCAAAATTAAGAAATGCTACTAAACTAAGACCTATTAGGATGCACTAACTTTATGTAACAGAAATGCTTCTTGATTGGTAATTGTTTTTATTACTCATGCTACTGCATCAAGCCAATTGGTTCTAATTATCATATGACATCACAACATGAGAGGGAAAAATTTGACACTGCCTAACTGTTAAGTCAACCCAAAATAGTGTCAATTAATACAATATTTATACTTAGGATTATGTCATGTTAAATTAAGCCATATTATGTTAAATTTATTGAAATCCTGGTAATTGCAGTTTGTAACATGTTTAATATGTACTTGTTTCTAATCATTACTCATACCTGTTAAGAAATTTAAATAGATTATTATCGTTTTCTGATAAAAGTGAGTAGTACCTTAAAATTGCTTCCCAAGCTTTTGAAGATTGTTGGTGAAATGGACTTGCTGTATCTGCTCGCTAACCACATGTCAACATTTGATTGTCTGTTGCAATAAACTAAGTATGTGTCTTGGTCTGCACTGGCTTTTATCCGTGCACTTATACCAGGCCTATGTGGTATAGGAGATTTCAATGAAAATTAATAAATGCAGATGTTGAAAAATAATAACTTGATTTAAAACAGAAAGCTAGATTTATTATTTAAAAATTGGATGATGCACATGACTTTCTCCACCTCTTTGTAACAGATTATTCTTAAGAGTTTATTCTTCTATCTACTTCATACTAATCACCATAAACATTGCAGAAAGGGTCTTATTAGTTAGTTCCTTATAAGCAGAAGGGGAATAAGGGAGTACACTAGACTAAAACAATAATCAAATCTTTTAAAAGCAGGTGGCTATGTTATTGAAATTAGATTATATTTGCATACCAGGAATTTATAAATCCTGTGTGAGAAAAGTATCAAGTATTTTTAAATTGAAACCAATTACAAGGAATATCATGGAAATGGTTACTCCACAAAAAATTGTATATGACATAAACTGTGCATTTTAACAATATCTATGTTTTTTCTGTAGTAACTTTTTATCCATCTCTTAACTGTTTACCAGTTATGCAAATGTCATTCCAAATTAACAGAACTATAGAGGCTATACCTAGAAAATTCAAGATGTACATTTTGCATTTTGTCATATATATATATATATATATATATATATATATATATATATATAAATATCTTTAATATACAGTGCTTTAATTAAAATCATTAGGACCATTTTTTGAGAAAATTGAAACTTTCTAAATTTTTCCATGTAAAGGATAATTTCAGGTGGGGGAATTTTCTTAAACATATTTTGTTTCACATTCTTGGAAAATGGTGAAATTAATCAAGTAATTGACTTCAGTTTTGAGTTATTGTGTTCAGACACATGTGCGTGCACACACATGTCGGCTTCCGAGGTGTAATGGTTGCCATGCTAGCCTCATATACCCAAGGTCACAGATTCAAACCTAGCAGAAAATGATGGATTTTTTTCAGGCGTAAAAATCCTTAACATGGCTTCCTTTGGAAGGGAAGTAAAGCCGTTGGTCCTGTGTTGTAGATTTACAGCACGTAAAAGAACCCCAAGCCTGACAAACAGGCCTCTGAGCAAAATTAAATGGGTTGAATTATAGAATCTTTCATAGTATTCTAGAACGTTCCATCCATTGCATACATGTTCTTTCCAGTTGTTTGTGGTTTCCACATTTAGGTATACCTTTTAATCTAAAAATGTTTAACTCTTCCTTAGTTTTTGTACCTCTCTTTTTATGCATTCTACATGTCTGCCATTGTCCTCTATGGTCTAGGGCTAATATGCTAGCCTCTGATACCCAAGGTTATGGATTCAAACCAGGCAGAGAGCAATGGATTTTTTCTGGCATAAAAATCCTTAGCATGGTTTCCTTCAGAAGGGAAGTAAGGCTATTGGTACCATGTTGTAGATTACGCATGTAAAAGAACCTCAAGTTTGATAAAGAGGCCTCTAAGTAAAATAAAATAAAGGTCTTTCACATCTGATATAGAATGTGACACTGAGAACTACAGTAGTTAAAGAGCATCCATAAAAAAACAAACAAACAAACTCAACCACTATATCCCCAACAGGTCTCAATATTTCATTTCAGTGGTTCTATCACATTTGCCTGTTTAGTTTGTCAATGTCCAAACCTTGGAACCATACAGAAACAGTGGTATCATCACTGTAACCTTTACTTTTTATACAAAAAAATTATCATGTTTTGTACTTTCTCAACAGTTTTTCTAATGAATTAAACTATCCAACTTTTAAGATATTGGCATGCAAGTACTGTGTAGTTTAACCCATTAGCAGCCATTATCCTTGTATGAGGATAGCTTAGCAAAAAATTAATTATAAACAATATGTAACATTTTTTTATTAAAATACAATAGTATCAGCTTTTTTTTTACTTCTACAATTGTATTTTTATTTTATTTATTTGTACTAAACACCCATACAAGGTATATGGCTATACATCAGCCCAGGCTATTATCTTGCCATAGTCCTAACCAAGTTTTCCTTATAATCTGTTGCAGTTATTTTAATCATAAAGATGATGATGATAATAAAAGTGGCAACAGTCATGTTCAACATTTCTTTAAACAACCTATAAACTTCTGTTTCATCTGTTTCTCTTCTTGCAGACCACATACATTTCTTTTTTACTTTAGCCAAATACTCACCTACCTTTTTACTATCCTTACTAAAAAGTTTGATTAAGGCTATCTTTCTGTCCATTTTCAGCCATTTACCATTTATACACTATTTCCTCCAAAGTTCTGTCCCTATACAGTCAAAAACTATATGTTCCATATTTTCCTTTTCACCACATATTGGTCCATGATTGTATGTAATTTTTCTTTCAAAATAATGTTAACAATAATATCCTAACTTGACAACAAAGAAAATCTGTAATAGTACTCAGATGCAGCAGTGGAATAATAATAAAATAATCAGTTTCACGGTTGTCAAATTTAAATTACACCCATATGATTTTGTTAACAAAAGTTAGAAAAGTTAATTAGTTCAAGAAATTGTTCATGATTTTACATGCAAAAATGATAATGGAATATATTTTCCTCAAATGAGACACTTGCCTAATGTGTATATAATTTACACATGATTTTTATCTCGTAAGTGTACTGTTTATGTCAGCAATATTTTATTATTGTCATTGTTATGTGTATCAGTGTTACTGTTATTGTTGAGAATTCAATTCTAATTGTTGGCAGTCAAAGTGAGATTTCAAGTGAGATTTGAAGACGCAATAAAATTGATCCAAAAGACTATGCCTAGAAATCACTTCAGAACAATAAAACAAATCCTTTATTTATATGATTATACAGACCTGAAGGTTCTAGAGAATAAGGCTGACAAATGCTGCAAAATCCATTCAGTAATGGAAATGATTAACAACAATTCTCAAAATTCTAGATACTTTGAGCAGGATTTGTCGGTGGATGAGATGATTGTGGACTTGCACAATTCATCAAAGGAAAACCAATAAGGTTCGGGTTCAGACTATGGGCTTTGTGATGAGTTTTAGGGTACTGTTATAATTTTTATCTGTATACTGGTAAAGCACAATATGATTCTTCTGAGGAAAAAAATAAGTCTAGGAACAAGTATAGTTGGAAACCTCCATTCCATAGTCACTGATCCTTTGAGCCATGTTGTGTATTTTCACAATTTTTTTTTACAAGTTTATCCCCTCTTAGTTGAGTTGAAGAATATAGGATTTTGTGCCACAGGCACAATCAGAGAAAATCTCACACAAAGGTGCCCTCTGCTCAGTAGCAAAGAAATGAAGGAAGAGAGAGGAACATACAATTTCCGTTTTGACAAGGAAAATTAATTTTTGGTTTTGAAATGGAATGATAACAGAGCTGTAACTGTGGCCAACAATTATACTATGTTACTATGTAAGTCACTACAGTAGGAAAGAAGGTAAGAGAATTCTAGTTCCACAACCACTTGTAATAAAGAACTATAACACTACATGGGGGGTGTTGATAAGCATAACTGCTTAGTATATAAACACTATGTTTCCATATGAGGAAAGAAATGGATTGGTCATTATTTACAAGAATGCTCGACATGAGCATTGTGAATGCCTGGATAATTTATAGATGGCAAACTCTCAAGATAGAACACCAATACCACTCCTGGATTTTAGGAGATAGATTTGAATTTATTACCTCAAAGGAGGTTATCCAAGACTAGTGCTAGGAAGGAAGATAAGCAAACCAGAGTTATAATCGCAGATGTTCGTTATGACAATAAGAATACAGCATAGTAACGAGAAACAAAGAAGATGCCAAATGGAAAATTGCAAAAGAAAACTGCATTCATTTTGTAAAAAAATGTATAATATTACCTGTTTTGGACCATATCATACAAAGTAAAATACAATGTAACATTTACATTTTCATTAGATGGCTATAAAATAATGTTGTAGGTGATATTTGTGACTCAGAAAACTATGCTCTTGTAGTTGTGAGACTTTATATATCACAAAAATATGCACGTGATAAAACAATATAAATAAAATACTATGTAAAATTTATGTTTACACTAGCTGACCACCCCAGCTTTGCAAGGGTGGTGAACCTAAGAAAAAAAACTGAGACAAAATCTTCTGTTTCTAGTACGACAATGCAATGAAATAAAATTACAATTAAACAATTTGACAATACTTCATTGTAATGTCTTATAATGTACAATATTTTTCGTTTTTCCTTCTGGAGAGAAAACAAATAGCGCCAGTGGTTTGCCGACTCACGAGCATGCAACGTACAACTGCCTATGTGAAAAATATGGCAAGTCAAGGTTTATTCCACACGCTTCTAATGATTGACCTTGGTTTTTATTCATTGTCATTGTGAATGCAAGGCGCACCGGAAACTAACATGCTTAAATTCAAAAGGAAAGTCTGTTGGTATTAGAAGTATTCTTGGAATGACCACATTCTGGTCTTTGAACTTTCCTATGAGTAGCTTAAATAAAAATTTTCATTACTTTTTAACAGCGATTCTTGTTCTGTTGCACAATTTCGGCTGATTCAGATTACATAGCATAATCATCACTGAGTCAACCTTGAGTTGTAAATTGTGTGGCGGTAATCCTGGCAAATCCAATGAATTTAGGAATTTAGTTGGATAATTGACGTCTTTATATGGATCAGTAATGGAATCATTTGACTTAAATGAATGCATTTGTACATCAATTTTACACTGAATTTTTACATTCAAATCATCTACATTCTTATTAGTTGCTCCTAAAATGGCTTGTTTGCTCAACCAAGCATGGTTTTTGTAATTTTCACTAATATTTGGGAACACTTTCAGTATTAATTCTTCCTTTGATGTTGTGAAGTGGCAAATATTTGGAAAACAAAATGAAGCTAGTAGAAGTGTCAACAGGACAATTGACAATATCTATAATGCCTTTGCATCTGAAAAACGCAATGATCTGCATATTGTAGAACATATAGTTGGTATTACTGAACGGATGGAACTAGGGAAGGTAGCATGCCTATGGGGTAGTATGGAAAGGATAAAATATGCAATTAACAGTGTAAGGATGCTGTTGGCATAATAACAGTAATGGCAGCGCTTCTATAGTCTGGCAGGTAAACACTGAAATGGGAAATGAATTGCATTAAGGAGAAAGTCACAAAGTAACATTCATGCTTCTTGTGAATCTCTTTCTTTTCTTTACTCCTACTGTTTTCCACCTCTTTCTTTATTTTCACCTATGCCAAAAAATTCATTTTTAAGACTAAAAAAACCATAAATAAAGAGTAAGTAGATCTGGTTGGGCAATTGATAATGTATTAAGAGCACTGCAATTGCAGTATGATGGTGATGGGGGTATTTTCATGTTCTGATGAAATCTCCTTTAGGTAGTTCATGTACCACATAACCTCAAATAACCAACATCTGCAATAGGAAATTAACCTAAACAGTGTACTATCCGGTCCCGTCATTTCTCTGCCATCTTCAGATTCCAAGAAGGAATATTGGTTGTGTGCATAGTTTATAACTTGTTCATTTTAAAGAATCACAACAAAAATATACTTTATACATGAAGCAAGTAAGCTTTTATTTCTTTATTTAAACGAAGTGACCAAGGAAACAATAGTTAATACATAAGAAATTTATTAGATGTTTACTGTTATCTTGTGTCATTAACTCCATAACTGGGTGCATTCCTTTAGCATTGAATGGGGAAGAAAAATAAAGCAGTACTACGACCATCTAGCGGCTAATAAATAAATATGTACTTTAGGTGTTTATTGCCAGGAAAGCATCTTTGCTTCTTTATTTTAAATGATAGGAGTGTGGAGAGGACAGATAATGCATAAAAATGTACTTGAAATTCACAGTTGCATTGCGTAATTGCCTCGATAAACTGATGAGTTACCTTAACAATGAATGGGGAGGAAAAGTATTCACTACTACTGCCATTTGCAACAAATAACCATTGTACACTGCCATCTGGCAGCTATTAACCAATTGCGCACTCTTGGCACTGTATATTGATTCATATTATGAGACTTTAAACATTTTCCCGTACAATTTTAAAACATTTTCTTTTACACAAACCTTGTCGTGATAATAACACAAAGAATTGTCCAATTTGGTGCAGTTGTTCGGAAGTGAAGTGCGTACCTACATTTCAGTGATTCATTTATATTTATATTTAATTTTACTGAAATGTAGGTATGCATATACGAGGGCCGTTCAGAAAGTAGCCTCCGATCGGTCACAGTGCGGGTAGTGGGGGGAGTAGCGACGCCATCTGTGCATTCACGCACTCAGCAGGTCAGTCGGCATCAAGCCGTGGTCGAGTGAAAGTCGTACCTGCGCTAGTTTAATGTTTGTGGCCGTTTGAAATATGTACTGCAATAGAAAACCCCGCCAAATGTGAAGTGCGTGCTGTTATAAGGTTTTTTACAGCCAAAGGATATTCTGCAGCAGCTATTCATCGTGAGCTTTGTGCCGTGTACGGACCAAGAGTTATGAGTGAAGGAGTGGTCCGTGAATGGGTACGTTTATTTAAAAGTGGACGAGAAAACGTTCATGATGAAGAGAGGAGTGGTAGACCATCATTGGTCACGGACGAACTCGTTCAGACAGTTGATGCAAAAGTTCGTGAAAACCGACGTTTCACAATGTCGGAGTTGTCTACTGATTTTCCACAGATTTCTAAGACTCTCTTGTACGAGATAGTGACAGCAAGATTGGGTTACCGTAAGTTCTGTGCACGATGGGTGCCCAAAATTCTTACCGACCACCACAAAACTCAAAGAATGGCCTCTGCATTAGACTTTCTGTCACGTTATGAGGCCGAAGGTGAACCATTGTTAAACAGAATCGTGACCGGGGACGAAACCTGGATTAAGTACGTGAACCCTGAGGCAAAAGAACAATCAAAGATGTGGGCACATTCAAATTCGCCTACCAAACCAATAAAAGCCCGGCAAGATTTTTCTGCCCGAAAATTGATGGCAACGGTGTTTTGGGATCCAAAAGGGGTGTTGTTGGTTGAATTCATGGAACGTGGGACGACCATTAATCAAGACGTGTACTGTGAAACACTAAAACAATTACGACGGGCTATACAGAACAAACGCCGTGGTATGCTGACTTACGGTATCGTTTTTTTGCACGATAACGCCCGTCCTCACTCTGCTCGCAGAACAACAGCCCTTCTTGAGTCCTTCAAGTGGGACGTTGTCAACCATCCACCTTATAGCCCAGATCTGGCGCCAAGCGATTATCACCTCTTCATGCATATGAAGAAATGGCTCGGGTCCCAGCGGTTTGATGACGACGAAGAGCTCAAAGATGCGGTCACAGGCTGGCTCCAGGCACAAGCGGGTGATTTTTATGCAGAAGGAATTTCAAAGCTTGTGAACAGATACGATAAGTGCCTCAATCGTTATGGAAACTATGTAGAAAAATAGTGCAAAGATGTAGTTGTAAGATGTATATATTAAAATATTTTTATTTAACTTGGTAAATTTCTTGCAATCAACCGGAGGCTACTTTCTGAACGGCCCTCGTATATAGATTTACATTACATTGTTGTAAAATGTTTATATTATTGTATAAAACTATGTTATTGTATTCCTGTAATTTTGTATATCACTAATAGCCAAGGTCCTCATCTGAGGATGGGGTCTTAGCCCCCAGTTTTCATCTATATAAATGAATCGCAAAAATGTATGTATGCACATCACTTCCGAATGACTGGACCAAATTGAACAATTGTTCCCTCCCCATTCAATGTTAAGGTAGTGCACCAGTTTATCGACACAATGACACAACACAGCAGTGCAATTCAGATACATTTTTATATATTAACTGTCCTTTCCTTACTCCTTTCGTTTAAAATAAAGAAGCTTTCCTGGCGACTAACACCTAGAGTAAGTACTTATTTATTTGCCGCTAGATGGCCATTGTAGTATTGTTCCTCTCCATCCAAGGTTAAGGTAACACAACACTTTATTGAGATAATGACACAATGCAGCAGTGAAATTCAAATACATTTTTTTTGTAATAATTGTCTTTTCCTTACTCCTATTGTTTAAAATAAAGAAACAAAGAAGCTTTCCTGGCGACGAACATCTTAAATACGTACTTATTTATTTGCCACCAGATGGCCGAAGTATCTACTGCTCTATTGTTCTTCCCCATTCAATGCTAAGGGAATGGTTATGGAGTCAATGACACAGATAACTGTGAAAATTAAATATATTTTTTAGGTATGAACTATCATTCTCTTGGTCACATTGTCTAAATAAAGAAATAAGTATATTTTTGTTGTAATTCTTTAAAATGAATAAGTTATAAACTATGCACATAACTGTTAACCCTTCTTGGAATCGGAAAATGGTGGAGAAATGAGACGAGATCCGTTTTAGGTTAACTTCCTATTGCAGATGTTGGTTGTTTGGCTTTAAGTGCTATATGAGCTAGCTAAAGAACATGAAGATACCTGCAATTGCGGTGCTCTTAATACCTTTGATCAAATAATATTTTAGATTAAATGAAGAAATTGAATACACAAAGCTATCATGAAACAAAATCTTATCAATTGCCCAACTAGATGTACTTGCTCTTTAGTTATGTTATTGTTAGCCTTAAAAATGACTTCTGACATAGGAGAAAATAAAGAAAGAGGTGGAAAACATTAGGAGTAAAAGAAAGAAAGAGATTAGGAAGAAGCATGTGACTTTCTCCTTAATGTAATTCATTACCTATGTCAGCGTTTACCCGCCACAATATGGAAGCGCTGCCATTACTGTTATTATGCCAATCACATCTTTGATTGCCCACTGCATATGTCATTCTTTCCACAATACCTTATGAGAGTGCTGACGTCATCCTTTTTGCAATACTAACTATATGTACTACATTGTGCACATCATTGTAGATGCAGATGCAAAAGCATTATTAGACGTTAGCAATAGGCAAATTCCTGTTGACGCTTCTACCAGCCTCATTTTGTTACCATCAAATTTTTGTCACTTCATAACATCAAAGGAGGAATCAATATCGAAATGTTTCCAAATATTGGTTGCAAATTACAAAAACTATGCTTGGTTGAGCGAATGAGCCATTTTAGCAGCAACTAATAAGAATGTAGAGATTTGAATATAAAAATTCAGAGTAAAATCGATGGACAAATGCATTTATTTAAGTTGATTGATTCCATTACCAATCCAAATGCAGTTGTCAATTATCTAACTGAATTCCTAAATTCATTGGATTTGCCAAGATTACCGCCACACAATTTACAGCTTAAGGTTGACTTGTGATAATTTGCTATGCAACTCAATCAGCCGAAATGGTTCAACAAAACAAGACTTGCAGCTAAAAAAATTATTTCAAATTTAATTTAATCTACTATAACATAGGAAATCTCAAAGGTGCGGATATACTTATTCCAAGAATACCACTAATGCCAACTGCCTTTCCTTTTGAATTTAAGCGTGTTCAGTTTCCGGTGCACCTTGCATTCGCAATGGCAATAAATCCCAAGCCTTTCCTTTTGAATTTAAGCGTGTTCAGTTTCTGGTGCATCTTGCATTCGCAATGACAATAAATCCCAAGGTCAGTAGTTAGAAATGTGTGGTATATACCTTGTTTTTCGCATGGGCAGTTGTACGTTGTGTGCTCGAGAGTCTGCAAACCATTAGCGCTATTTGTTTTCTCTCCAGAAGGAAAATTACACATTACAAGGCAATACAATGAAGTATTGTCAAATTATTTAATTGTAATTTTATTTCATTGCATGGTCGTACAGTAAATGGAAGATTTTGTCTGAGTTGTTTTCAATTGGTACACCACCCGTGCAAAGCCGGGGCGGGCAGCTGGTAATAAAATAAATTTAAGTGTACTTCTGTAACCAGTATAGGATATAATATTCAAATTTCAATTTTTTGTCTTTTTTTTCTTGTCTTTTCTTTTTTGTCAGAAAAAAAATAATTTGGTTGTTAATGGTTTAATTTTCTATGAATGACCGTTGACATTCATATTATTTGTACAAAAGTTTATATTGCTGTGGGACCATTACTTACCATAGAACCTTTGTTTGGATCACTGCCCTGCCTAACAGTTGCATATTATATTTATTCACACTTAAATTCTGGTGCCTAGATTTTTTTAATGGAAATTATAACTACAATAACCACATATCTTCATCATGAAAAATAATGAAAAATATGTCCTAGTACTGCCATACATCTATCACGTTTTTTAAGAAAATGTGCATTAACAATCATTAATTCTTCATGGTCAGGTAAATAAAACTTATGCTTCATCTGAAAAAAAATGCAGTTGAATAGAGCAAACAGTAGTTTTAGTTAATTGTATAATTTAAATCCACTCACATTTATACATGTTTGAATTCCTGAACTATAGTTATCTTATAGGTTTTTAATTTTAAAAGTTTAGTGGCATTCAAAGGTTTGCAAAATTTGTGATTCCTTTGCAAGCTGTTTAGAGATTTCTAAAATGTTTTCCAGTATCATAGAGTTTTTCCTCTGTAAAGCATGCCAATTTAATTTTGGTTTCCTATAAAAAATTCAGTTCATTTCCAATAATCTTGTTCACAAGTTTATTAACCTTTAAAAGCACCAATGTTTCATTCTAAAACACCCTTATATGATTATATGACCGCAAGTTAATGATGCCTATAGAATTGGAAAAATAAGAAATCTGATGTGTTCCATTTACCTGACTTTCTCTAGCTGTTCCATAAACAAACCTTTCATACTAAAGATTACTCTTTTATTCACATCATGCTAATCAAGGTAGCATTGCCAGAATTGGCCTTTCTGCATGCTTCTCTGTAAGAAGAAGGAGAATAAGAGAATTCACTAGGCTAAAGTGATAGTCAAATCTTTTAAAAGCTGGTCACTAAGTGAAACTATTGAAAGTTGGTTCTCTTTGCTTGCTAGGAGTGAGCAAAGAGGGATAACAAAAAAAAAAAAGAGGTCTTCCCATTTGAGAAAAGTTTGAGTAAATTAAAATGGAAACCAGTAGCTCGGAATATCTCAAAAAAAAAAGAAAAAAGCATATGACTAAATTAGGTGTGTTTTAATGAAATCTAAATTTTTTGCACAGTAAGTTTTTGTCTATCTCTCACAGTTTACCAGTTACATAAAAGTCACCCAGAATGAAGAGGTCTTCAGTAGAAAATTCAAGATATACATTTCATTTGCCATGAAAATATCTTAAACATATGGCATTTTAATAAAAAAATGGAGCCATTTTGAGAAAATCAAAATTTTTAGAAAATGTTCCATGTAAGGGGTAGTTGGGAGTGGGGAGATTTTCTTGAAAATTTTTGTGTCCCATCCTGCTTAAATACCAAGTTTGATATTTAACTGCCTTTCATTACACACACACACACACACTCTCTCTCTCTTCTCCTAAAAAAGTTTTATTCAGGGGTCCCAAAGTATGTATTTATGGTGAAATATTGGTATCACATTTTTGGGTGGAACAATACCTTCTCTGCCCACTTGGGATGACCAATCAGGTTAAAGGACGTTAAGCTTTAAAAAAAAAAATGCCTGCTCTATCCACTATGTACATTGTACATAAGGACCAGAGAAAGTAAAAAAAAAGGTGGCTTTTACTAATTCAACTGAATTCAGAAATGTGTTTTGTTGTTAAGTCATATCATGTCTGATTAATTGGCAATATGAAAAATTTTATTTTGTAATACGTAGAATTTTCAATAACTTAGAATGGCATACTATGTATAGATATAATATATGCCATTCTAAGTTATTCAAAATGCGTATTACAAAATAACATTTCGCTGTTGCTTAAGCATAGTGTATTTCTTTATTCCCATAGAAAATATTGTGATATCCACAGATTATAGATAGTTAAGTTTGGGTTTATTTTTACTTTCTCTAGCCCCGTATACAATGTACATAGGGATAGAGAAGTATTGCATTCCACACAAAAATTTGATGTCAAGATTTCACTGGAAATACATGTTTTAGGACCCCCTGTATCCATAAAAAACATTTTCAGGAAAAGGTCCGCATGTGCACGGGTGTGTGTGTGTGTGGGTGCGCGCTTGCGCGTGTGTGTGAACACGATAACTCAAAAACGAATAGTAGCTAAATTTTAGTATCTTCCAGGGATGTGACACGAAGATTTTGAGAAAAATCCCCCCACCCCAAACTACCCTTTACATGGAACTTTTTTCGAAAAATTTGATTTTCTTAAAAATGGCTCTAACGATTTTGATTAAAATATTGTATATTAAAGATATTTACCTGACAAATAGAATGTATATCTTGAATTTTCTGGGAATAGCTTCTGAAGACCTGTTTATTCTGGATGTATTTTATTTAATTTGCCATAGCTAGTAAACTGTAAGAGATAGACAAAAACTCACAATACAAAAAATGTAGGTTTTTTTAAAATACACAACTTATGTCATATACATTTTTCTCGTGGAGCTTACCGTTTTCGAGGTACTCATTGTTATTAGTTTAAGTTGTGAATTACTTATACTTTTCTCAGACGGAGTGTTTGTTTTTCTTTTGTTCTACTCCTGGCCAAGAAAAGAAGCGATTTGTAATGACAATCGCCTAACAACAGCTTTTAAAACACTTGACTATGGGTTTAGCCTAGTGTATTGCCTTATTTTCTTCCTACTTCTACGGAACTAAGTAATAAGAACATTGTGCTAATGAGTACCTCGATTAGCAACGTGCAGAAAGAAAAATAATCTTATGTAAGAAGTTTGTAGAAGAGCTAGAGAAAGTCATGTGAGTGTAACACATCAGATTTTTATATTAGCTACATTGCACCAGAATTACTGTAATGACAAGATTTAGTGAGGGGGGATACGTGAATGTGGGTAACTAGAGGCAGCAGAGATGCCTCTTCCTCTGTCTTTAATGTAATGCTGAGGGAGAAGTATGTCTGGGAAGCTATCGTGAATCACATCACTTCCTACCACTAGGTTACCTGTATCATGTAGATTGGTATCTAATAAATGTAGATCTTTAAATTGATTTTTCCGTGTTAAATTAATTCTACTTTTTCCCTCCTATTCAAGCTAGGGTTTCCTTGTAAGATGTTAATTTATTTTTCTTTGTGAGCACATTCCTAATGTTGTGGCCTGACAGTCTTTGAAAATTCTACTGCAAGGAATTTTTACATAAGGGGGAAAAAAAAATCTGATGTGTTTTACTCACATGGCTTTCTCTAGCTACTCTACAAACAAACATCTTACAAATGATAATTCTTCTTTCAACACCACGCTAATCAAGATAAACATTAGCAGAATTTTGTTCAAATGTTTTAAGAGCTGTCGTTATGCGATTGTCATTGCAAATTGCCTCTTTGCTTGGTATTCCTTGTTATTAGTTTCAGTTGTGAAGTACTTATACTTTTCACAGATGGGAGTGTTCGTTTTTCTTTTGTTCTACGCCTTACAAGGAATTTTTACATAAGGGAAAAAAAAAATCTGCAGTAGTACCCAAATCATTTTACCAAAAATCTGATGTGCCAATTCACATGACTTTCTATACAAACAATTGTTGCAAAACATTACTTTATCTACATTGTGGCAACTGAGATAAACATTAGCAGAAATATGTGGATTTTTCCTACTAAGTAGAAGGGAAATAAGGGGCTAAAGTGATAGATATAGGCTAAAGATATAGTTATATCTTTTGTAAAGCCAGTTGCTGTGAGAAACAATTGAAATTCGGTTGGCTTTGTACAGCCAGGAGTAAAATAAAAGAAAGATGAAATGTAAGAAGAACTCCTAATTGAGAAAAGTTTAACTAGCTTAAAATTTAAATCAATTACAAGGAATACCTCGGAAATGTCTTAACTCTACAAGAAAAATGTATATGACATAAATTGTGTGTTTTAACAAAATCTGCATGTGTGGTAAATTTTTGTCCATGTCTTACAGTTTACCAGTTATGCAAAATTCGTGCAGAGTGATGTCTTCTGAGGCTGTTCTCAGAAAATTCAAGATATGTATTTTATTTGTCATTGTAATATCTTTTTCGGCTGCGCCGTGGCCGAGTGGTTACACCACTCACCTCTCACCTAAACGCCTCAGGTTCGATCCCAAGCATGTGAGATTTGTGGGGCGGGTTTTCTCCAGGTTCTCCAGTTCTTCCCCCCCCCTCTCATCGCATTCTACTGGTGCTCCATCTTCATTCATGTATCACCAGTATCACCGCCTGAGGTGACATAAATAGTTAAAGCGGGTGTTAAACACTACCAAAAAAAGAAGAAAAAATTGTAATATCTTTAATATATGCCTTTCTAATCAAAATCGTTAAGACATTTTTGAGAAAACATTTTTAAAAAAATGTCCATGTAAGGAATAGTTTGGAATGGGGGATTCTCTTTTAAATCTTCACATCACATCCTTGGTAAGTACCAAAAGTTTGATATCAAATTTGGTGTTTAACAGTTTTTTTGTTTTTGAGCTATGCTGTTCACACACACACACACACACACTGACCTTTATCTAAAAATGCTTTTCTTTTTTATTGGATTTAGGGGACATCAAAACGTTTATTTCTGGCAAAATCTTGACATTGAATTTTTGGGTGGAATACAATACTTTATCTATTATAAGCATAGTGCATGTAGAGAAAGTAAAACGGAATTAACCAGTGCTTCACAATAATATGTCATAACCCTGAATATATTAAACTCAAAACTTAATAACACCCAGAACTTCGAAAGACTGCCAGACATGGGAAATGTGCTCACAAAGCAAACTAAATTAATATCTTGCAAGGAAACCCTAGCCTGAAAGGAATTAATTTAACTAGGAAGAATCAATTTAAAGATATACATTTATTAGATAACAATCTACATGTAACAGGTTACCTTAGTTGTTTGAAGTAATACGATTTATGGTAGCTTTACAGACATGGTTCTACTTCAGCACCACACTAAAAAGATGAAGATGCATCCTCGCTGCCTCTAATATCAGCAATCACCTTTCCCTCCTCCTCCCTAACTCCTGTCATGATAGTTATGGTATAATGTCGCCAATAAAAGAAAATGCCAAACCTATCTATAATGTGTGGATGTCACAATATGCAATAAAAGCATTTCTGCAAAATTTTACTTAGATTGATGTGAAGTAGAAGAAGAATATGCTTTTTGAGAATAGTTTGTTGAAGAATGGGTAGAGAAATGAATGTGTATATAACAAATAAGGGTTGTTAAAAATGAACTCTCACAAAGTGTATGCAATATTGTGGCTGTATATACCGCTGGTTGATTATTATTTCAGTCTTCTCTACACAGTAGGCTGTATCTTCAAATTGCTACAACAAATGTGTTTCTGTAGTAGTGTTTATTATTGTGTGACAAATTTTATCATGTTTTACATAAAGTAGATAGAAAAATAGATAGTCGTGGGATAAGAAAGTTATATTGCTGTTGCACTCAAGATTTTTTTATCTGCTGTTATTTAATTTTTATGTTTTGTTACATTTTTTACAACTTTATGTAACTCTCCTCAGTGAGGTGTGAAATGTACGCTCACATGCATTAATGCTGTTAAGGCATAATGAAGGGCTGGTCTATCCTTCTTAGGTTTATTTGTGTATTCATTGCTGTAGCTCGATTATGCAGTGGCAGCCTGCTAACAGCTAGTACTAGTGCACCAGTCTTGACAAGTAACATTGTTGGTTGAACAGTGGAAAAACTATACAAATAAAGTTTATCACCATGCTTTTACAATAAGAACTTTATGTTTACAATTTAAACAAAAGGGCTGCATTATTTCTATTTTTACAAAATTATATTTTTCCCAGAGGGTAACCATCAGAATACTAATAGGAAATGAATTATATTTTCTTTGTTCCTAAAATAAATTTACAAGAATAAAAATAAAGATAGCTAATAGAATATTAATTACTTTTTCTTTCTTACTGAAATAAATTTACAAGAATAAAAATAAAGATAGCTAATAGATAATTACATTTTCTTTCTTACTGAAATAAATTTACAAGAATAAAAATAAAGATAGCTAATAGATAATTAAATTTTCTTTCTTACTGAAATAAATTTACAAGAATAAAAATAAAGATAGCTAATAGAAAATTAATTACCTTTTCTTTCTTACTGAAATAAATTAACAAGAATAAAAATAAAGGAAGCTAATTGAAAATTAATTATTTTTTTCTTTCTTACGAAATAAATTTACCAGAGAAAAAACAAAGAAAGCTAATAGGAAACGAACTACATTTTCATTCTTACTGAAATAATTTACAAGAATAAAAATAAACAATACTAATAAAAAGTTAATTACATTTTCTTTCTTACTGAAATAAATTTATCAGAGTACAAATAAAAATTACTAATAAGAAATGAATTATGTTTTCATTCCTACTGAAATAAATTTACAAAATAAAAATAAAGAAAGCAAATGGAAGATTAATTAAATTTTCCTTCTTACTGAAATAAATTTACAAAAATGAAAATAAAGGAAGCTAATATAAAATTAATTAATCACATATTCTTTCTTACTGAAATTAATTTATCAAATAAAAATAAAGAATACTAATAGGAAATGAATTACATTTTCGTTCTTACTGAAATAAATTTGCCAGAATAACATAAAGAATACCAACAGGAAAACAATTACAGGTTCTTTCTTACTGAAATAAATTTACAAGAATAAAAATAAATAAAACTAATAGGAAATTAATTACATTTTCTTTCTTACTAAAATAAATTTACCAGAATAAAAATAAAGAAAGCTAATAGAAAATGAATTATGTTTTCTTTCTTACTGAAATAAATTTACAAAAATAAAAATAAGGAATACTAATAGAAAATTATTTACGTTTTCTTTCTTACTGAAATAAATTTAGCAGAATAAAAATGAAGATTACTAATAGGAAATGAATTACATTTTCTTTCTTAATCAAATAAATTTACTAGAACAAAGATAAAGAAGGCTAACAGATAGGTCTTTGTTTGCCAGGACAATAATAATTGCATAACAACGTCGAAACAATGCACTAAAATTACAATACGTTACATGAAACATTAAAATATTCTGCTGTCGTAAAATTGTTTAAGGCTATAAAAAAGATTAGATAACAATATATTCTCTTAAAACTGAAAATGGAATATCTTTTACATTATTTGGCAATATGTTAAACAAGTTTATGGACTGAATTTCAAAACTATTCTTGATCTTAAAAAATTTGTTTTTATGCATATAAATGTTAGAGCAGTTTCTAGTGCTGTAATTATGAACAGTTGTGCATAATAATAATTCTTAATATATCTCTTCACATAGAGTAAACAGTACAGAATAAAAATTGATGTCAAAGTTAAATTAATAGAAAATTAATTACATTTTCTTTCTTACTGAAATAAATTTACCAGAATAAAAATAAAGAAAGCTGATAGAATATTAATTACATTTTCTTTCATACTGAAATACATTTACCAAAATAAAAATAAAGAATACCAACAGGAAAAAAATAACATTTTGTTTCCTACTGAAATTAATTTACCAGGATAAAAATAAAGAAAACTAATAGAAAATTAATTACATTACATAAATTTACTAGAATAAAAATAAAGAAAGTTAATAGAAAATGAATTACATTTTCTTTCTTACTGAAATAAATTTACAAGAATAACAATAAAGAATACTAACAGAAAAACAATTACTTTTTAATTCAAAATCTTCTCGGGCTTCTAGCTGGTACCTGGCTAGAAGCCCGAGAAGATTTTGAATTAACACGTCGCCAGGAAAGCTATAGTTCTTATTTTACAATTACTTTTTGTTTCTTACTGAAATAAATTTACTTTAAAGAGATAACCTCATTAATGGGATTACTTTGAAAGACAAATTTTCTGGCAGTTTTAACACACAATGCAATAATAAAGAAGAATTGTTAAACTTTATTAATATTTATCAAAATAATTGTTTTGAACAGACTCTCATTTAATGACCTGATATTAAATGCACTTTACCAATTTGATAAACATTGTCTATAGTATACAATTGCCTTGTCTATCAAATACTTGATCGAGATAGGAAGGCATAGATTTAATCAGATGTCGGAAGTACTCAGACTCGTATCTTAGATGTTCCCATTGTTCTCTGCAGTGTTCCCATAATTCACCCATTCTCTATAATATTTAGGTCGGACGATTTCAGAGGCCAGTTGAGCACCAATTTGTCAGGGTGTTCAGCAACCTGTTCTTGTGTATACTTGAAACAATGCACACTACTGCACCAAGCATATTACTGGCATCTCATCCATGGAGTTAGGAGCCTCACACTTGACAGAATGACATCTTGCAGGATGGCCACATACTCCTTAGAATCCATTCTTGGAGATGTCTCCAGGTTCCAGCTCCTGAAGGAGTTTGAAGCTCTTCCAATGCAATTCCTCTGCCCAGTTCTTGATGCCGAGGAGGTAAATTTTCCTTTCCAGTTGCTCCGCTATTACAAATGCCTCTTGACCATAGTCTGCGAGTAGCAGTTGTCTCACTAATAGGCAAATCCAGTCGTGTAACTGTATGCTTTAGTGATTGAAAAAGATGGGTTTCCACTTCTGCTATGAGAGCATCATCATCCCCCCTCCAATTCTTCCTTCTGTGGTCATGAAGACTGTCTTCCGCTTCATCTTGCCATGTTTGTATCCATCACTGCACAGTACATAAGAGTTTCTAAAGTGATGTCAGCAGAATCCAGAATTGCCTTTCACATCCCCACAGTCATACCACGTTTCACTTCATATACATTTGAGAACATCCTTGATGTAAATTCAAGTTGCAGCAAATGAATTATTACAGGTCGCCACTGTATAAACTGCTGCTATACACAAGGTCTAGCAAGTAAACACAGGTATTTACAGGCAGCGAAAGGATTGTAGTAAGACTACTGCTGCTTTGATGCAGGTGGGTGTACTTGAAACACATTTCCCAAATTTGTCTCTTGAAAATCACCATCAATTTCTCTTATTAAGTTCGCCGCAGAAGATAGCTTGTTATTTCCAAATTTCCCTCATTTAAGAACAAAGTTCTTGAAATCACCTATTAGTTATTAACTGTATCTTAATGTTCATATATGTTCATATGAGATTTATATTATAAGGAGTATAGTGTCAACTTGAAATTCTAAAATTGTTCTTTTAAAAACTGAAAGCCTATGATAATGCAGATGAAGAGATAAATCTAAAATCAAGATAAATTTTATGGTTTATGTGTTGAATTTGTGAATAACCTTTTTCAATTTTGTGCATGTCCACTTTGTTTTCGCTTGTTTTAAAAATAATTTTGTCACTTAATTTTGCACGTGCTTTGTTTTTTAAATATGACTTTGCTAATCTTGTTTAAACTGGAGTGTTTTAATAATGAATTTCAGTGAAGAACAGGAGTACTAGGAGGCAAAATATGTTTGTACAGGTAGGAAACAGCTTCCGGACTTCGGCAGATCTGTTTACTTCAGAATACGAGATAAATGAAGCACCCGTAGCAGCCCGAAATCTTCTTACCAAGGGCCACACTCAAGAGGAAATAAACCAATTCTCAGGTACGATAATCTGGATTCACATCAGCTTACTATTGAATTGGTTTGCCTTAAATTATATTCTTGTAAATTTCTGCAATCTTATTGCTAGGTCTTCTGACTTCTCGTTTTCCATCTAACATACCCCATTTTGCGAAAAAGATAGGATGTTTGTGTTTACACTCTAAGCTGCAGGTAGGCACTACTGCTAATAGAAACTGGTAAAGCCAACTTTTTATGGATTTGCTTTTTATGTTATTACTAGCTGCCCGCCCTGGCTTCGCACCAGTGGTGTATGTACCTAATGAAAAAACTGAGACAAAATCTTCCGTTTACAATACAACCATGTAATGAAATAAAATTACAATTAAATAACTTGACAATACTTTATTGTAATGCCTTGTAATGTACAGTTTTCTTTCCAGAGAAAAAATAAATAGCGCCGATGGTTTGCTAACTGTTGAGCACGTAATGTACAACTGCCCATACGAAAAGCGCAGCAATTCAAGGTGTATTTTACATATTTCTAATGATTTACGTTGGGATTTATGGTCATTGTGAATGCAAGGCACACAGGGAACTGAACATGCTTAAATTCAAAAGGAAAGTAGGTTGGCATTAGCGGCATTCTTGGAATAAGCATATCCTCGCCTTTGAACTTTCCTATGATTATAGAAGATTAAATAGAATTTTAAATAATAGTGAGTCTTGTTCCGTTGCACAATTTCGACTGATTGAGTTTGCTTAGGATAATTATTACCGAGTCAACCTTGAGCTGTAAAATGTATGGTGGAATCCTCACAAATCCAATGAATTTAGGAATTCAGTTAGATAGTTGACAACTTCATTTGGATTGGTAATGGAATCGATTGACTTAAATGAATGGATTTGTCCATAAAATTTAGTCTGGTTTTTTATATTCAAAAGTAAAAATAAGTGATGTTTGTGTTACAAAAATCAACTCAAATTCTTTTATTTTTTACATTCTTATTAGTTGCTGCTAAAATGGCTAGTTGCTCAACCAAGCACAGTTTTTGTAATTTACATTAATATTTGGGAACTCCTTCAATATTAATTCTTCCTTTGATGTAAAGTGACAAAAATTTGGTGGAAATGAAATGAGGCCAGTAGAAGTATCAACTGGAATTTTCCCATTGCCAATGCCTTTACATCTATAGAGCATAATGATGCGCAGTGATCTGCGCAATGTAGCATAATTTGTTGGTATTATGAAGAAGGCAAAGTCAGCGCACCCATAAAGTAGTATGGAAAGGATGACATATGCAGTTAACAGTGTGGATAAGCAAGGATGCCGTTGGCATAATAACAATAATGGCAGTGCTTTCATAGTGTGGCGAGTAAATGCCGAAATAGGTAATCAATAGTATTAAGAAGAAAATCACAAAGTAACATTCATGCTTCTTCTGAATCTCTTTCTTTCCTTTACTCCTACTGTTTTCCACCTCTTTCTTTATTTTTTGCTATGTCAAAACAGCAATTTTTAAGGCTAAAAATGACATAATTAAGGAACAAGTAGATCTGTTTGGGTAAGTGATAAGTTTTTATTTGATGATAGCTTTGTATATTAAATTTATCCATTTAACCTAAAATATTACTTGATTAAATGTATTAAGAGCACCGCAATAGCGGTGTGATGATAAGGGTATCTTCTGGTTAAATCACCTTTATCTAGCTCATGTACCACATAACCTCAAATAACCAACATCTGCAATAGGAAGTTAACCTAAAACTATCTGGGTCCCATCATTTCTTTGCCATTTTCAAATTCCAAGGAGGATTATTGGTTATGTGCATAGTTTATAATTTGTTCATTTTAAAAATTACGACAAAAATACTTATTTCTTTAAATAAACGATGTGACCAAGGAAACGATAGTACATAAGAAATAGGTTTGATTTTCACTGTTATCTTGCATCATTGACTCCATAACCAGGTGCATTCCCTTAGCAGTACTATGGCCATCTAGCAGCAAATAAATAAGTACCTACTCTAGGTGTTCACGCAAGGAAAGCTTCTTTGCTTCTTTATTTTAAACGATAAGAGTAGTGAAAAAACAGTTATAACACAAAATGTATTAGAATTTCACTGCTGAGTTGCGTCATTATCCTGATAAACTGTTGCGTGACCTTAACTTTGAATGTGGAGGTAAAATACTATTACAGCCATCTAGCGGCAAATAAATAAGTACTTACTCTAGGTATTCGTCGCCAGGAAAACTTGCTTCTTTATTTTAAATGATAGAAGTAAGGAAATGACAGTTAATTCAAAAAAAAAAAAAAAGATTTGAAATTCATTACTGCATTGCGTAATTGTCTCGATAAACCGGTGCGTTACTATAACATTGAATGGGGAGGGAAAATATAGCAGAACTACAGCCATTTAGCAACAAATAACCGTGGTACCACTGTCATCTGGTGGCTACTAACCGAAATGCGTTTCCTTGCCACTGTTATTATTCATATTTAGCTTTTAGCTCCATGGCACGACAGCTCACGGGGAGCCTTGGCCTACTGCCCGGCCGCTGCGTCCCCCATCTCGGTCCACTACAGACGTCATGGATGGGGTGCAGTATTGGAGGGTGAGACGTGGTCAGCGCCTCGAGCCCCTCCCGGCTGGTTAATGCGGTCCTCACGACCTGGAGCCGCTACTTCATCAAGTAGCTCCTCAATTGGCCCCCCAGGGACCTCACGAGGCTGAGTGCACCCCGGTCCAGGTCTCCCAGCGGGGGAAAAATCCCCACGCCGGTACTGGGGATCGAACCCAGGTCTCCCGCTTGGTAGGCAGCTGCGCTACCACCGCGCTAAGGAGACGACCTATTATTCATATTATGAGACTTTAAAAAATTTCCCATACTATTTTTAAATAGTTTCTTTTCCACAAACCTTGTCTTGACAATAACAATAATTTGGTGCAGTCGTTCGGAAGTGATGTGCGTACATACATTTTGGCGATTCATTTTTATATATATCAAAATATTATTTATTTTTTTTATTTATTTTTATTTTTGGCCTGATTTATATGTTACACTTTTGCATTGAGACTATTGATATTTCAAATACCAGTAAATATTTCAAATACATTTTATTGTTGAAAATGTGTATTACTTTCCTTTTCTTTTTGCTAAACTTCTGTAAATATTAATGTATCACTAGGTGCTGCAGTTTCCACACGTGGTCGATATTTAAGTCAAGAGGAAAGGGCCAGAAATCCTGGAGAAAGACCACTCTATCTTCACATACAGGCTCCAACTAAACAAGCCATTGACTGTAAGATATTTTGTCATTTCATTTTTCTTTTTCTGTAATCATATAAACTTACTGCAATAGAAATTAATAGCAACATTGAGGAATTCTCCCTATATGTTATGCTTCTGCTAAATTATAAATACTATTTTGTGGTTATCCGATAAAGAGAATAGGAATGTTTTTCAATAACTATGTTGATCCCAAAATGTGGAAAGTCTATGTTGCTCATTGATATTTTGTTTATTTTTAACTGACAAATTATATTTTTCACCTGCTTCCAATCTATCCAATATAAATGAGTTAGCCAACATCAGCATTTGAAAGCATTGTAATTAAAGTGAGCTCTAGCAGCTGTTTCACCTAGTATAATCTCTAGAGATTATGCAGAATATGATGATATATGCTATGCCTAGGAATGAGAACAAGAAAGTTAAAACTTGGCCAAGCCTTCTTTCCTGAGGCCCCGGAAAGCTTCCCATTAATTGTGAATGCTCTCAAAATAGCCCATTATAAACCTTGCTGATTTCGTTTATTTTAAAATAAAGGTCAATATATCCAAGGATATACTATTATGAGTGAGTCTACTTACCGCTGGTATGTTCTGAATTGATAATGTGATGTGTTTTGTCCCAAATTGTAAATATGAGTACAACAATAATGCTAATAGTAGACATCTTATTAGAACAGGTAAGAATAAGAAAGAGTTTTCAAATGAGCTAAAGGGATTTTATGGAAAGATTAAACTCTCAGATAAATATGGAGTCTGTGATTTGCATTTATTTAAAGGGTTGCTTATAAAATTGCACTCTGATAGTGAACAGTGAAAAGGTGGAAATTCCTAGGTGTGCTGGAAAATAAAACCAGGAGCACTTCTTCATATGTTTCTAATTTGTCAAAATACTTGTCCACCCTTATAAGGTCTTGAAAATGATATGCAGACTGACAATGTTGATAAAAAAAAAAAAGGCAGAAAAACCAGGGGAGAAGCCAATAACATCCAATCAAAAGATGAACAAATTATTGTCTTAACGAAACCTCTTCCTCTCAAAGAAATAGAGTAGGTGAACTAGATCTTTTAAAAAAGCAGAATATCCACTCACATAGTTTTCTCTACTGTTGTAGAAACTATTCTTACAAAAGTTAATTTTTCTATCAAGATATACATTTGTAGAAATTGCCTTATTCATATGAGACACATCTAGAAAGCGTAATTTTGTTCTACCCCCTTTGCAACGCTGTTGCAGTTCTAAGCATGCACACTTATCTTTCTGGTTCATTGTCAACTCATGCCATTACAACTGGATCATGTTGTGTTTACAGTTCTCAGTAGTTCGAAATGTTCAAGACAGTTTCTGATCCTGCTGACTTTGAAGTGTGTTCTATAATACAGGTTTTGAATGCAAGGAAGCCAACTGAAACTGATCATCAATTTATGGAGATTTACTGTGAAAATATGACAGATTGAATGGTGAGAAACTGGGTTTAGGCAATTCTATGATGGACCATCCAATATTCATGATGAAGCACAGAGTGGGCGGTCTTCTACTGACATGGTTTGGTTGAACAAGTGAGTGAGGCAATTTGTGAGAACAGATGGTTCACAATAAGAATGTTTTGTGATGAGTTTCCCAAAACATGGTGTTCAGCAGTGGCAGCTTTTTTTGAAGAGGACATACAAAATTTGATTCCCTACTAAGGCAAATGTCTAAACAGTGATGGCAAGTATTTCGAAAAAGGTTAAGGAATGTTCCTTCATGTACAATTAAATGTACATGGTTTCACCAAAAGTATTGTGAAGAAATTGCAGCACTTGGTAATTTATTATCATTATGATCATCACAAAAATCATGACATATGACAAATTATGTCTTGAAAACACTATTGCAAATAGTTTTTTTGCAATGTAGATTTGTCTGGCACCCTTCTGTTTGTATATTTTTCTAAACAGTCCCGAAGCTGCTCATTCTTTAATTTCCACAATGGAATGTCCAAACTCTCTAATGCTAAACACAAGTCTTTGAAAAATGAATCACTTGAACTCGATTGTTCGCCTACAGAGCCTGTAATTAGCTGCTGCTGTAACTTAGATTTCTTCTTAACCCTCTCCTTATGACACATGTTAAAATGCTGTACAATGTCATATTTTTTCTTTGTAGAAACTCTTTTTTTGCACACTAAACAAAAGAAGACCCTACCATCTTTGCTAAAAATATCACTTCCAAACTTGCTTACGTATTTGTGCAACAAAGCCGATTGAGATGTTTTTGTGGGTGGCATTTCTTAATTTACATAACCAATCATATACACCTTGTGAAATGAAAACACATTGCACCACTGAAGGAAGAATAATGATTGCATCAGCAAGCTTGCCCTAACAGCTTGGGAAGTGGGGGATTCACCAACCATGTGTAGATAATATTCAGCGATAATATTTCATAACAAACTTGGGCTTACCCCTTTAACGTATTGCTTATGAAATTATTACTCGATATAAAATGAGGGATGAATTGCTTAAATGATAAAATGATGACTAGGAGTGAAAATTTATGTTTAAATTTAAATGTTTTGGGTAAAATGAGCTACTTTAATTAAAAGTCATAAAACAAGAAAGCAAAACCTATATTTCAGCAAAAAGGCAGTTATAAGCATTTTGCTTAGAAATCTGGGCTCTGTTAATAATGCTCCAAGAGTTTTTTTGACTATATTATTACTAGTGCTTAGCATGGTTTTAAAATGGTTTGACTTTGCTTCTTTTAATAATTTTTGTATTCCTTCTTGTATCTAAGATATGCTAACTTACTTTATTCATCTTTCGAGATTTTATATTCATAATATAGATTTAGTATTTCTTTAGCTCAGGAGACATCTTGATTTACCCAAGGTTTATTGTTAGGACACCTCTCTTTCTTGGTGGTTATGGGGCAAGCAATATCTAAATAGTATTTGAAAGTAGGCTAAAATGTTAGCCATTTAGCATAAATTAAGGCCTCATTAAAAACGTTGTGCCATGTTAAATAAGCAGGCATAGCATGATTTTGGTATAGACTACATAATTCCAATATTCTGAGTGTAAAGATCAGACAAATGGCTTTTTAATATATTTGTCTGATATATAGTGTCAGGGAGGTTTATAAATATATGATTGATGATGTTAGTGTTGCATCCTTTAGCCTGGTTGGTTCATTAATTGTGAACATTAATTTAAACATATTTTTTATATCCAAGAGCTTCTGTAATTGCTGCTAGTTTTAGCTTTATATTAATGTTACCAAATAATATTATGTTCTGTCCCTCCAGTTTATCCAATGTTTTTATTATATCAAAATATTCATTAGTGTCAGCACTAGGTGATTGATAACCTGAAATAATTACAGTTTTTTTCTTTATTTAGATTTATTTCTATACCTGATATTTCACAAAATTTGTTTATACTACTATTTTGTTTCCATTTTTACTTTCTTTACACATACTATGTACATAATGTATAGAGAAGATATTGTATTACACCCAAAAATTTCACATTTCACCAGAAATTCATGTTTTGAGACCCCCTGAACAAAATAAAATTTTTTTTTAGAAAAATGTCTGTGTGTGTGCGTGCGCACGCAAAACATAACTCAAAAACAAAAAGACTGTTAAATACCAAACTTGGTATTTAAGTTTGGTATCTTCCAAGGATATGACACAAAGATTTTCAAGAAAATCCCCTCACCCCCAACTACCCTTTATCGGAACATTTTTTGAAAATTTGTACTGCCTTAAAAATGGCTCTAATGATTTTTACTAAAATACTGCATGTTTAATATATTTTTATGACAAATGAAATGTATATGTTGGATTTTTTTGGGTATAACCTCTGAAGACTTCTTCATTTTCTGAATAACTTTTGTATAACTGGCAAACCGTAAGAGATATAAGATAAGTATAAGTTTATTTCATCCAGTAAGACTTACATTAAGTATAGGACACGTAAAAAATTATATGTACAATAGTTAATAATAATGGAATACAAAATACATTATTTGAATAAATATACAATTATAGATCACAGATGAATTACAAAAATTGATCAATTTAATATAAAAAATTTCTTGTAGTGAGAGCCGGATTAAGTTTTCTTTTTAACTGCTGATGGGACATCTTTCTACCAGTTCGTTCATTCAGCCTAGCAGTTCTCAGGGCATATAAAAGCAATGTATTAGTTAATGGGTCAATAAATGATATAGATTACTCAGTCTACATCATTTCAAAACTTATCTCTGCCATGACTTAAATTCATCAATTGAATAGAACTGATTATTAAGTAGGAATTTATGGATTTCACTTTTGAATTGTGTTATAGAACCTTTGTTTTTCAAATATATAGGAAGATGATTATACAGTTTAATTCCAGTATGTTTAAATGACTTCTCAAATTGACTGGTTTTATGAAAGCTGATGTGCAGATTATTTTTAGTTCTAGTATTATATGTATGTACCTCAGCATTCGTTGATAAACATGTTATATTTTCCTTTACATGAACCAGCAGTTCTTTTATGTATAAACATGGTAATGATAGAATGTTAAAGTGCTCACGACAGCTTTCAGTTCTTGATATCCCCATGATTATTCTAATGGCATTTTTTTGCAATTTGAAAATTAATTTACTGTTAACTGAGTTCCTCCACAATACAATCCCATATGATACATGTGAATGGAAATATACAAAGTAGCAGGCTCTTAGTGCATCTGTAGAAACTTTTTTCTTTAACTGATAAGGGGGAAAAATTTATTTTACTGAGTTTAATGGCTAATTTTTCAATGTGGTTATCCCAGCTTAAGTTACTATCAATCCATAGGCCCAAGAACTTTGTTTGGGTCACATTTACCAGGGACTTAGATCCTAATTTGATATCAAAGTTCAATGAGGTCTTGCATGTTTTGTGATGGAAGTTCATTGGCACAGTTTTGTCTTCATTAACCACTAGTTTGTTGGTTTTAAACCAATTTAGAAGTTCCGTAGTAGTGACCGAGATGCTTTCTTTGAGGTTCTCCTTGTAATTGCCCTTAATGAAAATACTAGTATCATCAGCAAAAAGGGTCATTGATACTTCATTATTTTTTATATATTGGGGTAAATCATTGATGTATAGTAAAAATAAGAGGGGACCTAAAACCGAGCCTTGATGCTTTATTGTCACGTCCACTTACAATTAATGAGTAAAGACTCAATAAACAGGTGACTCGTCAGGTATGAAGAACAATTAACAGTTAAGTTACAATAAATATAAATTGACAATGTACAGTATATATATATATATATATATATATATATATATACAAACAGTGTTTAACTGTTATGGTACTAACCTAGGAACAATAGTGTAATATGTAACTTACAGAACAAAAAAAAATTAAAAAGATTTGTCATTCATATATTCAGCGACTGAGTAGTACACTTTGTCAATTAATAGGTTTTTCAATGCTTTGTTGAAACAATTCCTGTTTTTTATTTCCCTGATTTTAGTTGGCATACAGTGGACTTTTTTCGTATAGTGCTAACCTAAGCATGGGTAGTTTTAATGTATTTTTAGCTCTTGTTCCATGGTTATGCTGTGTTTGCGAGTTATACATGGCATCAAATTTTGCGTGTATGTATTTATTTATTTCATATAGGAATTGGGATGGTAGTGTTAGAATTTTCAATTTTTTGAGCAGATTTCTGCAAGATTCTTTTGCTCCTGTTTGTGTCATTATATGGATTATTTTTTTTTGACTTCTAAAGATTGTTTCCCATCCTGTCGAGATTCCCCATAGTATTATTCCGTATGTCATTATCGAGTGAAAGTAACTAAAGTAAACTACTTTTCTTGTTTCGAGGTTTGTTATTTTAGCTATGCAGCTCATATTAAAGCATGCACTAGAATTATGTCATAGAATTCCATTTTTTTTTTGTTTGTAATATATCATGACATACGCAGTCAAAAGCTTTCGAGTTGTCACAAATTAATATGGTGGTCTGTTGCTTATCATCAATCATTTTTGAAGCATCATTTACCAATTTAGTTAGGGCAGATATTGTTGAGCTATTTTCTCGGAATCCATGTTGGGGTTTATTTAACTTGCTAAAGTGTTCTAGATTGGAGATAAGTTGAGAATGGACAACCTTTTCGAATATGATGGATAAGTTAGGAAGAATAGAGATAGGTCTATAATTTTTAAATTCAGTTTTCCCTCTTTTGTGTATAGGTTTCATATATGACATATTTCAATCTCTTGGAAAAATGCCAGTCATCAGAGATTGATTAATTGGTTCACTAATTGGCTTACTAATTTCATGTTTTATTTCCTTTATAAGAAATGGAGGCAATTCATCCCATCCGAATGGGATGATATTATCTCAGTAATTTTTTCAGTAGTAACCATTGTAAATTCAAACAAAGGAGTTAATATTAGACAGTTATTATTATACAGTTCGTTTATGGAGTCTTGTACTGATGGAGAAGTTTCTTGGATGTCATTCCCAATATTTATGAAGTAGTTGTTTAATAATTCTGCTGTTGAATTGTTTAATTCCAATTCTCCTTTTATAATTCTCCAAGTTGCTTTGCTTTTGTTATCTGCATTTTTAATGAATTTTTCAATTGCCATTTGTTTTGCCTTCTTAATTACACACTTATATATTTTGCTGTAGGTTTTGTAATATTGTATGAAGTTTAAATCAGTAGTGGTCTTGAACATTTTTGCAACAATCTATTACGGGCACTGGATATTTGAATTCCTTTTGTACACCAGTCTAATGAGTACTTTTTCGTGAGTAGTGTTCCTATGATTTTAGGAAAGCATTCATTATAGCAATTTAGAAGCTCCCTTAGAAAGTTGTTGTAATTTGCATCAACTGTGTTCTTACTGTTTAAAGTCCAGGTTAAATTACCCACTGTTTCTTTAAATTCTGAAATGTTTTATAAGTTGTATAAACGTCTAGCAGTTTTCTTTTTGGGTTTTCTTTTATTTTTATGTATCACTGGTAGTCTTGCAACAACCGCTCTGTCATCCGACACTCCAGTCTAACACACTGCATTCATTATCTCCATAGATTTTATTAGGTAATACGTGATCAATGCAAGTTATTGATGACATAGTGACACGTGTAGGGAGAGTATGCCTGAATTCTAGTCCGTGGGATGCAACAATATTCATGTACATGTTATTTAATTTACAATTATTTTGTTTCTCACCGAGAGCATTGGTTTTTAAGTTTTTGTCTACTATTAACTTTGTTTTATAAAGATCAATATTTCAATCCATGGCTATTATTAACCCTTTCTTTTTTCATTCTGTAATTTATTGAATAGATTTTCTAGTTTTATAAGGAATGGTTTAAGTGTGTGGAACCCTATATATATAGAGATCACAATTAAGTTCAAGCAACTAATTTCAACTGCTGATAGTTTAAAAATACTTTCTGTGCTTAATGATTTTAAGTCAATTCTTTGTTTGATATGTTCCCTTAGGTGATCACGTACTAAAATGCATGAACCACCCCTGTCAAGTTCACTCCTTGAAAAGGAATCTACTTGGGAAAAGCCTTTTATTTTGTTTAACATTTGGATTGCTTCCTGTCCTAGCCAATTGTTCATTAAGGCTAATTATTTCTACTTTTCTCTCAACCATTTCATCCATTTTAGATAGTGCTCCGTGTATATTTAAGTGTAATAACCAATTATTCGTCACCTGATTACTTAATCCTGATCTCTGTAAGTATTAATATAGCTTTTATTTACATTGCCCAATTTGGAGACACTTACTATACCTGTGTCCTGTTTCCCTGAAATATATGTCTGGTTATTATATTGATAACATTATTTATGGACTTGCCCTGTCCTCCATGTACCCTTTCGATTTAGGTGCAGCCCATCTTTCCCTAAGCAAGATAGATCAATATATTTATCTACGTTCACAAATACAGCTTTTAAGGCCTCACAGGCCTATCTAATATTATCATTAACTAACCTGATGAAGTTGTGATGAACATCCCATCTTTTTATTACATGGTTCACAGCAACTATTGCACTTGGAAATTTCTCTTTAGTACACTTCACTGCATTGTAAACCTCCCCCAAAACTTCTTCAGGGTTCCTAGCTCTCTTTAAGTCATTGGTTCCCACATGTAACATTGCTACTTCAGGATTTTCTGGAAATTTTTCGCATTGGCACTGATTCACAACCTTATTAGACAGCTGATTGGCATTTATATCCCTATACACTTTTATATCAGCACTCTTCACTTTTACGTGCACAATCATCGAGTCTCCCAGCACTAGAACTTTTCTTGGCTCTACAGGATCATCTCTTGAAGAACTAGTGAGGTTAGATGTGGCCTCTTACATGGAATTGTTTTTATTGGCATCCCTTTGCCGTGAAGTTAGCACGTCGAATCTGTTAGAGGTCTGGATGTCTGGAGTCCGTGGTTCCACTTCTTGCATCTTCTTTGCGCTGCCTTTTTTAGTGAATGTTGCCCAATTTGCATTCTAGCTCGAGTTCAGCCCCTTATGTTGTTGCAAATGATTAATTTCTTGTATCTGATACAATAGCACTGTCCTTTCGTCCCATAGCTTCTTTAAATGTTCATTTGCCTTGAATTTCCTTTCTATTTCACTTTTCTCTTTCTCCAGTATGCTTAGTTTTTGATAGGTTTCATTTTTTTGCGATTGCACATTATTATTTTTTTGTCATGTTTTGTGCAGGTCCTAGTTTAGGATTTCAATTATCTTGTGTAGCGATTCCATTGCTTCTTTTCCACATGTGCTCCGCATTGATTTGCTGGTTTCTGATGTTTGTTTGGTTGCTCTGTTTCGGCATGTCTGTTTGTTCTGCCTTTATTTTCTGTGTAACTAGAATCGACCGGGAGTTCAAAATCGGCATCTACATTGCATTTATCTACATCACCATCAATATTTTGTTGAATTTTACGGAGCTTACTTCTCGTAACAACACTACATGCTGCCATCTTGGAAAACTTACTGCACAAAAATTGTAGATCTCATTAAAACACACAATTTATGTTATATATATTTGTTTTGTAGAGTTAACTGTTTTCTAGATATTCCGGATTTAGTTTCAATTTTTGCCACTTAAACTTTTCTCAAATGGGAAGGCATCTTTCTTCTCATTTCTCATTTGTTTACTCCTGGAAAGCAAAGAGATTGGAATTTCAATTTTTCACATAGTGACTGGCTTTAGCCAGTACATTTTATTTCCCTTCTACTTACGGAACCAGTAATAAGACTAATTCTGCGTATGTTTTTCTTGATTAGCAGATGTAGATAACAGATTAATCTTTTGGGTAAAAGGTTTGTTTGCCAAACAGCTAGAGGACATCATGTGAATGGAACACATTAGAATTTTTTCAATTTTACTAACAAGGGACCAAGTAGTAATTTCTCCTAATTTTTATCTCAATTAACATGATGTAGATAGAAGAATAAGTTTTTTAACAATAATTTGTTATGGCGATGTAGAGAAAGTCATGTGATTGTTTCTACTTGAGTTAATGAGAAACAGGAGACTGTACATGAGACTGAGCCTCTACTGAGTCAGTCCTTGTATCAAGTTTCCTTGAACTATTTCCAAAGAAGTAGATATGTAACCAATATGGATAACACACAGACACTTGTGCTAGTACTTCTAATTGAATTTGCTCATTTCTCACCAGTACTTCCTTTCCTTTCCAATTTAGGTGCATTTCCATGAGCTGTATAACACTTCCTATCAAAAGCATTTGCATTGATCAAGCTTACATCCTTAAATTTACTGCATGTTTTCATTATTTTATCATTACTTTTTCACTATGATATTTACACAAGAGTCATATCTAGGCTGTGTCTTTTGGAAATGTTCACTATCACTATCACTTCACTTAAATAGAAAAGGTAATTTCTATTAAGTCAAATGATAAATAATCTAATCAAGGTATGCATGAAATCGGGAAACTAGTTTCGGGTACAGAGGGTGATAAATTGCTCAATGTGTCAGTGAACATGTTAACTAAAGCTAATGGTATAATCGTAAATAGGGAAACAATTGCGCATCCACAACCTAAAATCTCTATTAGGTGTATACATCAGAATATACAGTTTTATCTAATAAAAAGGAATCCTTTGCAAGTTTCATTAATGAAGTAGATGCTGACATAGTTGCAATCTCTAAAAAAAATCCAAGAATTTGTATGTAAAATTGATAACTATTCTATTATTGATATGCATAGTAGAAGGTGGTGGAGTGACATTACTGGCAAAAAATATACACAATGTTACTCCATTAGTAAAAATACAAGATTTTAATATTGAAATGGTAAGTGAGATAGTAGGGGTCCAAACCAAACTGAATAATGAAGAGGTTAAAATTCTTGCTATTTATAGATCTCCACATGCTAAAGTAAATGAATTTATTGAATGTATGTATAGAGTATTAGGATATTGTTTAAAACATGACTGTAAAATAATAATAATGGGTGACTTGAATATATATGCTGATCATATGAATGGGAATTTTCTAAATTTGCAGGATATGTTCTATTCATTTAATTTAAAAAGGTTAAGCTAGATGCTACTAGGGAAACTATAACAATAATTGATTATGTTGTTACCAATATAAAAGAAAGCCAATGTGTTGCTGGGAATATGGTCAATCACCTATCTGATCATCATGCTCAATTTTTAGATATAAATAACTGTACACTTAAGAAACCTGACCTAACTGAAATTATAACTCTTAGAGAATTACTGAGCCTAATATTTTAAAACTACATACTTGTTTATTTAATGAAACATGGCAAGATTTGTATAGCATTAAAAATACAAATGAAAAATGGAATAAATTTTATGAAATTCTAAACCTCTATATTGAGCTATGCTGTTCTATAGTAAACAAAATATGGGAACCTTTAAAAAAACATAAAGTAAGGATTTCAAGAGAGGCTTTGAGGTTGAGGGAAAAAATAAAGGATTTATATCTACTTGGTAAATCAACAAAACTCGAGCACTACAATATCAAATACAAACAATTTAAAAAAGCATATGAGGATGAATTGATAAACAATAAATCACAAAAGGTGATACTAGTAACTATTCAAAAACAGCATGGTAAATGATTAATAGCATTAAGGAAGAAAAGTTAAAGCAGGAAAACGTTAATCTACTCATTAATAACTGCATAGAAAATAATCCACTTCAGATATGCAATCGATTTAATGATTACTTTATAAATGTTGCTAGCAATCAAAATACCTGATGTTGCAGGTTTTATAACTAATAAATGTATAGGAAATTCCCTTTATCTGTATGATACTACGGCAGATGAAGTTATAAGATTAATTAATGGATTTAAAAATAAAAATTCCACTGGATGGGATGGAATTAGCTCTAAGTTGTTAAAAAGATTGAGCATCCTCTTGGTTCATCTGATAAATACATCACTAAACCTAGGAATTTTCCCAGATTGTTTAAAAATTAGTACTGTTATTCCGATACATAAAAAGGGAGACAAAAATAACATGCAAAAGTATAGACCTATAACCCTTACCTCGGTAATAGCTAAGTTGGTTGAAAAAATACTATTGAAGAGAATTATGAATTTCTTTGAAAAATTTGATATTTTAAATGATTTTCAGCATGGCTTTCGGGCTAAAAGAAGAACCACCACGGCGCTAATAGACTTTACTCACAACATCTTAAGTAACCTAAATGAAAAAAAGAAAACTATAAGCATATTTTTTTATCTATCTAAGGCGTTTGACTGTGTCCAACATGATACATTACTATTAATCTTAGAAAAGTATGGTATTAGAGGGAATACCAATATATTAATTTCGTTGTATCTAAAAGGTCGTGTACAATACACAGAAATAAGTTTTAAACAGGGAAAAAAAAGAAAAAATTTAAATCAAGTGCTGAAGTAGTTAAATACGGTGTACCCCAAGGCTCAGTACTTGGATCATTATTCTTTATTTTATATTTAAATGATATGTATTCGACACCTAATTGTAAAATTATAAGCTATGCAGATGATACTACTATTAAATGTAAAGCAAACAATGATCTTGACTTGAAATCATTAGCCACCAATGAATCGCTAAGAATAAACACATTTTTAAGAAGAAAAAAGATATATTATTTCATATTAACTTTGGAAATGTTGCAATACAGGAATCTGATTCTCATAAATTTTTAGGAATGCAAGTAGATAAACTCATGTCCTGGACTAATCATATCGATGACCTTTGTAAAAAAGTAAGTAAAGCTTTGTATTTAATGAGGGAATTTGCAAAAACTTGTAATGTTGAGGTTCTAAAACCTATATACTATGGGTTAACTTATTCACATATCCAATATGGTATTGAATTATGGGAGGGTTGTAATAAAATGCATATGCAAAGGCTTCTAGTGCTACAAAAGAAATGTATCAGAACTATGTTTAAAATGGGGAGTCGAGAATCGTGCAGGGAAGTTTTTAAAAGAGAAAAAATGTTTACTGTAGTATCTCTATACATATACAAAGTAACTTACGTAATTAACCAGAAAAAACTAAAATTAAATAGTGAAATACATAACCATGATACTAGATGCAAACTTGACTTACATTATACCAGCTACAATGTAAAATCTGTAAATAAAGATCCCTATATAATAGGATTACACATGTATAATGGACTCCCTGCATATGAAAAAAATGAAAATGCTGTTAAATTTAAACAATGCCTTAAGACATATTTACTGAACAACCCTGTGTATGATATCAATGAATTTTTAAAATAATTTGTGTAGACTATATTAATGCTTTGTTAAACCAAACATCCTGTATATATTAATGTATTTTTATAATTTATGTAGACTAAGTTTATTTAATGCTAATTTTGTGTAATGTAAACTGACAATGCTCGATACTCGAAAAGAATCTATAGGCCGAGTCTATAGGCTGCTAATAAATTACAATTACCACATTGGTATGTTGCAGTTTTGTTAGTAATTTTACAAGAATTTTATATGTGCTGCTCCCGTTATTTTTCGTGATATCGTTTGTTCCCCCAAGTATGATCACATGATCTTTCAAGATTAGGTTACCACAACAGTTATTGTAATTTTTAACCGCTTCTTCTAAAGGTGCACCAGACTTCACTATACTTTCCACTACTGAATCATCAATTTCCCGGTAGTAGCCCACTCACTCCTCTGCCATGGTTGTCTACAAAAATCTTTATGTTGCTCATCTTCTTCTGTCTTGACCTTGTTTGTACTCTATATATTGTCCTTTTGCCCTGCGCGTCTACATCATTTATGATGTTGAGACATGCAAATCTATTTTTTATCATTGTCTCACTGATATCTGGTAAATATATAACTTCAGACTTTCCTCTTTTAAGGGAAGACTCAGGAATAAATGCAGTCATACAATTATGTTTATGGGGGGGGGGGATTCAATAAATTCTTAGAAAAAGATAGAAAAACAAATTATTATAGGTAGATTTTTTTTTCAACATAATTTCCTTTTAGTTCGATGCACTTTTCCCAACTTTTCTCCAAATATTTTAAGCCTTCCAAAAAGTAGGATTTCAGAAGGCCCTCAAAGTAAGCATCTGTTTGGGAAATGGTTAGACATGAATCGTTTTCTGCTAAGCCACTTCTTCAAGTTTGGAAATAAAAAGTCACTGGGGGTCAAATTTGGTAAATATGGTGGATGTTATAGTAATTCAAACCTTAATTCTACAATTTTCACCATTGGAACTGCGCAGGTGTGCACCCTTGCATTATCTTGATGGAAGAGAATATATTTCTTAGCCAGATGAGGCTGTTTTTTCATGATTTCTCTGTTCAACCAGTGCAATAACAATGCATAATACTCTCCATTTATTGTTCTTCCTTTCTACAAGTAATCATGTAGATGATTCCGTGTATCCCAAAAAGCAGGCCACCACCTTGTCTGCAGATTTCACCACCTTGTCTTCTTAGGAGCCGGTTCGCCATTAAAAACCCACTGTTTCAACTATACTTTTGTCTCTGGAATGTAGTAGATTTTGTCAATCATTTCAGAGGAAATCACTTCTACTGGACATCCAGAACGATGTTAATCATTTATGGATGTATGGCCATGTATAAATTCATTTATTCAATTGTAAATTGTTGCAAACACAGAATCAGATGTGCCATGAACTTCATTCAACTTGACTTTTGTATCTTTAGGTGTTAAGCCTTTTAAACAGAAGTGTTTCATCACTGCAGAAAACTTGTGGTTATCCAGGCAACCGAAGCACTTCACAGATTTTTAAGTAAACATTGTAAATTAAAGATGTATAAGTATTTATTTACCTATAGACATACATTCTGAGTTTCAAGCATCATAAAGTCATCACATCCTCTAGTATTATAATCATAAAATGTACTATTTCTATTTAAACTATTTACATTGAATTCATTTTTTGTACGAGTAGTATCAATTTTTATATATATACACACAATGAAATTTCAGTTAAAATCCTTTATTTTATAAAAGTTGGTCTACATGATGTTCTATGTCCTATTTTAAACATTGTTCTTACACACATCTTTTGTAATTTTAAGATTCTATTCATATTTGTGATGCCACTGCAGCCCCAAATCTTTATACCATAGCTAAGATGGCTATGTATTAATGCATAATAAACCATTTTTAGTATTTCCTTATTCATAAATTTAGACAAATATCTTAACAAATATATGCCACTGCTAATTTCATTGCACACACATTCAATATGCTTATGAAATTTAAAATTTTTGTCTATTTCTATACCCAAAAAATTTGTAGATTCATCCTGCACTATGTCTTGACCATTTAATACTATATTATCTACTATATCTAATCGGTATTCAAAAATGATTAATTTACTCTTGTTTATGTTAACTCTTAATTTATGTAATTACCCTTCATAAAATGAGAATTGGAATTTGCAATGAATTAAATTAATTATTATTAAGAAAACATAATAAACCATAAATAGACAAAACATTAGTTACAAAATAGTTAAAAACCAATTGGAATTAACACTCTGAAGCACTGTAATAATTGTTTAAAATAACAAACTTTTAACTTTGACTCATCTATGGGACACTTTGCAGAAAAATCAGCAAAATAGAAACTCCATTCTTTGGTCCTGGGATGAAAATTGGGCAACCACCTTCTCAAAGAACTGCTCCTTTTTTCTGAGGTATGCTAACAAGCGTGATTCAATTGAAATAATCCTAAGCTGTGATAACCTCTCTTCTCTAGCAGAATTTCGAGAGCAACTTGATTCTCTTCAGCGCTGAAAATGAACTCTCTTCCAAAGAAGTACTCACTGGAATTGTACATAGTAATAACACTAACAAATTAATCTGTCGAAAACTATTTTTTTAAAATAATTAGTGCTGAACAGTTTTGCAAGTTCGTTCATGTTCATTTTCAAATCCTTCACTACTGTACACTACAATCGGCTCATTTTGCAATCAAATGGAGTAAAAAAATTTTCCATAAGTAGCTAAGAGATTTCGAAACAGGTTTCGGGGAACTCTTTAGTACACTTCCCTTAAATTTCATGTGCCAGTAAATTTATAAATCCCAGTTTAGTGTAATCTTGAAATCTCATTTCCAAGTGGTTGATAATGTTGTCAAACATGTTTCAGTAAATAAGTTTAAGTTTAAATTTCTTCTCATTGAAGTTTCTGTTATTTGAGAGAGTGTTTCCTGAAAAAACCTCTTCAAAATCGTTATGCAATGTGGCTAAAGAGCGACAAGTTTCTTGAATTTGCTGATGACAATATAGAATATCACTTATGTGGTTCTGGAGTAAGTTATACAGTACATCTATGAAGGAAAATATTTTATTGAATGTGTTAAGAAGGAAAACAAATTTGAAATGTACCAAAAGTGACAAATTGCCTCAACTGGTGCTAAAATGTTCGACTCAGTCTCTACAGGGTTCTAGCATTGCACAAAACACATCACACAGTTGAGTTTTGTTCCTGCACACAGTGTTTACTAATCTGGAAGAATAATTCCATTGCATTGGGTACACACGTGGAAGTCGATGCTGCAAAACTTTGTCCAAAAATGGTGTATGTTTTGGAAAATGTTTCAACATTTTTTATTTTTCCAAAACTGGGTCTAATGATTTTCATTAAAATCTCTTTTATTTAAGATATTTTCATTGCAAATAAAATGTATTTGTTGAATTTTCTGGGAATAGCCTCTGAAGACCTGTTAACTATGGATGAATTTTTCAGAATTTGGCACAATTGGCAAACCATAAAAATATACAAAAACTTACTACACAAAGCATGTAGATCTCGCCAAAACAAACAATTTATGTCCTTTTCATTTTTGTTGTGGAGGTAATCATTTCCGAGATATTCCTTTTTATTTAGTTTCAAGTGTAAAGTACTTATAATTTTCTCAGACAGGAAGTATCCATTTTTCTTTTATTCTACTCCTAGCCAAATTAAGAAGTGATTTGGAATGACAATCGCACAACTACTACTTTTAAAACATTTGACTATCGGTTTAGCCTAGTGTATTCCCTTAGTTCCCTTCTACTTAGAAGGAAGCAAGTAATAAGAACATTCTGCTAATGTTTATCTCAATTAGCATGGTGTAGAAAGAATAATAATCTTTTTTAAGAAATTTGTTTGTAGAACAGCCAGAGAAAGTCATGTGAGTGTAACACATTAGATTTTTTACTGGTCATCAAGCGCTGTGTATATTCTACTTTTTCTAAAACCAGCTATATTTGCGGAAGATCGTAGATGGACAGACAATCCATGCTCAGCTATAGACTTAACTAAATTTCCCAGATGTTTGTATTCAGTTTTTGTCCAACTAGTATTCCTATCAATACCAAACAAAAGATAATACCAGCAAAACAATGCATTTAGTTCAGTACTGGCTAACAAATCACAGTTATGTTACATATTTAACTAAAAATGTCTAGTGCACTTATTTGTTTGTTGAACATATTTGATAGTTGCAGTGTTGATCTTCCATTTTTAATTATTTATAATTTTTCCGAGGATGAAGGTACAGAAAATGGGATGCATAGAGTTCTTTTATGATACATTTAGGCTGAGACATTGTTGTATAATAATTATACTGTTCAAACAATATTTACCTACTCATTTCTACAAACTGCGAAACTTCAAACTAGTAACTTGCCACTGTTAAAAATTCATCTTGCACATGATATTTCAGCACCTTGCCACCTTAACAGAAACTCATTGAATTGTTCAAAGCTTGCTTTGCAAGCAGCATATTAGCAGCCAGTGTCTCTTGGAATCCTTCAGATGTGCACACATCCTCTCTCGTTGGTTCAACTGAATCACCAGATAATTTTTCGGGTACGTACTAACATATACACTTAAGAGTCTGGAGCGCAGCAGTACACTGTTGGTAAGCATAACCATGACACATTGTTTTTGAAATGTTTCTTCATACTGCAAATAAAATTAAAGAAAAGCTGTGTTTGGAGCGAGAAATGTAAAGTTTTTTTTTCAAGTTCTTAGAATTGATAAGTGGCAAGGCATGGTTTAGAAAATTGGGTGAGCTCTATAATTTTTTTCATAATTCCATACATCTGCTTTATCAGCTATCATGGCATACTAGAAAAGCATTGATTTTGTAAGTTCAGTACTGCATAATTAATAATGTATTTAACGATGGTAGGGTTCAGCATCTAAGGTCTGTAACTGTTGCCAATGTGCCAGAATTTTGTCTAGAAGTTATTTTGCATGTCAATAAGTATACCTTTAAGCACACAAAATGTCATTGGCCTCAGCAGGGATTGAACCTGCAACCTAGGACACACAAGCTCTTTGCCAACAAGCTCGTTGTTTAGTGCATATATATTATATGGCTGTTATGAGGACTTATTCTTCAGAAGAAGGTATATAGGAGTAATAGTAATAAACTCCCTATTGAACATTTATAATAACACAGTAGTGCAACATTTGAAAGCTTCTATCATAATAAGTTGAACGATTTAGAAGTGCCACACCCACTTAGCCCTAATTTCAATATTGCATTAAACAGATTTAAAATTGACTAAACCACATTAATAAAATATAATTTAAAGCTGAAAGATCATAGATTACATTGAAATAGAAGAGGAGAAAAACAAACAGAAAATAACATTTCAAGCCATTTTTACCTCTCTAGAGTGCCTTAACCATGGTTGTGAAACTGACCTTGAATGTGTGCTTATAGCCATTCATAAAGATCAAAGACTGATACATTAACTATTTTTGTTTTCTCTACTACATACTACTTGTATTCTATCCAAAAATTTGATGTCACGATTTCTCAGAAAATATATGAGGCTCCTTAAAACCGAAAACAACATTTTTAGAAAAAGATCCTTGGTGTGTATGTATGAGTAGATGTGTGTGCATGCATGCATGCATGCATGCATGTGGAGAACAACATAACTCCAAAACAAAGGGTAAGTTAAATACCAAACTTAATATTCAACTCTACATTTTCTCGGAATTCTAGCCAGGTAAATATATGGATTGACTCATCAGGGTAAATTGATGACCAGATTCATGTGTTTATAGTGCCAGAATAAAGCTTGTGTATGATTGGTTTGCATCATTGAGTGGAAGATACTAGAATCCTTTTGGATTCTCACTATCGAGCTTTCACCTATATATTGGAACAGAGTGGACCATTCCTCCTTTGCACAAGGCAATGCCACTCTATTTCGATGCACCAAGTAGCAAACTAAAAAATTTGCAACTCTATCTAAGCAAAATGAATCCATATCTCCACTGGATACCAATGGCATCATCTATACGATCTTACCGACCAGCTGGACGAACCTACTACTTCTGTCCTGGCTAAAGAGCTCAACTTCGCAAATATCAGTGGCATACACCATCAATGGTGATGTTTATCAACTTCCATCAGCTAGTGCAGAAAAAATACACCACAAGGTAGCAAGAGCGTTTGAAAAGGCCACCCCTTCCAATTCCAAACATCAACCGAGAACATAAAGCCTTGCATTTCTTCCGAAAGAATAACAACTTAGTTGTTTTACCAGCAAATAAAGAGAACATGACAGTACTTCTATCCTCCAAGCAGTACCAGGAGAAGATTTGTCAACTATTGTACGATCCGGCAAACAAAATCATTAAAAAGGATCCCACCAGCTCAGTAGATAGATGCACCACCCAGTTAATTAAGAAATCCAGCCTTCCTCCTGATGTCAGAAGACAGTCTTACCATCTGCTTCTATACCTCCCAGATTATATGGTCTCTTGAAGATCCATATCCTGGTGTATCTCTCAGGCCTTTAGTGGGCACTATCGGCAGCTCTACATATTGACTTGCTCGTCATCTGGCTAAGTATGTACACCATGTGAAAAACTCTATACACTTGTTTGAAATTTTGGACAGCATCAAAGTGAAACCATCAGATGTGCAGTCAGCTTCAATGTCATATTTCTCTTCACCAATCTCCCTAGCAAAAACAATACAGCTATTCTCAGACCACTTTCCTCCTGGTGATACTGAGCTGTTTAAGCACACACTTGCCTCTGCCTATTTTCGGTACGACAATACCTACTACGAATAGACAGATGGTATTGCAATGGGCTCTTCACTCTCACCAGTTATTGCCAATTTCTATATGGAGTTTCTGGAGCATGAAATACTTAACACAGCTCCATTAAAACCTACACATTTTTTCAGATATGTGGATGACACATTTGTGATTTGGCCGCACGGACTCCACACTGTTCTAGATTTTTTTCACACTTGAATGGCTCCAATAACAAATACAGTGTACTATGGAAGTTGAGAGGATGCCTTACTCTCTTTCTTGGACATTCTGGTTTCCAGAAAAGAGGACACCAATATGTATCTCAATGCAAACAGTTTCTACCATAAATCACAATAAATGGGCATTCTTAACACAATGGCACATAAAGCAGTTTCTCTATCAGATCCAGATAACCTTCAAACTGAATTCACACTCCAACAGAGGGGATATTCTGCCAAGGATATTGCGCACTCAAAGCTGCTATAACCTACATACTGTTTACAGGCAATTTTTCGGGAAAGATAAGTAAACTGCTCTACAAACATGGCATCAAAAGCATCCATAAGCCACCATCTAAAATCAGAAATTTGGTCAAGCCAGTAATAGATAATTTAGCTCTAAGGGTACTTGGTGTCTACCACATTTCTTGCAAATGCAGCACAGCATACATTAGCCAAACAAGATGCACTGGCCACACATGTCACTAAACACCAAAGAACCATCAAGCTTATGCAACCCAAAAAATCTGGTCTGGCTGAACATTATATTGAAAACAGCCACAGGGCCAATTTTACTAACACCAGAATAGTGGCGAAGCGTTTGAGCTACTGGGAAGAAGAGTAAAAGAAGCCTTAGCCATCTCATCTGAAGTAAATAATTTTAATCGTGATATAGGCTGCAGCGGCGATTTCAATTCGTTGTTTAGTGGTGCATGTTACGTGCCATATGCGGGAGTATTTTAGTTTGTTGATTTTACGCCTCCCTTTGGGTGCTTGTGTGCAGCGTAACTGTCACTTCCAATCAACTCCACTACACTGGTACTGAAGCTCTTCGGGGTTGGATTGCCACGGCATTGCTCAGTCTTGCATGAACATTGACTCTCCCAGGCATGGATTTGGCTAGTGGGAGGAGTTGTAGGAGTGATCTTGTAATTGTTAAGAAAACACTTGTAACCTTTTACTACTGTTTATTCTAAAGGAGTTTTGAAGACAAGCACCTGGTTATACACTTTTATACTGCTGACTGATGTTCTTTAACACTTACTCACAAGTACTTTCAATTACACTGTTTTATTTGAGTACATGGCACAATTCACTTTCACCTAATCACGAGCCAACTGTTAAATAGGTGAGTGATGTTAGTTTACTTCACATACAGTTTTGTATTATAATAAACCTACTTCGCGAACTTCTTAACAAATAACTTTGCCTCACACACGGGCGAATTCTTAACATGCGACTACGTTGCCTCTCTCACGGGTGAATTCTTAGCAAAACGACGGTGCCTCTCTCACGGGTGAATTCTTAACAATACGACCTTGATGTGCCAAACCTTACTTCTTATATAAAAAAAAACCGTGTCATGGTGGCTTCTTTCTGATTGGTTGGAAGGTCTGCCAAAATGACACCATCGTTACCCAAAAACCATTGCAAATCTCCCAGAATGCGTCATAATAATCACGTGATACCTTGAATATAAAGAAGAAGTCCCCTTGTGTGCTTTAAACTGTGGTTTCCCCTAATACTAAACTCGAACGTGACTTTCACAAAAGAAGCAGCTTCTCACCCCTCTATCCAGTCTGGCGTCATGATTCTGAGTAACTTTTAAGTAAACAATTGGCTTCTTGGTTCCTATGCATACAACTTATTAAATATTAACTTTCTTTGCATATATTTAGATAATTAATAAAAATGATTGTTATTATTATTACGAGGCTAAGGAACGGTCTCAAGGCCTACAACTAAGTACAGCATGGGCACCAATGATAAAGAGCATTAACATCTAATTCCCAACCTGCCGTCTCCCAAGACTTAGAAAACTTCAGGGCATTCTTATATAACAGATTGTGCTTAAAAATGGGTGTGCTATAAAATTTCTCTAACAGGACCATGCTCCAGTTCAAAACATTAGGCATATAACCGCCATATATAGTTTTCTGTGAGATCCGTACCCATGCCTTGGTCATATTAAATATCAGCTGTTTCACGGTCAAAAAATATGAGAACCAATCAGATGCTAGCTTCATTCTGGTACTATAAATATGCAAACCTGGACTTTCAAAGTCTTCAGTTTACCCTGAAGACTAAGATGATACACATCTTCAAAGCATTGGAATCTATCCAGGTATTTTACCTGGCTAAGAGCCAGCAAAAATTTAGTGCATCCGTGCACGCATGCATACATATTTATATTCCCAAACATGAAGAAATTGCTTTCAGGAACAAAATTTACCTAAATTAGATTATCGAGACGAGGCACATATTGCAGAGTTTGAAAATTCCTATTTTTGGAAGGGTTTAAAAATTGGCAGGAACATTGATGAAGAGTATATCCCTAAAAGGGGACAATGTTGAGAAATAAATAATTTGTGTTTAAAATAAATGGCATCTTCATTTCTAAAATGGGTACATATTGAACTGCATTTTTTTATTCTTTAGCATAACTGGTAAACTGTAAAAAGGTAGGCTAAATTATACTACACAAAAAAAAGTGTAGATTTCGTCAGTTCTTTTGTGGAGTTAACCATTTTCTAAATATTTCTTATTGATTTCAGTTTTAAAATACTTGGACTTTTCTCAAACGAGAATAGCAACCAGCTATTAAAGCATATGGCTGTCATTTAAAACAGTGTATTTCCCTATTCCTACTGATTTTTAATAAAATTTGTCTCAGCTGACATGAAGTAGATAAAAGAATAATATTTTTTAAGAATAGTTTGTTGAAGAATGGGTATAGAAAGTTTTGTATAGCACATAAAATATATTTTGTCATACGTGTCAATGGAATAACATTTGATGTAGCTAATTGGAACCTCACATGTATAAGACAAAACATTGGAAACATAGCTTCTTTGTTAAATAACTTGTGCATTCCAAGAACCAATATATAGTTGCTTTCCCCATTTTCTTGTAGTTATCATTTTGTTAACTTATTATCTATTATTTTGTTCCTTATCAAAATATCCAATTTAATATGTAGCTTTTTTGATTTTTAAAATACATGTAAGTAAATAAATTCATGCATTATTATTGTACTTTTCATTTTTTATACCAGTTATATCAAAATGTATAATAAAGCTGCATGTATAGCGTTGTATCTCTTACACCAGTAAAGAGTATATTTTGTTTTTAATTAATTTCTTTCTGTGATTATTGTCATGATATAATGTAGAACATGCCCATATTTATGATTACTTTTTTATTTTAGTGGCAGTACAAAAGATAGAAGAAATTATTAATCAGCAACAAATGGAGCAATTGCCGCCCCTTGGTCGTCCAAGTAAATTTAAAATGGCTCCTCCACAACAGAATATGCCACCACCATTGATGAGCATACATGCAACAATGCCCTCCATTGTAAGTATAATTAATTCATTCATAAAATAATAATTTCACATTACTGTTACAAGCTTATCCAAATATGGCATAAAATATGTATTTTAATCCAAAATATTTTTGTCCTATTATTTTAAGATTAAAACTAACATTTATTTTTTTCGTAATTTTTCTTCCTTCATCTAGGGGCAGAGAAATTTTCACACCAGTGTAATAAGTGACCATGTTTTATACAAATCATATCATTGAAGTATTATACAAAGTAGCACTATTATACGGCGTACAGTATTAGAAGGCCTATGAGCTAAGCCAATGCTTGCCTGCCGTAGCTACACTGCTGCCAAGTGCTGCGCCAGAGCGAGATAGAAGGAAAGTAGTATTCACCGCGGCACAAACTGTCAAAACGTAAATATACTTAGCAAACGATGCTTCTATCGCATTATAACCTGTAACATTTAATATTAATGTCCTTATTTACTGAAAACATAATTTTTGAGAGCGATTTATTGTAAAGGAGTTGCTAGCTCGTCGTCGTCATTGTCCTCCTCCTCCTCCTCCTTCCTGTTCCTCTTCCTCGTCCTCACTTAATTTGGAATCAGTTTCCTGCAAATTGATAACTAGTTTTTGGACGGTGTTATCTCGAGCTACTTCTTTGTGGAAATCTTCCTGCAGTTTTTCACAGTGGGCAACACGACTAGCCCAGTCATGTTTTCTCACTCTATCAAGTGCAGCGTGCATAAGCCTTTCAACATCTGCAAGACGAAAAGTGGTGCTTTCTTTAGCGAATTCCCGCTTTACCTTAGCCCAAATCAATTCTATGGGGTTGTACTGGCAATGATAAGGAGGTAAACGAATAATTTGGTGCCGTTTTCTACTGCAATTTGATCGAGCTCGTACTTTTTTCCCAGCGTTTTGTACTGATTAACTTTTTGTAATAATTCTGCTCTAGTTTCAGCAGGATGGAATGCTATATTATTACGTGTCAGCCAGTCCTGAATGTCTTGCGTTTTGGAATTAGTAGAGGGAGGCTTATCTCAGATTTTAGAATGGTAACTTGCATTATCGATGACGATGATTGACCCCCCTTCTAAAAAAATTAAAAATTGTATGTGAACCATTCTGTGTAAGAATCTGCATTCATTTCAGAATGATAATGAACATTTTGATTCCCTGGTCTGGAACAGAAAACCCACTTACTCTCGGGAATGAATCCTGTTTGTGCAGAACCTGCATGACACATTATAAGTCTATTTCCTTTCCCTACAGGTATCTTGAGTCCACCTCTGCCCATCGAATCTTGCCATATGTTTTGCTTGTAATGATTCTGATTTACCCTCGTCTCATCAAGATAAAAAATGGGCTGAGTACCTCCAGACTCCCTAAGCATGTGCATAGTTCTTAAAAATTGTATTCTCGCAGCAATAATATCACCTCTTTCTAGCAAAAATTTACGCCCATCGCAAGTTTTTCTGTATCTGAAGCCCAAACTTTTCAGTATTAATCCCATTGAAGTAGAGGAACCCATATAATCTATTTTTTCCCCTCATAATATGAACCACTGTTTTAATAGTAGGGTATTCGCCATTGTCATACATTTCATGTATTGTGTGGCAAAGTACCTCTTTTTCAAAATCATCTAAATTGGAAACACTTTTTTGCTTTCTGGCATGCTTTCTTGGAGATTAAAACAAAGGTTTGCCAAGTTCTGTATTAGATACTTTACCCTCTTTCACAACATGAGACATGGTATGTACACTAACGTTGCACGCTTTAGCCGTGAGTTCCTGGCTTCGTGAAACATTTATTTGATCACGCACTCCCTCAGATGACAATTCCTTAAAGAAAGGGTACACTTTAAAAATAATATTTCTGGCCTGGGAGTGCAGTACTTTATCGTTAGTGCCTGCAGCACTGGTACCAGGTTTTGAAAGTGACATTGTTAACACTTCACTAAACACAGCATGTAAAAATAAACACTTTATGCTTATTGTTACAATTACACAAAACACTTAATTTGCCTTAAGTGGTGGTCACTAAACGAACAAGTGCGCACACTTCCTTACTTCATTAAACTGCATTCAATTAATTTATAAAGGAAATACTTCAGTTTAAAACCTTACTCCGAAAATGCCTTGCTGACTACTGCTTGATGAAAAGAAATAACACATAGGCAAGATTAGAGTTGGCACATACTGTAAACAAGAATGCGAGAGTAAGCGATGTTTATTCTTACAACGATAACTGGAGAAGTATACAACGTAGAAACATAGTCTTTGGACAGGCTGCTTCAAAATTTTTTGCCGCATATACCTAGGCACATTATAATATCAAATTTCCAGTAGTCATTTTGGGCGCATGAAAGAGAGGAAGCTCTGTTACCTACGCTTGTGCCGCGGGCACCTGAACTAGGCAACATTGCATGTCTATGATAGGCCAGTCGCTCTAGGCCAGCCCCTCCTAGAACTGCCTCATATGCCTTCTAATACCGCACGCCGTTTAATAGTGAAGTTTTCATGTTATACATTTATGGATGTCCATTCCTTACACTACTTCACTGAGTTTTGATGGAGATTGCCTGAGCGCATTTCAATAATTCATACATTGTCATCTTCTAGCAAGTTTGCAGACGTATGATATACCACATTATGTTGGTATAGGTTTTATGTTTTTATGTAATCAATAGAAAAACAAATTTTGCAATCATATGGCTATATAATGCATTTTATTTATATAAGATGGATAAACTTTGTGACTAGTACACAGTAAAGCAAAATTATATTTCTATAGACTAATTTATTCATTTTGAATAATACTTAGATAAGCTAGTAACAGTGATGTGAATTTAAATTTATGGGAACATATAGAGTTGGAATTGAATCATATCTATTGCTTATACTTATGTGTTGGCTCATGGTGTTCATGTTGATTTTCAGGAAAAGGTTCTGGTTGGGCTAGAACATGCTCCACCAGCATTTGATCTCCGCAATAAATTAATTGGTCATGGTGGAGCTAACCTTCATTACATTCGTAATGAAACAGGAGCAATGGTTACATTAAGAGGAAAAGGTTCAGGTTTTATTGAACCTACAACAGGAACTGAGTCCATGGAACCCCTTCATCTTTGTGTGGAGTGTGTATATTACAACATTTTCATTAGCTTATAGAATTTGTTTATAAGTTTCAAGCTTCTCCATTAATTACAAATTCATTTATAATAAGTTACTATTTACATTTTTTAACTCATTTTTCAGCATGTTGTATAGAATTTTGAAATTTTCCAAATCATCCAATATATTCTTTTATTTCCACATTTAGAATTTCATTGTTAGGCTTAATATTTTGGTTTGTTTTTTGAGGATTTTGTTTTTAGGTTATTATACAAGGTGTCAGGGGTAGGAGTGCACAGAGTTCAACGGCAACTTCCTGATGTTAAGTTAAAATATAAGTTCTTGTACCATTTTCCTCTGGGCATGGTTACATAAATAAGATTGATCGAATATTTGATTACAGATATGTCACCCCTCCTTTATTGTTTACTTCTGTAATTAGAATAGTGAGGTAGAGCTACAAAGATGAGTTATTTGTGCTTTAACCATTTGTTATTAAGATGAGTCGTTTAGCCACAAAATGATATTAGAAAATTGGATTCCAGCGTGTCTATGGGATAAAGTTTTGGTTATACACTTGGCAACTACAGAAGTGGAAGTCAGGAATGTTGACAATAAAGTTGTGCCTTGATACCTTGTACAACAGCTGGTTCTGTCAGATGCATTAAATGCATTCAGAACTATGGCAATGTTTACAAATCAAGAGTATCTAGATATGCTTCTTGCTCATGGCAAAGCTCAATTCTGTAAATTATTATTTCTGGTGACATTTGAATGCTAAGGTGTTACATGATGAGGTTGCTACCATTGATCTTTGCACATGTGTATTTGAAGCACCTCTAGAGATTAGGCAGAATACAGAAACTCTAACGAGGGTAGGGCAAAATTGGCTAAGAAGATACAGTGCCTGCATACATTCTAACAGAGCACATTTTGAGCATCTACTGCAAATGAACACATATTGTTGATGTTGCAGTTATTGAACATTAAGGAATTTCCTGTTTAGCAAAGATGTGACTTTGATTTAATTCTCCACAATACATCCGAATGAAGTATTTCCATAGTTCACATTTGAATTTGTTTAATCTTTGATCATCAGACTAAATCTTAAGTGTAGCCTCTTACATGGCTTTTAATTCAAGACTCATGAATACAACTGGATAGCTTGAAAGAAAACCCCTTATCCCTATTAGTGGCAGTTGCTGATAATAAATATACTGGCATCTGGCAAACTGGATTCAAGCATTTCAAGTCCTCTGTTGCCAGGCTATGAAGATAATTTATGCAGTAATGTTTGATTATCTCCGTTACCTTTCAAGATAGGAGAAATTATTATTGCACTTTATTGTTTGTTATATTTGGATCTTCCAGCACAATAAATCTGTGCACTCATACCCCTTACACTCTGTGTAATTACAAGTATTCTGTATATCTAGTTTTGTGTGGAGGACGGAGGATTCTTCTCTATTGTTTATGTATTTAACCTCCATAATAGTTCTTTTGTATGCTTTTACTAGACTTAAGACTATCTTTTATCTGTATAATACTTTTACTTACACATACTACTGCTGCTACTTACAAATTACTTTATATATGTGTATACAAAGAAATAATAGTTAATATTTCCACTTTTTTCATGCAGTGTAATAATCTTATTATTTTGTGAAGTCTTTGCTATCCCACACGTTAATTCCATATACAAATTGTCCATTTTGTACATGTATATTCAGTGTAGAAATTAAATGTTATGTTTTCATTAATAATTACTCCCAGGAATTTCGAATTTTCCTGCCTTGATATTTCATTAATTTTCACATTTAGAATCTCATTTTTAGAATTATTATTTCAAAGTTGAAACAGTTGGTTTTAGGATTCACTTTATATCTTCTTGATGTGCAAAATTTTATACAGCTATGAACATTTATTTCTTACATAGCTGTTCAATATTTTGAATATAGTGTAAAATACAAATACAGTGGAATCTTGTTAAGTATATTCCTTATTACAGTGCTGTTACATTAAGATATTTATGTTTGGAAATCTTACATTAAATGTCAAATTGAATCTTGAGACTTCTGTTTAATTCTTTTGTCTTCGCCACTTAATACATACTTGTGAGACCTATGCTCAATTTGGACTGCCTCTGAATGAATTAATGAATGAATGAACTAATTTATGATCATAAATTGCATTACAAACATTTGTTACATTTCATACAATAATATACTTTCCTCCCTCCCTTCCTTCCACCTGTCCATCCTTCCTTCTTTTTCCTTTAACACATTCAGCTAAGTTTCTATCCATGAGAGTTGCCTGTTCCTTTGGACCTTACGCACACTAACACTCTGGTTATTGGTGTATAAGAATCCTGTTTAACTAATGCTAGATAATCCCATTCTATCCTCTAAATATTTTACGTACACTATAATTATTCTCTTCCATTATTTTTATGCATTCGTTTTGCTAACTCTTCTATCCCTGGTTTATCCCATTCATCAAATCTCAATTGCCTTCTCCATACCCTGTTTTCTTGCACTGAAGAACAAAATGCAGTTCTTCATTTTTCCCACACATTGGGCATATATTAATCTCATAATCTCCTCTGAGCCCCCTTAATTTTAACACTGCTGTTCTTGCCCAGGTATATCCTTCTGTCTGTGCTGTATCACATAAGTCCACACATCTCTCTCTGCCCCAGTCTGTTTTTATATTTCTGTATAGTTCCAGCAAACGTTTATCTCTAAAGCTACTAAACAAATCTTATTTTTTGGTATCCTCAATATGTGCTTTAACTTCTCTCCAGAAATCCTTTCTCACGTCCATGTTCCCATCCCAAACACTTCCTATTCCTATTTCTTCTAACATTTTTCCCATTTTTGCATATCAACTGAACTTCTAGCCAGCCCTTTCTTGATTTAACAAACATTCTTTAACAATGTTTCCACCCCCAACATTTCCACTCTATATAAATATTTTAATCCTCTTTCAATCACTTTCCCCTTTTTGTTCTACCTAGCTCAAGCAGTGTTACTGCATTCACTGAAGCTCTTGGCAAACCAATATTAATTTGCAAAATTTCCTATGAATCTTGTCAATATTCTTCCATTCTTCCTCCAACTCCACTCCATGCATCATTCTTGCTTCCACCAGTGCATTATATCCCCTTTCCAACCAACCACATCACTTTCATATTTGGTATTTTGCTGTATCATGCTCTAATTCCTGCCATAGTCAGTCTCTTTACCTAACACATGTTTTATGTAGTCTCCTCATTGCCCATTTGCACTCAACCTCACTCCCAAAAAACAAATTTGTTGAATATCTCAACTTTGCTATCCTCTATCTACCATTTCTCATCCTTTTTTAGCTTTTTTCCTGGACTGGTTCTCTTAAAGCTGCCAGTCAGTTGATATCATCTAGCTGGCCTAACAGCCCCGAGTGTCAAACCTGAAATTTCATGTGACCAAAAAAAGGCAGTGTTGCCAGCTCTGTGCTACAACTGCTTATAATTAAACATTAAACCTTACATAGAGTCCATCCGCTACAAATTTATACATCTAAATATCACCTATATAATTCAGATTTTTCACAAATGGGAGTAGCAACCAAACAGAACTGAAAGTCAGTTGTTTGTGACAATTGTTTTTTACAAACATCTCAAACTCCTATTTTTGCAAGAAAGAGAAGACATCTTTGTCATCTCTTTCCAAGACTGCAGATTTGTCTGTTTTGTGGGCATGTGGTAGGCCAAGACCCACAAAGGCTCATATGCCACAGATTTTTACTTTTCTTGAATACCTTCTTAACATCTTTGAATATTGTTCATTTTGTATGCTCTATGCTTTTATGGCTTTCTGTGCGTGATTCTGCATTCAAAGAATTACATTTCTTTTCTAGGCACCCAAAATTTGAAGGTTTGCAACAGGCCCGTCAACTAGCATTAAATTTAATAGAAACAATGCAGCAAGAATTTGCTCAGTTTCAACAACAGCAGCAACAGCAGCAGCAACAGAACCAACAACAGCAGCAGCAGCAACAGCAGCAGCAGCAGCATCATCAGAGCCAACAATTAAACAATATTGCTCTTCAGTCTGGTAAGTGATAAAGTTTTCAAATATGTCAGTGGGCATATTAATATTTTCTGTTTTAGCTGATACGTTATTAAATAATTACATGAACCATTTTTGGTTTCTGTAAAAGAAGTGTAGGAAAAATGCCCTTTGAATCCAAATCCCATCCGATTCTCCAGTGGTAAGACATTGTTTTCTTCGCTAGCCTCTGGTTCCCATAGTCGCCAGTTTTTACACCACTTAAAAGAATCTCAAGCCTGATAAAGAGTCTTCTGAGCAAAGCTGTTGTTCTTGCTCAACATTCTACACCAAAAAAAAAAAATCTTAACAGGCTTTGCTCTACCACCATCTAATGTAAAATGTCTGATGCATTATATACATACATACATACATACATACATACATACATACATACATACATACATACATACATACATACATACATACATACATACATACATACATACATACATACATGAGGAGTACTTTTCAAAATGTGATTAGTCCACAAATAAACATTTTACAGGAGAGGCCAAAAACTGATTTCGAGTAAAGTTTTATAGATGATGTAAATTTAAACACTGGGCTCTCTTTAGAGTACTGAATACAAAAAAATAAGATAAGTGTCGAAAATCTCACTCACCCACTGTTGCTGATTGAATTTTGAAAATCTGTGGACTTATCTCATTTTGCACCAACCAAAAGGACACATTGTGTTTTGAAGCAAATTTATACAGAAATAATGCAAGAAAATACTCTTCGATGTTCATTCTGAACCAGTTAAATTGTGGGGGTCAGTGCAACAGTGGTCTAACCCATCTTTTTTAAAAATGGAGAATAAATCAGTTAAACACACCTGGTTTCTTTAAGAATAACGAAAATCTCATTTTAATTGAACTGATGGTTCACTTGACACTTTTGCAGATTGTTACACAACAACATAATGAGTACTGTTAACATAATGTTGAGATATACATAACAATTTTATTAGTGTGGTGCAACTCTTTTTCTGGGTTAGACCACTGTTGCGCTGACCCCCTCAATTGATATAGTGAAATCATAAATTGAAAAACATGTTCTGAAACATTTATTTAAACAATAGAATGAAAATCAGTCACTTGTCTTAATATTACATACTGTTTTTGTTGAGAAATATCCAGACATTATTTAACCAATATGATTAAAATTATAATCAAGGAGAACAATTGAAAATATTATTTAAAATATACAATCCAAATTCTTACTTCTTTAATTATGTGTCCTTTTCTTAATTTTTTTTCTCTATATTATGCAATTTTAACTGAGCCATTAATAATTCTCCAAATTCTTTTCATAGCTTATATTATAGCTGTTAATATCAGGATCAAAGTTGGTTTTATTTTAAACATCCTGCAATTTTTCTATTTTCTTTTCTTTGTTTATTTGTTTTTGCTTGGAACATTATTCCAGGGAATCTCTATATAAATAATTCAAAAAAGTGTTTTATATTCATTAAACCTAGCAGTAAAAGTAATCTTTTTTAAAAGTAAAGTGTTAAAATGTTTTATGTCAAGTTTTAAAAACAAAACAATACAGAGCAGATATTACAAAAACAAAATTATAATATAAATAACACCAACAAAAGTAGTTTCACATATACATTTTCTAATGCTCTTCTACAGAGCATTTGATATCCAGGTTCCTCCTCCAAGCAATCACATTCATCCTTAACTACTACTTCTTTCTCTTCGTTGTTGCAACATCTCTCTCAAGTACATCAACATAAAATTTCAGACTTTTATCCTTCTTCCAGCTAACACCAAAGCATTGCTTCAGAAGAGCAATCTTTCTTTTTTTTGACTTTATAGAGTGTATCAAACTGGCAGCATTTGGGTTGATCAGCTGATACACCTCTTTTCAGCAAGGAGACAGTTTTTTGAGGCATCATCCAGTCTGTATAAGAGTTCCATTTTAAAAACAATGAAGGTGTTGTTCCCTTTGAATTTCTTTTTTAGAATTACACGTTTCATGTCTCTTATACCCACTGGCTTCTTCAAAACATTGCACAGGCTCTTGAAGTTTAAAATATTCTAGTCTATACCAAACTTGTGAACGTTTCCCATTTTATCGTGAATTTTATGATATTGCTCAGAAGTTAATATTTCAGATTGTTTCCGAAGACTCATCTCCACTGTGCCGAAAAGGCAGTCTGCAGGCAAATAGGAGTGGCCATGCACTGGGAATGTAATGCATATTTCTTTAATTCAGTCTGGGGATTTTTTTAGAAGCCACCAATACAAAGAACGAACTACGTGGGCATTTCTGTTCTGGCTGAGGTGTGTTCATTGTATCTAAGCTTACTTAGAACATTTATCAAAGCTGAAGCTACTTCATTTGGTCCACACTAGCCTGGTTTTCACTCCAGCAATAGAAGTTTGGAGATTTATTTTGTATGTCTGTAATGCAGAGAGCATAATATGACAGTTGTCGTGCATAATATGCCTTGCCAATAGCAAGTTTTGACCTTGCTGTAGATCGAAGCATAAATACAAGAAGTTGGGTAGTTTGTCATTCATAATTTTAAAAAACTGTTTTGCTCTCATTTTATGGGCAGCAATCTCTGCTTCCACCGTTTATATTTTGCCAGAATCTTTAGTGAGTTTCATTTCATATTTCATTCTACAGCAATAGCTACAGACATCTACTGCAGGATCACCAAATCCCAAATTAAAATGATTAGAGAAGATGTTATTGAAGAACCACTTTTTTACCTTAAATGAATCAGGAACTCTCTCATTATACATTTTAAAGAGCTTTGCAGTATTCATTTCTGAAGAAAGATAAAGTCTTTTACTTTTCATTTTTGAGTTACATTGTTGCACACTCCCACCCCTTCATATAAATTTGTTACATGATCCTTTACAGGTATTAACTTTTCTAAAGCAATAATTTGCCATGATTTCATGAATTTGTAAGTATTGATATTTTCTCATTATAAAAGGAGTTGAGAACAGTGATGATTTGATAAATGATGCAACAAGTCTGTACACCACTTATACCAAAATAGTTGAAATATGTTTTAGAGGCATCTGTGCCTTAATTCCCAGCCTATTATCTGGATACAAGATGAATGTGTTTTTTTTTGTTTTTGTTTTTTTTTTTCCCAAAAATATTAATACGAGGTACGTCCAGAAAGTAAGTTCCGTTTGGTAATAAAATTAAATTGTGTACAGATACAGAATAATTATTTATTGCACAAAATTCTACACTCTTAAACTACTTTTCCACATAACTGCCGAAATTTTGCAGGCATTTGTCATAGCGTGGCACAAGTTTCTGTATACCTTCTTCATAGAAGTTTGCCGCCTGTGTCTTCAAAAAGTTGGAAACATTTTCTTTCAGCTCTTCGTCATTGTTCAAGTGTTGACCGCCAAGGAAAGACTTGAGATGTAAGAACAGATGAAAGTCGCTAGGAGCGAGGTCAGGGCTGTACGGAGGATGGTCAAACACGTTCCAGTCAAATCCCTGTAGGAAGTTTTTCGTCACATTTGCAGTGTGTGGTCGTGCGTTGTTGTGAAGAAAAACAACACCTTTTGACAGCAATCCTTGGCGCTTATTCTGTATTGTGCGGCACAGTTTCCTAAGTGTCCCGCAATAAACATCTGCTTTGATTGTTTGACCACACGGTAAGAAATCAATGAGTAAGATGCCTTTCCAGTCCCAGAACACTGTGCACATCATTTTTCGAGGTGTCAAGATTTGTTTCGGCTTAACCTTTGCTGGGGATGAAGTGTGCCTCCATTCAATTGATTGCCGCTTACTTTCAGGAGTGTCGTAAGAAACCCAAGTCTCATCTCCTGTGACTATCTGTGTCAGAAATTCTTCGCCGTCTTCATCATAACGGGTTAAAAACTGAAGTGCACTACCCATCTGTTTTGTTTTGTGTTGCTCAGTAAGAATCTTTGGTACCCAACGTGAGCAAAGTTTACAAAATTTCAGTTTTTCGGTAACAATTTCATGAATTAATGATCGTGAGCTTTGGGGAAATTCCATAGCGAGAGCACTAATTGTAAACTTGCTGTTTTCCTGGATCTTGTCATCAATCGCGTGAACCAGTTCTTCTGTAACCAAAGATGGACGCCCACTTCCTTCTTCATCGTGCACTTCACTACGTCCTTCATTGAACTGTCAGACTCATCTTCTCACCATTGAATCACACATTTTGTCCGTAAACTTCGCAAATTTGCCAATAAATTTCAATTGAATTCACTTTCCTAGCATTCAGAAAACGAACCACAGATATGATTTCACAAGCGGCGGGATTTTCAATCAACACTGGCATTGTAAACAAGCACAACAAAGCGTATGTGGCTGACAGCGATCTCAAAATGGCGCACGTTTCTTCTCCTTGATACAGTGCAAAACTGCGATCGCAGCACTGCAGCATAGATAAATTGAAACGGAATTTACTTTCTGGACATACCTCGTATTAAAAACTGAGTGTTTATTATCTTGCATGTGCTTTCTGAATAGTATACAAAGAAAAATATATTTCAAGATTCAAGGATATGGCAAGTGCAAAGCATGGGCAAATAGTTATCGCTAAAATTGTGACACATGCAGCAGATTTTTTATTTCATTTTGTGCTGTAAATATAGCTGTGAATGGGACTAGAAGGTGTAAGCATTCTCATTCAAAAAAAGGTTTTTTCAAAACTAAAATAAAAATTGTAAAATTTTCTTTCAGATTGGTGATTGTGCCTAATGTTTTATTGGCCAATGGTCAAACTGAAAAAGAGAGATTTGCTTGCCTACTTCATTGGCATACATAGCCATGATTTCCATTCTCCCTTTCTGTGCCTCCCTTTTTCCCCACCCTGTCTCCTTCCTCAGCCACCCATTGTACAAATTCAAATTAGGTAAACTTTTTTACAATTATGTGTTATATTAGGCATGTTTTATAAATAGAAATTCTTACCCATCATTTCTATTGCAGCTGTGCTGCTGCCATTGTCACCTGTTGCTCTCTCCCACTTCACATATAGGAATATGTTTCCATTCACCTCTCTCTCTCTCTCTCTCTCTCACCCACAACTTGAATTTCTGCACAAATTCTGACTAGATGAAAAAAAGGACTTAAGCAGTTTTAGTATCCCTTAATTTGTTCAGAATGCACAACAATTTAAGTCTTATTTAATAATTGAGCTATCCTGTGACTTTTTTATATATGCTAAACTCCAAAATTAAATTCTCAAAAAAAGGTGGTCAATACAGGAAGAATGCTTATATTTATGAAATGGATATAAAACTTGTTTTAGGATTATTTAGCAAAGTGTTTTGAACAGCAACTAATTATATTTCAATTGGTTGATTGATGTTTGGAGGAATTTAGTAACAGTGACGGTCAAATTATATGTTTTATTAATTTGTTGAGTTGGGCCCGTGAGGTTGAAAATGAAAGCATAGGCTTTCGAAACTAGTCCCTCATAATAACAATGTAAGTGACGTAGTGTTAAAAAACCAACTCAACAAATTAATAAAACATGTATTTCAATTCTCTATTCACAGCTCAGTTTCAAGCAGTCAGTGTAGGAGGCCTGGCTCAGCCTGGAATTGTTACATTGCAACATCAACCACTTCAACCGCAAGGTAAATCTCAATCATTCTGATAAGGTAAATGTTTGCTAAAATTTTATGTAACAACCTATAGAATGTAGTGAGTTTCAATTTCAAATCTTATGGTTCTGAAATACTTATTATGCTAGGTTAGTTGTGGAACTATGCATAAATGCCTCTTGAGGGTCTCCTGCTCCAGTAAGCTTTTATATCTTGGTGTGCAACAGCAATGATGTTACTAAAGACAGAAATTTCCTGTCTTGTTTTCTGTGAACTGTGTTAAAGGTTTCACTGTTGCCCTAGGCTGGTGGGTGTTCAACTCTGCAGTTGAAATTTCCACACGTAATGAATTCTGCTGGCTGGTTGAGAATACTGGTGGAACCTGGATGCAAAATTGTTTAACATGTTGCAGCTGTGAAATTTGACCAAAAATTGGGAAAAATAAAATATTTTTTTCATAATATAAATTCTAAACTTTAAGAAAATATATTGTTTTCTTCCACTTGGCATATTTGAAATACCAAATAACTGATACCATAAATAGATAGGTGCATGATTATTAAAAGACACACCCAACTTTAAACCTTGTTTTCTCTCAAATTGTTTCAGCATATTTTCCTTACTCAAAATGCATACTATGATACAATTTTTACTAATTGTTTCTAAATTTTTGTCCTGCTTCTCAATTAAACATTAAACAAAGAAAATTATCATATACTTTGTCAAAATAGTTCTCCAATTTTGATAAATAAATTTTCAAGAGTTTAGAAAAGTGCAATAAGTTTTCTACCATAATTAGGAATTAACAAAAAAATCTTATATAATAGATAAATTTATAAACTCATTTACTCTAAAATTTGAGTTTTTGATGTGAATATTTGTAAGTGTGCATCATGCAGGCATCTTATTAGAACAATGGATTTGGAGAGTAAAGTTTATTTCAATAACCATGCAGGCTAGAATTTTGAAACATGGCAAGAATATCACTCTTATTATATATATATAACAACTATATGGATTTCAACAATATATCTTACATACTTCAGAGTTTCCAAATTTCACAGATCACCTTAATCACTCACTCAGTTACAGAGTAGCATAACTTAACATATTATTCACAAAATGTTCCCAGAATTCAAAATTTTAAAATTAAATAACTACTTTTTTAAACTGTTGATGCTTGTTTGCTTTAGGAATATATATATATATATATATATATATATATATATATATATATAAGTTCCAAGATCAAGCTTGACAATAAATGAGGATGATTCAAATATAAATGGTAATTGAACCAGAATAATGGGCAGGCAGATCCAAGCAGGTTTGGGAGGGGGGTTGAAGGGGAAGGTGTGTTAGAAAGGGAAAACCATCTTGGTTAGCTGTTTTGCTAGGTTTTGGTGTCTGTATAGCCATGAAAGATCAAGAGGTTTCTTCAACTATTATGTGCAATGCATTATTATAAAGTTTTTAACTAATAAAGGAGTTAAACTCACAAGATTTTAACTTCTTTGAAGGCACAGTTTGGGGACGCTACATTATCCCAGAATCTAGTGTTTACATGAGCCAGGCATTTTAAGGGCTGCCGAGAAATTGTACAAAATTAAGATCATTCTTGAAGCCCAAGGTCAAGTGTCTGCTTCTCAGCCATAAAAGTTCTTATGACAGTTTATTTTGGACTATAGATAAGTTTTCTTCGTAATCAATTTACTGTGAATGCAACTTACTTTTTCCAATTTTTAAGTTCAGCTAAAGCTGACTACTTAAACAAAAATGCCATATGCCCATTAGAGATGCCATCATTCTCCAAGACAATGAATGCTAAGCCTCACACGAATTTGATAAGGGACGGATTGGAGAACTTCTATTGGGAAACCCTTGAACACCCTCCCTACAACCCAAATTTGGCCCCCCTTCCCCAGATTATTTTGTGTATGTCCATGAAAGAATCGCTTGTAGTATAATGATTCAAAACCAATGAAGACATTAAAGAACATGTACACACTTGTTTGACTATGCATCCTTAAACTTTTTTTGAACAAGGAATATTCATTGGCAAAAGTTACAGAGCATGAAAGAGGCTAAGTAGAGAAGGTGTCATTTGTTTATATGTTTAATCAATAAATATATTTAAAAAAAAACAGTTTATATTTGAATCACCCTCATATATGAGAAATTAATAACAATTTTGGGAGAGGCAACTGTGTGACCATCCTTGACATGTAAGATGCCTGGGTACCGCATAGGATACACTAGTATAAATATCAAGAAGGGGAGGTAAACTATGATGGGCTGATCATTGGCATCCTAAGCATTATGTGCAAACACGTCTAACAAAGCAAGTAAAGAGAGAACAAAATATTTACAGAAATTGGAACAATATTTAAAATATTTTCACTAATTAACTTTAAATATATTGATCATACATCTGAACTTTTTCTATTTTTATTTTTCATTGTAAATCTTAAAATCTGCTCCTGAATAAGGGAGTGAATTAATAAATATGACCCAAGTAACTAAGACTTTCCACAACTTTAATAAATGAACATGATTTATTATAAGTTTTATGTAACATCTTTTAATAGATCAACTTAAAATAAACCTAAAAATTGGAATTTTAATGCAAGTCATAAAATTTTAAAGTTAGCAAAAAATTATCAGTAAATTCATGAACAGAGAATAGCTAGCTGAATATGAGGTTTTATTTTCATGTGCATTTTAAATCTGTTTCTTAATAATTGAGAATGGTAACCAGAATGAGAGCAACAAAATTAAAATACATATAATATGAGCATTCACAATTAACAGGAAAGAAATTTTAGCTTTCATATTCTTGTTTCTAAGCACTGCACATTGTACCTATTAAACTCTTCACTACAGAAATTATTCAAGGCAGCTATGACATGAAACTTCCGGTAATCTCTCTCAAGCTGCAAGCTAGAAAATTAAACTGGAAGCAATTCTGCAATGTTTGCATCCTAACCTCAGAAGCCTAGGACAGCAGCTCCATTGATTGTTGATACTTTATAGTTAAAGCATCATCGGTATTTTGTGTATGTGCAACTCAAAAATGGCTATTTCTTCAAAAATAATAGGAAAAACTACAAAGAGCAATAAAACATGATAGTAACAAAGAATCACAATGTTTGTTGTTAATAAATGACTGAAAGCGCGGTACGACTAGAGCAGCTGTCACCAACAGGCTTGCCCCGAGCAGTGCATGTGTAAACATGTTACATCAGTTAAAGTCAGGCGTCTGACAGCAGTGGCATATCTCTCTTTCCTTACACATTGAGTCATGTGTCAGTTTATAATGTTGGAAACAGCAATCCAGTAAATTGCCATCAACTCCTCCTTACCTGGGAGGAATCTTTCTCATTTGAGTGGCATACATTGATTAAGTTCAACTATTTTGTAATGATGCAATTATTAAGTACAGTAAAGTTTACTTGAAATGATACTGTTTACTTACCAAAATGCCTGTTTATTCAGTGCCATAAATGTGAAAAGTTTTCTTCTAATTGTGTTAGAATGTACAGTATGAAAGTTTTTGTTAATAAATTGTCATTCTTTTAGCATTGTAATGTGTTTATAATGGCAGTGACTAAGTTGAGGAGCTTTTTAATTGATGTTTAGAGAAATTTAGTAACAGTGAGTTCAAATTGTACGAATATATTTTTTGAGTAAGTTTTTAACACTTCATCACTTACACTTTTTATTTATGGGGTATTAGTTTTGGGAGACGTTACTTCAATTTTCAATCTGGGCATCTAACTGTTGCTATTGGTTGCAGTTGCTTGTTGTATCCTCTATGGTAGTGGAATGATGACCTTCCCTAGTTTGTCAACTGGCAGGATTTCAAAGTTTATGAGGTGGTCTTTATGTTTCCATTTTAAGATGCTTTTCAATGTTATGTTGTGCCTGTCCTGCTTTGCAGTAGTTTTGGATTTGGGTCTAGATTATGGTTTTTCTTTTGAAAAGTAAAATGCTGCTGCTGATGTATCCTCTAGCACATATAGAAAATTCAAAAAGATCTTCAGAGAAAAAAATATCGCGTTGTCTCTCATAAACAGATATTCTGTAATAAAGTTGCTTAATTCAAAGACAAAAGATGGAATTCCACCAGAATCCAGAGCATATCAAATCAGCTGCACAGACATAGTTCAAGTCTACATAGTTCAAACCAAAAGAAGGTTGAAAATGGAAGCAATGGCTCCCAAAACTAGTCCCTCATAATTAAAAAATGTAAGTGATGTAGTATTAAAAACAGACTCCACATACACACTTGTATAAGGAGCTTGTTTTACTGTGTTAATAATATAAGGCTCACTCAATAAGCATTGAGATACGGAATATTGGGCTTCCTTGGGGAAAGCATTATTGCAATGCAAAAATTACTAATTCATTGGTAAAGCAATTTCAGCAGGCACAGCATTGTTGCATCATTCATTTTCCCTCATTTTATGTTTGAAGCCTAGAAAGTGTGAATATTCTTGCAAATGCAGTGGAGATTCAGAGAGCATTTTCATGCAATGACCTTGCACAGCTTCAAATGTGACTTAAATGAAACACGATAACTTCAGTGACTGAGGAGGACTTTTGGGGTCTGTTCTTTGTCATGTGCCACTGTGTTCCATTGGTTTAAAGATTTCAAGAGGGAGCTACAAAGAAAAAAGCAATAGACCAACAACAGTAGTGACTGAGAAAAACATTGCCAGTGTAGAAACATTGATTAGGGAAGATCCAAGACTAATCTAGTACATTGAGCTGGTATTAGCGCTTAGTTTCCCGAGTGTTTCAACCATCCTTCATGAACACCTTTGTGCAAAAAAAAATTTCTTAAAGATGAGTGCCCCATAGAAACATAGAAACTCCATAGGGTGGAATGGTAGAAAAAATGCTGCAAAGATTTAACTGTGGAAAGTCTTGTCATGTTTCAGGTATTGTTAGGGGTAATGAAATATGGATATATCAGTATGAACTAGAAACAAAATTTCAGTCTGATGTTGAAAATGAGTTGGAATAGTAACACTCACCTCACTTATATGTATATGTAATTTCAGTCCTTCATTTGGGTGTTCTCAGATGACCAATCACCCTCAATCAAGATAGCAAGAAGTGCCAGAAAGAAAATGGTTATTTCTTTCTTCTCCACAAGTGGTCACTTGGCAATAGTGCACTAAAAAATTAGAAAACAGTTTCACAAAACAGTACACAGAAGTTTGCCTTCTGAGAGTTTATTAAAAAAGCCCAGGAAAAGCATTTCAAGGGGTATTTTATAACGTCATGACAATGCATCAGCCAAGGTGTCCAGCGACAGAAAAACAGGAAAAAGTCAGAGAATTTAACATTTCTGGAAAAGTCAAGGATTTAATAAATATATCGGGAAAATTGCTAATATTTTTGTTTCCCAATGCTTTAAATTCGGAGTGGCTATTTGTGGCGCGGGCACAAAATTGCATGAACCATTAAGAATTTCCGTTGTGTCATAGCAACAAACCTGTCAACAGTGAACTGCATACCGCCCCATAGTAGCGTCCTTCTGTGCTTACAAGTAATGTAAACTTCATATGTATGTGTTCTGTGGTATTGCTAGATTTTAATAGAAGAAGAAAGACCCGAGTGAGACTCACTCTCCAAAAATCAATGTAAGAGAGAAAATTGTTGAAAGGTAAGTGGTTATTGGTTATTATGTAAAATTATTTTGTATAGTGCATCATCGTTTAAATTAAGTTCATCCTTTTCTGCCATTTTTCCAACAATGTGATCTAGTAAGTTTTGTCCTTTGCCACTAGAGAAATTGGAATGTAGTTTTGTTCCATTTTGGTTTACCTTTCTATGTGTATTTTAGTGCAAAACAACTAAAGTAACTCAAATATAACCCAAAACATAGCATTCCATGTGGCCATTTATAGCGTGCTTCATATTTACTGTCCTTAGCCATTAGTTTTGTGTGTCTTTCAGTGCTAAACAACTAAAGTAAACAAGCTTGCCTGGATAGTGTGGTGTTAGCGTGCCTGCCTCACATTCAACAGATCAGGAGTTCCGGATAAGGTTTTTTTTTATCAGAGTTTTCCCTTATCCTGAAAAGACAAATGTGGAATAACTTTAACCTCCCTTGACTCTGAGCTCATTCAAGTATCATTTCACTGGTTTAATTCCTTGTCCAATATGACCAAACAGGTTAAAGGACATTAAGCTAAAGAAAAAACTGTAATCTTCTCAATCATAGCATTCCGTGTACCTGTTAAAGCGTGCAATATATTTGCAAGCTATTGTACTCGTAATCAGCATTTATTTTTAATTCCATGTTACATACATACATACATCTGTATTTTAGTATTATTTTTACCTGCATTTTTCATACTGTATTCTTTGTTCTTGTCCACATAAACAGCTTGTGTTTTGTAATTAGTATATCCATTTCCCAAGCAAGAGGTCCAGAGTTTGAAACTCATTAGTGGCTTGCTTATGACAGGATTACAATGAACTTCGTAACATAAACTTGAAACTTTAACACATTTCATTAAATGGATTGTTTGTATTAATGCATCTTCATTTTGATATTTTTCTAAATGGATCAACTAATTATTCTTTAAAAATTAAAATTTTACTAATATTTTTTCTCTTGAAATATATGTTCTGTTAATAAACTCTTAAAAACATATTATTGATGGTCACCAGTTTCCGTTTGGGTAAGTTTATTTGATTTACGTGATTTGTTCCAAAATTATTTTTACTGGTAAGATAGTTCCACCTTGTAATTAGCAATTATTTCTTCCTTCAGGCTACGACAGAGAAAGATAAGAGGGCTCTGGAAAAAAGAAGAGCACTCACAGAAGTAAAAATGTAAGAGGTCAAAAAGATTAAGCTTCTGAAAGATGCTCTCCAAGAAGCAGAAGCTTTAACTGAAGAATTAAAAAGCTTAGTGATGAGTTAGGCATGAAATTCTGACGGTGTAAATAATACAAATAAATGTAAATATTAGTTTACAGTGTTGTGTATAATTTATACCATATGATCTCCAATTACAAGTTTTTATTTTTAATTTTAACTATTAATTGGAATTAAGTAACATTATATTGTAAGTATAGTTTATTGGGCTTGTTGGTATTCCTCTTCCAGACTTTCATCCAAAGCTTTATTGAACATCTTCAGTGACTAGCTGAAATACTCTTTTGCTAATATTGGCGGCTACTTAATGAGATTAGCAAGAGAGTATTGTGTAATGCATTTTGAACAAAACATCTGGAAAAAGAATGTACAGTAGACCATAGACCACAAGCCAGAGTACTTTTATGTCTAATGACACTGACATGAAATCCTACTTTTGCAGTTAGCTTAAACTTTACCTGATTTTTCGGTCAGGGAAAATTGTCTTTGGTTTGGAAAAGTCAGGGAATTTCTTGAGGATAGTTTGCTGGACTCCCTGATCAGCTCACACCACTAATGTAACAATGGAGCTTCTGCAAGGAACCGAAGCAATACTATTGACTCATCCACCCCGTGGACCTGGTCAAGGACCATGTGATTTCCTTTTCATTAAGGTGAAGGAGCATCTTCAAGGTCATCGATTTTCTAGCCAATAAAGAACTGCTGCAGCACACAAAGAGGAGTTTTCTACAGTGCCAAAAACTGAGTGGCATGGAAGGATGCTTCCAGAAGTGGTTCCAGGCGATGGAACACTGCATATAGTACCAGGGAGAATTTGTTGAGAAATTGGGATAAACGAAACATTTCTATGAGTATTCATTACTCATACTGTCTCAATACTTATGTGGTGACCCTTGTACTATAATAGAGGTAATTCTTATTGGAAATATTTATGTTACGACTACTAAACTTATGAAAATATGTATAATTTGACATCAAAAATATCAATGTTAATCAAAGAGACATTATAATAGACCAATTACTCTGCAGTCATGAACCTACAATACATAGAAAAACATATGGACAGTGGATTACATATTTCAAATTCAGAATGTCGCATGCTGCCACTGAACTGATTGAATTTCTGTGCAGTTAAAGGTCAAGCAGTGCACAGTAGGTAATTCAGTCGAGCAGCAAGCAAGGTTGGTTTGTCTGCTTTATTCAAAGGACAATCAGTTGGTGACTCCTAGACTATAAAAATCAGAAATAGTAATGGAAAATGGCAGTTAGCCGTTAGTTTCTGTATCAAATTTTGATGTTAGGTAATCTGCCTTATGTTGGTTGAATTGGAAGCAGGTGAGAATGCATCATCTGACATTTAGAAACAAATGAAATCGCAATACCCAAAATCAACTTTGCACCTTTTTTTATATTCACTCCCATTGCTGTTATCAGACTATTATGAATCAAAATTTATGCTGTCTTCCTTCCTTTCTCATTTCCTTTCTAGTTAATGTTTGCAATTATTGTGAACCAACCTTTGTTCAACAGGTTTGAAAGATTTTAACATGATTTGAGGTAGCTTTCTTATATTGTTGCACTTAAATCTAGTTGTAAACTTGTCTCTTAAATTGACTCACTAGTTAATTTCAATTGAACACATCACTGCCACAAAGACCACCATATATTAATAATAATGTCCCTTAAACTTGAAGGAGTTAACAATCTATTCACAATTCACCAAAGGTAGGCAAATATCTGATAGTGTTGGATCTCTTTTGTAATCAATTTGATTTTCAGTTTATTGAAATTATGACTGGATTGATGATGCCACTTTATTTTCACTTACTAAATTTTCTCCAGAACATATTTTGAGTACATTTTGCCTCAATTGTCACCTATATGTTCATTGGTGTCTCAAAGGGGATCTCCTACTTAAGTGTCAGTTGCATTCCAGTTAAACCTATTTATTGGAGAACATCACAAGGTCCTCAATCTTAAATTCATTTCTCTGGGTGCATTATGGTGATCTGAGTTTTTTTTACTATACTTGAGTTCTGCTTCTGTTTTGGCTTATTTTAAAACATTAATTTCCTATTTAATGTTCTTCTGTTTACCAAAAAGGATACACTACAGCAGATTTGACTATTTTTAATACTAGGTATTACATTTCTTAGGTACTCTCCTTTGGTCATTTGTAGGCTTCTTATATTTCACATCAGTATTTACAAAGTTCATGCACTAAATTTTGTTATTGCCAAGCACACATTTCACAGTTCAAATGCCCAATGCTTTAAAACTGGTGTTTGTAATATTGACACACATATCTATCTTTGCATATTTTAAAATTATGGGTGCCCATGGTTGTAAGATTTTGTCATATAATTTTTGTTTTCTCCTGCTAAGTCATGTGACCATTTGTTGAATATCATTCTTGTATGTATTTCTATATGATGTAATTTTTCTATTGGCTAGGGAATATTTCAGAAACTTAGCTCTATTCTGTGATATTTGAAGCATAAGCATTCTTATGAAAAAATGTAAAATAACAAGATAACTCATGATTCTCTGAAACCTCAACTTTCTAAACACAATCCTAGCTTATTGATATGCATACATCTGTTACAAAGAGCTTTTAACATGACAGCCTGGTGCCAAGCATTGCTTTAGGAAAGATCTTCCTCTAGTCCTACTAAAAGGGTCTCTGAACTTATTTTTATTTCTGCAAGCTCATAGTAGTTTCTGCATTACTTTGGCTTCTTAAATTATATTAAAACAATACACCTTAATAAATTATAATTATTTGCAGCTTCATACACTTACTCTCCTAATTTTTCATTTAATGTATTTTTTTTTATTCTCTCTTACAGTAATACTAAAATAATAACAAATAAAATAATAAAAGCAGGTAACAAACTATATTTTCTGTAATGAAACAAAAGCATATGCTTCCTTAGGAGCAAGCCCCCCAATATTTTGAAATAACTCAGCGAAAAAGAAATATCAATTTAATTTTTTACTTTCTCTACACGTACTATATACATAGTGCATAGAGAAGTATTGTAATGCATCCAAAAATTTGATACCAAGATTTCACTGGAAATATATGTTTTGAGACCCCCTGAATAAAAAAAAAATTAGAATAATTCCATGTGTGTGTGACTGTCCGTGTGTGTGTGTGCCTGTCTGTCTGTGTGTGTATGCCTGTCTCTGTGTGTGTTTGTGTGTGTGTGTGTGTAGGCGTGGGTGTCAGCATAGCTCAAAAACGAAAAGACTGTTAAAAACCAAACTTGGTATTTAGGTTTGGTATCTTCCAAGGATGCAACATGAAGATTTTCAAGAAAATCCCCCCACTCCCAACTACCCTTTGCATGGAGCTTTTTTCAAAAATTTTGATTTTCTCAAAAATGGCTTCAACAATTTTGATTAAAATATCACATATTAAAAATATTTACATGACAATAAAATGTATATCTGAATTTTCTGGGAATAGCCTCTGAAGACCACTTCATTCTGTATGAATTTTACAGAATTTTGCATAACCGCTAAACTGTAAAAGATGGACAAAAACTTACAACAGAAAAAATGTAGAGTGCGTTAAAACACACAATTTATGTTATATACATTTTTTCGTGGAGATGATTGTTTTTTAGATATTCCTTGTTTTTGGTTTCAGCTTTAAAATACTTATACTTTTCTCATACAGGAATTTGTCAACTCGTGTCCAAACAAAGGAACAGTCACATAGCAACCAGCGTTTGAGTATCTCTTTAACCTGTGGTACTCCCTATTCCATTTCTACTTGCAAGGAAGCAAGTAATAAGACATTTCTGCTAATGTTTTCTCGATTAGCATGAAGTAAATAGAAGCATAAGCTTTTTAACAATCATTTTTTGCAGAAATGTAGAGAAAGTCATGTGAATGGAACACATCAGGTTTCTTTCATTTTGGAAGTTGCTGATAGTATTGCTGAGATTGAATTAAAAGTAAACATTGAGTCAATTAATGACGCTAAACAACACTCACATTTAAATTTCCCAGAACATGTTTTGGAGATTAATTTCCTCTATACAAAAGAAGAGCAAAAGTGTTTCAAAAAATTGAAATTTTATTGACATATATTTTACAAATTCAAAAAGATTTTTAAAGTATACAACATACAATTGGCACCAGTTAATAAGTACACCGTAAAAAATGTACTTGGATCCATCACTAAAGACAGTATTCCATCAAATAAAAAATCTGAAATTTACTAAATAGAATGCAACAGTTGCAACAAAGTTTACATTGAGAAAGCCAAAAGGAACCTAGAAAAAATAACCAAGGAACACTTCCGATGCATAAAGCAAAACATCTAGAGAAATCAGCAGTTGCTACCCATTTTTGGACAGAAAATCATGATATAAACCCAGAGCCGAAACTATTGAAAGACAAACCGGAAAGCAGGAAATGGCAACTTGGGAACAAATTTTCATTTGGAGAAACAAAAATAGGATTATCAACTTTGATCTCTCCCAGGGTAACTCACTATACAAATTCATAGAACCACCACCAGAGCAATCAATGGATCAATCAGCGTCACCACCAGCGATTAGTCGGTGTTAAGTCGACAATGAAGGAAACTAACCTCCAAAACATGTTCTGGGAAATTTAAATGTGAGTGTCATTAATCGACCCAATATTTACTTTCAAATAAATTTTATTGTTTCACTGCCTTATAGATACACCTTTTGATTACTTACTATGACTTTTAGTATTTGGTGTGATGTCCATTGTTGCTTTGACACTCCAAAATCCATTTTCAGAAACTCTTTATGGAAGTTATACTTGTTTGTTGGTCAATGGATTCCTGTTCACCCTTTCAGTTAGTTGCTTTCTGTTGTGTGGCCTGGGTTGTCTGAATATGCTGTCCTGCAGGCTAGTCCAGAAATTCTCAGCAGCATTTAAGCCTGGAGGGTTTCCTTGCCAATCAGTCCAGACTTCATTGAAGTTATTCTGAACAACATCCATGGTTCGTTTAGCAGTATGTACTGTTACACCATCTTGCATCAAAATCCCAGGCAAATGACATGAAAAGTGTTTACGGTCATGGATGACTTCCTGGCATGTAGGCAGAATTTTTTTGTTGAGGATAGTACTTTCCATTCATAGTTTGATTTTGTGGGGGGGGGGGGGGATATGCAATTCTGTCTTACTGTAATGAGATATGCCTCCAGCAACCATGAAAATTTAGGAGTAACAATTGGCAAATTGTGTCTGGTGTGTCTATTCTGGTAGTTTGGCTTTGGATGGAGTACCACTGGACTTTTATGTGTGCATTAGATGCATGTACATTTTAGCACCCCTGTGGAGTGTTATCTGTAAATTCAGCATCAATCAATCTTTTCCAAAACCATACTCAATCTCCAACATTCTTTTCTTTAAGAATAGGCTTTACTGGTTCCTTGTAAGCAATCCTTCCCCAATATGTAGACTTAATGTAATGTTTGACAGTTGTCTCACCCATTTTCTTATTTTGATTTTGAAAGCCATCAAATCAGAAAAGTTAAGTTCACTACATTTACTATTTCTGTCATCTGATTCATACCCAAATGTCTAATTCTGCCCTTAGTTTTAGGAATCAGGTTTGTTGGTCGGTCTATCACATCTTTGAGTATCAGTACATTGCCATTGCCTTTCCTTGCCCATTTTCTGACTGTGTTTTGGTCACTTTTCAACTTATCACCTCTAATTATATGCTAGATTGATGAAGGCCTTAAATTTTAGACCTTAAATGTTCTTATGAGGCTGATATCTGATCAATTAAAATAAAAAAAAAAACTTGGTGATACTAAATTTTTCCTTAAATAAAAATTAATCAGGGGTGAGAAACTCAGATTTAAACTAGGCATGTGTCAAGGAATTTTAAAACCATGCAATGCTTCCTTTTTACACTGAATGTGAAAGGATAACTAAGAAATTGTGATATTTTCAGTTCTGACAAACTCTAATGATGAGAAATGATATAAGCACGAAGAGAGAAGAAAAATTATTTAGTTTCAAAACACTACTTCTTCACATGCACGCTGCTAAGGCAATACAACAATGCCGTGAATGAAAACTGCCCTGCCTGGCACCTTGGCATGGTTGTCAATGTTAAAAATAACAGGGAGCACATATTTTAAATTACTGCCAAATAATATTAATTGTAAAAATGCAGTAGGGGGTGAGAAACTTGTACACTTTTTTATGTTACAGAGCTTGTTCAGCAACAAGGTGGTTTGCATGCTGGGTTGGTAGCCACTTCCATATCACTGCCAGTCGTTTCAAGCGTACCAACAATTTTCTCAAATCAGGTGCCACAACAGCCAGGTAAGATCTATAAATAAGTCTGAGAATAAAATCATTTTATCATTTATTTAAATAACATTGTATATTAAAAGTTGTATAAATTATTCTCTACAGAAGACCTGTCTAGGAACATGTTCTTTTTAATATTATAAGTATTCTTTAAATTGCAATATTCCACATGGTTTAATATGCAATGGGAGATTTGAAGCTTTCCTGGCATTGGTTATCAATGACTTGTTCTCGAGAAATTAATCAGGTCAGTCTTGGGCTACTCTCCAAACTTCCAATGACCACTGTCACCAGCATCTGGGAAACAGACAAGTTACTTGGGTGGCAGAGAGGATACCAACAGGTTAAAAAAAAAACTTAAGAAATTATGGGTAGCTGTTGACATTGTTTGCCTAAGCCAGCACACAGCAGTATCAACTTTGGGTTTGACAATATGATGGAGCAGCCATGTTGAAAATTAGTTGAGTCGATTTTGTAACACTAGATCACCTACTTTTTATTTCGGAAAATATGTTTCAGAAGCCATGTGCTTCCATTGTCAATTCCTTTGGTCGACTGCCGGCATTGCTTGTTGTGGTGGTTGTCTCTGTCCCTGGTGGTTGTTTGATGAACCTCTGAATCAGTAGGTCGCCTGGCGGGATTTCAAAATTGAAAGCATGGTTCTTGTCTTTCCAAATATATGTTTTCCCAAACTTTTAATTCTGTCTTCCTTGTGATGTTTTTGAGAATTTTTGGGCTTCTATTTATGGTGTGTTTCTCTTTCCAAAAATGCCAAACTACTGCGGATTTGTCTTCTTGTTTGAGTTTAATATTTCTGTGGTGTTCTTTTGCTCTTGTTTTTATATTTCTTTTTGTTTGGCAGATGTAGATTTTTTTCACAGTCATTGCAGCTGGACTAATATATTCCTGGTTTGTTTTCTTGTGGGATATCATCTTTTAATTTAGAATTTAAAATGTTTTTTATGGAGTATTTGTTTTTAGGGGCTAGAATGATGTTATGTCGTTTTAAGATCCTCTGGAATTTGTAGAACGTTGTAGGGTGGTATGTAAACTTCTTGTAGATCTTGTTTTCTTTCTGGTTTTGAGTGAGTGTACTGACTTTTTTAATTCTCTTCCTATTTTTGGTCTTATTAACTTTTTTGTACACCAGTTCTGCCCAGAATCCATTCTCTGTAGCTATGTCCTATATTTTAGCAAGTTCACTGTGGTATTCTCGTTTGCCCATTGGTACATTACCAATCTGTGTGTAAGGCTGTTGAGTAAAGCATGCTGATGGGGAATGGGATTGTAACACTCTTGTTTTATATAACTGTTGGTGTGGGTAGGTTTTCTGTAAATGCCAAATGTTAGGTGATTTTCATTTTTTATGATTTACAAGTCTAGTTGTTTCCAGAAAAAATACCTAGAAGATGCACTGAAACTCCTAAATCTGCAAGAAAAATACATAAAGTTCACAATGGAGAAGGACTATGATGGACAACTACCATTCCTCGACCTAAACGTCATATAGGGGAAGCATATGATCTGTAGTATAAACTTGTTACATAATAACTAGTGCCTGGATTTTTAGGTTTTAACCTATTTTTTTTCTTATAAGTCAGTTAGACAGTTTCAAAGTACTTTTATGTTTCATGCTATTTGGGTGTTAATGTGTGAATCTTCTCAAAAAATAAAATAAAAAGCTGAATGGGACATTAAGATTTAAAACTCTCTGAGCTTAAGTTTTCTTTTTGTTTGTATGTTTTTTTTTTAACTTCAGTAGAAAATCTATCAATTTTTTCTTCAATTCATTTGAATTACAATTTTTGTTTAACATTTTGTTTAGTTTTGTTTTTAGTGTGCATGCAGGATTAGCCAGGGAAATAATTTATCACAATTTTTATCTTAGTATAGAAATTGCATGTATGAAATATATGCCAATGACATCTTGCGATGTTGAAAGATCTTTTTCTGCCTATAGGAATATATCGAAAAACAACAGAAAATCTTTTCTGCCTATAGGAATATATTGAAAAACAACACAAAATTCGGAAATGTGGATGATTGTGTACAGCAAGAATGCTGAAATGCAAAGTTTATTTTATGTGAGTGTTATATATTAAAATTACGTCTTGAATTTAAGTTAAAATGTACTAGCACAAGGATACTGTATAACAAATTACCTTAAAATAGAGTACATATTAATAGCATGACTCCATGAAATAAAATAGTTTTCATATTTTTATCTGTATTATGATGTCTACTTCCTTAAATAGGTAGACTAATTGTTTAAAGCCCTAAAAAAATGCTAGGAACATTATTAAAAAAAATCTAGGAAAATTGTTTAAAAACCTAAAGAGGCTTAATAAAGATAGTAAAAGGCTAAAACTGCCTTTATAAAATCTAAAAATCTGTGCCCAAGTAATAACACAAAATGACTCATCGCTTAACATGTTCACAGTAAACGGTTGGAACATGGTGAAACAGCTAGATCTGGTGTAATAGCTTTTTATGGTGAACTACCTTGAAGCATTCTTTCATTTGCATACCGTAGTTTTCTTTCAAATAATTTTGTTTTATATAAAAACCTTTGCTTTCATTTTTCATTTAGTGACACAACTTCCTGGACCTCCACCATTGATGGGTGTGCCTCCACCTCATCTAACACAGCAGCACCAGCAGTTAATTCAACAGCAGCAGCAACAACAACAGCAACAACAGCAGCAACAACAGCAGCAACATCATCATCAGCTGCTTGCCCAACAACAGCATCTTCAACAACAAGTTCAACTGCCTCCTCCTGGTTTACATATTCCCACACATCAGGGACCACTAGTTCCTCCACAGCAACCTCATCTTCAGGTAAGTACTTCAGCATCATCAGGCTGTCCATGGCTCTCTCCATTTGTGTTTCTCCCTCTTTCACCTACCACTCACTCTCCCATCTCCCCATTTCTAATTTACTTTTACTTTCTCTTCTTAGTGCATAGTACTAGAGAAGGTGTTGCATTCCACCCATTTGCTATCAGGATTTTACTAGAAATTTTTAGGGGGCCCTATTTCTAAAATAAATTGCTTGTTAGAAAAAGGTCTGGGAGAGGGGGTTGGTGTGTTGGTGGGTGAGAGAGAGAGAGAGAGAGAGAGAAGAAAATCCCCCCCAACCCCAACTACCTTTTACACAGGAAACATTTTGAAAATGTTGATTTTCTCAAAAATGGCTCTTATTGATTTTGATTAAAATACTATATATTACAGATGTTTACATGAGAAATAAAAAAACACACACACATGCACATGCACATGCGCTTACAATTTTTCTGGGAATAAGCCTCTGAAAACGTCTTAATTCTGCATGAGTTTTGCATAACTGGTAAACCATAGGAGATAGACAACAACTTACTATCAGAAAATGCCAATCTTGTTAAAATACACAATGTCATATACATTTTTTTAAGTTGATCATTTTTGAGATGTCCCTTGCTATTAGTTTCAATTTTAAAATACTTTTCTCATAATTATCGGAATTGATCAACTATTGGCCATGCAAAGAAATAAATTTCAAACACATAGCGATTAGCTTTTAAAAGATTTGACTATCGCTTTAGCCTACTGTACTCTCTTATTTCCTTTCTACATACAAGGAAGCAAGTAATGTTTATCTTGATTAGCATGAAACAGATAGCAGAATAAGCTTTTTAACAATAATTTGTTACAGAGATGAAGAGAAAGTCATGTGAATGGAACACATCAGATTTTTCACTCTCTCCCTCTCTCTCCTGCCACCACGCATTGTGCATGTAGTTGCATTGTGTTTTGGAAACATGAAATAAAACTTCTTTCTTTGGGTCTTCATAACTTAGTTTTACTTAAAAAAGAAAAAAAGAAAAAGAAAAAAAAAAAAAAAAAGAAGCCATAATTGAAAGGTTAATGATACACAAATATGGGATGCGTCAGAATAACACAAAATAACTTTAATGAGATTCAAGGGTTATAATTGAATATTTTCTTACCAGGAATGTAAGTCTGTAAGTGTCTAGTTATTGAACTAGAGGGCATTAAAGTTTTTGAAACACTGTGTTGGGTTAGATGAAATTCTGCTACACATTTTCCCTACAAGGCATTTTGAAAGTTCTGAAATGAGAGTAGCTGGTATCTTGAATGTTAAACAATACAAAAGTCTCTTGTAAATCTTGATATAATAATGTAAAATAAATCTTGATTTAATAATGTAAAACTAAATTTATGTGCTCTGAAATAGGTCAAACCTCTTAACCGATCTACAATACATATTATTGTCGATAACATATGCAAATATTACTAATGTTGGTCTAATTTTCTCCACCTTTATAGAAGTTATTTCAAAAAAGTTAATATAGTGTTAAATGATTTCAATACATAATGAGACTGAAATTCCATATCTATGAAATTTCTTCAATATTAATTATTTGCTAATGATATTTGTTAACATTTTATTATCCTATGTATTACTCATTTTTATATCAATGTCAGATTCTTAGGTAGTAAACTGATAACCATTGTAAATAAGTATTATGGAAAATATTCAATTTTATTTCATGTATTGTAAATGTTCAACGGCTCCCATATTGTAAATTCATGTTTAAACATGTTTGACTGCTGGAAGAAGCTTGGTTCCATTAAAGACTTTCACGTGGTTAAATTTTGGCGAAGCCACGCTATTTTGAATTTTAGTGAGGCGAGATGTTGGAGTGTGGGTTAGAACGGGGTCACGTAGGCCGTTGCTCACCAATCGGTGAAAGGCCAGCTGTGGCTAATGCATATGTGACCAATGGGCTACTCCTATATCACACAGTTTTGTAACAAGTAGTGGGAGTTAGCGGAGGTTCAGTAGTATATTGTTGGATTAAGCTCGGGCACTCTTATTTAGGACAGCGACACAACTAGAAGTGTTTAAAGAAGTCAGCGCTAAGTTTGCGCGAGCAGCCGCATATGCAGTGAGGAAATAGGAGTTCAAACTTGCATTAGTTTATCCCGTGTTGTGTTATGGGGACGTGGCCTAGAGATATCATTAGCAATAACCAGTGAAGTATCTAACGTGGCAACCAAGTATTCATCTTCATTTTACTGAAATTGTAGTAAAACTATAATTCATAAAAGTCAGTCTTGCTGACTAGGGTTCACTACTTTTAGGAAACCCCTTACATTACTGGAATAAGGTGCAGGTGCCCCATCGCCTAGGAACCACATTAACTGACGTATATTCTTAAAGGGACATCTTTCAAAAGTTCTGGCAAAGTTTGTTATAAAAAGTGTATGTAACTGTGATCCATCAAAGGTAGAGGTAGTAAATAAGATTCTATGAGTGTGACATTCACAAGTTTACTGCAAACCAGGTAATTAGTAATTCTAATAACTCTAGGACTTTCCTGTCCTCAAATGTGACTGTGTGTTAAACATGCCCTCTTGTGTAAAAACCGTCTGGTCTGTCCACAATGTGGTTGTAGGAAATCTTGGTTGATCAATGCGTTTATGAAGAAACCACTTGACAAATTGTAGTTGAGGCTGAAAGTCATCTGGCCCCAGTGCTTGAACTTGGGTGAAATGATATGGATGTTAATGCTGTTCGTGCAGGATTCTTGTAACCGAAGACTGGCTTGTATGCATGGCATATATTATTGCTCTTGTGTTTGTGGATGGAGAGTAAAAGAATCCAGTCAAGAACCTCATCTTCTAGAGCCACTATTCTTTTATTTCTTTGGACTCTTGAGTGATGTGCTTGCTTTTGGAAAGTTACTGTTTCTCGCCCGCCGTTGATGTATGATAGTAAAGGTCCTATATGAGGCAAATATCTCCTTGGATAAAGCTCAGCATAAAGATCTTGTGCTTTTTTTTTTTTTTTTTTTTTTTCATTTCTCCAAGAAGCACCATAAACATAATGCATATCTGCTAGTTCTGCATAAGTGGAATATGTTTACGATAGGCTGTAAAAATAAATATCCTTTCAATAAGCATTCTAGTATATGCTGATACTTGAGATCTTGTAACCAGAACTTCAAAGTGCAGTAATATGCAATGGAATCCCTTATGATTTAAGTAATAAAATGCAGAGTTTAGGTTAATGGTGATATCAAAAATGCTAAAAACAATACAAGCGAAATTCCAAAAGGCTAAGAAAGCATAAGTCATATTTCAATGCTGAAAGGGGAACAAGGACCTGTGAGACAGACTTTTTATCTAACCCAGCACAGCATTTGAAAAACTTTTATGTCCTGTATCGCAATAACAAGACCTTTAAGGACATATATTCCCTATCAGAAAATACTCAATTATAACTCCTGAATTCCGCCTTAAAATTTTTAGTGTTATTCTGACTCATCCTGTATTTCCTTCTTTATACTTGCTTGTAACATAATTGAATTACAACATTTCTCATAAGTGATTTACATACATAATGATCTAGAAAAACTTCACACATACTGGCACTACCAAGATAAGCTTTTTTGTATTTGTTTGTAAGTGTTTTTAGAGATGCTTGTGTAACTTAGTTACTCTTTTTTAGGCTGTAATGCAGCAACAGCAGCAACTACAGCAGCAGCAGCTGCAGCAGCAACAGCCTCAGCAGCAGATCCATCCACAACAAATACAAGCACACCAAGCACAGGTACTGATACAGCAGCCACCTCCTGGGATACCAGTGCAAGGACAACCACCACCTCAAAATACACTGACATCATTACCACAGCAACTGGTAGCTCCTCCAGGAATGGTGGTAGTAAGCCAGTCAGGAGTAGGAGGAACAAATGCTGTAGTGACGTCTCAACCTCAAGCCTTGGTACAACAACCTGGTCAGCAGCCGTTACCACCAGGTAAAGTAATAGTAAAAACCAGCATCACACTCAAACTTCACTAGTTAAAATAAGTAACTTCAAACATGTTTTGGTGGCTGTTGCGGAAATTTACTGACAAACTTGGATAGTGGCCTGTAGATGTTTCTTCTGGGTAGATGAATTTTGAAATGACATCATGTGAGGTATATCAAAATTTGTAACATTGTTTTTGTTTTTTAAAATAATAGATTTTCCTAAACTGTTAACTCAGTTGGATTCTGCACTGATTTTAGTAATTTAGAGTCTCTGTGAAAATCATGGCACGAGTCCAAAATGGTGTGCTACAGCGTACTTATGTTTACGTTCCGTGTGCTCTTTAAAATGTTGCCCAATGTTCCTTTTTGTTTTTCTTATATACAGTTTTCGGTCCCTGCAGCTGATTTCATATATTCCTGAGTGTTTTGAGGACGGGATTTTATCTTTGTACGAAGGAGGTTTTTTAAACTGTTTTTGTTACTAGAGTTAATTTTATGTCCCTTTTTTTGTAAACATTTTAGAATAGAGTGTGGATTTCTTTTACTTTCTTCTGTTTCATAAATATAATAATTTTCTTCTTTACCAAATTCTCCATGAAGCCATTCATTTGAGCAATTTTTCTGATCCGATCAAGCTCTAGTTTGTATTCTGGCTTAATGGTAGGTTTACCAATCTGAACGCAAGGCTGTTGATCATAGCATGTTTGTGTGAAATTGGTTTATAACTATTGTTTATTACGCAGTTGTCTGTCTTTGTTTCTTTTCTAAGGATTTTTTATTCTACTTAGTTACGGTTCCTGATTATTTTTAGATCCAAGAAGCATGTTATTTGATTATTTTTATATTGTGAATTTTACGGAACTATCCTGAAGGTTGAGTAATTTAATGCTGTCTTCAACTAATCGTGAAATGGAATGGAGTTTTATTTATGGACGCTCTTTAACTACTGTGGTTCTCAGCATCCCATTCTATACTGGGTATAAAAGACCATTTAATTTTGTTCAAAGGCCTCTCAATCAGGCTTGAGGTTCTTTTACATGCCGTAAATCTATGACATGGGATCAACGGCTGTAGTTCCCTTCCGAAGGAAGCCATGCTAAGGATTTTTATGGCCGAAAAAATCCATCGTCCTTTGCCGGGTTTGAACCCGCTGCCTTGGGTATATGAAGTTAGCATGGTAACCATTACACCATGGAGGGCGACTTTCACTATTCTGTAATAGCTGCCAATATGTCACCTGCATATCTGTATCATGTTTTGTATATTTGTGGGAAGGCTTGGTATAAGGGTTTCTAAATTTCTCATGTAGATGTCCGCAAAAATTGGAGATAATGGGTTTCTCATCATTGTTTCTTAGCAGTGTCTCTCTTTATAGAATTAGGGGTTAGTAAAGGGGATAAATTTGGGTGAGATGTTTATCTATAGATAGGTGACAGAGAAAGTAAAAATATAAGTGAAGCATTGTGACAAAGTATATACAAGTTGTTTATAATATTTCTATAGGGTATTTCCACTGTTAATAACTTCAATTTTACTTTCTCTGCCATGTACATGGTAGGTACAGAAGGTTTTGCATTCCACCCAAAAAATTTTATTCCAAGATTTCATATGAAATACATGTTTTGGAGTTCCCTGAATCATCTATGTGCATGTGCACATGTCACTGAAAAACAAAACATTGATATAACAATAAATACCAAACTTGATAGAATATTTCTGAGAAACCATCGACAATGAAGCCACATGGCTTCGAAACCAGTCTGGGAAAACTGTATGTAAGTGATACTTAAGTGTTACAAACCCAGCTCAGAAATATTCTATTCATGCGTATCACTGTTCCAAAACACCCTTTTATTAAAATTGTTACCAAACTTTATATTTAATTTCAGAATCGTCCATGGATGCAACACTTAAGATTTTAAAAGAAGTCCTTCATCCTAAACTACCCTTTAGATGTAAAATTTTTTGAAATTTTGGTTTTCTCAAATGGTTCCTAACAAGTTTTATTAAAATACTTATTTGTAAAAATATTCATGACAAATGAAATGCAGCAAGTAAGAGTTGAAGCTGTTTGACGACGTATTAACTTTAAATTTTCTTGGGCTTCTAGCCAGGTAAATATATGGATTGACTCCAACCTTTCTAATATGTGCCTTATCTTCATCTTCAGGGTAAACTGATGAATTGAAAGTCCAGATTTAGAAAACTTCATGGCTCACAACAGATTGTGCTTAAAAGTGTGTATGTTATAAAATGTTTTCTAACAGGACTGTGCTTAAGTTCAAAACATTAGGTTATAACCGCTATATATAGTTTTCTACAAGGTCCATGCCCAGCCTCAGTCATAATAAATATCAGTTGCTTCATAGCCAAAAATATGCACTAATGCGGAATGCCATTGAGGACCTCCACAAGAAGATTCTGAACGTCGGTTCTTGCTTAGCTGCTCTGGAAGAGGTGTGCAGCACCGTCATAATCCAGAAGCTGCAGGACCTGCAAGCTGCCACCACCGCCATCATCACCACACTGCAGTCCACCACATCTGAGCTATCCAATCGGATAGCCTGCATCACCTTGCAGCTGCAGCAAGGCCTTCATCAGCAAGCAGTTCTGCCGAACCGAGTGTTTATACTACTCATACACTCAATGGAGCTGCTCCTCCTGCGAAATCCTCTACCACAGGCAGGAAGTTTGAGTACAATGCGGTGACATGGAAGAGAATCTGCGAGGCTTTACAGAGAAAGAAACAGCATAACTAAGCTCCTTCAAACAATCCATACATCCTAACCTAACTCTCCATCGATTTCCTGCGTACCTCCTCCTACATTTCCTAGGCTGCAGTCAGGTTTATTCATGACTATAACCTAGCAGCAATCTTTACTTGCTCCCGCACTTTGTGTGGCAATTTCCTTCTTTTGCTTACTAACGCACGTGCTATGTGGGATCACGTTATGCTGCAGCAGCACATGGAGGAGTTTTTTAGTGGGTATGCTGCAGCCAAGCAGAGAGCCTCACATATCCTCCCAGCCATTGCTCTTTGGCTGGGGGTCAAATGCAGTAATATTTTACCCCTCCAAAGTAAAAATTTTAAAAAAAAACAACATTGCTTCACAGTAAAAAAAAAACAAAAAACAAAACAACAACAACAACAACAACATTGCTTCACGGTCAAAAAATATCATGTGAACCAATCAGACGCTAGCGTGATTTTGGTGGTATAAATACACAAATCTGGACTTTCAATTCATCAGTTTACCCTGAAGATGAAGATAATGTACATCTTCTAAACATTGAAGTCAATCCATGTATTTACCTGGCTAGAAATCTAAAGTTAATGAAATGCATGTCTTGAATTTTCTTGGAAATTCATTCTAAAGTTCTCTTCATTCTAAATGTCTTTTACAGAACTGTTAAACCATAAGAGATAGATGAAATCTTATTACACAAAAAGTGTAGATCTTGTTAAAACAAACAAATTGTCAAATACATTTTGTGTGTATGGGTGGGTGCGCGCAGCATAGCTCAAAAACGAAAAGACCGTTGAATACCAAACTTAGTATTTAAGTTTGGTATCTTCCAAGGATGCGACACGAAAATTTTCAAGAAAATCCCCCCACCCCCAACCATGGAGATTTTTTTCCAAAATTTTGATTTTCTTAAAAATAGCTCTAACGGTTTTGATTAAAATATCATATATTAAAGACATTTACCTAACAAAATGTATATCTTGATATTTCTGGGAATAGCCTCTAAAGGCTACTTTATTCTGGATCAGTTTTATGGAATTTTGCATAACAAAAACTTATGACACAAAAAATGTAGAGCACGTTAAAACACACAATTTATGTAATATGTGTATTTTTTTCATGGAGTTGATCATTTTTTAGATATTCCTTGTTTTTGGTTTCAGCTTTGGAACCTTACTTTTCTCATACAGGAATTTGTCAACTCCTGTCCATGCAAACAAAGGAACTTCAGCCACATAGCAACCAGCTTTTGACTATCAATTTAACCTATGGTACTTCTACTTCTTCTACTTACAAGGAAGCCAGTAATAAGACTATTTCTGCTGATTTATCTCAATTAACTTTTGTAAATATATTTAGAAAATGAAATGTGGTGTGGGTAGAAAATGAAAAGTGAATACAATACATATTTTTTACTTATGTATGCTTTTGCTGGCATTAGAAATGAATATCATAAAATACTACTCTTCTGCCTTATTTAGTAACACAGCACAAATTATTGTATTGCTTTCTTGCTAGTTTTTTATTTTATTTATTTATTTATTTATGCTAAGCTTTATACAGGTGAATATGACCGGTGTTCAGCCCTGGCTCTTTACCGGTCATACTCATATTTTACAATAGTTTATTAATTCTAGTTTATTACACCATTTTGTCTATTTACTATTCTAACCCATTTATTTTTCACCTTGTATAAGAATTGTCCAATCTTCTTACTATCTTTTAGAAACATTCCAACTACTGCTACATTTCTATCTATTTTAAACCATTTCTTATATAATATACTCTTTTCTCCAAATTACAGTCCCTTTACATTTAAATAAAATGTGTTCCATATCTTCATTTCTGCCACATATGGGACATTGGTTTTGTGGAATACTTTTCATTAAACCTTTTAATCTCCATACTCCTGCTTTCAGCCATGCAATACCTTCTCGCTCCTCTTTATTTGTCACATATACTACTTTTCCCTTCCCCATGAGATTTTCATTGGTATATAGAAAACTAAAGATCTCTTTACAGTTATCTCACTAAATATTTTTTGTATTTCTGTATCCTCAAATCTTTTCTTTGCCAACTTCCAGAAGTTATTCACATTATTTGCTCTTCTTCTCCACATTTCCCCTAACCCACTACTTTCCAGGTTATTTCTGAGAAAGTCTACCCATCCCTTGTTCTTTAAACATTTCTCTTGATATACTAAACACTGCTTTAACAAATTCCAATTTCAATATTCTATGCCAAAATTTCAATGCCCTTTCCATAATCTTTCCCTTACTTGCCACTCTACCCAGCTCTATTTGTGCTACCTGCCTAACAGTTGCATTTGGTAACCCAAGTATTTCTTTGCAAAATTTCCCATGCACCTCATCTATGACTTCCCATCCTCCTTCTAGTCCCCATACTTCTATCCCATATACCATTTTTGCCTCAACCACCATATTGTACACTTTTTCTAACCATCTAATATTTATATTAGGTGCTTTGTATTTGCAACTTCTAATAGCTGATAAAGTTCTTTTTCCAGTGCAAATTTCTTTTGTTTTTCCCAATTGCCACCACTATCAATTTTTGCTCCTAGATAAATACATTCTCTCACTACCCTGTACTCTTTTTCATTCTCATTCTTCCATTTTTCATACTTGCTCAATTTCCCCCCTTTTTGAACACTACAATCTGCGTCTTGTCCTGGTTCACTTTTAAACTCCATTCTTTACAGTAATTATTTAATGCTTGCAAGGATTATTTCAAGCCATTCACTGTAATTGCACCTATAACTAGATCATCTGCAAACAGTAATCCTGGAATCTGAATATTACTGGCACAGAGTTATTATTTCTCCCAATTTCTGTTAATACATCATCTATATGTATAAATTGAATAGGACTGGACTTAACTTACATCCTTGTCTAAAGCCTTTCTCTTGTTGGATTTCTCTTGTTATAACCCCTTCCTCCACTCTTATACAAAAAGTATTTTCCTTATATAATGCTCTAAGGGTGTCCACCATTTGATTACTCACTCCTTTAGTCAACAGCTTATGCCACAGCAATTGAGGCTCTATCCTATTGTATGCTTTCTCTAAATCCACAAAAGCCATATATAACTTTCCTCTTTTGTCTTTCAAGTATTAATCTACCAGTGTTTTTATAATAAATAAATTATCAACTGTCCTCCTCCCTTTTCTAAAGCCCATCTGAAGTTCCGAGAGGATATTATATTCTTCAACCCATGTTTGTATCCTGCTTGCCATAATACCAGTAAAATTTTTTCCTACATTTGATAATAATGCAATGAAAGTGTCCAGGTATAAAACATGAATCAGTTGGAGATTGATTGCCATACTGGCATGTTTTCACAGTAGTTCAGGAGAGAGCAGGAGAACATTGTTAAAATCCCGCTGTGGCCTCTTATGAGCTAACAACCTTCAAAGTAATCTCCCAAGGCTTCCACACATCAATGAGATTAGGGGAGTACGAAGGGTTTTCCAAGATCTTCCCCCTCCCACCACCGCACAAGGTTGTGGCCACAGGCTGCAGTATGGCTTGTTATATTATCATGGAGGATTATTACATTGTTTAGCAGCTCTGGGCGTTTCATCCACAGGGTACAAGGAGGTTGTGCAGCAGGAATGATCTGTAATATATGACAATTCGGTCAGTCAAATAGGATAACACTCTAGAATACCTTGGCAGTCATAAGCCAAAATGAGCATGACCTTCTTGGGTAATGGATTCTGTTAAAACTTGTGTCTTCGTGGTGAACCATGATGATGCCATTCACTTGATTACCTCTTTAATTTTGGTTCATAAGCTTGTGCCCACTTTTCATCATTTGCAATAATTCGTTGCAGCATCTCATTTCCTTTATGTTTGAATCACTCCAGATTGATATGGCATGTCTCATATTGATTCCATTTTTATACTTCAGTTAACATATGACACCCACTTGCACCAAGTTTGCGCTTCTTCAAGTCATTCTGAAAATGTGGAACCTGTTGATTCAGAAATACTAGTATTAGTGATTAATTCTGCCACAGTCTATAATGCCTTGCATCGCTTAAACAGTGTACCTCTGTGTGAGCAGACTCAGGACATCCACTGCGCAGCAGGTCAACAGTTGCTGCGCATCCATGTTTAAAGGTTTCCATCCACCATACACTGGTTTGATAAGATAACACCTTATTACCTAATGCTTCTTGTACAACACCATGCAGAAATGCAGTTTTTATGTACGCTCACCTTCAATTTTAGTGACATCCATCTTTGGAACACTGCCTCTAGGATACTAATGTTTGCATGTGTCTACTAGCATCTACCAATGCACTCAGACATTATCTGGTGGTGGCATTATATATATTGTAATAACAGCTTATTCGGAACATATAAATAGTTTCCATGACTTCTGAAATGACTCGCATTTGTACAATATTTTAAATTTTGTTTAAAGGTGAATTTATCATATCTTCTTTTTATATCGATAATATGCTAAATTCCAAAATTAAGTTCTGAAAAAGGGGGTCATTTTACATTTGAGATTGTCTTGTATATGAATAAATACCTGTACTTTTTTTGGTGTGATTATGGTAAATTGGTTAAATTTATAAATGGATTAATCTTTATATCAGCTGTTCCAATTCCAAAAGTTCTGCCTCTCTGTTCTTCCAGTATTGCCTGCTAAGATAGGAGATTGGGCCATTAACAATTGAATCGGTTGGTGGAGAAAGGAACTAAGTTATTTTTGATGTTTTTCAGGAGAGAGAAAAAACTGTTTAGCCAAATGACCTATTTTCAGAAATTTCTGTTTGACGTTTTACTGTATTCATTATTGTAATCTTGGTAGTATTGTATAGATATAACTCATTATATTGTTACTAATATTGCAAAAAAGTTGGTTTGAAAAAAAAATGACTTAGTTCCTTTCTCCACTTGATGGGTGGTTTTTCAAAGCTTTATTAATTTCAAAATGTGGGTTTTATTACTATCTGAGGTTTAGCATCTTGTATAATACAGTTACAAAGCCATACTTCATAAAAGTGACACAAAATAAGAGAGACCAAAATTTGTATGAAATTAAGAATTTTGTAGAAACATGAATGTGTAATACACAAATAACTATTATATTCCTTTATCCTAAATAAATAATTTATGAAATCACTGGCCACTGCAATATATCTTCTCCATGTACATATTTCACTAACCTTCATATGTCCTCCATTTTCTTCTGCTGAATGGGCACTCTTGAGTTGTGGATATGCTAACTCCAGATCCATGTAAAGCTTTTCAGCATTCAGAGTGCATGTGTTAGACAACTGTTGATGAATGGGCATGTCTTTACTATTTCAGGCATAACAGTTTCATAAATGAATTCCTTATACTGGGAAATTGCAAATGATTCTTTCTTGCTCCTTGGAAAATCCTTACTTGTTGTTTCGACAGAAGCAACAATTTTCTTGAAAAACTAAGGGCACCACTTGTCAAAGTTCATAACGTTTTCTGTCTGAAACATAGTCACGGTTATTCCTGGTACACTATTGGCTATCAGCTCCAGGAGTATAAACTCTGTCATATTTTGTCATATTTTGAGATTATTCCCCTCATTACTCCAAACACTCAATCATGTGGAAGGTACGAATGGCCCCTCACTGGAAATCAGAGAATGATCTTGTTCATCATGCCCAACTGTGTTAATCCAAGACACATTCGGATTAGCGTGTGATTTTTGTATTGTCCTGGCGCTCCATCAGAGAAGAGGTAGAATTCTTTAATATTTTCTGACAGAGAAGTATGAGGTATCGTATAAAAAAGAACATACCTCAATTGTCCCCCTTCTTTCCCACACCTTCATGATACAGATACATGACACAATGTCTGGATTTGATGTTATAAATACAGAAACTGTTCACCCATAGCTATCTAAGGTAAAATGTTTCTTGCACAAGGGATGTTTGGTAAAGCCAAATGCCAAACCAGCAACATGACTACCCTTATTCTGTTCCACTTGCTTTAATGCAGTATAAAATCTCTTGCTTCTACGCTTATGCACATCAAGATTGATTTATGCTGCCCTTTTGCTGCTGTCAGTGATATGAGGGTTTTTTATTTTGGCTTGTAGTTCCTTTCATTTGCTGCAAACATCAATTTGTGGGCAGCCAAAAGCATAATTAGCATTTTCAGAAAAATACTTTCTATAAAAATCATACTTAACATCAAACTCAGGATATTTCTGCCAAAAAAGATCATGCATTATTTAATATTCAAGCGTGCATCCAAGTATTGTATTTCTTTGCCAGCATAGTGAATTGTCCGAAGGGGGAATGACTGAATATGTTGCTTTCAAGACATTTTCTGTAATTTTGGTGGTGTACTCATTTTCACCTCGTTTATCCCTTGGAATTTGTCCTGAAACAAGGAGCTTTGATATTCGAAATGCACGACACAGCATGAAGGTTAAGAAAAGCTAATTTGCAAATATTCAGGTGTCTACCTTCTACAACAACAAAATAATAAAAAGAATATTGTCTCTTGTTACCTGCACATCCATTCTGTTGTTTCCTTGGTCGTCTTTGCTTCACATGTTTAGCAACAATGAGTCCTTGTAAACATATATCTTGAGCATTTTTATCTTTTATGTCAAGAAAATCTGACAGATTCTTCAGGCGTTGTGCATCACTAATACGGCGGAAGCATTCCATTTGACACCTAAAAAGTGTTGAATCACATTAGCAATGTCACAGCACTTACCTGCAATCTGCTCCTATGCTTTTTCTGGGTACTGGATTGCCCTAGTAGTTCAAGTATGGTAAGCCATGAACTCTGTAACGATTATGTTGGTTCGTGTTTATTTATACTTTTACCATGTAGACTCTTCTCTCTTCTCAGGTTAGTGGTATACGAGACACATTCTGGATTTTGGTTTTAACTACCATCAATAAATATTGTTATTCTTTCTGAATTTATTGTAAATATTGCTGATACATAAACATACACAGAATCAAGTTATAACGCTTCTTTAACACAAGAGGACATCTTTTACTCTCTCCTTGTTTCGTTGTTAAGCAGAAACAAAACTCCTTTTTCTTTACTGCTATCATAATATCTGTCTTGCCGTGCATTCATTCCAAGTCTGTGAGTAATGTCTCTTTTAGCAATGCCCATACGTATCAGTCTTTCCTCTCATTCTATCATTGTCGCGATTGTTGGTCACGTCTCCAGCCAAAACATTATTAACTCTTTTATTTAAACTTTTTTTTTTTTCTTTTTTTTTTTTTTTTACATTGGTATGAACACACGTCTTACAAATTTATTAATAACATAAATAAAACAATCCAGCAAAATAATCCACAAAAAAAGTAACAGTTAAATATATGCTTTAAGCTATTAAACAAATAAATTTCAAGTTAATAATAACATTACAAAATAAAAACCTTATATGTTATGGCTTGTGGCCTTAATATTGTCACAAATGCCCTTTGATAACAATTGTGTCTTTTTTGTTTGTTTTTTTTTTTTTTTAAACTCGTGCAATGGCCTCTCATGAAATTTTACAATGTTGTCATTGTCTATACATTTCACATTAAAAAAAAATTGCTATCAAATATCCCTCAGCATACGTACTTTTACAAAAAAGTGCATAATTCATAAATTAGACATTACTACTGCAAATGTTATTTTTATTTGTTTGTGTAGTGTAACTTTCGAGGAAACTTTTCTTCTTCATTCTGTCCTTTTTTCTATATTCTTCAGCTCATTCCTTTCATCTTCTTTTTTGGTTTCTATTCCATTATACTTCTTCAATATCTGTTTATGGTAACGTCCGACTGTTTTTCCTTTTGCGTCCACCAATTCAAAGGTATGATCTCCAAATATTTTGCAAATAATAAGCGGTCCACGATATAACAGTTCTAATCTGTGGTTTCTTTTCTGCGCTGCTTTCAAAAAGTTTCTTTCCTTAAGCAATACTGAAGGATTCCAACGGTGTCTGTGACATTTTACTCTTGCTTTTCTTCTTTCAGCTTTCTCTCTTATTCTTTTAAATGCAATGGTAGTCTTCTCCTCTGTTGTCAGTTCTTGGTCCACCGGTATTGTTTTCTGTAAGTTTGGTATTATAGGTTCAACTTTTATGTTTAGCATCAGCTCTAAGGGCTGGAATCCAGTAGTTAAGTTTATTGTCCTGTTATTCTTTGACATTCAGAAACCCAGCTCGTGTGATTCTTGTGACATAGAATGTGGAAATAGGTACTAATATCTTTTATGCATCGTTCACAGCGATTTCCTTGGAGAAAATAAGCTGACGAATTATATAGTTTTATATCTAGCTGATTCAATGTTTCCTTGAACATTTTGCTGTTATGTACACTAGCATTGTCTGATAGTATTGCGTCCATTTTACCATAATTTGGTATGTAATTATTTGTTATCTTACTCCATTATTTACTGGATTATGAACCCGACACAATGGATTTATGTAGGGAGAAGTACTAAGCTCTATTATATTATTTCTTAACATATCATCTATAATTTCCTGTGCCTGGCCTCTAATTGCATTCGGTATAGGTCTGCATTTATGGGTGTATGGTTTTATGTCTTTCACCTCAAAGTAGTGTGTATATTTATTACATCTCCCCAATGTTAGAAAATACTTGTGGGTATTTGTTTAGCAATTCTCGTAATTTATGCTTTTGTTCTGGGGTCAAGTAGAGTATTTCTTCTACCTTGGTGATTATTAGTTTTGCTATTTGCACATTTTCTTCTACACTATTCATACTCTTTAACTTTGATTGCCTACTATTTCCTTTTACTATTCCTATTTCTAGTTCTTCTTGACAACTACAACATATATTGTCGCATATACCCATACTAGTATTACTGTCATAACACTGCATATTTTCCCCTTCAACCTTGTGCATTTCTGTACTCATTACTAAATTTATCTCATCTAAGTAAATAACTTCTACAAAAATCTCTCTTTTTCCATATTTATTTCTTCATTACATCTATATTCTTCTATCAGTGCAATTTCTTCTATTAAGGGTACTGTTACTCTATTACCATCTTCCTCATGATACAGTAAATGCTTTTCGAAATCTAACTTGGCTTTCCAGAAATAAAGTAGGTCACACCCTAAGATTATAGTTCTTATTAAGTTTGGTATAACAAGAGCAATTATTTGTGTAGAAATACCTTCTATTTCCAAGTTAATGAATATTTAATACTTAACCCTTTCTTTACATTTACCTATACCTGCACTACAATATACTCCACAGAATGGTTAGTAATTTACATATTTTTGTTTTATTAATCTTTGAAACAATGTATTACTGCAGGCAGATGTACTCGCCCCGGTATGTAACATTGCTTCATAGATTTCATCCATAATTGTAATTTGAATCTCTGGTGGATTACTTAATTATGTCACATTTCCCTTCTGCTCTATTTTCTGCAAATTATTCAAAGTACTCCTTGTGGCATCGAATTCATATGTCACAAGATCTCTATCAGGAGCTACATAGTGTCTTAGTTGCAGTTTTCCTTTTGCGCACAACTGTGTTGCATGCTGTTTACTGGGTCATACATTGTACTTTGAATTTCATTGCTCCCAATTTGAGTTTCCATTTGTCGTTCTTGTCCATTAGGATTTGTGTGATTGAACCTTTGTTCCCTAGAATTTCATTCCAAAAGTTCCTCCTAGGTTGGTAATTCCATCGGAATCTACGGCCTCTCCTATTATCACAGTTATATTCTACAGGCAAATAATTTACCCCAGGATTATTACTTTCCCTACGATTATTTCCATCAGTTCTTTTGTTTCCATAGGTCAATGACCTTGGTAGGGTGTCATTGTATCTTTCCCTAGCATTATTTCTATTGTGGGGGAGATATGTCCTGACATTGCTTTGTCTGTTTCGTGGTGCCCCTCCCTCAGGAAAATTTTGTGTTTCCTGAGTCCTAGTTTGTGTTATTGTGTGATTACTATTGGTGCGCCTGTTTTGATTATTTCTATTAACATTAGTTTGAGTGTCCTCTTCATAATTATTGTTTCTTGGTGTATGCATGGTTTGTGTATCTGATGATGTTGAAAGTTCTATTACCTCGGCAGAACCTACCAGTCTAGCTACTACTAAATGATGTCTTATATTTTCTGGGAAGTGACAAGCTACTATACTGATTAGTTCTTGTTCTGACATGGGTGTATCTGTCAACTTGCACCTATTTGCTATTTGCATGAAATAGTCAGTCATGGATATCCCTTCCCTTGAGTCATACTTTCCAGTTGCTAGCTGTAATCTTATTTTATTCTGAACTGCTTGACTCCAGTAACGAGACAAAAATGTGGCACTTCTCTTTAGTGACTTTCGCACTGCCATCATTCTTAATTCTTTTGGTACCCATTTTATTCTGAAGTAATCCTCCAGTTCTCTGATATAATGCTTAGGGTTATCTCCAGATTCCTCCTCGAAAGTTGCGGGTGAGATTTCATTCTGTATGTGTGTAGTGTAACAGGTGTTTTGGTTTGTGTATGTGGGATGTATTATTCTATAGTTATCATTATTTAAATAGTCTTCAAACAATGTATTGGCAGCATTGCCATTGTTACCTTCACTTTGATAACTTGTTACAGAACAAGCATCGCATGCATTAGTATCATTAAACATATCATGATTCTTATTTAAATTCATATTTACACTTTTCAGTGGGTATGCTGACTGTAACACTATTACAACTTTGTTTAGGTTATTTACATTTTCTTCTAATCGCTTCTGACTAACATTTACATTTTCTTCTAATTGTTTTTGACTAGCATTTACATTTGTTTCTAATTGTTTCTGGCTAGCATTTACATTTTCTTTTAATTGTTTTTGACTAGCATTTAAATTTTCTTCTAACTTTTTCTGGTTTTCATTTATTTCTTTCAGTTGTGTTAGCGTCTCAGGCTTCATTTCCTTCTTACTTTCTACATTCTCTTCTCTAATTATTACAAATTCATTTATCACATCTACACTTAAATTCTTAAATTGTGAACGGACATCTTTTACAACATTTTTAATTTCATTGATAGCTTGGCTTTCTACCTGATATGTTATATTAATTTGTTGAGTTGGTTTTTTAACACTAGTGACTGTTACTAAATTCCTCCAAACATCAATTTCTACCTGCTCTTTAAATTCTAGGGTTTTTCTAGCCTGTTCATCTCTTACTTCCTTTATTACTACCGCCCACTGTTTAATTTCTTGCTCTAATCTAATTACCATTTTACCCTGATTTTCTAATTTATTTTGTTGCACATCTAATGAATTTTTCATGTCCTTAAATTGCCTACCCTGATTTTCGGCTAGCTCTCTTAAACTTCTATCATGTCTACCTGCTAATTCTTTCAGGTTTTCAGCTAACTTACTTTGGCTTATTACTAGCTTATTCAAACTTTGGTTGGTATTATCCGGTAATTCTCTCTGATTTTCTGCTAACTTACTCAAACTTTGGTTGGTATTATTGGCTAATTCTTTCTGATTTTCAGCTAACTTACTCTGGCTTTCTGCTAGCTTATTCAAACTTTGGTTGGTATTATCTGCTAATTCTTTCTGATTTTCAGCTAACTTACTCAAACTTTGGTTGGTATTAGAGTGCTACTATGTCTTTAATGTAACATTTTCAGCTATACTTGTGGGAGGCTTGCCCTTTTCCCTAACCTCACTATCCATATTATTAATGACGGTTTGTTTATCCATTGTTATGTCTTTTTTTCACACTCACTTTTCCAGATCTTAGTAACATATAATAATTTTGTAATATGAAATTGAGTTATTTACTTACTTGAAGACGTATACTAATATATCACCGTGAAACAACGAAACCTTCGTCCTTGGCATCTCTGGCGACGATCCTCATCTGTGTCAATCCTCATCGGCGTCGCGTTGATATTCTCCACGTCGTTGATCTTCTTCTGTAGCATCACGACGATTTCCTAAGGTAGTTTCTCTTCTTTGTCGTCTGTTTCGTAACTTCTGCGTCGTTTCTTTTTAATTAGCGTCTCTATTCAGGCCCCACGTTGGGCGCCATTTGTAACAATTATGTTGGTTCGTGTGTATTTTATTTTATTTGTTTTATACTTTTACCATTCTCTCTTCTCAGGTCAGTGGTATACGAGACACATTCTGGATTTTGGTTTTTAACTACCCTCAATAAATATTGTTATTCTTTCTGAATTTATTGTAAATATTGCTGATACATAAACATACACAGAATCAAGTTATAACACTTCTTTTACACAAGAGGACATCTTTTACTCCCTCCTTGTTTCGTTGCTAAGCAGAAACAAAACTCCTTTTTCTTTACAGCTATCATCAATAATATCTGTCTTGCCATGCGTTCATTCCAAGTCTGTGTGAAATGTCTCTTTTAGCAATGCCCATACGTACCAGTCTTTCCCTCTCTTTCTATCATTGTCGCGATTGTTGGTCACGTCTCTAGCCAACACATTATTAACTCTTTTATTTAAACTTTTTTTTTTTTTTTTTTTTTACATTGGAATGAACACACGTCTTACAAATTTATTAATAACACAAATAAAACAATCCAGCAAAACAATCCACAAAAAAGTAACAGTTAAATATATGCTTTAAGCTATTTAAACAAATAAATTTCAAGTTAATAATAACATAAAATAAAAACCTTATTTGTTACGGCTTGTGGCCTTAATATTGACACAACTCTTGCACGTTTTATTTTCCTCCTTTTGTGCTCATCCTCATTTTGCTGACATGATCACTTAACTACAACAAGCTTCCAACTAAACAGCGAATCAGGAATGATGTTGCAGGTGTAATATGCCATCCATTGTTGAAGCACATTGTTGGTGCAACAGGAGCACTTCCGTTATTGTTCATATCGAGCTTACTAAGGAGAAAAGAACTAAGTCACTGACGTAATTTCTTTCTCCTCCTGACGAAATCATAAGAAGTGAATTTTCTCCGCTAAGGAGCCATTACACATAATTCTTTTCAACACAGGTCCCCTAGGGGCCTAATACGGAAGGTATGGGTTTGGCGCATCTGGGGTCCCGAGCCAACCTTAAATCCCTTGAGTGGTGAGGGAGTCAGTAGGTCAAAATGCCCACCCACATGTAGGCTTTGCGTGGAGACCCATGTCGGTGGAAGAGAATATCTTGGTTGGTTGAGGGTTGCGTATCTGAGCCTGGGCCTTCTGTCTTTTCAGTGACTAGGGAAGGTACACAGCTTAATACAACTTGGGTTTCTGCTTCACCCAAATGGGAGGCTAGGGACTAGCCCACCCCTAGTCAATCGTCCAAGACTAGGTAATATACCGAACTCCAGGGTGAGTGGGACGGCGAGCCTGCTATATACCCTGTGTAGCCCTGTCGTCCCAGTGGGATGACCCCTTGTTGGGCTCCTTGGTGGGCGGGGTGCACCGGGGGATGAAAATTAAAATTTATTTTCATGACAAAATCCAAAAAAATCAATATGGTGCAGAGTTCAGAAAAAGAAGTAGTCGAGCGTTGTGGTCCTCGCTACTTGATTGTTAACAGAACAGAGGAAGGAAGAAAGTTCTCTAACGTAAGATCTTTGTAATTCAAAAGGGTCTGGATAACATTGCTGGTCCTGTACAAGCTCGTAATGGCACGCTCCTGGTAGAAGCAGAATCATCATCCCAGGCTGCGAAAATACTTAAGGCCAAAATGTTAGCCAGCTATCCAGTAAAGATCGACGTACAAAACCTAGAATTCTTCACGCGGTGTGATAAACACCCGCACATTGGACCGTTTGACCAGTGAGGAAATTCAAGATAATCTTGCTTCCAAAGGCGTCACATATGTGCATCGTGTTCAAAGAAAAGTAAATGGAGAATTTGTGCCTGCCCGTACCCTGTTTGTTACCTTTGATCGGGTAGATCTCCCACAAAGGATAATGGCAGGGTATGAATCCATTGAGATAAGACCGTATGTACCGAATCCGCTCAGGTGTTATAAATGCCAGCGTTTTGGCCATACCAGTGAATTCTGCAACGGCGAGTCTACCTGTGTCAACTGTGGTAAAATCTCGCATGATCTCATCAGCTCCAATGTGTGTTAACTGTAACGGTGAACATCCGTCAAGTTCCCGTAATTGTCCCCGTTTTGCAGAGGAAAAGACGGTCAAGGAGATTCAGGTTGAAGAGAAGGTGTCCTTCTTGGAAGCCCAGAAACTCTTGCGAATCCGCCAACCCTCTGTCCCGAAGTATGGTACCTATAGCTCAGTTGTAGCATAATCGGTACAAAGTCGGGAAATCACAACTCAAACCTGCGATATAATTGGGGCATCTATTCCAGAAAAGGTTCTCATAGTCACTTCCTGGGCCTTCGACTTCAACATCTAAATCAATATGAACATCTCCTACATCTGAAACTGTAAAAAGTGCTAAAGTTAAATCGCCGCCAAAGCAATCAACCTCAACCAACAAGACTGGCAAGCTAATGATATATACAGAACCAGAAAGAAAGTTCAAGAACACCTATGAGAGAATTGACTTCCTCAAGCAAAGCGTAAAGTCTATTCCCAAAATAATAAAGGGAAACAAGAGTCCACGGAGATAGGTACTCTTCTAGGATTCATCTCGGAAGGACTCAGGTCTGCGACATTCATCTTCGCCGGTCTCTATTTCCAATCAGTTCGAGGTACTCGAACCGAAATTTTCAATTAGAAAGGGGTCCTCCCAACTGGAGGAGGTGGAGGAAGGTGATACTGCCCTCACTACCAGAAGGACAGTGACAAAGAGGCAGGACCATCCTCCTGTAGAAGGTGTTAGCCCGACACCTAAAAAGAATAAACTGAACTGACCTCTGCAGCCTTCAAAATAGAAATAATCATAGTGTACAACTTATCTCATAAAGAACATGGATACTCTACAATGGAACATACGTGGAATAAGAACACATCGACCTGAGCTTGAACTGTTGCTTAACTAGAACGATCCTTTGGTCATATGTTTGCAAGAGACTAAGCTCCGTCCACAAGACAGCTTCAAAATCAAATGGTACACCTGTAAGGTGTGATCATCACCGGAAGAGGGTGTGCCTGCACGCGGAGGCACTATGATACTCATCAGAGATGATATATTCGCGAAATCAGTATCATTAAGGCAGACATCCAGTCAGTGGCTGTAAAGATTAAACTGCCACATACCAGATTCACCATTTGTAATGTGTACCTTCTTCCGAGTGATGACCTCTCGCTCACTGATTTAGGGGATCTAGTTTTTCAACTACCAACACCTTTTCTTTTGGTAGGTGATGTAAGTGCCCACCATCCAATTTGGGGCTCACCTCGGACTTGTGCGAGAGGTAAGTTAATTGCCGATTTCTTGAATAATTATAACCTAATTCTCCTGAACACCGGAGAACCTACATTTCTTTCTCATGTTTTCAACAGTTTTACCTGAATTTAGCATCTTCCTTACAGTGGAATATCATCTCTGATTTACATTCTAGTGACCACTTTCCATGTCTTATTAGTCTCTTGCCACAAGATACATGTTCTACTTGTTTACCTAGATGGTGTATAGATCAAGCCAAATGGAACCTTTACTCCCGGTTGGCTGTTTTTTACTACAACGAGCACCACACGAAAAATATTCTTGGTGCTGAACAGTCTATTCCACGGTCGACGACTCAAACCTGTCGTCGATTTTCGGTACCTTGGTGAATGGATGAATGCCGGTATGCCATTCGTGCTCACAGGCGTGCTCTCAGGACCAACATCGCCCAACACTGGATAACGTGGTTGAGTATAAAAAGAATCATACCAAATCTAGGCAGGTTATTAAGGATAGCAAAAAGAAATCATGGAGCAAGTTTGTAGCGTCATTCAATTGACGTACACCTTCCTCTATTGTATGGGATAAGTTAAGGTGCGTGGACGGGGAAAACGACTCATACGCCAATCGCCGGGCTTAAAACAGCTGTAGGAGATGTTATTGATAAGTTTGACATGGCCAACACTTTTGGCAGTGATTTCGCTCAAGTGTCTAGCTCAGAGAATTATTCGCCTGAGTTTCTTCCTGTAAAGGGTCAGGTGGAATCTCAAGGTTTCAACTTTCAGTCTAAAAATCTTGAAGATTACAATAATGGTCTTTTCACCATGAGGCAGTTAGACCATCCACTATCATCTTCACGAAACTCTGCAACAGGTCCTGATGGAATACACATCAACATGGTGGCGAGAGACCACTATCGTAACTATTTTGAAAGCTGGAAAGGACCGTTTTCTTCCATCCAGCCTCCGTCTAATGTCCCTCATCAGTTGCATTTGCAAGGTGATGGAACGCATGATCAATGGGCGGTTGATATGGTGACTGGAAACTCACAACCTACTGACCAACACCCAGTGCGGCTTTCGATGACGTCGTTCAGCAGCTGACCACCTTGTCTCGATTTTGACGCAGATAATGAATGGATTCATAAAGAGCTGTCAAACCGTTGGGGTGTTCTTTGATCTCAAAAAGGCTTATGATATGTGTTGGCGTGCAGGAATAATACGTTCCCTATACAACTGGAACATACGTGGATGCCTTCCGTTATTCATTCAGGAGTTTATGAGGGACCATGTTTTCCGAGTAAGGGTCAGCTTGGTTTTATCAAATATTTTTGTTCAAGAGAATGGAGTGCCACAGAGATCGGTACTAAGCGCTGTTTGCTATAGCAATTAATTCTATCTCAAAATGTTTCCCAGGAGTATCGTACCATCTATTATACTTCTCAGCGCACACCTTTTTTGGAACGCTATCTTCAGCGGTGTTTAGACAACCTTTCAGATTAGAGCTCTAAAAACGGCTTTCGCTCCCCCACTGAGAAGTCACTCTGCGTGAACTTCTGGCACCGCAGGAGGCGATTACCACCTTTGCTGTGGTTTGGTACAGTTTTACTACCATTTGCGAATGAGACGAGGATTCCTTGGATTGATATTCGATAGAAAACTATGTTGGTCACCACATATAGCACAGCTGAAAATGCGCTGTAACCATTCTCTGAATATTTTACGGATACTAAGTGGCAAATTTTGGGGAGCTGATCGGACAGTCTTTCTGCGACTTTATCCGCACTGATCCAAGCCAAGTTAGATTACGGATGCATAGTTTATTCTTCGGCAAGACCATCTGTGCTGAGATGATTAGACACTGTCCATAATCAGGGTATTCGTGTGGCTGATGGAGCTTTTCCAACCAGTCCAGTAGCCAGCCATTATGCTGAATCGGCAGAATCCCCTCTGCAGTGTAGGTGTGATTCCCTCTTAACAAATTATGGCTGTGGACTAAAGTGCATGCCTTCGCATCCAACTTTCACTCCTTTTTTAACACCGAGCTGGACGACACTATAGAAATATCTCAATTAGTGCACGGCCTCCAGGTGTTTGCTTCCGAGAGCTTCTTCATAAGCACGATATCGTAATGCCTAGAATGTTTCTCAAGGGGGAAAGGGTGCACCCACCTTGGTTACGTACAACATCCCACGTAAACCTCGGGATGGCGGCATTTCGAAAGTCTGCAATGCCTTTTTCTAGTATCCGTAGATGTTTTTTAGAATTTTTGTCAAACTACAATGACCGAACTTGTATATATACTGACGGAAGTAAGTGCACCATTGGTGTTGGGTGTGCCTTTTTAATGATACTGAACAATATACATTCGGTTTTCATAGTGGCACATTCTATTTATAGTACGGAACTATATGCAATATACTGAGCCATTCTGAACGTTGGCCGTCGAAATTTGAGGGACTGCCTTATATTGAGTGACCCCGTGAGTGCACTTCAGAGCCTTAGTGAGCTGTACAACTACCATCCTATCGTGCAGCATATCCAGGATGCCCTCCACGCTTTGTGTGCTTCTGGGGTTAATGTGGAGTGTGCATGGATTCCTAGTCACATCGGCTGGCCAGGGAATAACTGGCAGATTTTGCAGCAAAGAAGGCAACCACCAAACCCAGTACAAAAATTTCTTGTGTAACATCGGAAGACTTTAAGCTTGTTGTGCACAGGGTGATACTTCATGCTGGCACAAAGAGTGGTCAGCTCTCCGCAGAAACAAACTTAGAGTAGTGAAGGACCTTCCAACAAACTGGGTAACTTCTTGTCATCAATCTCGACTTGTACTAAGACTTAAAGATAATTTTCTTTATTTATAACTTTGAAGGATATTAGTTTTTTTAACTTAAAATCTTTAATATATCAATAAAATTAAAGTGCTGACTAATAATTTTAAATCCCTTCTAGAAATTTCAAAATGCACAAATTTACATATAGATTGGAGGAAGGAATTTTGGCTCGTTTGTGTATTGGCCACTGTAATTTTACAGATAGCTTCCTTCTTAAGAGTAAATCTGCTCCTGCATGTCCGCTATGTGGAGAGGATTTGTCTGTCCGTCATGTGTTGCTAGAGTGTGTTAATCTAGCTCATATTCAGGAATCACTGCAACTGCCGGTCAGCTTTACAGAAGTTCTGGCAGATGATAATCAAGCAGTAGCTAAGATTTTAAATTTTTTTTTTAAAGATAACCCTCAAATTATAGTTTTAGTTGTTTTACCCTTGTTTTTGTATTAGTTTTGATTTTTTTTTTTTTTTTTAATCACCAATCTGTAGCCTTTTCCATGATTACTTTTATACATTGATTTTTTAGGTTTATCTTTAGTTCTTATTTATAATGTTTCTTATTGAGCTTTATCTCTGGCTTTTGCCATGATTTGTTTGATAAGGGTGCTGATGACCTTGTAGTTGAGTGCCCTTAAACACTAACTATCATCATTTTTCAACACAGGATGATGAATTTAGGCCGAATTATAGCAGATGTACCAAAAAATTAAACTGTGAAAAAAATGATTTAGCTCCTTTCTCCACCGGCCGATTCAATTACTGTTCGGTTGAGCTGACCAAAACAAAGACCAGGTAAAGGAAAGGAACAATTGGACAGTGATGTACAATTGGTTACTTTTGCTTGCACTACTTCATTAAATCTCTACAAATCTTATCCGCTGCCTTCCCAGACTATTCTCCCTTCTGCTGCATTTTTGTTTTGATTAGAATCAAAGTCTTATATGAGGGTTCTTAAAAAAAGACAGGCACTGAATGTTTTTCCTTCTGTTAATTGGCAGTTTGTTACATTCCTATAACAAGATGGCAGATAGATGTAAATCGACATAATAATAGATGCCAGGTATGACATTCCTGGCTGGGGTGAGTAATTTTTCTTTAACTAGAATTATTCCATATCCCCTCATAGAGTCTGGAAGTATGTATGTGAATGTGTGTGTGTGTTTGATGAAAATAAAATGATTTAAACCCAACAAAAGTTGTTTCTAATGCTAAGCCCCCAATATGACCTTAGATGTTAAAGGGGGCATAAATTAAACAATTAAAATAAATACATATATAATAATAATAATAATAAATAATGATGATAGACCTGTATACTTAGTTGAAACACAGCAGCAAGGTCAGTTTTAGAATTATCAATAAAATAGGCTATAATATTTTGTCCATACTTTCGCTGCCAAATTATGGTAACCCTAGGTATATCATATGAAAACTGAATAAAGGTATATCTATATTATGAGGCAGGTTAGGAAAACAATGGGTGAGGGTACAGTTAAACAGGATTCTTGTGCATTTATATACCTGCACATAAAATATGGGTGGTTGGGGAATAGCATAGCAGCAGAAATGAAACAAATCTTTAAACTTCAAAAAAATGAAATTAGAACAATACAAATGTAGATAGAAGATACAGTTGCAGGAATATATTTAAAGTTTAAATATCTTAACTGTCCCGTAATTGCAACATCATACAATAAAAGTTAAGTATCGTATCCAAAGCATTCTAGATGTAGACAAATATTACCAATTTAATAAATAGCAAAGTATTACTTAATTGTAGTTTAAGTGGTGTAAATTAATAACATTGCCCAAATTTTACTGGCAAAAGATGGTTTCTAGTTGATCAATTTGAGATAAGGAACCAATGGTCTATGAGGTGAAGTTACCAAGTTAATGCATATTCAAAGTAAATAGAAATTGGGACCAATAAATCATAATCAGAAAGAGATACATACACAGTCTGCATTTGAAATGAAACTTGAGCATACATTTAGTAAAGCCTATCATTTATCTGTGAAGAAGCATTTCTAAATTATAACATCACCAAAATTGCTTAAATTGCAGACCTAATATGGGGCTGCATGCCACTGCAATGGATAACAGCTAAAGAAACATATGGAAATTCTGATAGTTGTACTTTGGATGCGTGGTTAGGCAGAATGACTGTGAAGCTGGATAAACCTGAAGAAAAAAGTTCAAACCTGGATATGGGCAAACTTTTTTTTCATTAGTTCTTTTCCATCTTGTGAGCAATATTATACGTTAATGTCACAAACTACCCTTATCATTTACAATGTATAGAATATTGCTTACTGTTGGTTCTTGTTACATCTGATGGCTAAGGCTGTAGGGTTGTGTATTCACATTGCCCTGAAATTGTCGAGTGGCAATCAGCAATATTGCAAATCACTATTGACTCCCCAAAAGAGGCACTGAGCACCTATATGGTAACTTGATGAATGCCTAATGCTGACTTTGATACCTGTGGCAGACCACCATACATAATTGTTTCTTACTTAAGTGTTTGGTAATAAAGTCTCCCACATCTCATTTCTTATATACCTTCCGTACATAGCACTACATTGAAACAGTTCAATACCCAGGGAACATGGAACTTTGCTGAACTCATTGACATGCTCCTAGAGTATGGCAAAGTAGGATGTCAATCTACAATAGCTGTATACATTTACGGCATGTATATTGGCATTTGTGAGAACAGTTCTGTGGTACTGATTAAAGCAAATTGTGCTGCAAGATGTACCCATCACACTTCAGAATTTAAAGAAAATGTATTGCATAGACTGCAAGAGGAACCATCAACCAGCACTCATGCTGTTGCATGTGCAATGACCACCAATCACATAAGTGTATGGCAAGTCTTGCACAAGCAGCAACTCTACCCCTTCCATCAACGAAAGGTGCAAGTCTTAACTCTGAAGGATTGTAATTTATGTCTGCAGTTTTGTGAGTGAGCCTTAAGGCAGTCATCAGGTTTCTTTTATTTTTGGTGCTGTTCACCGATGAGGCCACGTTTACCAGGGGTAAAGCATCTTATACCGATTCGTAATTAAAAGAATAGTCACATATAGTCACACGAAAACCCTTATACCACTATTCAGAAGAGCCACCAACAGTAGTGTATGGTGAACACATGGGCTGGCATTGTTTCTGACCATGTCATTGGGCCATACCTTCTTCCTCTTTGACTGCATGGCAACACTTATAAAACATTTCTGAAGTACGTGTTGCCAGCCCTGTTGGAAGAAGTGCATTAATGCACTTGATGTTCGGGCTCAACTGTATTTCCAACATGATGGAGCTCCTGCACATCATGCAATAAATGTATAGGAGCATCTTAATAGTCTTCCCAACTTGCTGGATCAGAAGAGGCAGTCCTTTTATGCCCTGGCCACCTCATTTGCCAGATCTCAACCCCATCAACATTGTACTTTCTCTACATGTACTATGTACATGGTGTATAGAGAAGGTATTGTATTCCACCCAAAAATTCGATATTGAGATTTTACTGGAAATATATGTTTTGAGACCCCCTAATACTAAAAAAGCATTTTTAGAAAAATGCCCATGTGTGTGCCAGTCTGTCAGTGTGTGTAGGTGTGGGTGGGTGCGTGCGTGGCTGTAGACAGTATAGCTCAAAAACAAAAAGTCCATTAAAATATCAAACATACAAAGGTTTTCAAGTTAATCCCCCCCTCCCAGCTACCCTTTACATGGAAACATTATGATTCCATCAAAAATTGCTCTAACGATTTTGATTAAAATATTGTATATTAGAGATATTTACATGACAAATAAAATGCATATGTTACATTTTCTGGGATTAGCCTCTGAAAAAAAAAATTGTGTGTTATTTATGGATGCTCTTTAACTACTGTGGTTCTCAATTCTAAATTGGGCATGAAAGACTGCTTAGTTTTGCTCAGAGGCCTCTCTATTCAAGCTTGAGGTTCTTTTACAGGCCATAAAAATATGACACGGGACCAATGGCTTTACTTCCCTTCCAATAGATGCTAAGCTAAGGGTTTTTACACCCTTCATCATCCTTCGCAGGGTTTGAATCCGCGACTTTTTGGTATATGAAGTTAGCATGGTAACCATTATACCACGGATTAGCCTCTGAAGGCATCTTTATTCTGAATGAATTTTGTGGATATTTGTAAAGCTGGTAAATCATAAGACAGGCAAAACCTTATTTAAGAAAAAATGTAAAGCTTGTTAAAACACACAATTTATGAATATATACATTTTTTTTTTTTTCGTGGAGTTGACTGAATTTTCAGATATTCTTTGTTATTGGTTTCAGTCATAAAATACATATACTTTTCTCATACAGGAATTTTGTCAACTCCTGCCCATGCAAGCAAAGGAACTCAATCACATAGCATCCAGATTTTAAAACATTTGACTATTGCTTTAGCCTATGGTACTCCCTTATTTCCCTTCTACTTGGAAGGAAGCAAGTAATAAGACCATTTCTGCTAATGTGTATTTCGATTAGCATAAAGTAGATAGAAGCTTTTTAACAATATTTTGTTAGAGAGATGTAGAGAAAGTCATGTGAATGGAACACATCAGATTTTTTTTCTTGGGTCATCTTCAGACTATGGTGTATTCATCACTTATAGATTCTGAAGAGACGTTGGTTGCCTGTATTATTGCAGCCAGTGATGAGACTCGCAATGCAATAGGAATACTCAATAGGGTTCAGGAATCATTTCTACATTGATGTTGCCTATGTATCGATGTTAGAGATTGCCATTTTGAAAAATTCCTTTCAAACTTGTGTCTACTCTAATTTGTTTGCTTGCTTTTGAACTATTTCTACCTATTATATTGCAATGTTTACATCAATGTAACTTATTTTTGCAATAACTCGGTAACATTTAGCTGTTTCAAGTACTTATCAATTATTTACATTTTTAAGTTGTTAGTTCAACTTGGACTAGTTTATTTAAATACATAGTAGGTTTCCAATATGTACCTTCTATTTAGGTAAGTTTCCAATATTTAGGTCTGAAAAATGTAAATGATAGTTAAAAGAATTTGAAATGAAAGGCTTCAGCATTGATTAAATGAAAAATTATAGCACAACACAATGTTTCCTGCAAATTACATTCAACTGAGTAAAGAAAGAAAAAAGAAAAAAAAAAAAAAAACTTTATAGTCATGGGGATTCGAACCTGCAATTTTAATGCAGTGCACTTCTGCATTTTCATACTTTAGCTATTATACTAAATACACAGGCTCCAAAGCTAAATATATCTAAAAATAATAATATACACAAATATATTTTGAGGAGCAATGAAGACTAATACAGAACAGACTTAGAAGGACATTAAATAATGTGGAATTGGAAAGCATGAGAAAAGAACTATATAACAATTACCAAAAGATATAAAAGAAATTGGTAATACTAAAGTTGCTATAAACACGATTAAAAAAATCTGATGTGTTCCATTCACATAACTTTCTTTAGCTGTTCCAAATATAAACTATTCTTACAAAAGATTATTCCTTTATCTACATCATACTAACATCATAAGCATATTAATACCTTGCTTCCTTTTGAGTAAAAGGTAAATAAGGAAATATATTAGCCTAAAGTGATAGTCAAATCCTTAAAAGCTTGTCGCTATGTGAAACAATTGAGGTTTAGTTCACTTTGTATGGTCCTGTTTGAGAAAAGTATAAATATTTTAAAGCTGGTAGAGTGTTGAATTACAAACTTTAAATGACCCATGGGTTTACGTGGAAGCAGTAACATCACATTTGGAAGACATTAACATGGAATGCAGAGTGACAAGTCTTACAGAGGCTGCAATTTCTCCTTTTCTGCATGCAACATAATACTACAGCATCAGCATAGTAAATGTTAATGCTTAGCTGTAATTGTGAATGAAGCTTTATGTTGTTCTACCTTATTGACAGGTCATCAAGGAATGGTTCCACCACCTACAGGAGTACCACCACCAAATCAGTCTCTCCCTCCACATTCATATGCAGGAGGTGGACAGCAAATCTATGTAACCACACAACACCCACCACCGACTTCAGGAACACAGCTTATGCCACCACAGCCTGTACCTGTACCCACACAGCAACCTGGACCAGAGCAAGTACCTCCACCACAGCCTGTCCCATTACCACAACAGCAGCCCCCAACTCAGCAGCAACCACCACCACAACAGCAACAACAGCAACAGTTGGGTAGTATGTCTGCTCCACAGCCTCTGCAAGGCTTCCTTCCTGGACCACAACCAGTCGCTATTTCTTATCCCTACCAGGTAAGTGTAACTAATTCACCTACACTGTGGCATCCAAAATTCTGTTTAAGCAAAGTTTTGTTATGACCATAGAATTAAAGGGGGATATGTCTGTGGCATTTAGTCAGAACATGGTAACTCCAAAATTGGCCTTTTTGTGCTAAGACCATAGTGATATAAAAGAAATAATCCTCTATCATTTGGTGAAGCCCTGATATGTCAGAAACAATCCTCTATCAATAGAAAATTGTTTCCTTTATATCACTACTGTCTTAGCACAAAAAGGCCAATTTTGGAACTTTCATATTTTGACCAAATGTCACAGATATGAGTGTTATGTTATGAATAAAGTTTCAAGCAAACATGTCTAACAGTGAAGAACACATTATAAAGTTTCCATGCTTAGAACCGTGTTTGCATCTAAAATAAATATTGAAGATGAGACGGTTCTCTGTCTCGATGGTCCCACGGGTCGGCTGCAGGCTGGCGTCGTCTTCCCAGTCTTAACTATTTGTTAATGGAATGGAGTTTAGGTTGTATGGGTTCTCTTTTTTGGGTCTCAGGGTGAGGATAGAAGGCAGCGGTTTTGGTGGTAATGTTGGTCGGTGAAGAAAACAAACACTTTTACGCGAATAATTCACTTTACTCTCGCGTGTTGCATAATTTTATCAGTAAGCACACATGGGTGGCTGAAATATCTAAATTCCCACAATTATTGTATTTGAGCTCTAGTTTACATCATGTGTGACACCTCGCAAACACAACTTAAAGGCACGCTACATTGAAAGTGCATCTCCTAATGCCGTCATCCTTAATGTCCGTCTGCTTCTTATGGCGGCAGTTTCCAGAGTGCTGTCTGGGATGGAAACAATGCTAACCCCTCCACTGGAGTGGTTGCTGTGGCTCCATTGGCCAGCATGTCAATATGTCACACACACGTGACCTAATCTCAACATGGGATTGGTGCTCCATGACAACATAGCTGTCATGGCTGCTTCCTTACACTTTTACATTTCGAATCAAATATGGCTTGGAATTTGGATATGCACCCAAACACGTGCTTTTACTCTTATTATATACACAAAAAAATACATCATACAAATAAATGAAATACACACATTCATACAAATGAATGGAAATGACAAAATATGCGCATTAGAATTCGTGGTAAATACATAAACTCCAAATCAAGCAAGACTAGGGGTAAATACATATATACACCGGCGATAACTGCCTCAAAGGAGATAGTGCATGCGTTACATGTGCACACATGCCAGGTACTATCTTTCACAAAAGTAAATACTCACGTAATTCTCAAGCATTCTTGCATAGGTGGTATGAGAATAAAATTTGTTGTATGCTTCCCTTCCCTTTGTGTTCAAGAGGGCATGGCAGCCATCCACACACCTCGCAATTTTAATGAAAAAATATTGCAAATTCAACTCCAATATACTTGCACAAATTTGTGTTGTTATTGTGTTTCGATTAAGTAATGGACTTGAAGTTAAAATACTCCTAGTATTGGGTGCTTTGCTTACAAATATAAGTTTAATCAGTGGCAATTGTGCCTGCAACTACAATAGCTGAAGTGGTTAAGCATGCTTCTGCTGATTAACAGATTAGTAAGGAGGTGGAATTAATCCTGTGTAGCGCCTGCCTTAATTTTTAATTTTTTTATTTTTTATGAAAATATTTATTTTCGTGACCTTAACGAAATATAAATTTGATAGATTAAAGGAATCTCTTTCTGTTAAAACTCCTCCACAGAGCAGCAAATTACATGGCAGTTTTATTTTGCATAGTGTTATAGTATTTGCCACTATATTTGGAATGCTGCAATTAGATTGAAATTTTACATTAAATACTTTGTAAAATGTAAATTGCAAATGATGCAAATAAAACCGGGGAATATGCCTACTTCAACTGACAAACATTCCTCTCAAAATCAATAGTTACGTTTAAACACCCACATTCAAAGGCATCTGTCTATAATTCTCTAAAACTATTATCAGGTTAAAGGATTTATTTTGGACATGTATTGTTAATGCTTATATTAGCTTACAATGGATATAAGAAAGCATTTATATCTCCTTCATGATGGAATGTGTCGCTAGATAAGAAGGAAATTAAAATGTTACAGGCACAAAAACTAAAATAATTTCTTTAGAAATGTTGATTGAACTCAACATTATTACATTCCTTTATAGTTAATTATGCAGTAATGTGATATAAATACAATGATATATAAAAATAGGACTCAAAAGTATCAAAAGCAAATGAATTTAATAGCAAAAAATGGTATTTATGGTATAATAAACACAGCACAGCAATCTTACATCTAGCAGCATAGCATTGCCATCTAGTTTATTTCCAGCACTAGGTATACAATGTTGCCATGTCCCCATTAGCTGGCTGTCTAGAAATGTGCCAAGGTTGCTGTGTTGTTATCCATGAATTAAAAACTGCCAGTAAGTAATAGTTCAATCCTCACCTCCCGCATGCTTATTTTCTGAAACAGAACATCAACAAACATTGTTAGTTACTTGAGATTATCTATTGTCATCAAGAATGGAGAATCAGGATAAAGGCACATTTCTAGACAGCCAGCTAATGGGGACATGCCGAAATTGTTTACCTAGTGCTGGAAATAAACTAGATGGCAATGCTGCTAGGTGTAAGATTGCTTCACATTCAAGCAACCCACAACTGTATTGTGCTATGTTTAAAGGTAAATATTGATTTTGAGAGGAATGTTTGTCAGTTAAAGTAGGCATATATCCCCGGTTTAATTTGCAGCATTTGCAATTTATATTTTATAAAGCATTTAGTTGTAAAATTTCAATCTAATTGCAGCATTCAAAATACAGCGGCAAATATTATAACACTATGCAAAATAAAACTGCCATGTAATTTTCTGCTCAATGGAGGAGTTTTATCAGAAAGAGATTCCTTTAATCAATCAAATTTATATTTTGTACAGGTCATGAAAATAAATATTTTCATAAAAAATAAATAAATAAATTAAAAATTAAGGCAGGCGCTACACAGGATTAATTCCACCTCCTTACTAATCTGTTAATCAGCAGAAGCATGCTTAACCACTTCAGCTATTGTAGTTGCAGGCACAATTGTCACTAATTAAACTTATATTTGTAAGCAAAGCACCCAATACTAGGAGTATTTTAACTTCAGGTCCATTACTTAATCGAAACACAATAACAACACATTTTCTGCAAGTGTATTGGAGTTGAATTTTCAATAATTTCCCATTAGTTTGCAATCATTGCTGAAATATTGGTTTCCAAAACTGTGAGGTTGCAGATGGCTGCCATGCCCTCTTGAACACAAAGGGCAGGGAAGCTTATGGCAGATTTTATTCTCACACCACCTATGCAAGAATACCTGAGAATTAGGTGACCCATCGCACGGGTATTTACGTTTGTGAAAGAAAGTACATAATTCATGTTTAGAAAAAGGTCAGAGAGAAAAAGAGGAGGGGGCATTGAATTTATGAATTGAAGTTATAAGCACTCACTCACTTGTAATGAATGCTTGCAATTCATAGATGGCACTCAAAAGGTGTATGATCTGTGAACCTTGCAAACATAGAAGACATGGCAACATGCAAAGATCTATGATATCATTTCCATCCTAACATTCCATTGGTCATTTGAGAACGATGTCATGTTGGCTGCTACAAAGTTTGCTATGTGCCAAAGTTTGTTTGGTTGCTGCTGTAGAAGTCATGCATGTGGGATTTCGAAGAGCATTACAGGTTAAAGCTCCTAGAATAAAAGATACTTAACAGTAAGAACTAATGTAGAAAACAATAATTTTACATCAATTAATGATAAAGCTTATGTTAAAAATACAGCTTGCTTTTCACAAAGAAAAGTTATATGAATGATAAACTTCATCTAAAACACATGCAACATTCTCACTTTATATAGCAAGGCTGCTGCAAAAGCATAAAAGAGAATCATAATGATAAAGAACACAATTGATAGCAAAGTGTAATTGAGGTTTTATTTTTATTTAAAATATGTGAAAATAAAACAAACTGCAGTTGTTTGTGACTAATGGTTAGGCTTTAATATAAAGGAGGAAATATCATTGCATACTATTAAAAGTATAAAATAATGATGAAATGAGGTTGTATTATATTTTGTACCAATTCATTCTCATAAAAGTTGACAAGTTTTAGCTGTTGATTCTTGGTTAATACTCGAGGGGCATTGAGCTTTAACACTTTCATGTTTATTATAAAAATTATATATAACATTTATGTGAATAAATGAAAAAATAAAAATCTTATGTGATACCCTCACACAACTTTTTCTAGCTGTTCTACAAACAACTTCTCACAAAGGATTTTTTTTTTTCTACTCCATGCTGATTGAGATAAGCATTTGCTTCTCTTGTTTTAGTTATTTAATTCCCTATAACCAGAGGGGAGCTAAAGGAATACATCATGCTAAAGCGATAGTCAAATGTTTTAAATGCTGTCACTATGTGATGGCATGGAAATTTGCTTCTTTGCTTCTTTGATTACCTTTAAATTTATTAATTTTGAAGAGAGATTATGTATTAATTTGATTTTAAATTTACTTAAGTAGTTTAATAAAAATTGTGATTTGTGGTGTCATAGAAGACATTTTGAGAAAATGAAAATTTTCGACATTTTTTCAATGTAAAGGGTAGTTTGGAATGAAGGGATTTTCTTGAAAAGCTTGTGTTGCATCCTTGGGAGATACTAAACTTAAATACCAAAACAATTAACTTGCCTCTTACTTAATTTCAGCTAAATAAGGATACTCATATATCTTATTGGTATAAAAATTGACACATTTCCCATAAAAAAAACACACACGCACACGCACCGGCACCCACACGCTCAGGACAAAATGAATATCTCTTTCACTGCCCTTTGTAAAATTGCATAATCTTTACATGAAAGAGGCATTAGGTACTGTTTTGTATTTAAATGGAGTGCAACAATTTGCATCTTGAAATTCCTGATAAAAATTCCAAAAAAATGTCATTAATAATGTTATGATGCAAAACCGCAAGTAGAAGCAGGTAGCAATCAGCTTCAGTAATAGTAAACTTAATGACAGAGTAGAAATCTCATCTGATATATTCACATAACTTTCTCTACACATTTTCAACAAAATATTCTTTAAACTATTTATTCTTCCATATATTAAATATTAAGTTTGGTATTGATTTTTGATAAAATTGAGTCGCTTATAAAATTTTACAGTTTTAACTTCATTTCTGAGTAATTTGGGAAAGGTACCCTGAAACCAATCCTTCCAAATTTTTCAGAAGTGGAGTTAATAGTGCAACAGAGGTGACTCAACTTTATCAACATCCAGTACAATTGCACTTCTCTGTCTAAGGAGGAAAATAACCAACGATGACTTCCCATTTGAGAATAGTATAAATATCGGAAAGTTCAAATCAATAACAAGGAAATAGTTAACTTAACAATAAATGTGGTTTACCAGTTAAACAAGGGTCATTCAGAAAGAAAAGGACATTGGTGGTTATTACAAGAAATTTCAAGGCATACATTCCATTTGTCATGAAAATATTTTTAAACACATGGTATAAATCAAATATTAATTGAGCCATTTTATGAAAATCAAACATTTTAAAAAATGTTACATGTGAACAGTAGTTTGGAATGGGGATATCACATATTTGGAAGATGCAGAACTGCCTTTTGGATTGTTTGTTTTGCAGTTCAAAGGCACACTCAGACAAATGAAATAGATGGACCTGTTTGTAAAAATGTATAGTAGGTGTTGTGTTCCACCCAAAAATTTGATATCAAGATTTCACAGGAAATACATGTTTTGAGTCCCCTTACAATAATAATTATTATTATTATTATTATTATTATTATTATTATTATTTTAATAGAAGGTTCAAGTTTATCTGCCAACAGCATAGTTAAAAAATAAAGCTGGATAAGTACAGAATTTTGCATTTATGTTTAGTATCTTGAAACATGGAATATTTTTGAAATATTTTATTTTTTAAAAATTGGCTGTAATGATTTTTATTAAAATACCCTATATTAAAGATATTTGCCTGACAAATCAAATGATATTTGAAGTTACTGGGAAAGACCTGTGAAGCCCTCTTCATTTGGAAGGAGTCTAGTACAATTGGTAAATATATGTGTATTAATTTGTTGAGTTGGTTTTTTAACACTACGTCACTTACATTATAAATATATGCACAAAAAATGTAGATCTCTTTAAAAACACAATGTCAAATAACTTTTTTTGGCATAAGCCATTTCGAAGATAATTATTAATGTTTTGATTTGTTCAAGCTTCGTCATTGTTTTGAATCATACACTATCACATTTCTGTGCCACAGAATTGCAATCAAATGTATATGATAAAACCTTTTGCAGTGTAATATAGCATCTTTGATCACATCTGTAATTAGAAAAGAAAATGGCAGTCAGGTGCTGCACATGATCGATAGCCACAACCAAACTTCTCATTTCCTATTATGAATCATGAAACGTTGTACAATTCAAAACATAAAGATTATAAAAATAAAAGACTAGAAATATATAAAACCACAGTAGAAGCCATTAGTGGAGGATATACAGCAAATGATGTAGGGAAAAGGCTGAATGGATTGGGAAGGCAATATTTGGAACAATAAAACGAAAGTTATTATTACAACCATTATTTACTATTTTTGCTGCTGTCTTTGTTATTAATACATACAGTATTTATCATCTTGTTTAAGAAATTAATTTATTGAGGTTAAGTTTTTGGTTAGGTTATACAAAAACATTGCAAATGAATGTAATAGAAAGTTAAAGTAAATTTATTCATAAATATTAAAATTAATGATAGTACTTACAACCTAAACAGAACGAAATAGGAACCATTGCTATAGCTCATGCGATTAGCTTTAGGGTATCCTTTTTAAAACTGTGATAAAAGGATTTATGTAGTGTAAACCCAATAACCTAAATGTGATCACTTGTGATCAAAGATTGTGTCTCATTCTATGACACAGAAATGTGATAGTGTAATATAGGCCTTAATAAAAGTTAAATAACAGTTGTAGAAATCTGAAGATAAGTGAAGCATGTAGTAACTGTATATTAGGGCTCAGATTTATATACGAGGTGTGATCAAATAGTTTCGGAATGATGTAAATACTACACAACAGTTTGTGTTGTCAAATCTGCACTGTCACCCTCGAAGTAGTCTCCTTGGGAATTGATAAACTTGTCCCAGCACTTCTGCCACTGCTGGAAGCACCTCTGAAAGTACTCTTCTTTCAACATGTTCAGAGCCTTCTACAATTCACGATGGATGACATCAATGTCCTCAAAACAGTATCCTTGGATCTGCATTTTAAGTTGCGGGAGAAAAAAGTCTGCTGGTGCCAAATCTGGAGAACAGGCGGAATGGGGAATAATATTGATCCTATTTTTATCCAAAAATTGGTGAACAGAAAGGGCTTTGTGCGTGGGGCACATTGTTATGATGCAGTAATCAGTCACCACTCCTCCATTTCTCCGGCCGTTTGTGTCGCACATTCTCCCTTAATCTTTGCAGCACTTGTTGTAGAACACTTGATTCACTGTTTGACCCTGTGGCACAAATTCCTTATGTACAATGCCTTTTATGTCAAAAAACACTAGCATCATATACTTTACTTTGGATCAAACTTGTCAGGCCTTTTTCGGGCATGGAGATGAAGGACTCTTCCATTGTGAAGATTGTTGCTTTGTTTCTGGATTGTATCCATAAATCTATATTTCATCACCAGTAATAATTTTGTCCATAAACTGTGGGTCCTTTTGTAGCTGTTCTTTAAGATCTGTGCAGGCAATCACACAGCTTTCCTTTTGGTCATTTGAAAGCAGGCGGGGCACGAACTTGGCAGCAATTCTTCTCATGTCCAAATTGTCTTTCAAAATGCTCTGAGTACTTCCAAAGGAGAGACTTAATGAGTCAGAAAGTTCTCTGATTGTAATGTGCTTGTCATTTAAGATCATTTTCCTCACCTGATTGATATTTTCATCAGTTTTGCTGGAACAGAGTCACTCTGAACGATCTGCATCTTTAACTGATGTCGCACCACTTTTAAATTTCGAAAATCACTCAAATGCTTGAGTTTTGCCCATAACATCCTCCCCATAAGCTGTTCTTAACATTTCAAAGGATTCTGTTCCAGTTTTACCGAGTTCTTTGTAATCTGGCATTTTTGCTACACTGAAAAATCACAGCACATGCAAAACATATGTTCACTTCAGATAATCTTGTCACTGCATGGAAGTCACATAACCTCTCATTTTTATCTGGAAGGCACGCTGTGTGTACAGTCTGGTTAAGAATTAAAGAAATTTCAGCATCAGCATTGTTGTGAAGCAATTCAGAAACTTTTTGATCACACCTCGTATATTAAAAACACCTAAAATATACATGCAAATGTGCACGAAAATGTCCAAAATATGCATTGAGATATGCATTTAAAATGTCCAAAATATGCAAAAATTTCAAGAAAATGAACATAAAATCATGAAATTTTATTCACTCACTATATACTTACATTCAAATATTGCAAAAAATAGCATCACAATAGGCAACTAGTAGTCTTTCGATGCTTTCTGAAGAGAAGCTTTGTCTATTATCTGTCAAAATGGGTTTGTATGCAGAGAATGATCTTTCTACATCAACTTACATGATTGGACAGTATTTATACAATGTTGCCGAAGCTTCGGAGCATTCATTTGGCAAAGAAAAATAAATGTAAATTGCATGTTATTTATGGGCGCTCTTTATCTGCTGTGGTTCTCAGCATCCCATTCTATACTGGGTGTGAAAGACCACTTAATTTTGCTTGGAGGCCTTTCTATCAGGCTTGAGGTTCTTTTACTTGCCATAAATCTACGCCCAACGACTTTACTTCCATTCCGAAGGAAGCCATGCTAAGGACTTTTACACCCTAAAAATCCATTGTCCTCCACCAGGTTTGAACCCACGACCTTGGGTATATGAAGTTAGCATGGTAACCATTACATCATGGAGGATTTGGCAAAGAAACCTTAATTCCACACAAGTACTGGCTAATTGATTGAATCTTCTGTAGTGTAGGGTTCGAGTTCAACACACTTTCTAACTTCTGCTTAATACTATCTCCAATTTTGGCTGGAGTGGAATAGAGGGAACAACCTTTCTGGACAAGACTGAGTGAATCATGGAGGGGTGTACCACACAATTCTAGGCCTTTTGTAAGTTTTTAGAAAAATGTGCATGGATGAAATTCACATCTTGATAAATCGTATCAATTTCAAATGCAAGTTTTGCATCACGGACACATGCATTATCATCTTCAAGTTTTGCAACCACTTCTTTCTCTTCATGCAAATGTTCCTGGTAAAACAAAACTGCAGATAACCATGTCCCCCACTTAATAAGGACAGGTGCAGGAGGCAGAGGAAGTTCAGACAGGTAGTCTTTATAGAACTGCATACGAGTTAGTGCTTTTAGAAATATTTTTCCCACATGCAATTAAATCGTTAACAGCTGGAAACTGTGCACATATTTATTCTGCAACACAGTGTAGTCCATGTGCTAAGCAGGTTATGTGCATTAGATTTGGATAAAATACCTGAAGGGCCTTTACTGCTTTCACCATATATGAACCACAGAAACTTCTGATGAAAAGAAGTTAGTTAAAAAATAACATTAATATGTCATATTAAAATTATTAATAATTTATCAACACCTATTTTGATTTTTTGGACATCCTGAAGTCTACATTTTAATCCTTCCAGGGTTTGGAATAATTTCCTTAGTAATACAAGCTTCTGGCAGCAATTATTCTCAATTTCAAATGGCCATAGTAACTGCAGAGAATCATACAAACCTTGCTATTGTACTATGGTTCTCTGGTACTTTGCACTCAAGAAGATGAGGTTTGCCAGGTTTGTCTGGATGTAGCTTACAAACCATGAAATTTGCTATGTAACAGCCATGTGAATCGGTTGTCTCATCCATGGAGATCCAAACAGAATTCCCTTCGATATCAGAATTGATGGATTGCAGGATAGATTCATATAATGGAGGTAGATAGTTTTTTCTAAGAGTTGATTCATCTGGGATATTTTGATTTACATAATATTTTTCCAGAAATGGACAGAGTTGGTTTAATTAATTTATTTGATGGAATGTTGCTGCATACTAAAGCCTCACAAAGATTGGCTGAAAATACGCTAGCATAACTTGGGTTTTACATGTGTAAGAAGCAGTTGTGATGTGCTGTGCTGTGCTTCCTCCCCTTTGCTGAAATGTGTGCAGTGGTTTTTGTATGTTCAAGTTGAAATTTCTTCTCACTTTCCTTCAAGCAAACTTGGCAGTACACTATTGTTCCATCTGTTGAGTAGTCACAATTACCCGACACCCAAATATCGTTTGCTGCTCTTTTATTTAAGCATTTTCACAAACAAAAAACTAGTTGCACTCTATCAACACAAAAGTTAATGAATGAACATGCATTTATTTTGACCTTTGCTGCGCGCAGTAGTAAAAGGTATGTAGGAAAACCCCATTCCCTCCTCCTCAAGTGGCTGTGCAATGGCTGAGTGGTTAGACCACTTGCCTCTTAACTAGGTGGTCCGCTCAATCTCAAGCGAGTGCATGTGAGATTTGTGGTGCACAAAGAGGCACTGGGGCAGGTTTTCTCCAGGTTCTCTGATTTCTCTAGCTATCACATTCCACCGGTACTCCATCTTCATTCCATGTATCATCTATGTCATCACCTGCAGTGCCACAAGTAGTAAAAGCAGGTGTTATAATATATGATTACTTTCAATGAGTTCTGTACTCCTGTTTAGTGTAAATGCTTTAAAATAAAATGCATTTAAACACTACTAACAAAAAATCTGATGTGTTACACTCACATGACTTTCTCTAACTGTTCTATAAACTTCATACATAAGATTCTTCTTCTTTCTGCACCTTGCTAATCGTGGTACTCATTAGCACAATGTTATTATTTAGCTCCGTATAAGTAGTAAGAAAATAAGTGAATACACTAGGTTAAACCAATAGTAAAATGTTTTAAAAGCTGTCATTATGCGATTGTCATCACAAATCGCTTCTTTTCTTGGCCAGGAGTAGAACAACAGAAAAACGGACACTCCCATGTGAGAAAAGTATAAGTACTACACAAATGAAACTAATAACAATGAATACCTCGAAAACGGTAAGCTCCACGAGAAAAATGTATATGACATAACTTGTGTATTTTAACAAGACTTACATTTTTTGTAGAGTAAGTTTTTGTCTATCTCTTACAGTTTACTAGTTATGCCAAATTAAGCAAAATTTATCCAGAATAAACAGGTCTTCAGAAGCTATTCCCAGAAAATTCAAGGTATACATTTTATTTGTTAGGTAAATATCATTAATATATGATATTTTAATCAAAATCATTAGAGCCATTTTTAAGAAAATCAAAATTTTCGAAAACGGTTCCATGTAAAGGCTACTTTGGGGTGGGGGATCTTTCTCAAAATCTTCGTGTCGCATCCCTGGAAGATACTAAACTTAAATACCAAGTTTGGTATTTTAGCTACTTTTCGTTTTTGAGTTATCGTGTTCACAGACACATGGACACACACACACACACACACACATATGGACCATTTTTTGGATACAGGAGGTCCTAAAACATGTATTTCCAGTGAAATCTCGGTATCAAATTTTTGGGTGGAATACAATACTTCTCTATCCCTATGTACATATGGGGCTAGAGAAAGTAAAAAACCCCTTAAGTTATGTAGGTGCTTTTATTACAAGCTCTGAAAGTAAGGTGCTGTTACAACTGAAGGGATGCACAAAACCTTTTTCTTAGAAATTCTTGGAATTTAAATGGTTGCACAAAACTTTTTTCTTGAAATTCTTGGAATTGTATCATTTATGCCTAAATAATTTGTTAGGCTTAGGGTATGCAGCAACACTTAAAAACCTTTTAAATATGCATTTGCATATGCGCATTTGCACTTTCAAAAAATCTGGGTCCTATTGATTATACACAAGAGAATACAATACTTGTAGCTTTATTTGCCAGTGATAGAATTTATTGAATAATATAATATTAAATTAAGAAATAATATAACATTGAATTAAGAAAAGGGGAGAACAAGATGCAATAGCTTGAATTAAAAACATTTTAATTATTTTAGTGGCTCTTCCTTCTTGAAGTTTATATCTGTTATGTACCTAGAAAAAATGGTTTTTAATTTTGCGTATTCCTATTGCAGTATATGCAGAATTCTGTTCCAACAAACAGCTATCCAGCATTTGGTCGACCTGAAGCACATCAAGGTCCTCAAGGTATGCATGGGCAGTTGCAGCCTGTGCAAAATCAGGGTCCTCCAATGCAGCAAGGGCCACCTATGCAACATCTGCAGCATCAGGGTCAACCATGGCAACAGGGACATCCTCTACAGCCACAGGGACCTCCTTTGCAAACCCAAGGACCTCCAGTTCAGGGTCAGCTTCCCCCAATGCAGGGCCAGGTGCCACCACTTCAAGGACAAGGGCCACCATTACAAGCACAAGGTCCTCCACTTCAAGGTCAGGGACCTCCTCTGCAGCCCCAAGGGCCACCTATGCAACAAGGACCAATACTACAGCAAGGACCTATTCTTCAAAGCCAAACACCTCCACAAGGGCCACATTTACAACAGGGTCCTCCTTTCCAGCAGAATCAAGGTTCTCCTATGCAAGGACAGAATGCTCAGATACCAGGCCAAGGACCACCGATGCAGAATCAGACATCTGCTTTGCAAATAAAACAGGGGCAGAATCCTCAGCAGCAACAAGCAGCTGCTCCAGTGCATCAGCAACCCCAATCTCAGCTTCTACAACAGCAGCAACAACAAGCAACAGCCCAACAGCAACAACCACCTTCACAGCAGCAACAGCAGCAGCAACAACAATCACAATCCTCACAGCAACCACAGATGAGCAAACCAGGACAAAAACGTCGCTTCACAGAAGAACGAGATGATCATCAAGAAGGCTTTCAGGTTTGTTATCTTTCTCATTTGGTTACTATCCTGTTCAAGACCTGTATTGCTTGTCTATTTTACATTAATTTTTACATTTTCTAGCACATATGCAAAAATGAACATAGTAGGTAGAGAAGGTATATATTCCACCCAAAAATTTGATACCAACACTTCACCAGAAATATGTTTTGAGACCTCCTGAAAAAAAAAAATATCTGATGTGTTACATTCACATGACTTTCTCCAGCTGTTCTACAAACTTCTTACATAAGACTCTTCTTCTTTCTACACCATGCTAAACAAGATAATCATTAGCAGAATGTTCTTATTACTTAGTCCCTTATAAGTAGAAGGGAACTAAGAGAATACAATAGGCTAAACATGATATAAAAGCCGTCATTTGTCATTACAAATCGCTTCTTTGCTTGGCCAGGAGTAGAACAAAAGAAAAACGGACACTTCCTGTACAAGAAAAGTTTACCTCGGAAACAATTACTTACACACACACACACACACACACAAAAGAAGGTAAATGACATAAATTGTGTGCTTTGACAAGATCCACATTTTTTGTGCAGTAAGTTTTTGTTTCTCTCTTATGGTTGAGCAGTAAAGCAAATTCAGAGGCTATTCCCAGAAAATTCAGATATACAGTTTCTTTGGGATGTAAATATCTTTAATATACAGTATTTTTATCAAAATCGTAGAGCCATTTTTGTGAAAATAAAAATTTTCGAAAATGTTTCCATGGAAAGGGTAGTTGTGTTGGGGGGGGGGGGGGGGGAAGGTTCTTGAAAGTCTTTGTGTTGCATTCTTGGAAGATACTAAATCATGGCCTTTTTTGTTTTTGAGCTATACTGTCTGCACACACACACACACACACACACACACACATATGGACCTTTTTCTAAAAATGCTTTTTTCATACTCAGGGGACCCCAAAACTTATTTCCGGTGAAATCTCAACATTGAATTTTTTGGTGGAGTACAATAATTCTGTATTCACTATATACATTGTGCATACAGGGCTAGAGAAATTAAAAAGAAGTATTTTTTAGAAAAAGGTCAGTGTGGTTATCTATCTGTCTGTATGTGTGTGTATCTATGGACAGCATAACTCAAAAACAAAAACTCTCTTAAGTATCTCCCAAAGATACTACACAAAGATTTTTAAGAAAATCCTCTAACTCCAAACTACCCTTTACACGGAAAAATTTTCGAAAAGTTTATTTTCTCAATATTTTGATTAAAAATATTGAGAAAATGTATATGTTCAATTTCTTGGAAATAGTCTCTGAAGTTACCTTTATTTTCAATGAATTTTGCATAACTGGTAAACCTTAAAATATAGACAAATACTAACTGCACAAAATATGTAGGTCTTGTAAAAACACAATTTATGTCCTTTACATTTTTGTTGTAGAGCTGAATTATCTGAAAGTAAAAAAAAATTAGCACTCTAAACAGAATAAAAGCAGAAACCACCTACAAAAAATTCACTTACCACCCTTAGGCACACCAAAAATTTCAAAAGATTTTAAAAAAATGGAACATCAACTTAGCCCCAGTTAATAAGCACAGTTTAAAAAACCTCCTCCATACAAACACAAAAGATAACATCCCCCTATTGAAACAATCAGGAGTATATGAAATCAGCTGCAAGGAATATGAAAAGGTATATATAGGAAAAACAAAACATTGGACAATGTTTTAAAGAACACATGAGATATTTAAAATATAAAGAGACAGATAATTCATCATTTTTGAACTCAAAACCATAATTTTTACAGTGAGCCCAAGTTATTAAAATTAGTGCAGAATGCAATTGGATTAACTGTTTGGGAAAATCTATTAATTTTAAAAAACAAAAACAAGGTCATATATTTTGACATTCCACAAACAAATAGACTCATCTCAAAATTCGTCTATCTGGAAGAGAGACCTCTACAGGCCACTACCACGAGTTCAGTGAAACTCTGTTTAAAATGGTGGCAACAGCCACCAAAACATGTCCGAAGTAAGTTACGGTATTTCAAGAGTGAAGTTTGAGTGTAATCTATGTTTTACTCCCCTTTGATTAGTTACTTCACTGTGCATTCCCATTAATGTTTTAACTAAAAGTATTGTTAATGGAACCAATGTTCCGTAATTTTTTAGAATCAAATATTGGGCAAAATTCTCTTTTATGAGAGGAAGGGCCTTTGTTTTCTTTTACTGTGCTCAAACCATCCCTTACAATCGATCCCCCCCCCCACACACACACACACACACACACTCTCATACGCACTCATGCACGTGCACACACAATTCAATTTTTATACACTGCAGATATACAATTTCTACATATGGCTTCATCATCACTTACATACAAAATAGTACAAGAAATATTTAGGTGTAATAAAATACAGTTGTTCTAATACAATAGGTAATAAATGACAGAGTTAAGAAAATCATTAATGTTATAAAATTTGTGTTTTAATAAAAATTTATGCACTTTAGTTTTAAAAATATTTCCTGGCATGGCTTTTAACAATCTGAGTATCTTATTATATAAAAGTATTCCTTTATGAGAGTTTTATTAAATTGGTGACGCTTAAGGTGTATTGCCTCAATTGTTTAGAGTATTGTAGGCATGATAATCCTTATTTCTTCTAAAATATTGCATATTGTTGTAAATAAAGGAGACTGTTTTATATATATACATGGTAGTGGGAGTACATTAAACTCATCAAAGATAGTATACTTGGAGTGTGAGATGATACCTGCTCCATTATTCTTAAGATTTGCTTTTGTATTTTGAATATTGCAATTGATTGATCTGAACTCCCCCAAAAGGATATTCCATATGAAATTATTGCGTTCTGGATGAATTATGCATAACTGGTAAACTGTGAGAGACAAAAATCTTGTTGCACAAAAAATGTAGATCTAATTAAAACATATAATTTATGTCAAGTACTTGTTGCATAGAGTTTGTTTTTTGTAAGTATAGTTATACTTTTTTCAAATGAGAAGATGTCATTCATTTTTCATCTTCATGAGGTAATCAGAATATAAATTCAAGATGTCACATAGCGTCCAGCTCTAAAAGATCTGACTATCATTACAGTCTAGTGTATTAGTTTATTCACCTTGATAATGTGTAATAAAACCATTTCTGCTAATGTTTTTCTTGAGTAGCATGAAGTGAATAGAAGAATAAGGTTTTGTAAGAATAGGTAGCGATAGCCAGGTGAATGTAACTCATCAACAATTTTTAAATAGAAACTTTCTTAGCTGAAGACTGCTGTATGTCACTCGCCAAGAGGGTTGCAAAACGGATCCCTTTAACATCTATGGTCAAATAAATAAATATTGTGGGTTTGGTCTTGCCTCTGCAGGTAATTGAACCCAATACCTCCAGGGCTGACCGCTCGACCCCAGAGGCAGTGTTTACAATATTGTTTCAGTCAAAAGAATACATTTTCTGGGTTCTTGTTCACCCTTTCAACAAAGTGACTGTCCGTAGAAAACTGGTTAATGTAAAAGTAATTTTGTATTTTAAACATACTTACCTAATTATGTTATAGGACATGTTATTCAAAAATACAAGGGAAAATATACCAAGAAGCATAAAAAGTTAAAAATTGAGAAACAAAAGATTCATGAAAATTTAAATATTAAAGAAAAGAACACAAAGATACATAAAGAGACTATACAGAGTTGAGGTATAATATAATTATTTGCAATTAATTATATACAAAATATACTGTTTAATAATATAGACGTTTATGTATATACTCTGTAAAAGCTATAGTCCATTAAGAAATTAAATAAAATCTTTTTCTAATTTATCTGGGATTCAATATTCTTGGAAGATTCCAAGAAACTGCAAAGAAACACTGACAGGGTCAGAAAGAAAATCTGAGGTATTTTAACAAGCAGTTATTAAAGTCATAACTAATATTAATACATTTTGCTTAGAATAAGTTTTACATTTATAAGTTACAGGCCCTGAATTAACAATTTGAAAACTAAATCTTGTGATCAAAAACTGCCTGATTGTCCTGACTAGTCAAATGGGTTTTTCAAAATAATAATAATAATAATTTAGATTTATCAAAACTTATTCAACCTACAATTTTGCCCAAGCTGAAAGAAAGCTCATGTTTGCCTACTATTGCCAGCTACGCAGCTAAACTTTACTGTGCTCTTAAAACGATCTATCCCTCAGCAAATTTCCAACAAGTCTGAAGACTTGTCTCCCACTATATCGCAGCTGTATCTCTTTGTATACCTTGTTTTGAAAATGTTGGAAAGGTTTTGTTTATCCCATAAATGCGTGACGATAGTGGACAAAAGCATATCTGGCGCACAACTATAGAAGGAGATAGACAAACAGTTCAGCTCCCCCTCCCCCGAAAGAAAGTTGCGATTTCTGTACCTCTTGGCAATGTCTCCACTCTTCAAGCCAGCATGAAAGTAAAGTGCAACAAGGGTAAGCCAGAGACAAAAGAGCCAGTAAGGTACAACAGAACAGAAAACCAAGGTTGGGAAAACCAGGACATTTGCATATATACCCGAATGGCCAAATGCATCAATTATTCAGTGCAAAATCAAAAAATCATTTAGCAATAAATCAGGGAAAATTATTAAGAGTAAAGTTACTGAACTGTGTAAATAGCACAGAAATTTGGAGAAACGAAAGGAAAAAAACTGCCTGAGATAAAGCAAAAACAGGCAATTTAAGCAGCCAGAAGAGCCAAAATACAACTAAGTGAAACTCAAGGGCATGTTAAAGGCTAAAAGCAAAATAGACTATACAAATAATGTAATATTAAAATACAAACAATGCAATAAATATAAATATGCACAAAAATGATAAAACATTATTTATACAAAGAAAGCTGCAAAGAAAATGGTATATTAAGCAGCAAATGGAAAAAAATTAATACATAAATATTGCAAATAAAAGATTATATGGAGTACTGTGAACAATATATTGCAACACAAGAGCTTTGCATCATAATGTAGGGGAATGGAGCAGAGTGGATCCACCAAAACTCTAAATCTACTAACACACACGCACATGCACACACACACACGCACACACACACACACACACACACACACAGAAAAGAAAAATATGTTGGGGAAGTCACTCATTGTAAGAGAGTTATTAGGGAAAAGAAAAAATTCTGCAGACCCAAAAACAGAAAAGAAACATGAAAGAGAAACAAAAGTAGAGAATAGCTGGAAACTTGAATAGGTATGAAACTTGTAAGGGAGCTACAATAAGGGACAGAAGAATGACTGATCGAGAAGACAGAACTCTCGACCAGAACAAAAAAAAATATTATATCAGCTTTCCCACAGCTAGAAAAATAAGCACAATGCTTACATTACTGAAGAAGAATGACCTCAACTGGAAAACAATGCTGTAACCTATTTTAAAGATTGACAATCTTGAAGCAAATACAAAACTTGGTTTACAATCCTTTAAATATGAATGTATGCATTTATTCTCCGCAATTGGATACTGTTCCGGTGGCAGAATTAGATGTACAAAATTCGCTTACATAATAATCTTACAGTCAATAATAGTAAATATAAATTAATAATAGTAATACAACATACTATATATACATGGTTTTTGAAATACCTAACTACTTATTGTTCAATATTTTTGTCTATTACCAGCATGTTTATAAACATTTACTATGAAGCCTCAACATTAGTAGTTACAGAATATTTTTTTGAATCCCTATATTACTTAATATTTACTTTAATTACCGCATTAATATGAATATAAGATATTTTTTTCCAAAAATTTAATTTTGAAAATTGGGGGTTGTCTTGCATGCATTCATGACATGTTTTGCAAATAGTATACAAAAAAGTGAGTTTCTAACTTTGCAGGTACGGCAGTGGTGAACCCTGGGAGAAATGGTAAAGATTATCGCCAAAGTTTGGCATATGTAGCAGATTCTATGCCTTTCCTTTTGCGCGCTGAAAGGTTAGATGTTAATGGTCCTTTAAGCATTCTCATTAGAAAAATGTTTTTTCCCAAGACTAAATTTAAAACTAAGGGCTCTTTTATTATGTTGGTTACACATAATGTTGTATTCGGAGCCAACCATCAAGCAGAAAGGGAAGAGATTTAGCTGTGCATTTCTCTTCTCTCGCCGCTCATATATCATGCATTTTGGTTCATCTCTCTGTAGTCCATAACTGAATTTACACACTTCGAATCACCTAAATTTGAATCACCTAAAACTTTTTATAACGCTTTATTATATTATGTTGTTTTAAAAGAAAATTGTGTCCATCATCATTGTTATAGCTAAGCTGCCTCTGCTGTTGCTGCCCAGCATAGACATATGGGTACATTTCCGTTCTCCATCTTCTGTTCCATTCACAGTGCACAAATTCAAAAGTTCAACGATGCATTATATTTGGTATGTTCTCTAAATAGAAAATTGTATTCATCATCGTTACAACTATGGTACTGCTACTGCCGCCCATGATCATGTTCTCCCACTGCATACATACCGTAACATTTCCACATTCCCTGCTTTGTACATATCTCATGCTCAAAATGTATATTTCCATGCAAATTTGAATAATTAACTAAGGTAAAGCTTTTTACAGTGGGTCTATTATCTCTGATTGTGCACATAGCACTGCATCATTTTCATTTTACCCTCTCCCTCACTGCTCTCCATTACGTGAATTTTTGAACAAATTCAAATTGAGTAAAAAAAAAAACTCAGCTTAAATGTGTCTTGGTTCACTCAAAATACACAGCAAAACTTTATATTTTATTTAAACCTAATATCTGATGTGCTAAATTCAAAAATTAAATTCTGAAAAATGGGGATCGTCTTGTATTCAAATAAATAGGGTAATTATCTAACATATATTCTCTTTTAATTACCCCTAAATTTCAAGGTCAGAGGGCAGCCCTGAAAGGCTGTTACAGGCAATTCTTCCATTCTTCAATTGTTCTATGAACAAAAGAAATTTTTTCTACATCGATTTTGTACCTTCTACCCTCAATTTTATACAAATACTAGGTTTTCTAATCTCTTTCTAACATCCACGCATGCATTTAAACCAGCATAAGCGTTAAATAGTGTGACAAACCTATATCTTTTATACCTAACTTTTAGTGGCTCCCATTTACTCTCTTGCTATTTGTAAGCCCAAATGAATGAATTCTCTTTATGAATTTTACAGTCTTTCTCTGTATCTTTTCCAGCAAATCAGTTTGATTAACCCTGTATGGATCCCAGCATGCTACTTCATATTCCATAGCCGGCCGCACTAAGGACTTAAAAGCAATTTCCCTGGCCTTTGCACTCCCCTTCTTCAGTATTCTAATTATGACATGCAATGTCATCTATGTTTTCCTAGATGTAGTAGTTATTTGATCCTCCCATCCGGAATTATTTGACAAGCACACTCTCAAATATTTGCAGCTGTCCACCTGTGATATTTGTTCCCTGCCCATATGATAGATATGAAGAACTTTCCCCTAAGTTGTACTAAAAACAGTGGATTTACTTTTTCCAGTATTAATTGCCATTTTGTTTGCGGCGGCCCACCTATTTATTTATTTAGGTCATCCTGAAGAATGTTCTTGTGCACGGTATTTTTAATCTTATTGTAAATAATATAATCGTCTGCAAACAATCTAATCTGACATTTAATATTTATAGTTATATCATTAACAAGATAAGAAAAAGTAACAGACCCAGTACCGAGCCTTGGGGCATGCCCAAACTCACAAAACCTCTTTCAGACAGCTCTGTACTTACTCTTACTCTTTGTGTCCTCCCTTTCAAACCATGTTCTATCCATGATACTACACAGATATTGATTTCTGTTTTTGCTAGCTTCCGGATGAGTAAATAATGCGGCACTACGTCAAAAGCTTTAGAAAAGTCTATCACCACTCAATCAATCCTTCCCCCTGCATCCACCTCATCTGCCAAATCCTGAAATAATGAGGTTACTTGACTTTCACACAAATACCCAGTCTAAACCCATGTTGCACTTCTTTGAACCATTTCTTGTTTTCTAATTCCTCCCGTATGTATTCTGTAATTAAATGTTCCATTACTTTACATGCTGTTGAAGTTAGGCCAACAGATTGACAATTATTTATTTCTGTTTTATCACCTCCTTTACATATTGGAACTACAATCGTATTTTCCAGTCTTTCAGTATAACATAGTTGCAAATTGACATGTTAAACAAGAGCATTAGATAGAGAATTATGCCTTCTACCCTTATTTTTAAAATTTCTATAGGTATGTTATCCGGAACTCTAGATTTTCCATTCTGTAGAATCTTGATCCTTTTGCGTAATTTTGGATGCCATTATTTGAAAAAGCAATTCTCCACCATCCCCCATTTCCTGTTCAGAACTATAAGCCAATTTATGAAAAACCGATACAAAATGTGAATTTACTGTGTTGGATTTGTCCTTATCATTTGCGAAAGCAATTCCATTAACTTTAAAATCTGTTATGGCCCTTTTTATTACCCTTGCATCTTCTCACATAATAGTAAAAAGTTTTTCAACCATTATCTTTCCTGTTCTTGCAACTCTTCATCTTGTAATTGCTTGGTTAATTCTTTAACCCTTTTAGTGCCAATCGCGATCTAATGGTGATGCCGTTTCCATACATTTTAATTCTTTCCAGCAGGAAAGTCTGTGTTATTTCTACATCATAGACATAGAGAAAGGTTTTCTGGAGTTTTTCAGAACCTTATCTTTATGTCAAAGCTCTAAGTTAGCTCCAAATTTAATTTCTGTAGCTGGTGTTTGTGTATGCTGGTTGAAACATGGCATCGTCCAGTCAAAGGGAAAACAAGAGCTGCAGTTCGCAGTGTATTAGAAGAAATCAAGTGATTTTGAATTTTCAGACTTTGATGATATAGTTTTTGATATCAACATAAGAGAGGAAAATACGTGGGCGGTCCAGAAATTATCCTCCGTTTGGAATTTATTTACCACGTTTACATGGGGATTCAATGCATATTAAATACAGTAATCATATAATACAATATGCTAACTTTCAGTATGAACTGAAATCAATTTTGATCCAGTTAGTTGAAGTAAGAAACATCATAAAATTGAAAATTGTTGTTTCCACACTAGACATGTGTAGGCAAGGGTTAAGGGTAGAATCAGATAGAAAAAAATCTGGGACCACCACCAGGATTTGAACCATGGATTTCATTATGGAATATACATATAAATTGATCTCCCATATCAGATGAGTAGCACACTGCTCACACCTTCCAAAACACACACACACACACACACACACACACACACTCTCTCTCTCTCTCTCTCTCTCTCTCTCTCTCTCTCTCTCTCTCTCTCTCTGTAGCACACTGCTCATACCTTCCAAAACATATACAGACAGACACACACACACACACACTCTCTGTCTCTCTCTCTATCTCTCCCTCTCTCCCTACCCCTACCCCTCTATCTCTCTCCCTCCCTCTCCCCTCCTCCTCTCTCCCCCTCCACCTCCACCTCCCTCTCTCTCCCCCTCCACCTCCACCTCCCTCTCTCTCCCCTCCTCCTCTCTCCCCCTCCACCTCCCTCTCTCTCTCGATCCTATTATGAGCTAAGACTCAAAGCCCAAACTCTAGGATGTAGATCATGTGAACAATTACATTTATTCATACTTATTAATACATTTATTTACAAATAATAACTCTGACAATGAATTTTCAGAGGTGTCAGTTTTGCATAATTTTCAATTACATGTCTGTTTCTAAAAGTCTACCAGTACACTTGCATTCTTAGAATATTCATGTTTATTATATTTATAATGTTACATTATTGCCTGTATTTTTTGCTTGAATGAAATCCTCCTCTGTATAGAAGTTGCGAGTAATAAGGTATCTTTTTAATTCTGATCTAAACTTGTTCTTGTTCATTTGCAATTCTTTTATAGAACAGGGAAGTGAATTAAACAAAACTATTCCTTTGTAGTAAACCCCTTTTTGGAATAACTGCAAACTATTTGTTGGTCTGTGTAAGTCCTGCCTATGGTCTCTTTGTTATGAATATCTGTATTTTTTGTAAACTTTTCTGGGTTATTTATTACAAATGACAATATGGCTAGATATATTCACGGGCTAATGGTAAAATTCCAAACATTTTGAAGAATGGTTTGCAGTGAGTTGATCATGTTTCTCCTGGCATTATTCTTGTTACCTTTTTTTGCATAATAAGTACTTTTTTAGCATTTACAGAATTTCCCTAAAATATTATTCCATAGGTCATCAATGAATGAAAATATTTATAATAAGCTGTTTTTAGTATGCTCTTATTTATAAGCTGAATTAAAGATTGAATTGCAAAACATGCACAGCTCAGTTTGGGCAAGATATAATCATTATGGTGTTTCCAAATCATGTTACGATCAATCATAAGACCTAGGAATTTTGTATTACAGGCTTCTGCAATCTGATTATTTTCATATTCTATCCTTAGTTCTGCCATGTTTTTATGCTTTGTGCAAAAATTAATGTAGTTAGTTTTTTCAAAGTTTATGTGGATGTTATTACTTTCAAACCAATCATTTAGTGTTTTGAAAATTTTATTAGATGAATTTGGGAACTGACTGATATTGTGTTCTTTAATTATAATACTTGTGTCATCCGCAAAAAGAACTGGATAGGCGTTGTTGTTTATTACTGCAGGTAGATCATTTATATAAACTAAAAGTAAAAAGGGAGCCGGAATAGATCCTTGTGGGACAACATGCTTTATTTCACACCATTCAGAATATACATTGCTATTATTTGAAGTATTTATTATAACCTTTTGCTTTCTTTTTGATAAGTAAGATGTAATCCATTGATACCCTTTGCCCCTAATTCCATAGCGTAATAATTTTGATAGGAGTATTTCATGATTAACGCAGTCAAATGCCTTTGATAGATCACAGAATATTCCTAGTGTGTTAAGTTTGCCATCCAATGACTTAAGAACTTCATTTGTTAAATTGAAGATGGCATCACTAGTTGATATGCTCTTCCTGAATCCAAACTGCTCTTTTGTTAAAACATTATATTTATCTAGATGGTGATGAATTCTTTTAAACATAATTTTGTCAAAGATTTTCGAAAAAGCTGTAAGTAAAGATACTGGTCTATAGTTTGACATTTCTGAGATTTGACCTTTCTTGTATAATGGCTTAACGACTGAATATTTTAATCAGTCTGGAAATTTTCTGTTAACATGGATATGTTACATGTATGACTTTAAGGTTTGCAAATAATGTCAGCACATATCTTTAGTGTTTTCATGCTTATTTCATCGTATCCTAATGAATTCTTGCTTTTCAGATATTGTATTACTTTTTTTATTTCGGTTGCACGTGTGGGTATTATCTCTAAGGATGTAAAATTTTCCATACAGGATTCCTGAAGGTACAAATTTGGACCGCTCTTAGGCTGTTTCTGCCGCCTGACTGAAATATTTATTAAATGCATTTGGTATCTGCTGGGGATCATTTACTGTCACTTGGTTTGCTTTAATTTCTTTAATATCATTTTTCAAGTGATATTTACCAGTCTCTTTTTTAATAATGTTCCATATAGTGCTAGGCTTATCATGAGAGGAGTGTATTTGTTTTTCATAAAGTTTTTTAGTTGCATTTATAACCCTTTTTAGAATTCTGCAGTACATTTTATAGTGTTGTCTACGTCTATCACACTTACTTTCTCTAGTTGCTAAATAAAGTTCTCTTTTACGTCTACATGATATTTTTATACCTTGAGTTAGCCAGTCATTTTTAGAATTGTTATTAATTTTCTTTTCATGGAGTAGAAAACTAGAACTATGAACTCTTATAAGAGATCCTCCCCCATGGAGGAGATGGAACAGGAGGATCCTGCCTCCACCTCCAGCGCCAGGAGCATGCTACAGAACAAAATGTTAGTCCGACTAAGAAGAAAAATAAATTAAACCGACCAGCACAGCCCAATATGCAGAAACGTCTTTTTATCTAGACCTTATCCCCAAAGATGCACAATGGCTATCCTTCAGTGGAACATACGCGGTATTAGACCACAACGACCAGAGCTTGAAGTGTTGCTGCGCCAGAATCATCCTCTGGTCGTATGCCTACAAGAAACAAAGCTCCGTCCACAGGGCACATTTTCCATCAGGCATTACTCCGTACGGTGTGACTTATCACCGGAAGAAGGTATTCCGTAACATGGGGGCACTATGATGCTGATCCGTGATGATATATTTGCCGAATCCGTGACCTTAAACTCCGACATCCAGTCCGTTGCTGTACGGAATCAGCTGCCTTCCGCTGCTATATTCACCATTTGTAGCGTCTACCTGCCTCCTTCTGCTGACCTCTCGCTCATTGACTTAGAAGACCTGGCGCAGTTACCAAAACCCTTTCTATTGGTAGGCGATTTGAATGCCCACCACCCAATTTGGGGCTCACCTCGGGCTTGTGCGAGAGGCCAGCCAATTGCCGACTTCTTGGACAATAAGAATCTCACTCTCCTGAACACCGGAGAGCCAACCTTTCTATCTGGCGCCTTTCATAGTTTTTCACATCTTGATATAGCAATCTGCTCACCACAGTTAGCGGTAGCGTTATCCTGGAATATCATCTCTGATTTGCACTATAGTGACCACTTTCCATGTCTTATTAGTCTCTTGCCACACAATGTATGTTCCACTGTTTACCTAGGTGGCGCCTAGATCAAGTCGACTGGGAACTGTACTCCCGTCTGACTGAATTTAACTGTGATGAGCTCGACTCTGTGAACCATCTGGTTGACCATCTCACAGAGAACAACACTGGAAAACCTTATACATTATAAACAGCTATGCGCTCATTCTAGAAAAATTATTAAGGATAGCAAAAAGATATCTTGGAGCAAGTTTGTGGCCTCTTTCAACAAACATACACCTTCCTCTGTCGTATGGGATAAGTTAAGACGTGTGGCCGGTAAATCGACCCATCTGCCCATTTCCGGTCTCAAAACAGCAACAGCGATAGGCTCTGTAGTCGATCCGTTCGGGGTGTCTAACACACTTGGCAGTGCTTACGCTCAAGTGTCTAGCTCGGATCATTATCCCCCTGAGTTTCTGCCTGTGAAGGCTCAAGTGGAATCTCAAGGGTTCCGCTTTCGTTCTGACAACCTCGAAGACTATAATCGCCTCTTCACCATGGCGGAGCTAGACCACGCTCTTTCATCTCCGCGCAACTCTGCACCCGGTCCAGATGGCATCCATGTCGAAATGTTGCAACGCCTCTCTCCTGGCGGTAAAGGTTACCTCCTCCAGGTCTATAATTGTGTCTGGGTTGACGCCACCTTTCCAGATAGGTGGAGGGAGGCCATCATCGTTCCAATTTTGAAATCTGGTAAGAACCGTCAACTTCCTTCCAGCTATCGTCCCGTTTCCCTCACCAGTTGCATTTGCAAGGTGATGGAACGCATGATCAATCGGCGGATGGTATGGTGGCTGGAAACGCACACATTGTTCACCAACTCTCAGTGCGGCTTTCGCCGACGTCGGTCAGCAGCTGATCACCTTGTATTGCTGTCGACTCAAATTATGGACGGCTTTCTTAAGAATTGCCAAACAGTTGGAATATTCTTTGACCTGGAGAAGGCTTATGATACGTGCTGGAGAGGAGGGATCCTACATACCCTCCTGAACTGGAATATACGTGGGCGCATACCGTTGTTTATTCAGGAGTTTATGAAGGACCGTGTCTTCCGAGTAAGGGTCGGCTCGGTTTTTTCAAATCTTTTTACCCAAGAGAACGGTGTGCTCTCAATGTGTTCTCCCAGGTGTCTCCTCCTGCTTATTCGTAGACGACTTTGCCATCTTTTGTACTTCTCAACGAACGCCGTTTTTGGAACGCCGACTTCAGCGATGTTTCGACCATCATTATGATTGGAGCTTGCAAAACGGCTTTCGCTTTTCAACTGAGAAGACCGTCTGCGTTAACTTCTGGCGCCGTAGGTGGCGAATGACGCCTTCCCTTTGCCTCGGGCCAGCTCTACTTCCTTTCGCTAATCAGGCGAGATTCCTGGGGTTGATATTCGACCGGAAACTATGCTGGTTACCACATATAGCACAGCTCACAGCACGGTGTGATCGTTCTCTTAATGTTTTACGGAGTGGCAAATCCTGGGGTGCAGATCGGACAGTGTTACTCCGTCTTTATCGTGCGCTGATTCGGTCCAAGTTAGACTATGGGTGCATTGTGTATTCCTCAGCACGACCATCTGTGCTGAGAAGATTAGACGCAGTCCATAATCAGGGCATCCGTGTGGCTGCTGGGGCTTTTCCCACCAGCCCAGTTAGCCTCTACGCCGAATCAGCAGAACCCCCTCTGCGATGTCGGCGGGATGTCCTGCTGGTTAATTATGGCTGTGGGCTTCGGAGCGTGCCTTTGCATCCAACGTTTAACCCTTTTTTCCATTCTGTGCTGGACCCACGATACGGCAACTTATCCTTCAGTCCCAGGCCCGCAGGTTTCCGTTTCCGCGCGCTACTTCGGAAACACGACTTCTCACATCCTCGCATGTTTTCCAACGGAGAGAGGGTGCGCCCCCCTCGGTTACGTGCTACATCCCACATAGATCTGAGGATGACGGTGTACGAGAAATCCGCGATGACTCTATCTAGTATCCGTATTTGTTTTATAGAATTTTTATCCCACTACAGTGACCGCATCTGTATATACACCGACGGCAGTAAGTGTGCCGACGGTGTTGGATATGCGTTTGTGACGGAGACCGAAACACATCTTTAGCTTGCATAGTAGCACATCCATTTATACTGCTGAACTGTATGTCATCTATCGAGCCATTTTGTACGTTCGCAGTCGAAATCTTGGTGACTGCCTCATAATGAGTGATTCTCTTAGTGCCCTTCAGAGCATTCACGAGTTGTACCAAAACCGTCCTATCATGCAGCGCATCCAGGATCTCCTCCGCATTCTACACACTTCTGGTGTAAATGTGGAGTGTGCATGGATTCCTGGTCACGTCGGCCTGCCGGGTAATGAAATGGCGGACTTGGCAGCTAAGACGGCAGCTACGCAACCCAGGAGAATGATTCCGATTATGACCTCGGCGGACTTTCGGCTTGTTGTGTGGAGGGTGGCGCTTTCGTGCTGGTCAGATGAGTGGTCGTTTCTCCGCATGATCAGACTCAGGGAAGTTAAGGATCTGCCTGTAAACTGGGTAACCTCCTCTCGTAGATCTCGTAGGGAGGAGGTGACATTGGCTCGTTTGCGGATCAATCACTGCGTTTTTACACATAGCCACATTTTTAGAAAAGAACTCGCACCTATCTGCCCGCTCTGTGGGGCGACCATGTCGGTGCAGCATGTCCTGTTGGAGTGTGTTGCGCTAGCAACCCTTCGCTCATCCCTGCAGCTGGCAGCCTCCCTTAAGGAGGTTCTTGCCGATGACCACCGAGCGGTAGGGAAGCTTTTATCGTTTTTATCTCGAATGCCGTTTCCAATAAGGGTATAGGTTTTATTTATTTTATCCAGACAGTTTTATTAGACTGAAAGTCTGTGCATTTTGTTTCCCACTAGTTAGGTTTAACCAAGGGGCTGGTTTTAATCACCTGTTTTAATCCTATTTGGCTGCTGTAACCAAACCCGTTTTAAATGCATCTGTGGCCTTAGCCATGAGTATTTTTATCTGGATTTTATACCTAACCCTCCTTTTTAGTTTATTTTGGTATTTTACATTGTATTTTACTTCTAGTGTCTTTTATTGGAACTTGTTTTTATAAGGGCGCTAATGACCATGGTAGTCGAGCGCCCCTAAACACCAACCATCGTCATCATTATGAACTCTTATGAAAGTGTTTAAGAAGGAATTAAATTTATCATTTACATTATTTAGTTTATGCATTTCTTCCCACGATTCCTTGGAGAGTTTAGCTTTAAAACACTATGTTTTCTTTATTTATAATTCTAAAGCTGGTTATGAGGTTTGTTTTTTTGGAATTGGGTATATAATAATCAATTTTGATGAGATGTCCATCATGGTCTGAAAGTCCATAAACAAAGGGTTGTATTTCATTGTACTCCTTTTTAGACATATCTATAAAAATATTGTCGATAGCCGTTTTGGAATTATTTTGAATTCTAGTTGCAAAATTGACTGCATGCATAAGATTGTATGATCTTAATAGTGAACAAATTTGCATCTTTTGATTGCTGTCTTTCAAGAAATTTATGTTCAAGTCACCACACAAAATAAATTGAATCTTTGGCTTGAGCAGTTTTAGAATAATGTCTAAGTTATGTAGAAAGTTGTCAAGATTTCCTGTGGATGCTCTATATACCACTAATATAATTAATTTGGTTATTGTGTTAATATGAACAGCGCAACATTCAAAGGTTTGTTCCATACAGTATTTTTCAAGATCAATTACATTTAAGCTTATATTATTCTTAACAAAAATACTCACACCTTCTTTAGAGAGTTTTTGTGTTTTTTTATAGGCAGCTAAAGTGGATTTTATTACATCTACTGGCGAAATGATGATCAGTGCCAACATCCCACTTGAGAAAGCTGATCATCTTGCATTCAGAGAATGGGTAAATAAGCATGTGTCAGGAGGGCACAATTTGCCTTACAGCAGCAATCTTAGATCAGATTACCTACCTTCGCTTGCCCAATGCTGACAGGAAGAAATGAGGATAGTTATAAAGGGCAAAAAGCTTGCTATTATGTTGGACAAAATAACTGATAAAAGGGGCAGAGTAGTATTTGTGGTTCTGCCTTGAACTACACAGCGTTAATATGTAGCCTCAGACACATCCCTTGAAGCAGTGAATAGTTGAACCTGTGCTCAGGCTATCACTGAAGCTCTGCAGGATTTGGAAGTGTCCTTTGACCAGATTGTGGTATTTTCAATTGACACTGCAACCTATATGAACTCTTGTTTAGAAGGTCTTACAATACTTCTCCCAGATGATCCCATCCTCATTCAATGCTGGGCACACAAAGTAAACCTTGTTGGAGTGGCACTGAAGAATTTTTTATCGTAATTTCATCAATTTTGGTGGCTGTTAAACCTTTCTGCATGCAAGGAAGAAGAGGTATTTTTCAGGAGTGTGTTAAGCAGAAGGGTTTAATGGTAGGATTATTCTCAATTCCTGTGCCAACTAGGTGGAATCCGTAGTTTGAAGCCATGGACTGGTTGGCAGATAATTATGTCCCACTGTTTGAATTCCCAAGGTGGCAGGCAAAGTCCTTCTGTGCTGCTGCTTCATCTCTTCTCAATGTTACTGAAGATTATTTGAAAAACTTCCATGTGCAGGAACTATTTGTGTAATCCCTATCAATGCTCCTGAAGCCACTTTTGGCAAGTTCAGAGATCTCCTCCAAACCAGTTGTTGCTGTTGTTTATCCAAACTTAACAACCAGAAGCAGTGTTTACAAGTTCTTGGTGAAGGAACATTCAGCAACAAAGTAAAAGCAAACATTAACCAGTTGAAAAATGTCAAGGAGGGTAGTTACAGAACAAATAAAAAATGTAACAAAATATATGATGGCCAAGCTTTAAAAACTCATGATGGGAGATCTAGCTCAAAATGTCCTTGAACCTGTTCCACACATATTTTACCATCAGAATATTTTAAGTACTTTAGTGATGGAAGAAAACCTGAGGCCTTTTATTAAGAAGATACAAATATTATACATTTCAATGGATTTGGTGATGCATGATGTACTGAACTAAAACTGTGTGAAAAGCAGTCCAGAGTTCTCTGGCTGAAGTACTATAGGCTTTGTAAATTTATTGAGGGTGCACTCAGAGCTCCATGGATTCCAGTTTCAAGTGAAAAGTGTAAACGCTTCTTTTCTCAATTTTCATTTGTCCTGTCAAATCATAGGACAAATTTAATATTGACCATTTTAGAACTAATGTCTGCCTACAACTATGAATGTACCAAGTAAATCAAAAGCATGATCAATAGCTTTTTTTTCCTTGCTCTCATTTAACCTTCATTCTCTGTACCAGATGGCCCATGCAAGCTGCCCTTCGCTGAAGATAGTTACTCCCGGATAATGCGGATGCCGAAAGGTTCGATACCAACAGAGAAGAAACCTTGCTAATCATAAGACCAGCACTTGAAAACCAACACTTAACTATTGTAATTGCTTCTATAGCTTGTCACTAGAGCACTTGCTCACTGTAGTGAGGTGCCGGGGTCAATTTCTGGGCTCAAGAAAGGTTTCTGTGTAGAAGAATGATTGTCGGGCCAAAGCATATTACTGATCTGTTTCAAGACATATCAATATCTGACAGCTAATTTATCAACAGCACAAAATGCAACAATTTGTGCTTCACAATTAGCAATATTAAACAAATGCTATTATATCCTTGATTGCAATAAAGAATAATGAATAATTTATTTATGTTTCTTTAAACCAACTGACATATCTGTATTATTGCATTATTATAATGCAAATGTTCAAATACATGTCTGCCTTGTTCAATGCATTGATTTAAGTACCTCTGAGTGTAGCATGGACACCTCTTAACATTTCTGCAAGTACTGAAGCACAAGCATATGTGTTCTTCCTTTTAGCTTATCTGGATTTTCCAATTCGTTTCATAAAACCTGGCTCTGATATATCCCCATTAAAAACTTCAAAGGAGTTAAATCAGACGATCTCGTTGGCCATTGAATGCAACCACCACAACCTATCCACCATTTGGGGTATACGTTGAGAAATTCTCTAACCCCTCTACAATAATGGGGTGGTGCACCACCATACTGAAACCAGTGCATCACAGCTAAATGAAGTGGGATGTTCTCTAGAAGATGCCCTAAATTCTTTTTATTCTGTAGGAATTGCACACACAGCTTACCAGTTAGTCTGAGAGCCAAATAAACTGGCCCAATGGTGTGGTCTCCTAAAATGCTGCACCATACATTAACACCCCAGTGTGCTTGCATGTGATGTAGTTGTAACCAGTGTGAATTTTCAAGAGTCCAGTAATGTAGATTATTTCTATTTATGGTGGAGTCATTGTAGAAAGAGCATTCATCTCCCCACAAAATCTGCCCAATGAATTCTGAATTTTTGTCTGCTTTATTTAAGATACTTCTGAAGAACAATACATGCTTTTGGAAATAGTTTCCATATAGCTGTTGGTGTAGGCGCAGCTTAAAGGAATGCCATTTTCGTTCCTTCAGAATCCTTTGCGTTGAATATTCGATACCCCCAGGTCTGCTGCAGCTCTTCTTTGTCCTAATTACGATGAGAAATAGGTATTAATGGTTGAGAACTAATGGCTTTCATAATATTAATAATAATGATCATGATCATATTGTATTACCATTATCATTATTATAGGTACGAATAATAATGTAAACTAAAATGAACAAACAAGATAACATTATAGTTTATACTACATTGTAGTATACGTTACTTTAATTTAAGCTATGCTTACTTTGCATGGGATTTGCTCCAAAACACCCCATAACGTTCTGGGAAACATCAGGTGCATCACAGATTGGTCTTTCCATGACACTTTGTACCTTGGTTCTTAAATGCATCTCTGTACATCTAAACACGTGCACAAAAGGTAGATGTATCGGAAAACATTGAGAATACAGCATTTGGGCCTCAGCTGCATTGCGTGTGTCTCCCCATGGATCATTATCATATCTCTGTTGTCTTCGTCATTGCATGTGAAAGACCTAACTCGAACTACAAACAGTTGGTCTCGCGACCTTATGAGAGCGAAACCAGGAGGAAAACACATGCAAATAGCAGCACTGCTCAGTGAGGGTTCACTCTTATGTGCACTTCCCCTTTGAACAGCAGTGATGAGGCAAACCTTCTTGCACTAATGTATGCAGGAAACATAACTGCAGAGGACGGCTTGCGTCGGCCACCTGGTAAGTGAAATTCAGAAAGATCTCATCTATACAGTACCCCTAGCACTTCTCAAATCCTTTAACAGTGTGTAAATTCCCTTGCTTTCCACGGCATGATAATGCACATTTAGCTCCAATGAAACGAAAAACTATTAATGCAACTCAAGAATTTTGTCTTTACTCAAGAAAAATCACTTCCAGTATACAAGAAATTTTGCAGATTCTATTCAAGATTTTCCACTGTCTACTAATGCATAAACTGTTACTGAAGGTCCTGCTGTGACACTCCAATGGCCAGCTTACAGTCTGACACAACATCCAGTGTCTGCTGGATAAGCTATTTGTTTAACTGCTCATATGTGGGTGTGTGTGTCCTATCCTGAAATTTGGCTTGCATATAGTTTATAAAGCAAGGAATATTATTTTTAAAATTCCAAAAATCAGTTTGAAGTGTATAAATATTTTCTTTATAAAGTGTAAAGAATTCTTTGTGCTGAGTATTTCAAATGTTTCAAGTTGTTCAAATTCTTTCACCAACCATTTTTCTAATTTTTAAGTTGAATCATCTGTATTGTTGATGATTGGACGCATGCTATCACCATTCTAATGGATCTTTGGTAAACAGTATAATTTGGATAAACCAGGATTGCTTACTATTAAATTAGATTTTACCTTATTCAAAATTATGCTGCTTTCCTCAATAGTCTTAATAGTGCTTCCTATATATCCATTTAACAACTTTTTGGTTAAGATCTTGTATTCTAGGTTTTGGAGTAACTTTTCAACTCTTTGGCTGTTATCAAATTGATCTATGATTACCACCTTGTTTCCTTTGTCTTTCAAATATAAAATTGGTTTTTGTTTAACTGTTTTACCATTTCTATGTAGTAACTGTGTTCTTCTTTAAATGACATTTCCATAAGTATTTCTAAACATTTAAATTTTGCTAAGGTTTTTTGGTTCCACGATCCAGAAAATCTGAGGTGATGGATATGTCTGCAATATGATCATCTAAATTATGCAAGTTTGTAACACACATTTAATTTTCTTAAAAATTATATTCCCTTTTCCATAAATGTTTTTGATTAAATATTTTATTAGTTATTTGGTTGTAATATTTCCAGTTTTGTAATCTGATGACGAATTGTTTTTTTCCTTTCCTTTTTCGTAACTTATCTACTTTCTTTTATAACTTTTGTGTTTTTTCTTTCATCCTTAACTTCAGCAAATCATATAATTTTGTTTCCAAATAATGTGTCATAGTTCTTTAACTAGCTTTATATATAAGTAAAAGGCTTTCAAATCTGCCGTAAAGTTTTGATCTCTTGGAAATCATGGACATTTATGTATCTTGACTTCTGTGAAAACAGTGCATCAATAGCACTATTAATTTGAGAAATACCTGTGTATGCTTTGGTAGTTTTTTGACATGAAATAATATAATTGGCTTATTTACAAAAGGATAGGGTAAGTTACTTGAACAATTTTCTAGGAATTTCAGAAATTCATTGTATAAATATGATAATGACTAATGATGCATTGCTCTCTTTTTTAAATTAATAAAAAGAAATTTGTTAATTTATTTCAGGGTAATCGACCAATGGCATTAGGACAGGGTCCCACTTCTGGTGTTCAGCATTCAAGGCAAGGTGTGGGGTAAGTGAAGCCATTTTCCTTTTTATAAACTTCTAATATTTTATGAAAACAGTGATTCTAAATAAAATTAATGCATCATCCTTTTATTTTCAGCTTTTGTGTGAAGAGCCTGAGAAAGCATCAGTTTTTCTTTTGCATTGAATTCTTTTCAGCTAAGCATACACATAAACTTTCTTTTTTTCTTCTGTGTGTACAATTTAACTTGTTTTATCTTTTTCAGCACAATTACGTGAAAAGGAATTAGCCTTTAACGTAATGAATGGAAATTGATTTCATGAATTGTTTGTTCAAATAATATTGACTCCTACATATACTTTAAAAACATTATTTTCAGTTATTTCTTTCAAGAAAATTAATCAGTGATCATTTAGTGAATATGAATTGTAACTAACAAATGCCTCTTTAGGGGCAATGCATGATAAACCTGTTTAAGTCCTTTATTGAAACATAGTTTTGGTAAGGTGTATGTTATAACTACTCATTCACACTTGTTCACAAATATTTACTTGATGCCTGTATTGGTAGAGATTAATCAGTTCATTAATACATATTGTTTTCATTTGTCAACCATTTTGTTCCATACTACCTATAAGCATATAAAAGCACACCTTTGAATTGCAAATTGTGCAAGTTATAATGATGTAATCATACTTCAAACTTTAAATCAATTCTAGCAGTATTTTTTACCACCACATGAAATATTAGCAGTACTCTACTTTTAAGCAATGTTTTTATGATTATATTTTTTGACGTTTTCCAGAAATACATTGAAGAAAAGCCTGTGCTGACTTTTCTCTTTATAATATTTAATACCTAAAATAATGTTTATACTCACAAAACTCAACATGTACATGTGTGGAAGCTATGTCAGAATTTCCCAAGGCAAAACATTTGAATTAACAGTTAAATGCATTCATAAGAATGCAAATACCACTGTTTCACCAATTCTAAGTCGTATTATATGGTTTACTAGTGCATTTCATTAAACATCAATTATTTTACCTCCCATCCACAGTGAAGTGTCTTCTGATCCTGCAAATATTAAATGTGCAAGTGACCCACACAAACAGTGTTATATTGAAATTTTCACCTAAAAAGCATGGATGCCAAAAGGTTTGCCCAGTCAGAACTGAAAAGGGCCTGGACAATGACATGGAGAGATCCTTCAAAATGATCAATATTTGAAAACAAATCCATTTAACTCTTACTTTTTTCTATATATTTATATTACTTTAAGGACAAATAGGGATAAAATTACAGGTTCTTATCTTTACGAAGATCCTCAAATGCATTTATGTATTTATGTAACCATCTCTCAATGTCCTCATGAGCTATACTTAGAATTTCTGATGATATTGAACCATAAGTATGACTAATTTTTGTTGCTTCAACACTTTGGATTTTATGTTTCCATTTGATATAGCCTTTTAAGGAATAGTTCAGGGAGATCTTGCTTACCATCAGGTGGGACCAAATAACCTATCCACCTATCAGGTTCTCAAGATGCAGTTGTTCTGCAAATAATGGGAAATAAAGTTGACCAGAAAGCCCAAGGGTCAAATGAACCGATCTAATGATATTGTCTCCTAGAATACCTTAGCACACATTAGTTCTCACCAAATAGGCTTAGTGCCATTAACCAATATAGATTCTCAGGGCCCTAAATAATGAATAAGTTTTTTTTAATCTTGCAAATGTGCAAATAAGCTTGTAACAGCGATATGATTAAATTAAATAAAAAGAAATTGAGTCGGTTCTTGTAACACAAACATCACTTACTAATTACACACTGGGACCAGTTTCAGAAACACTTGTTCCCATTTTCAATCCTTAATTCTGAATAAATCTTGCTTTGTTGGCGTCAACGATGCACAGGACTAGCAATGGGGAATCCTCTATCACACTTTCTAGCTGACTTATACATGAGTAATTTAGACACTCGCATCACTGAGGCATTCCTGCATATATACAAAAAATCTAATGTGCTCCATTCACGTGACTTTCTCTACATCTCTGCAACAAATTATTCTTAAAAAGCTTAATCTTCTATTTACTTAATGCTAACCGAGAAAAATTAGCAAAAATAGTCTTAGTACTTGCTTCTTTGTAAGTATAAGTGAAATAAGGGAGTACCAGACATTAAAGTGATAGTCAAAAGCTGGTTGCTATGTGACTGAAGTTCCTTTGTTTCTATGGACAGTAGTTGACAGATTCCTGTATGAGAAAACCAAGTTTTTTAAAGCTGAAAACAAAAACAATGAATATATAAAAAATGATCAACTCCACAAAAGAAAAAAAAAAAAATATATATATATATATATATATAACATAACATATAACATAAATTGTGTGTTTTAACATGCTACATTTTTTGTGTTGCACATTTTTGTCTATCTCTTACAGTTTAGCAGTTATATAAAATTTCATAAAATTCATCCAGAATAAATGTCTTCAGAAGCTATTCCCAGAAAATTCAAGATATACATTTTATTTGTCAGGTAAATTTGTTTAATATACAATATTTTAATCAAAATCGTTAAAGCAATTTTTGAGAACATCAAAATTTTCGAAAAATGTTCCATGTAAAGAGTAGTTTGGGGTAGGGGGATCTTTGTGTCATATCCCTGGAAGAAACTAAACTTAAATACCAAGTGTAGTATTTTACTGATTTTTCATTTTTGAGTTATTGTGTTCACAGACACATGGACCTTTTTCTGAAAATGCCTTTTTGGATACAGGGGACCTAATACGTATATTTCCGGTGAAACCTCATTGAATTGTTAGGAGGAGTGCAATACGTTCTCTATACACTTTGTACATAGAACGTGTAGAGAAAGTAAAAATGGTAAAGTAAGTAGATGACCACATCGCCATAATTCCGGAAAAACTAATAAACAATGCACTCAGACTCAACTTGCAAAACAAATTTATTGAGTTCAGCATTGAAACTGAATGGGAAGTTTAATGTATAGATTAGTACACATTCCCATGGAGAATAGTGAATACCATAAAGATTACCAACATATACTCCAAATAGCTGCCAACAATGGCTTCCAAAAAAGTGCAGTAGACAAGAGAATACACAAATACAAAAACTGAACCACATAAGATACACAACCACATTACAGAACCTCCGTGACCAACCTCAGTTTAGAAAATTCATATATCATCCTTGGCACACAACAAACTTCAGAAAAGAATTATAACATCGCCTTAATTTCAAAAAACAACTACAGCATTCAGAAACTGCTGTGCAAAAAATTAAAAGATCCTATCCAGCAAACAAAAAACCAGGAATTTATGAAATTAAATGTTCAGACTGTAATCTAGTATATATAGGAAGAACAAAAAGAAGTTTGGAAACCAGATTAAAGGAACACATGGGAAACCTAAAATACAAACAGAAAAATCAGCAGTTGCCTATCTTTTTTGGACATCAAAACACGAAATCACCCTAATATACAAATGTTAAAACCAGCGTATAAGCCCACAGAATAAGATGTCTGGGAGAAGATCTACATCATGAAGAAAAAGAGCCATATAATGAATTTTGATTTACCACCATACAGCAACCTTTGGAAGTTCATAGATCCAGCACCGATGCATTCACAAGTGATACACCACTACCCTCATCATTGATGCCAATGAAGCAAGATATAGTCCCAATTAAGGGTTGAAAATGGGAACACGTGTTCCTGAAACCGGTGCCAGAAGTAATAATTACTAAGTGGTTTGTGTTACAAAAACTGACTCAAATTCTTTTGATTTAATGAAGATTGTGTTTGTTTACATAAGAGTTATTTATGAAATGACATCCATCTCTGATAAAACTGCTTGATGAACTCTAGCTTTTTTTTCATTGCTTTCTGTAAAATTATATGCAATGCTGAAAAGCGTTCCCATAACAGCTTAGAGGAGTATTACTTTCATTTCATTAGTTTCCATTGTAATGGAGAGCTTAAAATGCCAAAGTCAGCTGCAGGTCTTCTGCTCTAATTGCAATTAAATCTTTACCCCCCCCCCCAACAACTCTTTATTTTCCTATAAACTGATTATAATCTGCTCACAAATAACCAACTTTTTTAACAATTTTGCCATATGGTTTCTTTTTTATGTTTGCTGCAGTGACAATATAGCTTGCTACGAAATTCCTGTCCAACTCACTCAACTGATGCACACTCAGCAGGGTTTCGTTGCCACTTTTTATATCTGTTGGTCTTGTCACTGGAAACTTTTAGAAACAGTTGCACATACAAACTACCACAGCAGCACAAACTCACTCAGGCTTAACAATGCATTGCTTCAAACCTTCCGAACGAATATGTGTCCACAGGGGTATCAAAATACAGCAGCAAAGTCAAAATAAACGCCCTCATGTACCCAAGGTCGCGGGTTCAAACCTGGCGAAGGATGATGGGTTATTTCGGGTGTAAAAATCCATAGCATAGCTTCATTTGGAACGAAAATAAAGCTGTTGGTCCCATATCATAGATTTACAGCATGTAAAAGAACCTCAAGCCTGATGAAAGAGGCCTCTGAGCAAAATTAAGTGACCTTTCATACACAGTATAGAACGGGATGCTGAAAACCACAGCTGTTCAGAGTGTCTAAAAATAAAACTTGTTTATATTTTAAGTCAAAAGAACATACCATGGCACAGGTGTTTACTAATGCACATTTGTAATAATAGATTCCAGCAGTCAACTATGACTTATAGAGGAAACTGTACAGACAATTTTGATGATTACAGGACATAGTCACAATAAATAATACAAATCAAATTAAGCATTCCAAAATAATGTTTGCACTAATTTATTATAATTTCTGCATTATTTTGGTTTTATTCTTCAGGAAACCCTATTTAGTTAGAAGGCAGACATCATGTGGGGACGTAGAATGGCGATTGGATCTCAGCTGCATAGATACAATACATAGATTCTAGCCACAATCACATATTTGTCAGCAATAAAACAATTTATCAGCATGAAACATGGATAAGTACATGTAAAGCATAGCACTGTCACAGTGTCATTTTGGTTCTAAACTATTACACCAGAACAACATACTGCCCAGTGAAATACAGGAAACATGAAAGCAAACCATGGCATCCACCCGAGATTCATAAATATAATTAGTTGGATTGAAAAATTTAAAGGGAATTAGGAGATCTTAAAACCAATTAAGTTTGCTAACAGGATCATCTTTTTCAAGTGTTTTGGTTCAGGTTAACAAATTCTATATTTTTCTCACAAAAAAGTAGCTTGACTGGGTTGAATATAGGTTAACTACAATATTGGAGGGGAAAAAAGCAAGTGCTTAACACTAATAAAAGTTTGCATCCAACAGATATTTTTTTTACACATAGGACCCCCTGTCCTCTGAAGGCAATTTGGCAGTGGTAAAACCTTTTTCCCTCTTTTGGACAAACCTGCATGTGCCATGAGAAAAAATACAAGGCCGGTATCACCAACCAAAATGAATTCCTTATTGCCAGAATTATTTTGCTATATATACTACTCTTCCTCTAATTTCTAATTTGGTTTTTTTTTATCCCTTTCATGGACACCCAACCAAAATAATGTGAATGGCTGTGGGTGTTAAGATGAGAAGTAATGGACTGGCCATCCATTTAATTGGGGGGTTGGGGAGAAGGATGCATCCTAGTAAAAGATCTGAAAGGTATTTAATTACAATTTTTCTTAATTCTGTAAGCTATTGTGGTAGTTTTTTGCTAACATAAATTGTACCACCAAAGATGCTAAATGTGAAGAGCATTTAGAGCACTTTAAAACTATTGTTGGATGAAAGTGTGTTATCACTTATCAGACAGACTTCAATAAAATACTGTTTCTTTCTTGAAGCAGTTGCTTTGAAACTTTTCAGAATAAATTCACAAATCAGCATTATCATTCACTATTAAATGTAAAGTGCCAGCAGCTTAAATCTCAGAGCAATTAACATTTGTAGCCTAGGAGATAGAGGCATGTTTCTGTTGATAGAATTCTAACCTCTTTCAGTTTCCTATAAGACTCTATTTGTGTTCACTTTGGACAGTTTGTATTGTTTTAAACATTTCTTTTTCTTATTATTTATGATGCATAACTCCTCTTTGATTAGGAAAAGGTTTAAAAACTCCAAATACAGCAACTCTTCATTAACACATTTTCCAAACTCTTTAAATGTTTGTTAAGCGCCTTAACACAAATGTTACAGCTAATATTGTTCAGTGATACAGAATTTTTACTAACTTCAATATTAAATCACTACTTTAATATTGTGTTAAAATTAAAATTGGTTAGTGAAACTAGCGTCAGATATACAATATTTTTGCAGGGATGAACAAATCCGATTGCTTTCTACTATAGTTGGGACCTTGATACCATTGATTGATACTCTTGATACTTAATGATATCAATGTTTTATAATTTGAGATATATCTTTGATACTATTAAGTTTTGTATTATTATGCTAGATAAGGAATGAAAGGAGTGGAGTCTTCTTTGTTATTATGTTGTATGTCCTGGACTATAGCTCATATTAGTGCTTGACTGCTTTTCCTATGGTGAACCAATGTTACATTCCAAAGAAGTTGGATTGCAAGACTCAGACTCAAACATTCAATGCCATAGCCAGGATTTGAACCACAGATCTCCCAGTCTCTAGGTAGTTGCTCTAACCACTGAGCTACCATGGCAACATGCCAGCATGTCATTAAATTCCTCAAATGACTCGCAACTTTCCTGGTAAACCAAAAGGTGATCTCATATATTTTCATTATTATTATTCATAGTTGGGTCAATTATTGTGGTTGATTACTGTTAATTTATTTATTTATTTTTTCTTTCTTTTCTTTTTCTTTCTTTTCTTTTTCTTTCTTTTCTTTTTCTTTCTTTCTGGTGTTACATTGGTAGAGTTAGACTGAAAAATTCAATGCCATAGCCATGATTTGAACCATGAATCTTCCGTTCTCTAGCCGGTTGCTCTGACCACTGAGCTAACATGGTAATGTGCTGGCACAGCATTAAATTCCCCAACTGACTCGCACGAATCCCTGAATTTTTCAGTCTGACTCTACCAATTCAACTCATGTCCTGCACATGACTTGTGTGAAAAAACAATTAAATTAACACTAATTGACCATAATAGTTGGCCAAACTATGAAGTCCAGGACTTAAAGTATTTACAATATTGTAAGTTGCCATTGGGGTATGTCATTTCAAAATAATTTGAGATCTTTGTGTGGTTTACCAGGTAATATGCGAGTTAGTTGAGGAATTTAATGCTGTGCCGGCATGTTGCCGTGGTAGCTCAGTGGTTAGAGCAACTTAATAGAGACCGGGAGATCTGTGGTTTCAAATCCTGACTGGCATTCAATTTTTCAGTCTGACACTACCAAGCCAACTGTTGTCCTACACAAAACTTGTGAGAAAAAATGATTACATTAACATATTTCATAGACATTTTGTCTAAATGATAATATGTAATACAATGCAAGGAGTTGAACCGTTCATGTAACATACAGCATTAACTGAGATTTGAATGAAACTGATTTAGATGATGCCTTGCTTTATCACTCAGCCGTTACATTTTCCTACTCTGGTAACCTAAATCTGTGAATCTGCAGAAGCAAATAAGAACTCAAGATGTGAGATGCTACAGAGTATGGAAACATTTGTTCCTTCCTTTTATCTGTTAGTCTGTGTTTATATAAATCAAACCCAGATCACAAGCATAGCTTACAGGTATACCGTGCAACTAATTTCCATAAATATTTTGTTTTACTAATGTTCAACAGAATAGAAAGTGAGTGAAGTATGGAATTATTTTGAAGTAGACAGTACTAATAATTGAACAGTATGTAAAATGTGCAAAAAAAACATTTTCATACCGTGTTAATTAATACAGTACAAAAATTTAAAGAAGCATGTTAAATGAATACTGGGTGAAGTTTACAGAACTTCTGATGAAAAATAAAATTAGAAGTTGTCCATCATTGTCAGAATACAAAGGTTGTTTGATAAGTTCTTAGAATCGCCAACAGTGGACATTGCTAGTGCATCATGGTGCTAATACAATAATTAGCCATACTTTATGAGCGCACAGGTGACATTTCAAGCTTTGGGTGGAGAGCTGTGTTGTGGACGACTTATTATTGCTGCTTCTGTGTAAAAGATTTTGAAGATGGAAAAAACTGAGATTCAAATAGTGATAAAGTACTTTGTAAAGAAAGGTATGGAAGCAAATGAACATCATGCCGACTTGCTGAACACATTGGGAGACATTGCTCCTTCATATTCAACCGTTGCTAATTGGACCAATGAGTTGAAATTGGGTTGGGAGAGCATAGATGATGATCCATGTGGTGGTCGGCCAAGATGTGTCACCATCCCAGAAATGGTTACAAAAGTCCACGAAATGCTCTTGGAGGATTGTTACCTGAAAGTGCAAGACATTTCTGAAGCCTGTGGTGATATCACATGAAAGGGCATATCAGATTTTGACCTAGGAATCAGACTTGAAAAAATTATCTTCCAGGTGCAAATTTCTGAACAATGTTTGGCCTGTTTTCAGAAAAACCCACCCAACTTATTCACCTGATGTAGCTCTGTCAGGCTTCCATCTTCCTTGAGCTCAAAAGTTTCCTGTGGGTTGAGATTCTCTTCAAATAAAGAACTCATAACTGGAGTTGACGAATATTTTGCAGCCCTGAAGGAATCTTATTTTCAAGATGGAATAAAGGCATTGGAGCATTGATGGACCAAGTGCATTAGAGTACAGGGAGACTACATTGAAATAAAAATAGTGTGAGTAAGGTCAGTTATTATTTTAGGTTTCATTCCAAGAAAACTATCAAATGACCCTCATACAATGTTGCAACATCTGAATGATGAGTCTGAACTATATGCAGTTATGTAGTTTCAACATAGACCACGTAAAATAATATACTGTAAGGTACTTGGCAAAATTGGTTGCATGTGTTTATGCACAGAAACTAAAACTTAACACAATTCAGTGAAGAAGCTGTAGTCTTTACAATTGTTTATAAAGTGAATAGTATCAATTATCAAAATAAACATTGGTATCAAGTTTGAAGAAATAAAGTCACAAGGAACATTAACAAAACTGAGATTGATATTTTCAGAAATGGTAAGTTTGCAAACAGCTACATAAAAAAGACAGTTCCTATCCAAGAATGCACAAGCATGCAGTAAAATTTAGACTTTCCTACAGGAAGTCAAACATCACAGTTGTCTAAAAACAAATGCAGCCTGTTGGAACAAACTTGAAAGACACAGCATTCTTAAGATATATTCTAGCACAAACGAAATCAAATACACAGTCTTTGATGGCTCGTATATAAAGAAAACAAAAAGAAATATTGGCTCAAGACTGAAAGAATGAAATGACATGCCTCAGGCAGTAGCATCTGTGGGTCACTTTAGAAGGTCACAGGTTTAAACCTCCATTTATAGATTAATCTGATACGTATATATATATGTGCTCCTTCTTAATAGGATACTAGTGCTATGATCTAAAGTTCTACCTGTTGCCCTCTGTTGGATTTTTCAGGCATAAAAATCCTTAGCATGGCTTCCTTCAGAAGGGAAATAAAGCCATTGGTCCCATGTCATAAATTTACGGCATGTAAAACAACCTCAAGCCTGGTAAAGAGGCCTCTGAGCAAACTTAATTGGTCTTTCACGTCCAATATAGAATGGGATGTTGAGAACTACTGTAGTTAAAGAGCATCCATAAATAAAACTCCATTTCCATTTCCTCAAGTTCCACCTGCAGAACAAAAATGGAAATAAATATATGATTTGTTACATTCATAACTTTCTCAATAATAAACTATTCTTACAAAAACATTCTTTTTATCTACTTCATGTTAATTGAGATGAATGTGTAATTGGCTTCATTAAACAATTAATTGTAGGTATAAAAGGAATACAGGAGAAAGAAATGAGTGGTTACTGCACACTGCATTGGAATTCTTTAGTTGTTCATACCATCGCAAGAAACAAGTGAATATGAAGTGATAGCACTTCAAAAAATGGCAACATTTTGAAATATTCAAACCAATAACAACAGATCTCTGAAATGGTTGATGACACAAAAAAATATCTGATGTGTTACATTCACATGATTTTTCTGCACCTACTCTGCAAACTGTTCTTACAAATGCTTATTCTTCTATTTCATTTACACATTCTGGTCTGGGCCTTATTTTGACAGTTCTGCCCTCCTGCCTGGGTGTTTTAAGGTTTTTTTTTTTTTTTTTAAAAAATGGTAACTCATGAACTTTGAGATAATTCACTTTTTTTTTTTTTTAAATGAAGTTTAGACTAAATAATGAATGTAAATACAATATTTTTAGATGCCACATAAAAATTTGAAAAAATAAAAATTAAATAGTGATTTTATAAAAATAAAATAACTCCTACAAGTAAACTTATAAGAACAAAAACAAAATTAGCTTGATTAAGGCTAATCTTACTTCATAAGAAATAGTTTGTGCTACTGCACGTAAACCTCCCAATAATGCATAATTAGAATTAGAAGATCATCCACCCAATATTACTGTATATACTCCTATACTCGTACAAACTAAAAAAAAAAAAAAAGTGCCCAAATTAAAAGTATATAATCCTCTTACATGGCTCACTAATTTTTTTCCATTAGTTTGATGCTCTTCTTCCATAAATATAAATATTGAAGAAATGTACTACATTTTTTCTTGAAGGGAAAATGATCGTGTAAAAAGACGCACAAAAATATTACACCTACAATTTACTAGCAATAACCTCACATTATCAATAAATTACAATGTAGAAAATTCCATATAATACAATTTAATTCCTTCAGCATCACTTACACTCCCAAAAAATTCTCTAAAGTCTCCTCTAGGTCCTGAATCATTGAAATAAATGTCAAGCATTTCATCTTCAGTAAGATTGCGCTTGCTTGAGTTAGTCATATTTAAACTATGTATGCAGTAGGATCTGTAGACATGCAGGCTTTCAAACAAAATATATTTTCATTTTATATGTTATATTAATTTGTTGAGTTGGTTTTTTAACACTATGTCACTTACATTCTTATTATGAGGGACTAGTTTCGGAAGCCTAGGCTTCCATTTTCAACCTCACGGGTCCAACTGCCGATGCTGGTTGCGTTTGCTTGTGTTTTCTTCGCTGGTGGCAAAATGATGAACTTCTTAACTAAGCTGTCTACTGGCGGGATTTCAAAGTTTATTAGGTGAATTTTGTTTTTCCATATGAGGATGTTTTCCCAGGTTGTGAGTTCTGTGTGTCCTGACATGGTTTTTAGCAATTTTGGATTTGGATCTAGGTTATGGTTTTCTTTCCAGAAGTGAAATGCTACTGCCGATTTATCTTCTTGTTTCAATTTTAGGTTTCTAAAGTGTTCTTTGGATCTGATTTTTAAACTTCTTTTTGTTTGTCCTATATAGAACTTTTCACAATTTGTGCATTTAATTTTATATATTCCTGATCTACTTTCTGGTGGAATTTCATCTTTTATTTTTGAATTTAGTAACTTTATGACAGAAAATCTGTTTATTGGAGCCAGGGTTATGTTTTGTTCTTTGAAAATCTTTTTGAATTTTCTAAATGCTCGGGGGTGGTAAGTGAATTTTTTGAATGGGTTGATATTATTTTTTCTCTTGTTAGGGTAGTTATTTCTTTTATGGTTTTTTTCCACTTTGCTTTGTTGAGTTTCTTGTATACAAGGTTCTTATTTTGTTCTGCTGTTTGAGTTATGGTTTTAACTCTTTGTTGAATTCAGTTGTGCTCATAGGTATATTTTTTAATCTATGTGTGAGGCGTCGCCCTCCGTGGTGTAATGGTTACCATGCTAACTTCATATACCTAAGGTCGCGGGTTCAAACCCGGCGGAGGACGATGGATTTTTTCGGGCATAAAAATCCTTAGCATGGCTTCCTTCGAAAGGGAAGTAAAGCCATGGGTCCCATGTCGTAGATTTACGGCACGTAAAAGAACCTCAAGCCTGATAGAGAGACCTCTGAGCAAAATTAAGCGGTCTTCCATGCCCAGTGTAGAATGGGACGCTGAGAACCATAGCAATTAAAGAGCGTCCATAAATAACACGCCATTTCATTTATGTGTGAGGCTGTTTATTACTGCATGTTTGTGCGGTAATGGGTTTTAGCTGTCATTTTTAATGTAGTTTTCTGATTGAGTTGGTTTTCTATAGATTCCAAAGTTTACTTTTGTGCCATTTCTGATGATTTTTAGGTCTAAGAATGGGAGTTCTCCATTGGTTTCTGTTTCCATTGTGAATTTTATTGTTTTTTCTTGTATGTTTAGTAATTTTATGGCATTATCTAAATGTCTGTTTGGCACTACTGCAAATATGTCATCAACATAGCGGTACCATACCTTGAAAATCCATGGGAATGCTTTCTTCATGTGTGTTTCAAATTTGCTTATAAATAAATTTGCCAAAAATGGAGATAGAGGGTTGCCCATAGAGGGTCCTGATTTTTGTTTGTAATATTTCCTATTGAAGGTGAAGTAGTTTTGCTCAATGCACAAACTTGTTAATTGGATGTAATCTTCTAATTCTGTTGGTTCTATTTCTGTTGTATTTAGCCATTTTTTTTTAATAAGTCTTGCAGTTTTTGAGTTGGGATGCTGGGGTATAGTGCTGTAACATCAAATGAAACTAATGTGTCCTCCGTATCTATTTTTAGGTCTTTCATTTTTTCAACTAATTCCAAAGATTTGCTAGGTTAGAAATTTCAAATTTTGGGAACGAATCAAATTTATTCAACAACCACTTTGCTAATTTATATGTTGGAGAATCAATACTACTGGTGATCGGTCTCATTGTTTTTCCTGTGTTGTGGATCTTTGGTAGGCCATAAATTCTGGGTAATTTATGGTATTTTCATTTGTTTTCCTGGTCTCCTCTGCCATCTAGTAGATTCTTTTGTTAACTAAAACATCCGGCTACATAGCACAACAAATAAAATGCGAGCATAGACCATCATAAATTGTCTGCGTGTTTTTATAATAATAATAATCTTTATTCACCTTTCGATTTATACATAAGTCCTGGCTTCGTCAGTATATATATTTACAGTGGTATGTACAAGTAATAGTGTTTATAAATTTATATTTTTAAATTCTTGAATGTTGAAGGGTATATGCTCTAAGAGAGCTTTAGTTATTGAACGTTTAAATTAGTTGTAGACCAGTTCTTTATAATGTCCAGGTAATATATTGTACAGATTGGTTTCACAATGGGAAATGCTACTGTGACTGTTATTTGTACGGCAGAGTGTGGTATGTATATGGTCCAAAGATCCAGTATTGTGTGCGTGATGCATATTATTTGTTTTAAAGAGGATGCTGGTTTTGTGAATGAAGCATAATGTTTCAAGTATATAGATAGAAGGGAGAGAATGTTGTTTTGCTTGGTGTTTTCACAGGAACTTGCTTTATTATTTTTAATATTTTCTTTTGTAATTTAAAGGTAGCATATAGATTTGTGGACATGCCCCATACTGGAATGCCATAGGTTAAAATGGAGTGAACATATCCAAAATACATGAATCTTAATACACTTGTGGTACACACTTTACTTGCTACTCTGAATGCATAGCAGATTTTGGACAATCTATTGTCTATATAATCAATATGTGTGTTCCATTTTAGCTCTGAATCTATCCAAACTCCTAAGAATTTTGTTTCATTGCCCTTTTTTATGGGGTGACTATTAATGCAAACCTGTAGTTCTTTATATGTTTTACCTAAGCTGAAGTTCATGTAAGTTGTCTTATCTACATTTAAGTGGAGCATATTTCCTGCTAGCCAATTATGTAGAAATATGTTCTTTCCATTTATATCATTTTCCAGGGCAGAGAGGTTACTATTTTTATGTATAATATTGGTATCATCTGCAAATAAAGTTATTTGAGTGTCATTGAAATTTGATGGCAAGTCATTTATATTAATTAAGAACAAAATACGTCCCAAAATTGACCCTTGTGGAACTCCATCTTTTAGAGGTGCTGAAATAGAATGGAACCATTAGCCTCCTTTTGCTTAGACAGGACTAAAACCAATCATTAGCTATACCTCTTGTGCCGACTTTATCTAGTTTATCCAATAATATTTTATGATTGACTGCATCGAAAGCCTTTGAAAGATCTACCAACTGCTTGCTAATTATGATTTGTTGCTTTATGGATATTATCTAAAAACAGGTGTAGAGCATTAATAATGGACTTGCGCTTTCGGAAATCAAACTGAGAGTGTGTAAACATATCACATTCTTCAAAAATAGATACCACTCTATTATACTTTATCCGTTCAAGTATCTTTGAGAACACAGACAAATTTTAGATAGGTCTATAATTTTCAGGATTATCTCCATCTCCTTTTTTGAAAATGGGAAGTACTTTAGCTATTTTGAATACCTGGGGAAAAGTTCCAGAGCTTAATGAAGCATTGCTTATATTTGCCAATGGCTCAGCAATATATGTTACACAGGCTTTAATTACCAAGTCTGATATACCATCTGAGCCACATGAATATTTATTTAATAGTTTTTTCACATCAATAATTTCAATTTTTGTTATTGGACTCAGATAGATTGCAGGGAGTTTAAGTTGCCAACCATGTTTGAAAAATGGCTCATAAAAGCAATTGCAATATCTGTTGGCTTCTTGGGACCCATAAGATTAATTTTCTCATTATTAGATTTAATTGTTCCTGTTTCTTTCTTTACTATCTGCCAGAAAGCTTAACTTTTGTTTGGTGCATTTAGAATAAATCTGCTCCTATACTGCTTTTTAGCTTCATTAATTACTTTCTTAAGTGTGGATGTGTATGTTTTGTAGTATTTTTTAAAAATCTCACTAGTTGAAGTTTTATTTATTTGGCTAAGCAATATTTTTCTACTGCAGGATTGTTAATATCCCCTTTGTGAACCATCCAAAGTTTTTGTTTTCTCACTTTTTAACCTTTTTAGCAGACAGGCAAGATTAAAGCAATGTTATATATGGTGAGAAACAGATCTTGAACTTATTATGTAACCCTAGTTTTCTTAACCTAGCAGGAAATTCAGACAATTTAAGTTTTCCTAGCTTTATATCCTCATATATGTTGTTTGTTCTGATGTAGCAGTTTCTAAATTAATGTGCGTATGCAGCAGAACCGCATTATGGTCTGAAAGACCAGTGTCAATATTTTCGTATCTGTAAGGGGTGGAGTTTTCCTCGATTATAATTTGATCAAGATATGTTTCAGAAGTGGTTGTTATAGGGTGGGTGTGTTAATTGTGATTTTTAAATTACGTTAGTGAATAATAGATAACATTTCTGCTGTATACTTATCTTTTGATAGACAATTTAGGTTAGTCACCACTTATTTTTCAGAGTAACAAATAATGTGTCAAATTTCTCTAGAAATTCTTTTATACGTCCATCTGGAGCCCTATATATACAAGCAAGTGTTAATTTACTTTTCTTACGGTTTGTTTCAATATGTTCAAAACATTTTTCTTCATTAAGATAACTTGTTTTATTCATTGTTTTTAAATGACATGCCATCCTTGACCAATATAGCAGCTCCCCCATTTTTAAATATTTTTTCTAGAATATACATTCTCATTTCCAAACTCTTTGACTTTATATAATGGAGTTTCAAGCTCATGCATCCAGTTTTCAGTAAGGCACAGAAAATTGACTTGTTTGAATTGTGAGGCAAGTAATACATCTAATTCATCTATTTTATGTTTTAGACATTGCATGTTTAAATGTAAGAGAGTTAATTTTTTCTGCACATTCCCTGCCATACCTGAAGTTGCAGTAGCATTACTTACCCTGATTCGGGGGGAAAAATCTGATTTATTTTCAAGATTTTGTTCACCATCTAAACCGTCTGTCCGTTTCCCTGATTTTTGCACATTTCAATTATTTTACTAATGATTTTGCCTAGTGGATATGACCCCTTATGGTTTAAATGGAGTCCATTTTTCCTAGACAAGATATGTCTAAGTACCAGTTTACATCACAAAATATGGTTCATAGAGCATCACACGCCCATTGAATATTTGAATTAATGTCTTGTATAAATGCAGAACACTTACCTCTTCTTATGGTTACACTGTTAACCACTATAGTTGCTCCACGGAACTTCTTCTTTGCTGCTGTCATGGTGTTGTATATTTCCCCATTACTTCTACAGTATTATTCCTACGAATGTCATTAGTACCAACATGAAGTACCACAGTTTTGAATTTATGGGCCACCTCTGCACTCAATTGATGAATCTTGTCCTTAAGCTGTGAGGATTTGATACCACAAACAACTTCCACTAGCGCACCTTCTACTTCTACATGTTTTAATATCGAGTCCCCCATTACCAGGACATCATCGTCCATTGCATTTATATCACTTTTTTTTTTCTTTTGGTAGTGTTTAATGCCCACTTTAACTACTTATGGCACCGCAGGCGATGACACTGGTGATACATGAATGATGATGGAGCAACGGTGGAATGCGAAGGTGGGGGAAACTGGATTACCCAGAGAAAACCCACCCCAGCGCTGCTTTGTCCATCACAAATCTCACATGCGGTCACTTGGGATCAAACTCCGGCCATCTAGGTGAGAGGCAAATGATCTAACCACTTGGCTACGGCACGGCCCACTCTTGGGCTGCCTTTACTTTCTTCCTCTGTGATGTTTTGGTTTACTTCTGTTGAAATTACTTTTTCTCCGGAGCATGATTCTTTACTCTCTTATATTTAGTGTGTTACGGACGCCTGGAATTCGTAGTAAAGGATGGAGTACTAGAAGAATGAGGGTACTCACCACCATCTGATTCAGTTAATAATTCATATTTGTTAGATGTTGTTACCAAGACCGTTGGGGTTCTCTGCTTTGAATTTATGCATTTCCTCCTTGGAGTCTCCGTAGAGAAATAAGTTTCCTTCAGGCTCCACAGTTCCTTTCTCAGGCACTCATTGGCTGTTGCTGCTAGCTTTTAGTTTTCTTCTTTTAATTGTTCCACGTTGCCATGAAGCAGAGAAATCATTTTTTCTTTGATGCATAGCTCGTTCCTGTATTTTTCATTGCTAAGCTCCACTGTGCCTATATTTATGTTGTTTAGGCGATCTGAAAGACTTTTATTTTCATTTGCCCTTTTCTCAGCTAAATTCTGGACATTTTTGAAATCATTCTGTAGTAGCTGCATTACTGTTTGAAGTGATGCCATGCATTCCTTCCATTTATTGCAACACGTGATAGCCGTTGTTCCTACGGCATATATATGATCACCTTTTGCGGCTGCTTCTGACTGATAAACCTCTTTATTTCTACCACTATATTTCAGTTTAATGCACCCTATTTAACTATTTTTGCCTTGCTTTGTGAAGTACTACCTTAATAAAGCATGGAAAACTGATGCAGCACTATCCACTGTTTTCACTCGTCCGCCATCTTGGGGTAAAAATACTTCACTGCAAGCATAGCGTGTCATGAGTGTTATATGAGGAACTGTGAGCACAGCCTGCAGTTAGACCGGAAAGTGTTAATAAAGGTAACATTAGCAGAATAGATTTTATCACATATTTTCTAATAAGTTCAAGAGGAGTAAGGAAATACACTTGGCTAAATGTTAGACTGGTTTTGAAATTCTGTTCCCTTGTCCAACCAGATGGAAAAAACAAATAAAAAATAAAAGAATGAAAAAAAAAATGAAGACTTCTCATTTGAAAAAAAGCGTGTTTGGGAAATTTAAACCAAAAGAAGAAATGTCTCTGAAATGGTTAACTCCTCAAAAAAAAATGTATTTGACCTAAATTGTGTGTTTTAACAAGATCTGCATTTTTTGTGCAGTAAAATTTTGTCTTATCTCTAATGGTTTAGAAATTGTGCTTAAGTCATCCAGAAAGTGTCATCACTTCATGACACTAATGTAATGCATTAGGATGACTCCATCACAATTATACTTGGGAATTACCATAATTTTAACATTGCTGGGGCTCTGACAAACTTTTGATCTTCGTGGTGACCCTAATATGCAGAGTATTACTGTTCATTTTTTAAACACAACCTGTGACCAGCTTTGAGAAAGGAATGGTGACACTTTTACAGAACCCACTAATTATTTTGCATGAATGCTCGGCCATATACAACACAAGCTGTGACTGATTTGTTCAGTTGGTGGGATGGGAACTGCTGTACCATTGTGCTGGGCTTAAGCCCTAACTTTGACTTGATTCTGAAGAAGTTTCATTTGTTTTTGCTTCAGATTGTTCAAGAGATTTATCACACAGTAGACCTCTTCATATGGATTATCAACACAATAAGCACTGTTAAAATTACCTTACAACTTCCACATTGCTTGCAATGGATTGTACTCAATGGCGGTGACTACTTTAAAGGACTCTCTTTTGTATCAGTTGTGAATAAATATAAATGGCTGTCACTGTAAAAGTTCCAACTCTCAAATTTCTGTGGGATGAACTTAAATACCAAAGTTGGTATGCACATTTTTCACTCACAAGCATACCCACAGTACTTTAAAAAAAAATCATGTATTTCAGTTGAAATCTTGACACTGAATTTTAGGATGATATGCAACACTTTCTGTAACAACCAGGTACATTTTAAGTTAAGTAATATCATTGGTGAAGATTTCCCATAAGGCATGTTCGATATCCTAGAGCTATGCTCACTCTGGGATTTCAAGAATGAAACAAACAAAAATCAGTTAATAGCCTTTGCTTTAAGAACAGCTTGTTATTTATATTGTGAAACATGTACAATGAGAGAATCACCTAAATGTCTTCAATACACACATTTTAGTTCAGACAACCTTTTTACAGCATCAGTTATGTCTTGAAATATTTTTTTTGGTTTGAATTTTTCAATACTTAAATTACCTTGAAGATGCTGTCCATTAAGATAGTTGTTACAAAGTTGTGGAAATCATGGAAAGAGTTGAAGGCTAGCCTCTAGCGACCCTCGCTTTAAATGTTTAACTGTCCTGTAGCTCCCTTGTAACTACAGTTAAAGAAACTGTGTATGCAAATGTTTATCTTGATTAACAAGAAATAGATAAAAAATAAACTTTTGGAAGAATAGTTGTAGCAGCTATACCAGGAAGCAGAGAAATTCATGTGAATATGCTATATTTATACTTTCTCTACACATACTATGCAGGTACAGATGGTATTGTATTCCACCAAAAAATTTGATCTCAAGAATTCACCAGGAAATATGTGTTTTGGTCCCATAAATAAAAACTAAAAAATATTTAGAAAAAGGTCCATGTGCATGTGTGCATGTTTCCTGCCAAACTAACCTATACATAGACATTTTTAAAAAAAAAAACATTCTCAATAATGGCTCTTAACGATTTTGATTAAAATACTGTAGATTAAAGATATTTACATGAGAAATAAAATGTATATCTCGAATTTTCTGGGAATAGCCTCTGAAGACTTCTTCATTCTGGATAAGTTTTGCATAATTGGGAAACTGTAAGAGATAGACAAAAGTTTACTACACAAAAATTTAAATCTCATTAAAACACACAGTTTATGCCATATATTTTTTTCTTTTAGAAATGATCATTTTTGAGATATTGCTTGTTATTTGTTTCAGTTTTAAACTGCTTAACTTTTCTCAAATGGCACCATGAAAAGCAAACCGAACCTCAGTTGTTTCACATAGCAACCAGCTTTAAAAAGACTTGACTATCACTTTAGCCTAATGTATTCCCTTATACTTACAAGGAAGCAAATAATGAGACCATTTCTGCTAATGTTTATTTTGATTAGCATGATGTAGATAAAAGAATAATCTGTTGTATGAATAGTTTGTAAATGGAACAGCTAGAGAAAGTCATGTGAATGGAACACCAGATTATTATTAATATTATTATTATTTGTATAGTTAACCGCTTCCATGATATACCTTGTTATTGGTTTCAACTTCCTCATACAAAAAGTCATCTTTCTCACTCTTTTTTTATTCCTAGCTGTGCAAAGCCACCTGAATTTCAATTACTGTGCATGAAAGATTTAACCATCGATTTAGTCTAGTGCAATCGCTTATTTCCCTTCTACTTAAAAGGCACTAATACAATTATTTTGGTAAAGTTTATCTCAATTACCCTGATGTAGTTAAAGGAATAATTTGTTGTAACAATAGGTTGTAGAAAGTAATACAAATGGAACAATTAGATTTAATAATTACATACCCTGAGCATGAGGGATTAACTGTCTTCAAGTATCAATAGCTTATACAGGGCAAATGATTTGAAAGACAAAATTATTCTCTATTTTGTATTAATAATTGTATGTATGAACGTTTATGGAACAGATGGCCAGATTGTCACAAATTATGCCTTATTGACACAAATAAATTTCATTTATTCACACTGTTCTTTTCGGGTACTTGGAAGAAGCAGTTAAAGATCAATCATGAGTGAACTGCAAGATTATCACTACTTCAGAATAAGATGTCTTTTTACTTTCTCCAGCATATATGTACATACAATGTACAATTAGCTAGAGAAGGTATTGTATTTCACCCAAAATTTTGATGTTAAAATTTCACCAGGAATGTATGTTTTGAGATACCCTGAGTCTGAAAAAATTATTTTTAGAAAAAGGTTCGTGTGTGTGTGTGGACAGCATAGCTCAAAAGTGGGAAGATTGTTAAGCACCAGGCATTTATGTTTAGCATCTTCCAAAGATGCGACAACTAGATTTTCAAGAAAATCCCCCACCACAAACTGCCTTTGCATGGAAAAATTTTTGAAATGTTTATTTTTCTCAAAAATGCCTCTAAAGATTTTGATAAAATACCATATATTAAAGATATTTATAACACAATTTAAATTTTTTGGGAAATGGCCTCTAAAAACTCTTTATTCTGGATGAGTTTGTAGAATTTGCAAACTACCTAACTTTTCTCAAATGGGACCATGCAAAATGAACCAAACCTCAATTGTTTCACAAAGTGTCAAGCTTTTAAAAGATTTGACTGTTGTTTTAGCTTAATGTGTTCCCTTATTTCCCTTCTACTTACAAAAAAGCAACTAGTTAGACCAATTCTGCTAATGTTTATCTCAATTAGCATGACATGGATAAAAGAATACTCTTTTGTCAGAATAGTTTGAATATGAAACAGCTAGAGAAAGTTATGTGAATGGAACACATCAGATTTCTTTTTACCATAATGAACCATAGCTATATTACAACCTTACTAAATGCAAGCTGAACAAAAGGTGTGATGATAAACTTGGAGGCTTACAGGGTTACAAGCATCAGGTATACATTCAGGTGACTTGCAGTGATATTTCACAGTAAAGCTTTGGCATGGAAAGCTGAAGATCTGTGATATTTTGAGTCTTGTAGCTTCCAACTTAAGCTTTAACTTGTTTTGTATGAAAGAACAAATATCAAAACACTATTTTGTGGGCATTAAGGCAGTATTAATATAAATTCATAATTACTTGTTTATCTACCAGGTTTAAATTGGAAGTTTTTTCAAATGATACAAAAAATGAAGTGCATTAACTAACTGGAGTCGTTTGCCACTTCAAGAATAATTAATTGTACCAGCTCACTTCATGATCACTCAGTTTTTTATAGAAGAGATGGGTTTCATCAAAATCCTGCAATATTTGTATATGTGTATATATATTTACGTCTGGCCTAAATAAAACAGATGGATTTGGGGTTCCAACTCTGCTTTATTATAAAGGAACTATTATGCTAAATTTGTTTGCCACATGCATTTCCCGTTTTGATTTCACCTGGGAGTGCTGTTTTTCTTTTTCCTTGCTTCAGTTTAAATGCATATGTTTGAGTTTAACATCCTTTAACTTGATAGTTCATATCAGATGATGAGTGAATGAAATGGGTGAAAGATACTTCAATAAACTGGAGTGCAAAGTGTTCACAGGAATCCAATATTTGTCATCTGAGGATAAGAGAGACCCCTGGGAGAAGCTTATAGAGGTGACTCACTCTGAGATTCAGTTGGACCCTCTTGAATTGAGGCAGATCTGCTCTATGTAGGTAGGCTCCTCCTGGATATTCTTTGAAGATATTGCAATAACATGCTCTATCTTATGTTGACAGCATCAATTAAATACAATGTGCAGTTCCATATGTAAAAACTGAAGCTAGTAAGAGTGAAACAATACAAATATTAATGTAGCAATTAATAGTTTGCAACAAAACTCCATTTATCTGTGTGAATCAACTCAAATTCCAAGGACTAGATTCGCAATCACAATTCTATTACATCATCAGCTTAACTTGTGATTGCGAATTTAGTTCTTTGAATTTCAGTTTATTCATAAAGATAAGTGAAGTTTTGCTGCAAATTATTGTTATATTAATAGTGCAGTTCCATATTCATTCCTTGGTTAATGGTTTATATCTTGCAAGCTTTAGGAACAGCATTAATGTCAACTTTGATTTTTTGAGTTTGAGCAGAGCATCCTGCAGCATCAATTTTAACAATACTTTAAATAGCAGTCAAGCTCAGCTACTTGCTGAGCATGACTAGTCCAGGTAGATGGGCAGACATGAAAGAAAGCTTGTTTACAGTAGTTGCTGGAAATGTTATCCCTCAGTTTGTATGTACTGCTGACATTTGCAGATAAAATTTCCTTGGTGCAGTTTGTCTTTAAAAATCAACAAAATTTCATGCATGTTTTATTTTAGTTTCTGCCTTAGTTTGCAGATGTGATCTGTAGACTTTTCTTTCTTTTAACTTTCTTTTTAAATAGAAGTCACAAGGGGCAAAATTGGGAGAACAGACAGGTTACTATATAATAAATCAATTATCTCTGTCTTTAAATACTTCAAATCTGCTTTACTTTCAGAAATTGTATGAATTTCTGAAGATGAACTGCACTGAGTAAATGGAAATTTTATCTCTATATGTCAAGAATGCACATCATTGTAACTACTGAACATTTCACAATGCAAGGAGCTTTCTGAAAGTTCTTAGCTTGACCACATTTAGTCTTAACAGCTTTCCAACTTTTTAATGTCCTTAGTAAAAGAAAAGTTTGCCCAACTGTGCAAAATAAATGACTGTCTTAGCTTCCATCAACCTCCTCAGCTTCATTAATATATAAAGTCTTTCAAAAGTCACTTCAAACTTTGATACATTTTAAATGTTATAATATTTGAGATAGGAGGGAAAAAAGTCACATACTGGGCAAACAATGGTGTTTTATAAAACATTGGAAAGATGTCCTCCATTTTCTTGTTCAACATACACAGCATTTTTACAGATGATAATTTGGAATATTAGCAATTTACGAGATAGCATCTTTCAGGTGATGTTGGGTTGTTAGATATGTCAGGAAAACTTATTTTTTAAGGTAATCTCACAACCAAAAGTTGAGATTGAGATCTGGAAATCATGGCCGCCACTTTGTTGAAAGTGTCTATTGATGACATAATTGCTAAAGATCTGGGTAATTATTTTGCAGGAGTGTAGATATGAAGAACCTCAGCAAGTGGTTACCTTTGTTCTTCCAGGTTTCTTCTTATCAGCAACAGAACATGTCCTCAAACCACCTGATTAATTATAGCACATAGCCACCTTATATTTATAATGGAAGATGGGCTTGCTCTTAAATTATTAAAGAGTTCTAAATTTTCTCAGACCTTGAGAAAAACTCCCTTACTTTCATAATAGCATTGAATCAGCTGTATTCTATCATTTGGTGAGAGCCATGATTTGTAACTTACAAATTCTTATAGCAGCATGAATAAAATTACTAAGGTTTTATTCAACAAAACTTTATTTGCTCAGTATGTGACTTCTTTTGTTTTTATCCTCTCTCAAATGGTATAATGTTTATAAGGGTTTCAAGTTTGAAGGGACTTTTGAAAGACAGTTTGGTTTACCCACCCATTTCTTCAGGTTTGGGAACAAACATAACCACTGGAAGCCAAATGTGGCAAATATGGCCTGTGAAAGCACTGAGAAGTGAACATCTTACAGTAACAATCCCAGACATGTGTGAGTGTCATTATTGTGGAGAAAGATAGTTTTGCCAAAATAACATCCTTCAATTATTCAGTAATGAAGTTTAATCTTTTAGTGATGATTTGGCCTCCTGGAAGTTGTATACAAGCACCACTTTATGAGGATCTCAGAAAATTATGAATTTTCTTGCAGCTGGAACTGTGTTTGCTTTCTTTGGTACACTTCACCACTTGCTGTTTGGACTGTTATTTTGTCTCTAGTGGGTGTTGGATATGAATCCATGTTTCAATTACTGTTGTGAAATGTCGGGGAAACTCATTGTAGTTTAAACAAATCTAAACACTTTTGAAAAATGTTCATTTGAATGTTTTGGTCCATTGGTAACAAATGTGATATCCTATGAACAGAAAGCTTTCCCATAATAACATAATGTGAAATAAAATGGTTTCAATCTTTTGACATCTTTACAGTGTCAATTAACTTGTGTACCTTCAATCAGTAATCATTATAAATTTTTGTCACTCATCATACAGAGTGGTTTTGGGATGACCTGAGCACTCTCATCTTGAGTGGATGTGCAATCACATTTAAATTCAGTAGCCCACATTTTAAACATTGATTAAAAAGGTGGGAGAATCCTTTAGTGTTGAATCTAATTAATGTAACCCTTTAAAAATAAATGCTTTATATTTTCATGTATACTTTCTCTACTTAGTATGTAGTACCTAGGTAGAGAAGGTATTGCATTCCAACCAAAAATTCAATACCAAGATTTCACTGGAAATACACATTTTAGGGTCCTCCTAATCAAAAAAAAAGTATTTTTAGAAAAATGTCTATGTATGTGTGTGAACATGATAACTCAAAAACAAAAGAGCGCTTAAGTATCAAATGTTATATTTAAGTTCACATCTTCCGAGGATGCAACATGAAGATTTTCAAGAAAATTTTCTCACCCCTAACTACTCTTTACATGGAAAACATTTTGAAAATTTTTATTTTCTCAAAAATACCTCAAGCAATTTTGATTAAAATACTGTATATGAAACATGCTTGTTTGACAAAAAAGATGTATATCTTGAATTTTTTGTGAATAGCTGTGGTCTTCTTCATTCTGAATGACTTTTGCATAACTGGTAAACTGTAAGCGACAGACAAAAAGCTACTATACAAAAATATAAAGCTTGTTAAAACACACAATTTATGTCATTTATAATTATTTTGTGGGGTTAACTATCTCCAAGATATTCCTTGTTATTGGTGTCAATTTTAAAATACTTAAAACTTTTCTCATGCAGGAATTTGTAAACCCTAGCCATGCAGAAAGAATGAGTTTCAACCACATAGCAACTAGCCTCTAAAAGATTTGACTATCTGTTTAGCCTAGTCTACTTCCTTATTTTTTTTTCTACTATAAGGAAGTAAGGAATAAGACCATTTATACTGATGTTTATCTTAATTAGTGTAAAGTAGAGAGAAGAATAAGCTCTTTAAGAATAAATTGTTACAAAGATGTAGAAAAAGTCATGTGAATGAAACCAAATTGTTTAGAAAATAACAGTAGTTTAAATGTTGTCACAAACACATGATTGCACTTTACTACAGTGCAACATCTAAAGCAATTCTCATATTTATTTGGCCATCTTAATGACATCTCTGTCAGTCCAAGAACTTACAGAGCCTCCCTCACATAGCTTTTCTCCTTGTCTGCCACAGCTAGGCTACATCTTGCTTGGCACCAGTTAAGTTCACAACATCTGAGAAGAACAGTAACCAGAACAAGGATGACAAAGTTGAAATACATGTTCATAATGACAGGAAGCTGGACAAGTTCTCGTTCGCAGGCACAGATATTAGATCAGAATTCTGCAGTCAGATTCTTCACTGTAGAGATTATTTTAGGTGACTGTAACATGAAACAGCCACTTGAGCTCACTCGAGTTACAATTTTTTCAAATTTTGACATTGTCTAACATTATGTTGTCTGAATTGGAGGTGGGACAGTTAACTGAAATCTCATTGCATAAAATTGAGTTTCCACTTTGATTCCTGTTCTCGTTACCAGGCCGTTGTGAACCAAAATCTTCTTAGCTGCATTGTTCCTTTCTATTTTGGTTACCATTTTTGGGTTATTGGGTGTCAGCATTTAGAGGTTTCTAAAGTGTTCAGACCACTTACCAAAATTGATCCTGTAGCATTCAACACAGATACATGACAACTTGTTAATGAGTAACAAGCCATTAGCTGAAGTTGCAAATGTATATTATTTTATTGAAGTATTTATATAATATTCAAAAATTAAGCTATTGACAAACAAAGAATACTGATTTTATAAAAAGTAAAACAGATGCAAATAATCATTAATACATTGCAAATTCTATTTGATTTTAAAGACTGAATTATTAATAATTTAAAATACTCCTGCACTAACAAGATCTATATTTTAACAGGAAATAGTTGGATGGAACTGCTATAAATCACTTGGTTTTGAGTATAACACAAAATTAAGTTGATATTAAAGTGTGATACATATTTAGATGAAAGTGTATCACTTAACTCTTTTATATTACATAATTATAAAAAGAATAAGTTAATAGAATTGCATTTAAGAATGGGAAAAAAGGATAGTAGTTAATGATGACAAAGCAATGCCAAGAAGTGTAAGCAGTCGAGTATAAAAGGCCTAGAATTGCAGTAATAGTGAGCCTTGTGATACTTAATGTTAAAATATGTATTTTTATGTTCCAAGGTGTGCATTTTATTTCCTAAAAGAATCAGAAAATAGCTTCTTACAGTTTAGTAAGTAGCAAGGAAACAGAATCTTTCATTTAAATCTACTGATTTGCATGATAAATTAGCACGCAACTTATGTGTATGGGTATATAATTGTGTAAAAATTTAAACAAGAACTAAATTAGCATTATATTAACATTAAATATATTAATGTTTAATTTACATTATTTTTTGTGTTTAAAATGTAATCTGCCATTCAGAACTAATTAAAATTGACATGAAGGTTAAATATCTCTTACAGATGTCTCAGTTTTATGAGAAGCAGCAATTCAGGAAGTTACCATTATGGTGTAAATAAATGAAATGTTGTACATATTTATTGACATTAAAAGCACTAAATTATGCTTTAGAATAATAAGAAAGAACTGTATAACAATTGCTTATTGCAAAATTAGTTGTGCATACCAGAAAAATGCTGGAAAAGCATGAATTGTTTTTTTTTAAGTTTGTGTAATTGTTGCTCTTTTGCTTTCAGCATGGCAAATGAGACTGAAGAGGGAGAATCCAGGATATCCAGATGTGGCCATATTTATGATATATATTTTTTGTGTTAAAATGTGTGGTTTCACCCTCAGTGTGGAAGAACTGATGCAACTTAATCAGCAACAACGACAACAGCATCAGCAAGGGACTCAGCAGCCTCAACAGCAGCAATCAACATCCCAACAGCAACAGCAACAACAGCAGCAGCAACAGCAGCAACAACAACAGCAACAGGTGAATGCTGGGAACCAAGCGGGATCCCAACAGCAATCAAGCAGTCGAAGCACAGAGAGAGACAAGGCTCTCATGCCTCCGCCCCCCCCACCTCCATCCTCCACAGGTTGGTAATCCTGCCTCTCCCCAACCTGGACACATTCCTCTTCCTTTTTCCCTTTTTCTTCAACAAGAACGCGCAGCTGTCTTCATGCGTGTGTATGCAGGTGTTATCATTTTTTTGTGTAGTTGTCTCTAGGTACTGCTTTATGACGGTGGTACTTTCAGCAATTTCCAGGTAATTGCCATTGCCTCATGGCAGAGCATTTGTTCATCCCAAAAAACCTTTATTGCTTGTGCTCCATACATAAGTTTCTTCATGTAGAATGTTTGTGGTACTTAAGCACTAGCCAGCTTTTCCGGAACTTCCCACTCATTTTATATTTGGTGCTTCCAGAAAAATCCCTTGGTGTCTCTTAATTTTATTTGTATCTTTTAGGGGTTTTTTGGTATAAACAAAGTGCTATACAGTATTTTGTTGTTGGTGAGGTAGTAATGTGGAACTGTTTGCATTGATCTATAAATACAAGGAAGGAGCAGAAGCAAGTGTCTAATGTTGGACTTCATATTTATTTTGAGATAACCTCATCATGTTGATGGTTCAGGTAAGAATAATTAACCCATTTACTTTTCCAGAACACCTAAAGAGCTGTTTAGGAGAGGATTCTGTAATCTGAGATGTTTAATTTCTTTTCATTGAGAATTTTATCTTTCTCTCTTCTCAAACATATTTAAATGTTAAAGGTAAGATGTTTGTTTTAGAATGCACATTTATCAAGCAGAATAATGATGCAGAGTATATTTTCTCATGAATATTACAATTGTAAAAGTGTGAGCAAATTAGTGGAATATGCCCTGAATAACACAGGAAAAATCTTTAAAGAAAGCAGTGCTTCCTCTTTCACTTCTTGTTCTCTAATACTGAATTTCTGTTAGTGGTAAAAAGTAAGAGCATCTTTTTACCAAAGCACTTTTGGATTCAGGCATTTGAATTTTGAAGAAATTCCTTCTTTAACATGATTCACACAGACGTGTAAGGAAAAGGGCAGTCAGGGAAATTATTTACAGTGCAATAAAGGTCAAGGAAATGAATTCCGGTTTTTTCAAAAGTAACAGAGTTTAACATGTAATGCTCTAAAAATTTTGCAACTGTGAAAAATGTGAATTAATGTTTTAATAGTTGCCAAAGTCATTCAGATATTGGAAAAAGAAAAATTCAACATGCATTAACTTTTGGACTGGAATTCCCTTGAATAAATTCATGTGTTAACTTGTAATTGCTATATACAGGTTTTTCGAAATGACACTTAACAAATATAGCTGGAAGCTGATACTTGAACTAAAAAGAAATTTAATGTTGCAACTTCGAAACTCTTTTAGGAATGGTTTAATAATTGCATCATTTTGAGATTAGGCAGCACATGAAGCACTTGTTAAGTTGTCCACATAGTTGCACCTCAGAGGATGTTTGTTGTCAAGCATTTGTCATGAAAACAAATGAGTTTCTCTTGTGTGTTATCAGCAAACCTGACCTAGCTTCAGGTAAAGGGAAAAAGTTATGGGTCGGATAGTTTTGAACTTTTAAAAAGTTAAGCATATATATTTTGCCCCAACCACTAGTATCTTGTACTTAGTGTCCCAATCATTTTATAATTATCATAATCATAAATTCTCAACAATTGTAAATTACAACCATTGTAATCAATAGGCTTGCTGTCAAATGTACAAATTGGTGATTTAATATTTTGAGTTCAAGACATTAAATTAAACTCCTTGTCTTACATCAAAACTCAAAAGATTTCTTCTTGTTTAAATTTATTTAGCATGCTGTGATCATATTCTGAAGGTACTTTGCCTCTGTTATCTTCGCAAGTTCCTTGTCTTCATCCTCAAGGTCACTGACGTTACAGGACATGCATAGGATAAAAAAATTAAAAATAATTTTTGTTGTACTTCAGTGTTGCAACTTTTGGGCATCCATAGTCAACATTTACATGAACCCCCTTTGCTTTTTATTCTACAGCTATTTAAAGATTGTGCGGTACTCAATTTCCTATTAATTTGTAAAACAGTGTTTTGCTGAAAACTTCATTTTTACGCTTTCAAAATGTTCCAAGCATCTCAGTTTTTGTTTGAATTCCATTACGATTTTTTTAGAAAGTATCCACATAACATTCTGCAGACAAAATACATTCTAATACAGACAATAATTTGTCTTTGAAAATGTGATTAGTTTTAAGTATTAAATTTTTATAGGTTTATAAACATTTTAATTCACTCTCAAATTTATTTTAAATATCTTTTCATACTTTTTGTGTGTGTGTGTGTGTGTGTGTGTGTGTATGTGTGTGCATGTGTGTGTGAGAGAGAGAGAGAGATATATTCAAAGCTCCAGCTGCGAAAATTGCAACCAATTTTCTCAAATAATGAGATGTGTGGGATATTTTGATTATGTAACATATTTGCATAATAGACTTTATAAAATAATTTATAGCCTTAGGAATATTTATCTAATATGCATGCAGTTTGATACACATATTAACTAAACATAAATGCAATCTCAGTGAAATTTTCAAAAGGATGTTTACAAAAATGTGGAACTTCAGAAAGTCATGCCCATGTGTATGTCCCTTAAATTGCCTGTAAAACTTAGAATTAGCAATATATGTATCCCAGTTTATTTTCCCAGTAATTTCCTTTCATTCATTGTCTTTTAATGTAAAATATGTTGGAAGAATAAACAAATAAGTAGGAGTACAGGTTGTTAAGCAGGTTTTCGCAAAGATTTAATATGAGTTAATCATTGAGCAGCTTGTTGATATGTTTATGAATACACTGTGAAAGCAAACAATGTGGAGCTTCCCAAGCTACCTTGTTACTTCTGGCAGTAGGGCCAGGCATGCAGCTTTGTTCATGTAGTCGCCCTCCGTGGTGTAATGGTTACCATGCTAACTTCATATACTTCATATACCCGGGTTCAAACCCGGTAGAGGACGATGGATTTTTTCGGGTGTAAAAATCCTCAGTATGGCTTCCTTCGGAAGGGAAGTTAAGCTGTGGGTCCCGTGTCGTAGATTTACGGCACGTAAAAGAACCTCAAGCCTGATAGAGAGGCCTCTGAGCAAAATTAAGCGGTCTTTCACGCCCAATTTAGAATGGGACGCTGAGAACCACAGTAGTTAAAGAGCGTCCATAAATAACATGCCATTTCCATTTTTTTCTTCATGTACCTTTATTGGCACTGAAAACTATATTTTCGTATCACATATGACCAGAACAGTAACATTTACATCTTGGTTTGTTGTTGTTTCAAATCATTCTGTATAACTTGAAATGTCTTTAGTGCTAAAAACAATTTTGATATACTGTAGTCTTTTATACATGTTTGCAAAACTATGTTCTTTGTATTGCTTGGTTAGGTTAGTAACTGAGTCACTAAATTTGGGAAAGTCAGGCAATGGATATAAACATTTCTGCGTGAACCCTGTTTAAAGAATTTACTCTGTTGGTAATAGAGTTCAGTTTTTTTTGTTGTAACTTTTAACTTAAAAAAAAACAGGTCAATACTATGCTACATGAAATGTATGCTCAGATAAGCTCATAGAATCCGTAGAGCTGACAGAGTTGCCCCAGGATAGGAATGAATGCTGGAAAAATCTATCCATACAACTCACCTTAATCAAGACAATTGGGTTAATCCACTAATTTAATGCATTACAAAAATTTTATTTTTAAATAATAAAAACATGGGAATATGCTTAATGAACAATTTAGGTTGCTTCAGTTTGAAGATTAATCATTAATAGTAATGTCTTATTAAAAATTAATTTGTATTTTTTTAATAAAAGTAAAAAAAGAAAAAAGAATGAAATGAGTGATCATTGTTCATGAGATACTTCTGTAGCTAGAATAACTACAAAGATGATGAATATGCTGCTTATTTTTACTTTCTCAACTACAAATGTACAATATGCTTGGTAGACAGAGAAGGTATTGTATTCCACCCAAAATTTGATGCTAAGATTTCATCAGAAATAAATGTTTCGACGCCTTTTGAATCCAAAAAAAGCATTTTTACAAAAAGGTCTGTGTGTGTGTGTGTGCGTGCGCGCGAGCGAGCGAGTGCGCATGAGCACGCACATCCTCCCCCCCCCCCCCCATGCTTCCAGTTCTCAATCTATCATAATAGGAGAGGACTGCTGATTATTGTTAAACCAACCAACTCTTCCTTCTTCTCTTATGCTGGAATATCCACATTTTCATTACAGTATGTGAGGTTTATGTTGAAAAAGGACAATTTTTCTGCTACCCTTCTGGCCTAGAAGGTGGAGTGCACTAATGATGGTCCAGTGCTGGAAAACTCTATCACAGTCATTCTTCACTACCTATTACTCTCTCAGTATGAGTTGTAATTGTCTTGTTTCCAGTTGTACTTGCTTTTTATTGTGAAATATGGAAAATATGCTGATATCTTTCACCATCCTTGCGTCATTGGCCGTATTGTTCCAAGCAGGTGTTAGGAAATGAGGTAAACTTTTGCAATCAGAGATTGAGATTAAGTAGTTAAGGATTGCCAACTGCCATATGGAACATATTACTATCTCTTTCTGCTTACCATGTTTCAAGTTAAAGCAAATAGACAATAATGTGATAGTTTTGCTATCAGAGATTCTTCCAGTGTTTCCCTTGTTACTGTGTAATGCCACAATTTGTTTCTTGAGTTGCTATCAGCTGCAATCATGATAAGTTCCCTTGTGTGTGTGTGTGTGTGTGTGGAGTGTTATATTTTTCAAACCAGTAACAGCTCATGAATCTTTAACTCGTAGGGGGGGGGGGGAGGTGGGGCTCAGTGAGTCTACATTAAAATGAAGAATTTTTATGTTAAGAATGTCAAATCATGCCATAGAAAAATAAAAATGCAATTATGCAACCTTTCATTTAAATTGGAACTCCATGTGATGACCCTTCTTGCAGAATAATAGTAATATTGTATGTTCCTAGCAGTTGAAAATTGATTCAATTAGCCTTATTGTTTAAACAAACCATCATGTTTTTTTTTATTTGTTTCTGCAGATACTTCAAGTCATATACTCCTTTTTGGTCCATGCATCACCACCACCGAACAACAAACACATGAAATAAAAGAACACATTTTTTTCTTCACATCCACACAGCCAAAAAACTTTTTCATACAACAAAATATAAAATTTTCGAGTAATAGAAGGTCTGTTCTAACATTGAACTTGAAGTTGTACTTGAACAATGTTAAGCTCAGGCCACTGGTTTTCAATTCTAATTTTTTTGATAAACTTAGCGAGCCTTAACACAACCATTTTTAGTTCAGAAACTTTCACTGTTTCATAGCTGTATCGCATTATAACCGAAGCCAAGCCAAGCCAACTGGTTACTGTGACTGTACATTAAAGACAACAGGTCAAAGAACTGTAAACTCTAAAATAGCCATACAAGGAAAAATCCCATCCCTTTTCTCACTTCAACTAAACGAGTACTCAGAGGTTGAAATCGGAATGGTTATTTTCATTGTTCATATCTCCAATTTGAAGCCTGGCAGTTTCAAATGGGCACCTACTGTGTACTTTACAGAAAGAATAACAAAAGTTTCCACTCCATACATTCCTTGACACCCAGGCTGATTTTTTGGGCATCTAAGAGAATGGGACAACTTTAAAACCATACTATTGCTATGGTTACTGACGACAACAGAACAGAAAGTGCCTGGGCTGTCAGGATCTCAGCCTGGCAGACTGTCATCATAAAACTTATCCTTAGAAATAGGGGAAAAACATACAAAATAATATACCTATATAATGGATATATTAAGACCAAAAAAATGTCAATTTCAATTTTTAATAAGGGAGCACTGCCCTTGAGCTCCCCTTCATTAGGCACCACTGCATAAAACCTATCTACTTTGGATTATATTTCTATGACAGTCTTCATCTGATAATTGATTGTGATTGATTAAAAGTCCATGTATATACATTTTTTTTCCCTCTTTCTGTTGAATTTAATTAATTGAAGGTATAAAATTTCACATATAATAATAATTAGTTAATCAATATAATATTTTCCATATAGTTTTGTTCTACATTTTTTAAAGAAAATAGGCATAATTTATTGAATGTTATACTGGGTATTAAAACTTCAGAACATACAGTACAAGACAGCTTTCCTGCAAAAATGCTGTCCAATAAGACGTCTACCTCAAACATAGTAACTTATGCCCCCATAGCTAAGTAGAAACAGTTTTTAAACAAATAAAAGGCAGAGGGCATTAATATTCTTTACTTAGAATTTAAGTACTTTCACTATAGGAAGTAAAGCAACAGTTAGAATTTTAGAAAAATGAAAACAACTGAATATCAGTTCTTTTGAGAAGTGATATAGGAGCATTTGTGGCTGTAATAAACCCATTTAAGTGCAGAGCTCTAATGTTGTGAGTGAACTTCAAGGAGAATCATGTTTTGATGGCAAGCCAAATATGTCATGGAAATAGGTTCTTTCATCGTAGAAATTACCACAGCATATCTGATCAGTGGACATACAGATGTAATTTTAGTGACAGTATGTCTTGCACACTTGAATACCTTAGGAACCCAGATTAATATAAACTTGTATCTCACTTTCTCTTTATCTTTTGGAAGTTGAGAAAGTACTGTAAACCAAACCCAGAGATTTTTAAAGATTTTGTATGATCCGATCTGAGACTTTGTGCTTTTACAAAATCTACTTACTGAACACAGATGAAGGACTAACATATATAGAAAACACATAATTTGTCAGTCATAATGCTTTTTCTAACTACTTTTTAACAAATTGTTCCTACAAAGCTTAGTCTTTTATGTACTTAATGCTAATAGAGATAAACATTAATAGAAGTGATCTTATTACTCTTGCTTCCTTGAGATGTAAAGGAGTTAAGGGAACACGGAGGCTAAAGAATATTCAAATATTTTAAGAGCTGATCAATAAGTGTTGGTGTTAAAATTAAGTTCTGTTTGCATGGCCAGGAGAAAAATTAAAAATGAATGACTTTCCATTTGAGTAAAGTATAAATATTAGACAATTGAAACCAAAAACAAGCAGTATCTTAGAAATGGTTAATTGCACTAAAGTATATGTTTGACATAAGTAATTATTATGTATTTTGACAAAATCTTCATTTTTTGTGTAAAGATTTTAACTGACTTACAGTTTACCAGTTATCCAAAATGAAGACATGTTCAGAGGCTATTCACAGAAAATTCAAGACATACATTTATTTGTAATGAAAATATCTGAAATATATAGTATGTTAATCAATGTTGTTTGTTAGTAATTTTTTAAGAAATCTACATTTCGAAACTGTTCCATGTAAAGAGTAGTTGGGGATGGGGAGCTTCTTGAAAAACTTGCAGAACTTAAATATCACATTTGATATTTAACAGACTTTTCTTTTTTAACTTTTCCTTTGCAATGCTGTTTATGGGGGGGATACACAGAACCTTTTCTAAAAATGCTTTTTTAGGTTCCAGGAACCTCAAAGTGTATATTTCTGGTGCAATCTTTACGTGGAATTTTTGGGTGGAATACAATACTTTCCCTACTTACTATACATGTAGAGAAAGCAATAGCATACATTATGATAGGGTTATGTAGTATACCTATCACATACTAGTAACTTTCCGTGACTTCATTTGCTTTGGAATTATTTTCCTTTCAGTAAAAATTCCCCTCTGTTTTAAATTGTTGATCTTGCACAGTATTTTCTGAACATTCATATATGCAATACACACATATAATTAAGCTTTTTAATTTCACAGGTGTGATTACCACACACAGAGCAAGCATAAAGTAGTTTTCACATAAATAAACAACAGATGAAACACAAGAATATCTTGCTTGATGGCTTGTTAAAAATGCCTATTGTATATCTAAGAATGAGTTAGTCATTTTGCAACTGAGACTTTATGCAGAAAATTAATTCATTGTATAATTGTTTATGCATTATTACACCCTTGTTATGAATATAAATTTGATATTAATGATAACAAATATGACATTAGATTTTATGACAATTTGTAGTTTATAGCATATCTGAGCAGCACATGACTGAAAATAGTATGAAAAGAACACATTTTTTCCCATAAAGTTATAATAGTTTTTGGATGAAATCATCTGAGATATCAGCCTAAAAAATTAAGGTAAGAAGCCTAGGGGGAAAATAATGCTTAAATGCTCTTAAATACAGAAGGATGAAGTGTTTATAAATGCATATTTCAGGCATTTATTACAAACAGAGTGTATTCCAAAAAAGCTGGTCCATTGTGAGCCTTGTTAATCAGTAGATTCTTTTTGTCTAATGTATTGTATTTACCAATATAATTTTGTCCCTTTATGTTGTTTATATCTTAAATAAAAATGTTATACGAAATTTTTAGAATTAGTGGACTAGGATGTCAAAGCTTTCTATTTATATGAAGTAATTTATTCCATTTAGTTTTGCTGCATGGAATAGTTAATCTTCTACATAGTTCAGCAATAGCAAGCTTAAGCATTTTGATTAATTCAGTTCATGAATCACAACATCAAATAGAAAAATTTGATGTGTTCCATTCACATGACATTCTCTACATCTCTGCCACAAATTATTGTTAAAAAGCTTATGCTTCTATTTACTTCATGCCAATCGAGCAAAAATTAGCAGAAATAGTTTTATTACTTGCTTCCTTGTAAGTAGAAGCAAAAAAAGGGGGTACCATAGGTTAAAGTGATAGTCAAAAGCTGGTTGTTATGTGACTGAAGTTCCTTTGTTTGTATGGACAGGAGTTGACAAATTCCTGTATGAGAAAAGTATAAGTAGTATAAGTTTTTAAAGTATAAAACTAGGAATATCTCAAAAACGATCAACTAAATGAAAAAAAAAAAAGTATATAACATAAATTGTGTGTTTTAATGTGCTGTACATTTTTTGTGGGGTAAGTTTTTGTCTCTCTCTTATGGTTTATCAGTTATACAAAATTCCGTAAAATTCATCCAGAATAAAGTAATCTTCAAAGGCTATTCACAGAAAATTCAAGATATACATTTTATCTGTCAGGTAAATATCTTTAACATACCATATTTTAATGAAAATTGTTAGTGTCATTTTTGAGAAAATCAACATTTTCGAAAAACGCTCCATTTCAAGGGTAGTTTAGGGTGGGGGATTTTCTTGGGGGGGGGGGGGAAACATGCGCACACACACGCACAAAGGCATTTTTATAAAAATAATTTTTAGTTGCAATACAATACCTTCTTTATACACCATGTAATTAGTATGTGTAGAAAAAGCAAAAAATTGAATAGCCAATTTTAAGTGTCTGTCATTGTGATATTGCTTCGGGAAATGAAGTAAAGATTCTTTAAGTCCTATTGTGTACTTTATCAAATAGGTTCCTAAATTTATCATTAACTGAAGAGTACCTCTTTAAAAACTTAAAAAATTTTGGACATACATACCAAGAAAATAGGAGTCCCATATTTGGTACCTGCATTCAGAAAGAGCAATAAGATTACAACAGCATAGATAAAGCAATAATCTCACTTTATCTAAAAATTATGTTAATATATTAACTTTCAAGTTTACCGGGCAATCAATACCAAATGTTACAATAAAGATTTAATATTATGGGATTGAAGGAACAGATACTTAGGAAATGGGCATACAGGTATCGGGAGTTACAGCTATCAACATTTAACATAAATGTAGGAAATAGGACCAGGTGTGGTTAAAGGTAATACACTGCTGAAATTAAATGCTACAGGAGCAGCAGCTCTAAATGACAATAACTAAATTGTATTTACATTATCTTACAAAGATATGAAGGCAATGATGAGCTTATTATGTGTTGACGATAATTTAAATTTTGGCACTTTACCTTCTTACCTGGGAAGCGCAAAGTTGGTTCCGAGGCATCACAGGAGGTGTTGAAGTATTTCACTTTGAAAATAAATTAAGTTCCCTTTGGAAATCGGAGTGTCATGGATTCTTGTAGCAGTGGTGGCCAAAAAACTTCACTCCTGTTTATCCAACAAAATTATATTAGTAAATACAATACCTTCAAACTTAATTAGAATGTTATGGAAGGGAAAGAGGGGCAGGAAAAACATTTTAACTGTTGTGATTTATCTGAGTCAACTATGGGCCATTTGTTTCTTTTCAGACTTCTTCTATTTAAGATTTGCTTTAATATGAACACAGTTGGCACTGACTGGAGATTCATATAAAATATCTAACCGAATTCATATAATTCAAGAGATGAGTGGAATTGAATTTTGTTAGTTGGTCTAAAACAGTTGGTGATTTTTCCAATTATAACTGTGAAACATATACTTTTGCATGTAAATTGTTTCTTAGAAGGTTTTTGAGTGAATACTGTTTTGCATGAACAAGATCATATCAATATTGCATGCACTAAATCATGAATTTCATAATCGGGAAGTTGAGTGAAATGGCTCTCCTGTTAACTTTGGTAAACCAATTATCATATTTGTGCATGATTTAATCTTAGGCTTATATTAAATAAGTGCACATAAAACAGCTTAGTTTCAGAATTTACATTGTGCATGGAATAAACTAATTCAAAATTTCATTTTATGTTTGAACTGAATACTTTTTCTTGTTTACTTTGTCAAATTTATACATAGCTTGAACTGCTGTTGTAATTATTCCTGGAAGAGGTTGAAAACATTTGTTGTTTGTTAGAGTTAAACATATTACAGGTAATAAGGAAACTAGTAACAGTCTCTATAGTTCTTGGTAAGAAAAACATATTTTTCCGTGCTGCAGTGTCTGCAGAAATATGAACTTGTGTTATCAAAGTTTTTCCTTCATTGTTTCAAAGCATGTATGCATGAATATAAATGAGTGAATAAGCTTAATTGTACTTAGTTTCCATTTCCAGTTTGTGCCAACTGCAGGAAAAAAATAAATTAGAGCACTTACTACTTGCACTGATCATTTTTGTTTGCAGAGGTGCAGGAGATGGTGCCTAATATTTTTTTTTTTTACTAACTTTTTGATAGCCTCTTAAGTAAGTGATGGTTTTACAGCTTTTGATGTGGATGTCATCAGTATTATAATAAAACCTATTTGATTTGCAGCATCTGCAGCTCTGGGAGAATACATTTGTAATGTCATTAACTTGATAATGAAGGAATTAAGTCTTATACATTTGTTTTTCCAGTTAATGCTTTATAGCTTCTGGAAATTCAACTGTGTTGGGAAATGGTTCTTTCATTATTGCAGCATTTCACTGAATCTAATACAATTCTATTTTGTTCTCTTTTTTTTTATCACCCGAAGCAGGTGAGAAGAGGACAGTGGAACAGGAGATGAATGTGAAAAGGCATAAGGGAGGAGCAGGTAATTTATTACATATAATAATTAGATATAACAAATGTGAACATTAATTTAACTTAATATTGCGCATTAACCCTTTCACTGCAGATGTTGAAGCAGTTCCATTTGCGCTAATCACTGCTCTCCTTTGAATGATATAGCATTGCTGACATGTTGAACTTGACAAAACTTATCTTACATGACTCACTGTGGTACTTAATGAAATTTTCTCTAATCAGTATTGGTCTGCCTTCTATTAGGGTTATATTTACAAACTAAAGCTCTATCTCTGCTGTATGGTGTAATCTATAGCAGAAAAAACAAAGCTCTGCACAGTAACTTTTTTCCTAACATTTGCATGGCGTAGAAGTCCATCACATGATTCTGAGAATAACTGGTATTCATAATTATTGCTTCTTCTAGCAAGCAAATACATATTGTGTGGGATGTGGATTTGCTGGCAGAATTTAAAGTATCTTCTGATTTTTCACAGTTCAAGTTTGATAACAATGTGAGGAAAATTATATTGAAAAAATATAATAAACAAAGAGTGATGGCAGAACCCAGGCAATGTGCTAAAAGAAAACACAATGATCCTTCCTTCCAGTGGCAATAGGGTAAATTTAGGCCAGTAATTAATACTTTTGATACTCATAGTTCATGTATGCAAGCAGACATAAATGGGAATTTCCCAGTGGCTGATATTTTCAAATTATTCCATTGATTATTATTGTTATCTGCTGGATTATATTGCAGAGAGGAGTATTAATTATTTTATTTTCTTGTGTGAGAAAGTACCACCAAGCCTCCATTTTTATGTCTTGAAAAGAGACTTCTTCTGAAAAACTTTACATTTTCTTTTGCTTATGACAAGAGTGATAAAACATACAGTAGCAGAATATTGGACAAAATATCCCCTCGTTGCACTCCTCAATTTTCAAAATGCATGTCCAGGGAACAATATCAGTTGCTTCTAAGACTCGTACATTTCAATGAGAACAAAACACAGGCTTCCTAAAGATGGACTGCATAAATTGAGATCTGTTACTGAACATTTCAGACATACTTCAGGTGAGACTTTCATTAATGAAAGCTGTCTTTTATTCAAACAATGCGTCTCTTCCAAAAAAAAAAAAAACAGGTTTGGTGTAAAAGTATTTGTGTTATGTGATTATGAGTTTGGATACATACTGGACTTCAGTGTGTACATGGAAGTCATCAGATATTACTGGTGACTGTGACCGTGTGGTGCCTGGGGCTGTGGTACAAACCCTCACTACAAAGTATCTGTTTAAAGGGCACAACTTGTGGATAGATAACTTGTATTTTAGTCCTCTCCTTTATAACTGGCTGCATGCAAATGAAACAAATGCTTGTGACACTGTTAGAAGTAACAGAGAAGAAATGCCAAGACTGACAGAAAAATTGGACATGGGACAAGTAGAGTATTTTGGCACTAAAGTGGAAGGACAGACAACATTTTCCATACAAACTTGATGAGACTGATCAGCAAGTTGACAAAAAATGAAAAATGAAACCGGGCTATGTTATGGATCCCATGGACAGGACAGATATGATTTACTCTCTTGAGTGTGTAATGAAGACTTGGAAGTGGTTCAGAAAATTCTTGTTCCATTAGACATGACTCTGAAATTCAAACTCTCTGAACAACTTCAATACTGGTAAGACTGTCCTATCGGCTGACTTTCAACTTTTAATTACAGAACTTTTCCAGGAATTCCATACATCAAGACTAAACAAACCTGGGAGACCTTTATCAGGTGACCAGCCCCTAAAACTTCCTGAAAGGTGTTTTATCTCACTAATGCCAGCAATGTCAAATAAGAGAAAGCCTTCCAGAAAATGCCATGTGTGCTCCAACACTGTCTTTGGCCAGAAAAAAGAAGAGTGTCCAAGTAACCTACATGTGTGTCAAATGCAACATGAGTTTACGTGTCAAATGCAACATGAGTTTACAGTCATGTTTTGAATTGTACCATACACAAGTCAGCTTTTGAAAGTAAAATGTATAGGTGTAATTTTTCCTGTATATAGTTTATAGCCATATCTACTTCACACACATGAAAAGAATTCTTTATAACATTAAAATTTGGATATCTCTAAATTGTTAATCAATTTCTGTTCATTGATATTTTGGCAAAGGTAACCTTTAAAAGTAAAACCGATACATTTAGAATAATGCATATAAAGTTGCCATTAATGTTTTCTTTTTTTGGCCTATGGACAACCCTTTGTAAAGTGTGTGGCATGTGGTATTTTTTTTCCTATTTTAAAAGTCTTCATTTTTTAAACATGTGACATCAGCAATGTACAATTTTAGTGAATGTTAAGAATGTTAATTTAGAATAATGCATATAAAGTTGCCATTAATGTTTTCTTTTTTTGGCCTATGGACAACCCTTTGTAAAGTGTGTGGCATGTGGTATTTTTTCCCTATTTTAAAAGTCTTCATTTTTTAAACATGTGACATCAGCAATCTACAATTTTAGTGAATGTTAATTGATGATTAATGATATTTTATGTTAATTCGGCATGATATTTTGTAGAATATACTAATTAATTTGTAGTTAAAATGACTCAGCAAGGAACTAGTGAACTTGCAGTGAAAGGGTTAATTAGTGTGATTAACTACAAACCTGAAGATTAAAAGTATTGCAAGATGGTTTAAAATATGACTTCTCAGAGTTACTAAGTTCATTTTAAGGTAGCATGCAGTAAAGGAATGAGGCTCCATTCAAAATGAAGATGTAATGCTAATATAACACTTGAGACATTATATAACATATAAGGCCAGACATTAGTTAATAATTTGGTTCTATAATAGATGTAAATCGATGTATCATTCATAATAACACAAGAAGTTGGCACCAGATCTTAAATCTCATGTGAAATCTTAAGAGCATGGCGGTAGATCTTAAATTGCATGTGAAATCTTAAGAGCATACCGTAAGTTCCAAATTGAATAATACAACCAATAATATTGAATATGGAAGTTCATCCAGTCTTTATAAAAAATAAAACCTAAAAAATATTGTACAAATAAATAGCGAACCTGTATCTGATATCGGCTATTAAAATGGCATGGCACAGCCAAATGGAAATACAGGATTGTACAGATGACATAAATCTTACATCTATATATGCAGTGAAAGCAGTAAGTTTGAAGTTTGCATGCAAACACTGGTGTTACATAGCATGTTGCACAACTCTTATTGGATGCTTTCATTAAATAACACAGATATAAAGTATTGAGTTTATGCTGCAGCTGCACTTGGAGTACCTTTTTCAGGTTTGGGCCTGGAGAAGTTTAATGCACTTTCAGGTATCTTATCACATTAGCTAAGGACTTAGAATGCTATTTGCAAATCTGATTAAATATTCTAACTTGATATGTGTGCAGTTAGTGTGAAAGGACAGTAAAGCATGTATAGTAATTTCTGTTGGAGTTTATATATGGTAGCAATGATCTATCTTGAACTGACCATTTTCTGCATGCACCTTTGGTATGGATAGCATGCACAATGTAAAAATCAAATATATCATGAGTCACATGTTGCTAGTCTATTCATATAGAGAAAGAAAAAGTCTGCATTACAGTTTAGCATGAGAAAACTTAAAAGTCAATGACAAATATTTCAGAGGTAGCTAATACGATAAAACAAGTATTTTGACACAAATTACTATTTTATGAGCTGCACATTTTTGCTTTGTGGCTTGTATATTTAATGGTTCATAGGTTATATGAAATATAATGAGAATAAAAAGAACTTTACAGAAAATTCAAGATATATGGTCTAGTCCCCTGTGAATATCTCAATGGTATTTTATTCAAAATTGTTAGAGCCATTTTTTTTTATAAAATAAATAAAAAAAAAATTCACAGTAAAGTGTTTTGGCATCTATAAGCTGTATTGATTCAGTATAAAAATTTGATACATTCTCCACTTTCCATTTTTGATTAAAGGTTGGTTCACAATAACCCGAGAACAGTAACCAAAATGGAAACGAGAATGGGAATGCATTTTCTGTTCTTCCTTTGATTGATTTTGTGCATTGAGACTACATTTGCTATCAGCTGACTAATAATATTTTTTCCTCTGCCTCCAATTCAGCCAATATAATGTATGTTAGCCAATGTCATTGTTCAAAAGAATTGCTACTAAAGTGAACTCTAGTGGCTGTTTCATGTCAGGGCTGCCTAGAATAATCTCCACAGCAATAGGCATATAATATGTTGTGCTCAGGAATGAGAACAAGAAAGTTAAAACTTGGTCAAGTTGGCTTCCTAATCCTGGTGTCAATAATGGCTTCCCATCATTTGTGGATGCTTCCATTGAAATACATGTATTTCAACTTTGTCATTCTTCTCAGTTGTTGTGAATCAGCCATTATGCTGTTGTTATCCTTGTATACAAATACTTTTTTTCCCCAAAAATTATTTTTTGAGGTGGACTGAAAATATTTATTTCCAGTGAAACTGAATTATCCAATATGATAAGTGCATTACCAAACAAAAAAGTAGTTCAAAACTTGCAAATATGCATAGAAGCTTGTGACAGTGATGTGATTAAATAAAAAATAGTGGTTGACATTAGCATGTTTATTCTAAAACAATGTAAAACCATTTTTGTGAAACCCCTGACACAATTAATTACTCCACTGAAAAGGGACAGTTTCTCAAAATTTTGAAGCTAGGATTAATTAAACCACTGTTTAAAAGGGGTTTTGAACAGGATGTTAGTAATTATAGGCTGATTACCTTAATATCTGAAATAACTAAGCTTTTTGAAAGCATTTTACTTGAAAAATTAGTTTCTTATCTAAATAAACACAACATACTACATGATTTTCAGAATGGGGTTAGAAAGGGCCATTCCGCAGTATCTGCAGTAAATGAAATAACAAATAAACTGGAAACTGACAGTAAGATAAGCTCATTTTTGGACCTCTCTAAAGCATTTGATCACAGAATTTTGTTACAAAAATTAAGAAATTCTGGGATACAGGGTCTCCCTTGGTTTCTAGTTACCTAAAAGGCCAAAAACAGTACCTACACTGAAATAAGTCACAAAATGGCAAATTTTGTGAATAAAATAAAATAAAAAAATCTAATGTGTTCCACTCACATGACTTTCTCTACACCTCTGCAACAAACTGTTGTTAAAAAGCTTATGCTTCTATTTACTTCATTTTAATCGAGAAAAAATAACAGGAAATAGCCTTATTACTTGCTTCCTTGTAAGTAGAAGGGAAATAAGGGAATACTATAGGCTAAACTGATAATCAAAAGCTGGTTGCAATGTGACTGACGTTCCTTTGTTTGTATGGACAGGAGTTGACAAATTCCTCCAAAGGAAAAGTATAAGTTTCTCAAAGCTGAAATCAAAAACAAGGAACATGTCAAAAACGATCAACTTCACGAAAAAAATGTATATGACATAAATTGTGTGTTTTAATATGCTCTACATTTGTTGTGTTTTAAGTTTTTATCCATCTCTTATGGTTTAGCAGTTCGGTAAAATTCATCCAGAATAAAGTAGTCTTCAGAAGGTATTCCCAGAAAATTTAAGATGTACATTTTATTTGTCAGGTAAATAAATTTAATATTTGACAATTTAATCAAAACTGTTACCGCCATTTTTTAAAAAAATAAAAATTTTTGAAAAAAGTTCCATGTAAAGGGTGGGGTGATTTTCTTGAAAATCTTCGTGTTGCATCCTTGGAAGATATCAAGTTTGGTATTTAATGGCCTTTTCGTTTTTGAGTTATGCTGTCCACACACACACACACTTTTTGTAAACATGCTTTTTTTTTGGATTCAGGGGGATCCAAAACATGTATTTCCAGTGAAATCTCTGTATCACATTTTTGGGTGGAATGCAATACCTTCTCTATACATTATGTGCATAGTACGTGTAGAGAAAGTAAAAATAGAAACTGTAAAATATGGCATACTCCAGGGCATAGTTTTGGGACCTCTGCTCTTCATTATATATGTTAATGACACTAAACTGGATTATTATTATTATTATTATTATTATTATTATTATTATTATTATTATTATTATTATTATTATTATTAAACACATAGCAAATTTTGGATGGAATACAGTACTTCTCTATCTTCTATGCAAGAGAAAAAGTAGAGAAGTGTTACATAGAATATGTGCAAAAACTTAAAAGTATGATATAAACAAGAATACAAAAATATTTACTAAGGAATCTATCTGCGAGTAATATCTCAATATTCTCATTGGGCAAATAGTATCTCTGAAATCTAAATTTATGTATTATAATATTTTTGTGCAATATTGTCTATGGCTTGTGTTAATAATAAAAATAAATGTAATAATTTATTTATTGAAGTACTAAATTTACATAATGTTAGACTGCCCACTAAGTTGGTGTGGGTGGCTGAGTTGGTTAGGCATTGGTCTTTCTGATTCCAAGGTTGGGTTCAAACCTGCCCCAGAATAATGGTTTTTAAATATGCTTAAAAGTGATACCCTCACGTCAGTAAATTTACGAGCATGAAAAAGAACTCCTGTGGTACAGAATTCCAGCACTGTCAGCACTGATATGATCCTGGTAATAGACAGCATTGTGGAAAAATAATTTTTAAATGATTTGTTCATTAAAATTTGGCCCATGTCATTGTTTGTGTAGGCATTCTATAAGTGTATTTTAATTATATAATATTACAATGTTCTTAATTTTTGAAGGTACCATAATATATTATCATTCCAATTCAATTTTTTAATTTATTTTCTAGGCATTGCCCCATGTTTTTATAATTTCTAAGACTAGTTTCATACCCATATTTCTAATCATTCTACCTCATACACTTTTTTCTCTGATCATTTCCCTACATTCAAATAATACCTTTACCCCTGCATAGTGGATAATCATTTTGTTGGCCTAATTTCCATATTCCTAGCCTAAACCATGCCAACTCCTCCCTGTCTTTCTTGTTATGGCTATAATCCTTGCTCACACAGCCTTCTCTTAATTCTCGATATAGCACCAGGGAGCTTTTATCTTAGGTAGCAGCATACAAATATTGTCTACATTCTCAAATCTGGCTCTAATCATCTTCCAAAATGTGATCTTCAGCCATACTCCTCCCAATCCATTCTGACTTTTTCCTACTAGTTTCACCTAAAGTGGATTCTTGGAATTTTAAAATTCTTTCAATATAGATTATGTGGCATCCATTGCACTCTGAATCAATTTTTTCAAATTTTCTCTATCACCCAACCTCTCACATATACCTTTCCCATTTCTAAGAAGTCCTCACGTGCAGTTGTTTTTTTAATAATCTAGTTTAACAAAACATATTAAGAATCTTATACGTTTCTTTCCATCAGTCCTCCATATCTCTATACCATAGGCCCATCTCAGTTGCACTGAATAGCTTTTCTCACCAAGCAGCATAAATGTTGAGCATCAAAAAAAGGCATAGCTAAGTTCCCCCTTCCAAAGCCATTTATTTCTGCTTTTCTCACTGACTTGAGAAGCTAAACTTATTCCCAATTAGTAACTTTCTGACAATCTAAATGTTATTTCTTTTGGTAGATCACTTTTCTTCCTTTTTCTGTATACTTCCTTTCTTAAAAACCACAATTTTTGCTTTAGTCTTCATTTTCAGATCCCATTCTCCACCATTCCTGGGATCTCTTGGTTATTAATTAGTGGCATCTCTTTTAGCCTCCTCTAACTCTATTAACATATTGTGAATGAACAGGTATTTTTGCATAATGTGTATCTAGGATTTTAATTTCATATGTAATTTGTAATCTGCTATATAGTGTTTGTTGTTCTTATTAAATAATTCTCAAAACGCACACTAATAATGTTCTTGTCTGAGGGTTAGAGGGTTAATAGAAAATTAATAATTCTAAGATTTACATTCCAGGTTTTGGATTGGAAGATGATGATGAGCAAGAAAGAGAAGAAACAGAATCAAGCAATCATCCATCTGGAGGAGGAAATCCACGAGCTGGTGGAGACTTTCAGCCACATCATCACCAGCAGCGAGGTGGAGTTCGAGATCGTCCTTCATTTAACCATTATTCATCCAAACCACAATTGTACAATGCTAATTTGCCTTTCCACATGCATGGAATCAACATGTATCCCCCACCTCCACCACCACCTCCTCCAAATTCTCAGCAGCAACCCCAGCAACAGGGACTACTTCAACCCCCTCCACCACCACCACCTCCTCCACAGCACCATCCTCATCAGTATCCGTACTACGCGCCTCAAGGACAGTACCAATATAGTCCCTACTGGATGATGCCACAGTAGAAGTCAGTGTAGTGTCTCAGCTTAGTGTGAAATACCTTCTAAGGATGAACTTATTTTTAGCCTTCTTCTAGCAGCTTGTGAATATGTCTGAACATTTTAATAAATCTGAAGCATATTGCCACTCGTTGCTTATAGAGGAAGCTCTTCAATTCCAAAATAAAGGTCACTAAATATTTAAAATACAGTGAAGTAAGTGCAGAATTTAAATTCATTATCTGCTTTTATTTTCCAAGTTATTGTGTTAGGAGTACAAATTATAAAGTATTATGATAAACCTTACTATAAGTCAAAGTTTGAAAACTGGTAATAGCACATTCAGCATAATCATCTTTTTCTTCTGTAGAATATGAATCTTTAATTATGTATGCATGTTGAACTGTTTTTTCATAGCAGCTATTCCTGTCCCACTACCTTACCTTTTTCTTTTGTTATAGGTGTTTAAATTTGTATTGAGATACACAAAGTGCCTCTTGTCTTTAATAGCTTGCTAGCAAACTATTTAATAAGAAAGGTTGCATTTTCCATAGATTATTTGGTGATAAATAACTGAGTCATTCAGAATTAATTGCAAAATTAATTGTATATCAGACAATAAGCTGACTCTTAACAGTATATTTTGCAATGTTCATCTAATACCTATCTTCTTCATGGAAACTAGATAATCAGTAGACTAACTCTAAAGGAAAGGAAGCTAATTTAAATAAGTAAAATAAAGTGAAATAAACTAAATACTTATAAGATTTCACTTACCATATCATCAGGCAGAAGATATTTCACAGGCTGATATTGCAACACGACAGCAGCTGATATTGCAACCACAAGCTTGTGAAATGTGCATAATTCTGCGGCAAGTGAAACCTCAAAGGTGTTGAATTGATTCCATTTTTTATTTACTGAGTAGATGACTGTTTTTGTTATAACAAAAAATATTAATTTAAGTATTTGTTTATTGGCAAATAAATGACCTCTCTTTATAAATGAGCAATACGAGTAGAACTAAATTTATTTCTTCTACAGTATTGGCAAAAATCCCAATGCATCCATTTTCTATCATTCTTTCTCTGTTCTTTTATTGAAAAACAAATTTGAATGGAATTAATGTGCATCTAGGATAACAATATATGCATTTGTATGATCACTACAGAGATGAGTATGTTGCCATCTTTTTGTATGTATTTTTCTGAACATTACTAACATCACAAACAGCGGCATTTAAGTAAAAAAACTCCAGGGCACTGCCAAACCTTTATAGAATGTTCATCAGTGTATTGAACTAGGTCCCCATAGGTGTCAAGACAGTAGTGTGGGTAATAATGGTTCATTTCCAATGATGTTGATGTTTTGTTGACTCAGTGACAGACAAGTGCTGACACACTATTATATTGTAGCCAGTGTTGCACTTGCAGAAGTAATCAGTTATGTAACATGTCAAGATTTACTGGTTTATCAAAATAAATAGGCTGAAATAGATGGTTTTAATGTCAGCCCTCCTACATCATAACATGTGTAGAGTTATGTTATATTTCTTATAAAAGTAAGGATTCTTTTTTAGCCCAGATGATGTGATGTTTTATTTTCATGCATTTTCAGTAAAAGATGTCTTTGTCAGTAAATATTTGCCTTTTTTGTTTTGGAAAATTTATATGAAGCAGGGGCATTATTTCAGTTTCTGCTGGGGGGAGCAGGATTGCCTGAAGCAGTTACCCAAATTTTAATGTACATTTTAACAACATGTTTAGCCATAAAAAAAAATATTTTATTTCTTAAATGTAAGATATTTGCATTACAGGTACAGTTCTTATAATGATTCTTTTCAAACGGCAGTCTAATTATTTCTCATAACTTACAATGCAATTGACTCACCAGCCCCCCTCCCCTAAATGATGTCCTTGGTATGAAAAAACAGGGGTGCTGGAACTTTTTGCCCAAACTAAACATTAAATTTTACAACCTTTATCATGCACCAGACAATGAGGTTTAACTGTTTTGCCTATGAATCTCTGATTGTTGGCATGAAATGGATCCAGTAAATTCCCCTTTCTTTAAAAAGGTACAGGGGGAATAAAAAAACAGTTAATGGCCACTTATATTTTGATATATTATAGCAGGGCTCTCAAATGTGTAAAATTACACCAGTGCTAACCAAGATGCAGAGATTCTCTGCACTGTGCATTGGCCTTGACTCAGCTTTGCTCCAGCTTGTAAGGAAAGAGAGAGAGTGTGCTATGGCAACAAATTGGGGAGTTTGCACTTTCGTCAACCTAGCCAAGTCATATTGCATCCTGCTCCATGCAATACACCCTAAGAGGCTCTGTTTTATAGATTAGTATACCATGTGCTAAGATGGTAAATCATTCATAGACAGCTAAAAATCTGCTCCAAAATAAAGTATACGGGTGAAAGACAGGTCAAAAGACAATATCATGCTTTTCTATAAAAATAAAAATGGTTCTTTTCTGTCCTTTTCATATTTCTTTCATTCCTTGTGATTCTCTTGATTTAATGTATTTTTCTCTGACTTAAAACAAAAATGTCCTTCCACAGTTTCCCCTCCCCCTTCATGGTGTACCAAAATAATGAAAGCAACAGTTTCATCTTCTAGTTTACTGTATTTAGATCCCATAATGGCTTGACTCAAGTTTCTTGTTGTTGTCCTTGTATTACATTAGTTTATATGCTGGCAATTGGCACTCATTGAGTGCAGAATGCCTTACCCATCCATTACCCATTCTACCACCTTCTGTAATTCAAACCAGTTAGTTTACGAGATAGCTATACAGACTTGTTGTGCACTTGCAAAATAGTGGAGTGAGGTGCTCACTATGTTCCTTCCAGTGTGAGATCCCAGCCCCTGCATTGAACAATGAAGCAACTCACTGCATGTAACCACCTCTCTGAATACAAGACATGCTTTCTCCCCAAAATATACATTATGAACACTACAGGTTGTATTGCATTATAATGTAAACTTTCCAAGAAATAAGCTTCAAATTTTTCAGGTTTAGGTTGAGAGGAATGAAATATGCTTGGAAATTGCAGAGGATTATAATTCAGAATATCAGCTGTTTTTGCATGTTTAATTTAAGCCATATTTAAAGAATTATAGAGATTCGCATTAGCATAGAAAGAGTCATACATTTCTTCCTCCTCTGCCCACTTCATGCATTTCCAGTTGAATTTGTAACAACAATGCATTCTCTGTGGAATCTTAAAACTATCAATTTTCTAATTCATTTTTAATGAACAGTTTGACAAGAAGATGAAACTGCTGCATCCATTGTATTCTCAATTTATATCTTTGTTTAAAAAAAAAATCAAGTATTATAATGGGTGATCCATTCAAGATGTCTGCAAAATAAAACACTATGCACAAGAAATTATTCAAATTTATTGACTGATATAGATTCTGAAGTTTGTGATTCAGTACATTAGCACTCAACGTAAATGCCATTGCAAATGTGGACAAATTATTGCTTGTGATCCTGTCATGTCTTGTAGTAACATTTCTGAAGTGATTTGTACAATTTAATAATGTTTTGGTATGATGAGACATACCAATAGTTGTACTGACATCTGAAAGTTTGCTGGGTCACTATTAGTATACTAAAAATGTTGCATACCTTATGACACGCTGAGCATGTTGCGTTTTTGTTTTCTATGCACAATAGTGTTGTCATGTCACTGGAAACATCACTCATTGTTAACTCCCATCATAACTGGTTACATTACAGAACAGTGCTCTGTTGTGGCTAAACATTTATTATTTTTTTTTTTTTTTTTTTCTGTGCATGATAGCACTGTCATACCGCTGGAAACATCGCTCATTATTAACTACTATCCTTTTTGTTTACATTACAGAAAAGTTCTCATATATACATTAATTCAATAAATTTAACATTATACTTTTCTGACATCTCAAATGGATCATTCTGTTTAACATTATATAGTTTTAAGAAAAAGGCAGGTCTTCTTGTAAATGTAGAAATGCATAATTATATTACCTTCCAATTTCAAATTCCTATACCTCTGTTAAAACTTTGAATCTTTATGTTGGTAAATTTAGCCACAGCAGTCCCCCTTGATATCAATAAATCCATTACATCCTCAAAAGCATTGTATGTATGTATACAACTTACACACACACACCCACACATGCATGCACACCTACCCACGCGCGCACACACATACACACAATCTCACAAATGTTATAAAGTGTGCAATGTGAATTGCGTTACCATTACCCCTGTTATACCTCTATTGACATTTTTTTTCTTCCATTTTCTTTTTCTAGCAAGGTCTGCAATGCTCTTAGAGAGGCACTTTGTGGAGGATGTTTACATATTAACCAGCACCAATATTTACAAGAAGCAATGCAAGAATATTTGAATGTGATCACATTTGCTTTTATTTAGTCTGAACAATCTGATGTAGATGTCAATTATTGTTGATAAAAATATTCAAATAATATACGAGTTGTAAGATAAGGAAGTGTTCATGAAGGTGAAGATAAAACATATCATGTGAGGCAGTATCTTTCCAATAAGACATTATTTTTATGCTGTCATTGGAATGGGACTTGTACGGTGTGCTGGTGTGGTGTGTTATAAATGTAATTATGTTGACCATAGAAAATGCCTATTAAGCTACAACTTCTAGAGAAGTGAGCATTAACATACAAATCTCAGCAATATCATTATAATGTAAATTATTTCTATTGTAACTTGCATTATAGTCATGGTGCTAAAGTGATAAATACTGGTAAATATGAATTTGAGCTTCTGTGATAAGATTTCAAGAATTATTCTTTATAATAAGGAGTAAGAGGGACAAAGACTATTTCGGATCAAATTATTCTTAATGAAGTTACATGTAATATATTTGACCACTGAAGATTATTGATAGTCTTACGTCAGAGAATTTTATTCCTTTTACATACTGATGCATATGTAGGCTGTTTACTACCCTCTCCCAGTAGGAGAGGCAACTATGTTTAACTCGGGTTGGCACTATGTTTCGTTTTTCCACAATTCTTTCATCAGGCATCTGTTTTCATTGTGTACTTTTGCCAGAGCTATGTGATCAAACATTGGTATAACGTTCACCAAGCTACTGCCAGATGATATACGGGCAATTATTGTTAGTGTTTATGTGAAGATCTTTCCTTATTATTTTTAAAATTCTAGTAAATAGTTAATAGTTTTGTAGAAGTACAAAGAAGCATTTATATATATTTTTGATGTTTGAAATGTGTGTAATAATGCTTCTAAGTCTTAATGTCCAAACTTAAGTTTTAAGTTGATCTAGCTTTGAAAATATGTACTTTCTTAGATTAGAAAACATAAACAGTTTGCTTGTGTGTTAAATTACTTTATTTCAGAGCAGATATGTATTTAGCAACATAAAACTTGTATTTTAATTTTGCATTATGTTGTTATTTTTAGAATAAACACAAAAGATAATGGTTCTTTCAAAATCAAAAGACAGAATCAAGCCACTCCAATAATCTCACATTGTGATCTATATCAGTGAATGAAAATATACAAGAGAGTGCATTATTTTCATTCCAAATTTTCTTTCTTTTTTTTTCTTTCTTTTCTTTCCTTTCATTCTTCCCTTTTACCAGATCATAGCATTGTATTTCAGGTAGATGCTAGGAATTACTCTATCCAGTGCCTTCATTTACTTCCTTTAGGTTTTATGTATTGTATCTTAGGTACTGAAAGTAATTGAAGTATTGTATTTTACCCAACAGTGTGACACCAAGATTTCACTAGAAATACATGTTATGAATCCCATGAATTTAAAATATGCAATTTAGTAAAAGATGCCTTGTGTGCATTCACTCTCAATTTTCCTTCTTTGATGTCAATGTGTTATAAAAATCACTCTGTTACAAATATTCTTTTGGCTATTCATCCCTTAGTTCCTTCAATTTAACCATCAATTGTTTTCACTAATCTTGTTGGTAGTTAATTTGTGTTAGTCAAACTGTCCCTTTAATAAGCCCTCTTACCTACTTTGTTTCCCCTCCAACCCTTTGCATAATAAAATTTAGTATCTTGAGTCAATTGGGGAATTTAATGCCAGGTCTGCATATTGCCATAGAGCAACTAGACAGAAACCAGGAGATTTGGGGTTCAAATCCTGGCTATGACATTGAATTTTTCAGCGTGACTCTATCTTTCCATTTCATGTGTGGAAGAAAGAATTAATTGACAAAATTTAAGATGTTGACAGCTTTTTTGATTCCATTTTCTTTTGACATAAAGTTAATGTTACACAGACACTTTCTCTGATATTCAAATAAAATCCTGCGTGTTTGCAAAACTAGAACTTTCTGTAAATATTCTCTAAATCCCTTTCATTCTCATCAAATTTTATATAACTGCAAAATATTACTTCACGGAAAATGCTGTTTCCAATAATTCTCATATGGTCTACAACTTTCAGGAACCAAGAACAATTTTAATGAAACAGTGTTTTGGAACAGTGATAAGTATGTATTTTTGAGTTGGGTTTGTAACACTGAAGTATCACTTACCTATAACTTACGTGCCGTCGAAACTGGTCTGGAAAAATTATACGTAATTGATACTTAAGTGTTACAAACCCAACTCAAAAGTATTCTTTTCAGGAAGCATTTGATGATGGGCCCAATATATTGACTGAAAGCACCTTGCAGATATTGTCTGCTACTGTCTGCATCTCCTTTCAAAGATACAACAACTGTCGCAGAAGTATCCGACCTAACAAAGAAAGCATAAAAATTTTGGGGAAAAACATCTTTATTTCTCTACAGTCTCCTTTCTGCTAGATATACTTTTCCCAGGATGTTCAATGGCTTCGATACCCTGTAATAGTGAAAACTATCAAGGTCTGCAAAATAGCCATCAACTGCAGACTCCACCTCTTCATTGTTGGCAAATCTTCTACCACCAAGTTATTTTTTCAAGTTTGGAAACCGAAAAAATCAGTGTGTGTTAAGTAGGGTGCATGAGGAAGCAATTCAGACATTAACTCATTGATTTTGGCCATGGCGATAATGGACATGTGAACTGGTGCATTGTCTTGATGAAACAAAACTTTCTTTTGTGCTCAATTGGCCGCTTTTGTTCAATTTCATCACTCAAATGCTGTAACAAGTAATATTCGCCATTGATTACTTTTCCTTTTTTGAGATAATCAATGAAAATTATTCTGCATGCATCCCAGAAAACTGACGCCATGATCTTACCTGCAGATGGAACTGTATGCGTTCTTTGGAGCTGATTCTCCCCTTCCAATACAATGTTTTGATTGTTCCTTCGTCTCAGGTGAAGTGATGGACCCAGGTTTTATCCATTGTTATGAATCAATGCAAAAAATCAGCTTTATTGCAGCGAAACATTACCAAACACTTGACTGAAACATTCTCATGATGCTGTTTTTGTTCTATTGTGAGCAAATGTGACACCCACCTTGCACACAACTTTCTCATATCTAAATTTTCCGTCAGTATGCATGTACAGAACTTTTTGAAATGTCTGCTAGCTTGCGCACTTTCCGTTGACAGTCATCCAATACCATTTTGTGGATTTTCTTTACAATTTCTGGACTGATAACCTTATTTGGTTTGGTTCGTCTTGGCAGCTCATATGGCCACACATTATTGTAAACAAAGGAGCAGACTCACCCAAAGTAGAACCTAGCTCAGCTTTAATATTAGCTGGACTAAGACCTTTCAAATGAAAGTATTTTATCACTTAACGATGACCATTGTATTCATGTTTACAAATTTGCTGAGAGCATTCACTACCCCTACAGAAAATCTACTGTGCAAGGGGTTGGTAACCCCTTCATAGGAAATTTAAATTACTCAGACTTCTCACAGTAAACAGCCCGATGGATCTGCAGGTCGACTGGCAAAAAAAGATGTGAATAAAAAAATTTCAAGATTCCAAATGATATATGGAACTATACATAGAACAATGAGAAATAAAACAAGAAAGGAAACTAGGTTAAAGTTTTACAAAACAATGGCGGTTCCTACACTATTATATGGAAGTGAGACATGGGTCACCATAAAGAAAATGAAAAGCTGCTTACAAAGTGCAGAAATGAACTTTTTAAGGCAAACAAAAGGATGTACAAAATTAGATCAAATCCGAAATGAAGATATAAGAGCAGAACTTAATATAGAATCAATAAATTCCAAAATTGAAAAATATCAGAACCAGTGAATGCAACATGTTCAGAGAATGGCAGATTCAAGACTGCCTAGATAGCATTTGAATATGAACCAAAAGGAAGGAGAGATGTCGGTCCACCCAGAAAAAGGTGGAGGGAACAACTGTGAGACGGAACAGGCAACCTGCCCATACTGTGAAGTGAAGAAGCAGCAGCATTCACTAATAATGACTGCCAAATAAATGCTAAACAATGCAAGATCATCAAACTTAAGGTTTCAAAGGTTGGTACTTTTTAACATGGTTGGCTATCTATAGGTCAGGTAGGGTACTTCTGAGACAGCCCTTGTACCAACACAAATTCTATAACAGTAACACTAGTTGCAATGAAAGTGGAGGAAAATTTAGTTATGATGCAATAATTTTTCCATGGGTTTTGGAAGAAAACATCTTAAAACGTATTTGTTGGATAATATACTGGTGTTGTAAACTGAATATGATGAAACTCCAGTGTGCAGCTTGTATTTCATCTTGATACACAAAATAACCAGATTGCAGAAGCTTGTAATACAAAATTCCTAAGTCTTATGATTGACCGTAACATGAATTGGAAACACCATATTGATTATATCTTACCCAAAAATGAGCTCTGCATGCTTTGCAATCCGATCTTTAATTCAGCTTATAAATAAGAAGAGCATACTAAAAACAGTGTATTATGCATAATATTTTCATTCATGGATGACCAATGGAATAATATTTTGGGGAAATTCAGTAAATGCTAAAAAGTATTCCTTATGCAAAAAAAAGTAATAAGAATAATGGCAGGGGAAAGATGACCAACTCACTGCAAACCACTTTTCAAAATGTTTGGAATTTTACTATTAGCCTGTGAATATATTCTGGCCACATTGTCATTTGTAATAAATAACCAAGAAAAGTTTACAAAAAATACAGATATTCATAACAAAGAGACCAGACATAGGCAAGACTTACATAAACATACACCAACAAATAATTTGCAATTATTCCAAAAAGGGGTTTACTCAAAGGAATAGTTTTGTTTAATTCACTTCCCTCTTCTATAAAAGAATTGCAAATGAACAAAAACGAGTTTAGATCAGAATTAAAAAGATACCTTATTACTCACACTTTCTATACAGAGGAGGATTTCATTCAATCAAAAAACACTGGTAATAATGTAACATTGTAAATATAATAAACATGGATATTCTAAGAATGCAAGTGTACGGGTAGGCTTTTGGAAACAGATATGTAATTGAAAATTATGCAAAACTGATACCTCTGAAAATTCGTTGTCAGAGTTATCTGTAAATAAATGTATTAATAAGTATGAATAAATGTAATTGTTGACATAATCTACATCCTAGAGTTTGGGCTCTGAGTCTAATCTAACAATAGGGTCTACAGATTGCAATGTTATGTATGTTTTAAGTACAAGAAGAACTGCTTCTGCTTTGCACAAATTGTTTTTGCATTCTTTGAAAAATAATGACTAAGCTGCTTTCACAAATATATTTTTTTTGAAATGAGATAATTATCCACCTCATCTGCAAGTTGACTGACAACCTTTTATGGACAATTTTCACCCAACTTTTGCTCAAACATCAGTTGTTTTAAAACAGTTCATTTATTAGGACTATCTGGAAAAGACCATTCACCGTACTCATAGCTTTAACCAATGACTGGGGATGAAGATAGGCTCTCTTTAAAGGAGAGCTAGTAGAAAAGTTATTTTTCTTCTTCTTTCCTGGAAGTTCTTTTACGGCCTCTTTCATTCTTTTGCATATGTTTCTTTAAGTTCCTGCCCATTTGTAGATGATATTTTCTTCAATTTTTCTCTTTGAATCCTTTCTCTTTCTTTTTCCAGGTATGCTTCATACTTATGCCTATTTTTCTCTATCTGTCTCTCTCTCTGTAGCAGTCACTTTTTCCTTGGAACTTATCTAATATTATAACAAAAGGTAAGAGTTAGAAAGCTGCATCCCAAACCAAAATAATTGAAGCTTCCACAGATCGTTGGATTGAAACTTTTGAGCAATGAAAATATATCTTGAAGTTGATATGAGATGTTCCCGACCACAAGGGTGAACTCGACAGATGAGTATGTTGTTTTTATTTAAGCATGTGTCTCGATGGCTAACAATAAACATTTTTGTAGATGAATGCAGTTGAAAGCAAAATGGCCAGATACAAATAGGTTTGAATGATAGCATCACAGACCATAAGGGTGAACTTGACAGAGACCTTGGCTCCACCACTCTAAGCCTGCTTCCCTACTCCATTCAACTATCTTTCTTGTAAGCCCTACCTACTGTTTTGCATTGTGATCAGTGTACACTGAGTATTCATTCTGCCATGATGTTTGTTTCACTTGGTAGAGATTTGTGTTCAGTGTTGATTATTTATTGCAAATCTGCTGCACGTACCATAATGGCAAATGTTGCTGCAGGAGGAGAAGAGGTAGATGGTCATTCCCGTAAACAACAATCAAAAGAGGATACTTTGAAGAAAACTGTGACAAAGCAACACTACAACATAGGCCAAAAGTACATATCCCATTCCTCAGGTCGTGTTGTGACAGATTGGTGTTCCTTGCTCTTGTGGCTGCTTTGAAAAGGATGGTATGAATAATGTAACATCTGTTTTCAATGCATTTTGGGCCATTGGAAACCACGATTTACCAAATGCCTACCACTCCAAACTTCCCAGAGAGTGCAGATGTTACAAGAACTAGCATAAAGGGTAGACCTAGCTGAACTTTGAGTAGGATTCAGCATATAATTATTATTATTCCAATGTCTTTCAAGTCTGCTGCACTGTAAATTATGGAATGCATGGAATTTCGGAGAAACATGCCCAAAATACGTTGGATAAAATTACAGAAAACAGCAGCATTGAGATTGATAAAAAAGGAAAGCACTCCTGTCAGGAAAATTGCCCCTGACCAAAAATTGAGAACTCATGAGCACATAAGGTCACTACCAATGCCATTACAGGGGCCAAGAGTCCTCAAGAAAGTATTTTCTTGTTGGTCTCAACAACAACTCTCTTTATAATCTCTATTGCATATGACTGCAAGAAAAATATCCTGGAAGTGAGCCGGTCAGCAAACATTATCATCATGATCATTTCAATACATACAATATTGGATTCCAACCACCTGCCAGCGATACATACATTTCTGCAATAAAACAAATATGTCCATTAAAATTTTGAAGATGAGTAATAAAGACGTTAATGCAGAGGAAATAAACTGGAAAGGAGTAAAGAGGTACATCTAAATAGTGCCAAAATTGCTTATACATATAAAGGAATTGACAAAGAATAGCAATGGCACATGATGGCTCTCGTCTTTGACCTGCAACAGGCACTTTCAACTCCTAAGCACTCAGTTCTATAAACGAAAACCCTGGACCCATAACTTCTGTGTACATGACATAAAAACAGGACAATCCACTATGTAGGTATGTTTGGGATGAAAATCTTAAGCTGTTTTGGTCAAAATAAGATCATTACCATAGTTTTGACAAATTTGATATTCATTCACGACAGGTTTGACAGCATCAAACATTACTTCATGACTCCAGGGCATTCCTACTTGCTGCGTGACCAATACTCCAGGCACAGCTATTCGGCACTGTGATGTGTTCTCAAAAGATCATTGCATCCAGTTCATAAAAAAAGCCTGCAAAAGTTGCCATTTGATGTTATAGATGTTGCCCAAAAGATGATTAAGAATATTACACCATTAAAGAAGAACAAAAATTACATTTGCCTGGGCAAAATTTAAAGAGGGCAACATTTTTCAGTACAGTTATGATTAACATCAAAGTGAAAGAGATCTGGAAAAGTTCAGCCTAAAATTGGAGGAATTAAAGAGGAAATATGATACTCCAATCTCAGTATCCCTGGCTAAGCTGAACGACAGCGGAGACTTGCTACCTTTTGTACCATGCCATTAAACCAATATTTTCACCAGATACTTCAAGCGCAATCAAACTGCTCAGCTTTCAAAAATGACGTTGAATCTGATGAAGGAGAAACCTTTGTTGAGTATGGCAAATGAGTTTGAATGTACACATTCCTTTGTAATAATACTCCTAATATTATGATTCCATTCATGTCATGTTTTGATTATAATAAATAAATAATGTGTTTTATTACCAACTATATTTTAGATTAAATCCAAGCCCCTACAGGTGGCTGTACAGACCAGTGTAAGTGTCGTGAATTGAAGAAGTGCAGTGGAGGGCAAAAGTCATCTAAGGTCACTGCGCAATACATTGGTTATAATGGGAAACTGAAATTTAAAACAGCTATAATTACGTCAAGGATACCTAAGTAAGAAATAATTGTGACAAGGTGTTTTTTATGATCGTCAGCATCTATGCATAGGGATTAGACCTTGAATGTCCTGTTGGGAGTTGAATAAAATCAGTTCATTAATTAGATAAATTTCATCCCACAACTGAACAAAACAGAAGTAAGCATCATAGAGAGCACAATTAAGCTTTAATTCTGTTTTCGCAGTTTCTCCTCAGTGATTCCATGTATACTTTATGCACAAAGTTGTCAACAAAAAATGCTGAATTAAAAATGCAAAATATGCTAGGTTTGAATAGGCTGATGAAGCAATTCTTATTTCATAATCATTATTCCCCACCCCACATGAATGCGATACTGAATGTGTGTTAAGTTAATTGAGAAGTAGAGTTTTAATCTACACCTCAACAATTTAAGCATTGTTTTTTACTTTCTCTATACGTACTATGTACATAGTGTATAGAGAAGGTATTGTAATAAACCCAAAAATTGGATATCAAGATTTCATCGGAAATATGTTTTGAGACCCTCTGAATCCAAAAAAAGCATTTTTAGAAAAATGTCCATGTGTGTGTCTGTGGGCAGAATAGCTCAAAAACGGAAAGAGCATTAAAAACTAAACTTGGTATTTAAGTTTGGTATCATCTAAGGATGCGACACAAAGATTTTCAAGAAACCCCACCCCAAACTACCCTTTATATGGGGAAAATTTCGAAAATTTTGATTTCTTAAAAATGGCTCTAATGATTTTGATTAAATTCTCTTATGTTTAAGATATTTACTTGCCAAATGAAATGTATATCTTGAATTTTCTGGGAATATAACTGCTAAACCATAAGAGATGGACAAAAACTTATCACAAAAAATGTAGAGCATGTTAAAACACACAATTTATGTTATATAATTTTTTTTAGTAGAGTTGATCCTTTTTGAGATATTCCTTGTTTTTGGTCTCAGCTTTGAAAAATTTATACTTTTCTCATACAATAATTTGTCAACTCCTGTCTGTACAAACAAAGGAATTTCGGGTCACATAGCAACCAGGTTTTGACTATCATTTTAACCTATGGTACTCCCTTATTTCACTTCTCCTTACAAGGAAGCAAGTAATAAGACTATTTCTGCTAATTGTTTATGGATTAGCATGAAGTAAATAGAAGCACAAGCTTTTTAACAATAATTTGTTGCAGAGATGTAGAGAAAGTCATGTGAATGGAAGACAGCAGATTTTTGTTTACAGTGTTAAACACCCGCTTTTACTACCATGGCATCGCAGGTGATGACACTGTTGATACATGGAATGAAGATGGAAGACCAGTGGAATGCGATGGTGGGGGAACCTGGAGAAAACCCACCACAAATCTCACATGGTATTTTATATTTTAATAATTAATATTCCCCGAATTAAATTCGTTGCACAGTTGTTATAGAAGGTCAAAGTGGTAATACATTGATATTACCTAAGGCGGTGTGTAAATAAAATGATTTAGTAGAAAAGAATGTGATACTGGATTTTCAGAGACGGTATGTAGAATATAAAAATAAAATAAATGTGAAATTATGTGCCTGTATTCCTCTTCAGTAAACAATGTTCAAGACTTTAAGTAAACATTTTCTATCAGTATTTGTGGTATATTTGAGTGGAGGGCAAAAGCCGTCCAAGGTTGTGTGCAATTACATTGGTTGTAATGGGAAACAGTGAAATTTAAAACAGCTATATTACATCATAAGGATACCTGAGTAGGAAATAATTGCATAGGTATATTAGTAGGTATGTGCATCACATTCCAGTTTGTGCTTCCTGAAATAATTGATAAACAAAACTAAAATTATAATCGATTATTACTTAATGTTTGTCATGTTCTAACACTTTTGCAAAAATTTTTTAGCACCTTGCAGAGTTGTGTCTCAGTCTGAAATTACAGATTTGAAAAACTAGGTTAATCGATATTTCTGGTACTTTTTTTTTAAATTTAGGACAAATTATAAAATTGAATCTAATATTTTAAACTGTCTTCTAATGCTAATGAGCATATAAAAAATAGTTATAAGAATGAAATTAGTGTCCTCATTATCTTCATCAGATGAGAAGGGAAACTAAATATTGAAGGACATGGGTTTAGCATCATCTTGCCTTTATTCTCATGGAAACAATGTATTCGCAAAATGTATTGAGTAATGTCTGTGACGTTTGGAAGGCACAACTTGTTACCATCACAGAACAGCTACTGACTTACTCAGTAACTCTGGTTTATGTATTGGAAACCTAAAATAAATTATCATTTGCTTAGTGACTGAGAGAACCCACGAGAATAAATCGGAATGAATCTGGATCACAAATGTTATACCTAATTTATTCTTACCAATGGAAAGTGATGTTGGAAACATTTTTCTGATGGTTGGTACAGCTTTGCAGCATAGAAGTGCACCATGTTAATTACTAAGCCCTAATACCTTTACACCACCTCAATTTTAAAGCCTTTTAAGGTACTGAACATATGGCAAAAAGCATAGGCCCTCCAGCTGCATATGTGCAAGAGGTTTCAATTAGCAACAGTAACACTAGCACCAGCAGTGAGTCTAGGTAATATAATTTCAATATCTTTGATTAAATCACAAGAAGGAATAAATGTCAAGGTTGCCGTTGTAGAAAAATTAAATGAAGTTTTGTTTAAAATGTGCAGTTGTTGAGTTCGCCCTTCTGGTCGGGAATGCCTCATATGATCACTCTGAGTGCTGTGGCCCACCTAATTAAAGCACTTTCTTATATAGAAAATTTGTCCAAAATCTCAAGGTCCTACATTTTGTAATTTTATACAGTTATACTGCCAACCCATATTACTTTTTCTACACATATTATGCACATTGTGTATAAATGAAGTATTGCATTCCACACAAAAATTTGATAACGAGATTTTGCTGGAAAAACATGTTTTGAGGTCACATGAGTCCAAAAAAACTTTTTAAATAAAGGATTAAAATCCCATATATTAGAGCTATTTATATTCTGTCAAGAAAGTACCAGGAATTGATCATTTAAAAGTCCTGTTTAAAAGGGGATTCGAAATTATTGTCACTAAGTTGGTACAACCTTCCTCTCTACCCACGCAGAGTTTTTTCGTCATCTGTCATCTAGTTTGTTTACAGTATGCCATTTTGTTAGTTCATCTCAAAGGTGATTTGCGATTTTACAATGGATACAAATATTGAACAAAGAATCTGTCTGAAATTTTGCATTGCAAATGGTATTTCGTGTGCTGAATCGCTGAAAATGTTACAGAGGGCTTACGGTGAATCAACTTTATCAAAAACACATGCATATGAGTGGTACAGTACATTCAAAAGTGGTCGAGATGTGGTGGAAGATTTGCCTTGCTCTGGTCGGCCATCAATGGTTTCAACTGAACTGAACATCGCTAAAGTGAAGAAAATGATGTCTGAAAATCGTCATTTAGGTGTGAGAGAGACTGCCGCTGAACTTTGTGTGTCTCACGAATCGATTCGTACCATTTTAAACGATTGTTTGGGCATGACACACGTTACAGCTCGGTTAGTTCCAAAAGACTTGAATTTTCTACAAAAACTCAATCGCACAAGGATTGCTGAACACATGCTAGAACGAGCCAGTTCAGACCCCACATTCATGAAACGCATTGTAACTGGTGATGACATGGGTTTACGAGTTTGACACTCAAACCAGCCAACAAGCCTCCGAATGGCGCCTTCTAACTGAACCGAAACCTAAAAGGGCACGTCAAACTTGATCAAAACTGAAAGCCATGTTGACAGTTTTTTTTTCGATTATCGCGATGTCATGCACTCAAGAGTTCTTGCCAGAAGGTCAGATGGTAAATAAAGACTATTATCTGAGCGTTATGCAGCATTTGAGAGAACAAATACGGCGGAAAAGGCCAGATTTGTGGAACGACAACTCATGGATTCTGCACCACGATAACACACCAGTTCACAAGGCTATTATTGTGAACAAATTTCTGGCCAAAAACTCAACAAATTTCAACGAACAACCACCGTATTCACCTGATCTGGCTCCTGCTGATTTCTTTCTTTCTAAAACTCAAGTTACCACTTCATGGCACCTGTTTTCAGTCGATACACATAAAGGAAAATTTGCGGCGACAATTGACATCAATTCCTAAAAGTGCCTATAAAAACTGTTTTGATGATTGGATTATTCGTTGGCATAAATGTATAATTTCAGAAGGGGCCTACTTTGCGGGCGATAAAATAAAATTGGATGAATAATTAATTTGTTTGTGTTGTATTGGCAAATTCCCGGAACTTTCTTGACAAAGTAGTACATCTCGAATAAAACGTGTATCTTGAATTTTCCAAGAATAGCTTCTGAAGCCCTGTTCATTCAGGATAATTTTTTCTGAATTTTGCACAACTAGTAAACCGTAAGAGATAGAAAAAAATATACCATACAAAAATGTAGATTGTTATAAAACACAATTTATATCATATGCATTTTTGTTGTAGAGTTGACTGTTTCCAAGATATTTCTTGTTATTGGTTTCAATTTCAAAATACTTACACTTTCCTCAGATAGGAAGTGTCCGTTTTTCTTTTGTTGTACTCCTGGTGAATCAAAGAAGGAAATTTCAATGGCAGTTGCCTAATGATACCTTTTAAAATATTTGACTATAGCTTTAGCATAGCACATTCATTTAGTTCCCTTCTGCTCATAAGGAACTAAGTAATAAGCAAATTCTTTTAGTTTTTTAGTTTAGTTTTTAATTGGTAGTCGAATATACACACATGTGCTTCACAAAAACTTACTTTTTGTTAAGCACATGTGTGTATATTCGACTACCAATTAAAAACTAATTGCTAGCTTCACAGTGTACCACTTCCAGTATTCAAAATTATAAGCAAATTCTGCTTAACACTTGTCTCAATTAGCATAGTGTGGAAAGAAGAACAATCTTTTGTAAGAAAATTTTTGTAGAACAGTTAGAGAAAGTGTGTGTGAGTGTACAACATCAGATGTTTTTGTAAATTCCCTTGTTTAATAGTTTTAATCATTTAATATAAAATTAAATGTATTACTGAATAATTTTAATTTGGAAATACTTTTTACTTTCTCTAGCCCATATGTAGATACGTAGTTAGGTACAACATACATAATAACTAGAAAAGGTATTGTATTCCACCCAAAAATTGAATTTGAGATCCAGTAATATATGTTTTGAAGTCCCCTAAGTCCGAAAAAAGCATTTTTAGAAAAAAAGGTTATTGTGTCTGTGGATGGCACGCCTTAAAAACAAAACGACCATTAAAAACCAAACTTGGTATTTATGTTTAGTATCTTTCAAGGATGCAACACAAAGATTTTCAAAAAAATCCACCAATCACAAACTACTCTTTACATGGAACATTTTTCAAACATTTTGTTTTTCTCAAAATTGGTTCTAAACGATTTTGATTAAAATATTGTATGTTAAAGTTATTTACAACACAAATAAAATATAAATTTTGAATTTCCTGGGAATAGCCTCTGAAGACCTCTTTATTCTGGATGACTTTTGCAGAATTTTGTGTAACGGTTAAACCTTAAGAGATAAGCAAACATTTAAAACACATAATTTATGTCATATCCATTTTTCTTGTAGAGTTAGCCATTTTCTAGGTTTTCCTTTTTTTTTTTTATTGGTTTCAGTTTTAAACTGCCTAACTTTCCGAAATGGGTCCATGCAAAACGAACTGAACCTAAATTTTCACATAGCAACCTGCTTTTAAAAGATCATTTTAGCATCATGTACTCCCTTACAATGAGGCAAGTAATAACACTCATTGTGTTAGTGTTTATCTCAATTAGTATGATGTAGATAAAAGAATGTTTTGTAAGAGTAGTTTGTGTGAAACAGCTAGAGTGGAACACAGATTTTTACTTTCTCTACACATACTTTGTACATAGTGTATAGAAAAGGTATTGTATTGCACCCAAAAATTTGATACTGAGATTTCACCGGAAACACATGTTTTGAGACCCGCCTGAATAAAAAAAACAAAAAAAGACAACACATTTTTAAAAAAATGTCCTGTGTGTATTTCTGTGGGCAGCATGGCTCAAAAACTTAAAAGCCCATTAAATACTAAACTTGGTATTTAAGTTCAATATCCTCCAAGGATGTGATATAAAGATTTTCAAGAAAATTCCCCCACCCTATCTTTTACATGGAAATATGTTCGAAAATTTTTATTTTCTTAAAAATGGCTCTATGATTTTTATTAAAATATTGTATATTAGAGATATTTACATCCCAAATAAAAAATATATCTTGAATTTTCTGGAAATAGCCTCTGAAGACCTGTTTATTCTGGATGAATTTTGTAGAATTTTGCTTAACTGCTAAACCATAAGAGATAGACAAAAACTTACAAAAAATGTTGATCTCATCAAACCACATAATTTATGACCTTTATGTTTTTGTTGTGGAGCTGTTTCCAAGATATTCATTGTTACTGGTTTCAATTGTAAAGTACTTATACTTTTCTCAGACGGGAAGTATCCATATTTTATTTTCTAGAACAGCTAGAAATAGCATGTGAATAACACATCAGATCTTAATTCAAAATCTTCTCGGGCTTCTAGCCAGGTAAAAACTTGGTTTGACACCAACGTTTCGAAGAAGTGCATCTTCCTCGTCTTCAGGGTGAACTGATGGTTTGAGCTTGCGGAGACTGGTATTTATAAGAGCTGGGATGAAGCTAACATCTGATTGGTTCGCGTGATATTATAGCCTGGTATTTAAGATGACTGAGACATGGGCATGGACTTCGTAGAAAACTATTTATAGCAGTTATTCGGCTAATATTTTGTGTTTGAGCATGCACCTGTTAGAAAATAAGTCTATAGCCTGGTATTTAAGATGACTGAGACATGGGCATGGACTTCGTAGAAAACTATTTATAGCAGTTATTCGGCTAATATTTTGTGTTTGAGCATGCACCTGTTAGAAAATAAGTCTTGGAAGACTGCAGGTAGAGGATTAGGTATTAAGGCTCTTTAACATTGGTGTCCATGCTGAACTTAATTGTAGGCCAGAATCACGATTTAGATTATTTGTTTCAGATGAGATGGCTAAAGCTTCTTTTACTCTCCTTTCCCAGTAGTTCGAACACTTTGCCACTATCTTGGTGTTGGTAAAGCTAGCTCTGTGGCTTTGTTCTATACAGTGTTCAGCCAGTCCAGATTTTTCGAGTTGCATAAGCCTTATTGATCTTTGGTGTTCAGAAACCCGTGTGGCAATAGTGCGTCCTGTTTGGCCAATGTACGCTGCGCTGCATTCGCAAGGAATGTGGTAGACACCAGGTACTCTGAGAGCTAGATTATCTTTAACTGGCCTGACCAAATTTTTGATTTTAGATGGTGGCTTATGGATGGTTTTGACATTATATTTGTAGAGTAGTCTACTAATCTTTCCCGAAAAATTGCAGGTAAACGGTATATAGGCTATGGCGGTTGGCTTGTCTTTTTGTTGAGTGTTCTTGCTGGGATTTCTTTTTCGTCCGGCTCTTTTCAGCGCTGATGTGATGTCCTTGGCTGAATATCCATTTTGTTGGAGTGTGAATTTTAGGTGTTGAAATTCCGTTTGCAGATTATCTGGGTCTGATACAGAAACTGCTCTATGTGCCAATGTGTTGAGAATGCCCATTCGTTGTGACTTATGGTGGAAGCTGTTTGCATTGAGATAAAGATCCGTGTGTGTAGGTTTTCGGTAGACTTTTTGTCAACTTCCATCAGCAAGTGCAGAAGAAATACGCCGTAAGGTAGCAAGAGCTTACAAAAAGGCAACCCTACCTACTTCAAACATCAGCCGAGAAGAAAGTAAGGCCTTACATTCCCTTCGAAAAAATGACAACTTGGTTGTTTTACCAGCTGACAAAGGGAACGCCACGGTACTCCTCTCTTCCGTGCAATACCAAGAAAAGGTTCAACAACTGCTGGACGATCCTGCATACAAAACCATTAAAAAGGATCCTACCAACTCTGTAGAAAGACGCACCATCCAGCTAATTAAGAAATCCAGCCTTCCTCCTGATGTTCAGAAGACGGTCTCGCCATCTGCCTCCATACCTCCCAGATTATATGGTCTCCCGAAGATCCATAAGCCTGGGATACCTCTAAGGCCCATAGTGGACGCTATTGACAGCCCTACCTATCGCCTAGCTCGTCATCTGGCACATCTGCTGCAACCAATAGTAGGTAAGTGTGTTCACCATGTGAAGAACTCTATACAAATCGCTGAAGTTCTTGACAGCATCAAAGTGAAGCCATCGGACCTGTTAGTTTCGATGTGGTATCTCTCTTCACCAGAGTTCCCCTTGCGGAAACAATATAACTATTGTCAGAACACTTTCCACCTGGTATTACTGCACTGTTTAGTTACACACTTACTTCCACTTATTTTCTGTATGGCAACACCTACTACGAGCAGACAGACGGTGTTGCCATGGGCTCTCCTCTGTCACCAGCTATTGCCAACTTCTATATGGAGTTTCTGGAGCATGAAATACTTAACACAGCCCCATTAAAACCTACACATTTTTACAGATATGAGGATGATACATTTGTAATTTGGTCGCATGGACTGCACACTCTTCCAGATTTTCTTGCACACCTAAATAGCCTCAGATCACAAATACAGTTCAATTTGGAAGTTGAGAAAAATGCTTCCCTCCCCTTTCTGGACATTCTGGTCACCAGAAAAGCGGACGGAACTCTTGGTCATGCCGTCTACCGAAAACCTACACACACGGATCTTTATCTCAACGCAAACAGCTTCCACCATAAGTCACAACGAATGGGCATTCTCAACACATTGGCACATAGAGCAGTTTCTGTATCAGACCCAGATAATCTGCAAACAGAATTTCAACACCTAAAATTCACACTCCAACAAAATGGATATTCAGCCAAGGACATCACATCAGCGCTGAAAAAGAGCCGGACGAAAAAGAAATCCCAGCAAGAACACTCAACAAAAAGACAAGCCAACCGCCTTAGCCTATATACCTATTTACCGGCAATTTTTCGGGAAAGATTAGTAGACTACTCTACAAATATAATGTCGAAACCATCCATAAGCCACCATCTAAAATCAAAAATTTGGTCAGGCCAGTTAAAGATAATCTAGCTCTCAGAGTACCTGGTGTCTACCACATTCCTTGCGAATGCAGCGCACCGTACATTGGCCAAACAGGACGCACTATTACCACACGCGTTTCTGAACACCAAAGATCAATAAGGCTTATGCAACCCGAAAAATCTGGACTGGCTGAACACTGTATAGAACAAAGCCACAGAGCTAGCTTTACCAACACCAAGATAGTGGCATAGTGTTCGAACTACTGGGAAAGGAGAGTAAAAGAAGCTTTAGCCATCTCATCTGAAACAAATAATCTAAATCGTGATTCTGGCCTACAATTAAGTTCAGCATGGACACCAATGTTAAAGAGCCTTAATTGCTAATCCTCTACCTGCAGTCTTCCAAGACTTATTTTCTAACAGGTGCGTGCTCAAACACAAAATATTAGCCGAATAACTGCTATAAATAGTTTTCTACGAAGTCCGTGCCCATGTCTCAGTCATCTTAAATACCAGGCCATAATATCACGCGAACCAATCAGATGTTAGCTTCATCCCAGCTCTTATAAATACCAGTCTCCGCAAGCTCAAACCATCAGTTCACCCTGAAGACGAGGAAGATGCACTTCTTCGAAACGTTGGTGTCAAACCAAGTTTTTACCTGGCTAGAAGCCCGAGAAGATTTTGAATTAATACGTCGCCAGGAAAGCTTCAGTTCTTATTTTACATCAGATCTTTTTTTTACAAAGCTGAAACTATTGTTTCACAGCAAACTAGAGAGGATTTCTCTGCTCTCTGAACTAAAAGCTGAAACTCAAAAGAAAACCAAAGCACCTTATAGCTTCAATTGCATGCTCTGATGAAAGCACTGGAAAATTACTAAAAGCTTTCATGAATATCAATTTATTTAAAAAAAATAGTCAAAGAAAAACAAACCACAGAGTACTTCTATATGTAATTCATGAAGTAAATATTAAAGCACAGACTTGCAACTTGCTATACAATCACATATGCTTAAAATGTGCTTACAGCAATCTCAAAGACCCTAAATGACAAGATAATTGGTAGCCTGTCATTCTGCAGAATTATTTGCATCAATGTTGGCAGCTGCCAGAATGAAGTATGGTAGAAGAAATAACAAAAACCTTTAAACACCTAAAAAGCACTCCTAATGGCCAAATAACAAACTACCAAATCCAGATTTCTCAAGGAAGAATATGGAAAATAACAATACAATATTAAAAATTTGAAGCTTTCTCGGTGTTGATTATTACAGATGACTTCCCGAGATAGCAACCGAGTTAAATTAGAATCAGAGAAATCCAAGCTTGGATATATATTTAAATTCTCTTACCAGATAAAAGTTAACCTTTTAAATTTTTAACGGATTTTTTAATATTTTAAATTATACTAACCACCAACCTTAAAATACATGCATATATAGCTGTTTTATATTGAAAATATTAACATTTTTGTGATTTTTGTTAAAGAAAAATCCATGCAACTACATCAAATTTAACCCCATCAGCTTTCATTGGTTATTTTCCTTGGGTCCTCCCCTTCCTTTACCACATCTGACTGCAGTTGCTAGGATTCAAATTGGCAACATCTCTCTTTGAATGGATGGTCAGTCCATTACATATCGTCTTAACGCTTATGGTCATTCAAACTGTTATAATGCCTTTAGAAGAGATTAAAAGGTAGATAAGGAATTAAAGAAAGAGTAGCATATGCAGCAAAATAATTCCAGCAATACTTATAAAATACCTTCTTTTTTTTTTTTAGCATGTTCCAATTCCTTAGAAAACATTTTTTCAGCATTTTGGTTCCAGTTGGGGCAAAATTTTATGAATGTTCTGCAAATGTAAGTTACTTAGCTTCTTTTGTGTGTACTGTCAGCAACAAACTACCACCATAGATAACTATAAAGGAATAAATGGTTAACTCAATGTTAAAAATTTGGACTCGCATTCCATTTCCGGCGATCAACGCGACTCCAAGTGTTCTCACATGGCAGGTCACAGAAACTTGACCGACTACGGTAGCTCAATCACCAAAGTAGCATCCTGCCCCGCCCACTCACCAAACCATCCACTCCAGGATTTCGGCCAGTTTTCTCGAGTTTACAGCCACATCAGAAATCTTTCAAGCGGTTCTAGCTTTTTCTCAAGAAATTTATGTACCGCTCTAAAGCTTCTGATCTGACTGCAACCTTGAGAAAAACTTTATATGCCGTTATTTTTCATTGCTTACTTGAGAATTCTTGGTTTGTTTTCCAGTTGCCTTTTTGCTGGATTTAATTTCCTGGGGTATTTTATGGACAATGCTCAGAAATCTGTGGTGCTAACTACTTGAATCTACTTCTGCTAATGATTTCATCAACTGAATTTCTAGTTTGACAGAACTATACCATACTACTTTAAAGCTATGCATGACAAAAACCAAGGGAAAATTATACAACTTTAGGAATTGGCTGTCTCCAAAGTCGAGTGGTTAGCGAGCTGACTCCTCACCCAGAAGTCCCAGGTTCAATTGCCGGCTGAGGCGGGCAATTTTTCTTTAACCGAAATCATTCCCTATCCCCAGATTCTGAAAGTATGTGTATGTGTTTTTTTTAAGAAAATAAAACGTTTAAAAATCAAATGTTAATGAACTTACAATCAACGAGTTATTTCACCATAGACGTTAAATGGGGCTACACAAAGAAAAAAACTTTAGGAATTACAGATATCATGCAAAATATAACAAGAAAGGAATATAAATTACCTGCTCACAGCACAAATAACATCAAACAAACAGTTTAAAAGCAAAATAAAATCAATACAACCACTTGTGGTTTACATCTGCAGATATCTTTATGTTAATAAAATACATTTAAATAATGACTATTATGAAACATACACTATCATTTGGATTGGGGAATGTAAACTGTCTGTAAATTTGATTTGGAAAAGCTTTGTTTATGTAGGGTGCTTTGTCAATTCCTAGCTTTAATGTAAACTTATCACATTAACTGTTGAAATGATTATGGTGTGAAATTTTAATCAGTGATTAGCAACTTTTGCTAAATACAAAGTAAAACCATTATAAATTTATAAACCATAAATTGGTGTTTGTTTTACTAGAATTTTTGCAATAATATAGCCACAATTAAAATATATTTATTAACACTCTTAGCACATTAATAGGCATGTTACGTGCAAATACATGAATTGTGAACTGAAATATTAATATTCAGGGCAAATGTTATTACTTCTTCTGTTGTATGTGTAGCAATTATTTTTAGTATTGTAGTGTGAAGCTCTAGAAAAAAGATACTTCATCTTTGAAATGTCTAAGCATTCCTCAGAAGGGTATGAACTTGTAAGGCAAATAATTGGGTTACTGAACGGGCTGAACTAAACCTATAACAAGCTAAGGAGCCACACAAAAAAAAAATATTTTAGGCTGAGGTGATTAGTGTGTTAAAATAGCAGAGAGATACTCACAACCAAAGTTAAAAAGAGTATGAAGTACCACATCTCATATAAGTAATAACTAAATAACTACAGAAAAACTATAAGAACACGGAGTAGTGTGAGAATTGAACATTGCATTGTGATAAGGCTCCAAAGAACCATTGCAGAGAAAAAATTATGTGGTAAACTTAGCATTCATTTTTCATAATGAAAATTATGCATCAGATTAATGGCATACAGCACACAGAGCCAGAAAAGTTAATTATATAGTCTTTAAATATATAAAAAGGATAATAATTCAATATTTTTTATTCAACATGTAAAGGGTTTTAATTAGGTGACATTCGGTTTCTTCCTAACTGAATAAACACACCTGGATTTTAAAGCTATACGAATATGAAACAGTTATCATGTTGGTAATAATTTAATAAAAATAGATACAGCTATTCAATGTAATATTTAGGTATATATATGTCTTTAATCTATAACGTTTACATAATAATTACCTTCATCAAATACTGCACTACATTGCACATACCCTTCCACTGTTTTTTCTCTCATATACACATGGTAGTAACCAGGGAAGGGTTTTAGGATTGAAAACATTCTTTCAATTAAAAGAGTAGTAAATAATAATAACTAAAATAATGGCAATGTCCTTATTGTAATTCCAATTATTGCAACAGAATTTGTAAATATAAAACAAGATTTAAAACATATTTCATGTTTATTTGCTTCCTCCATGATTAGTTCAAATTACAGTTTAGAAAAATTAATCCCTACACAAAACTTGCAACAGTTTCGCTATTCCATACGCATGTAGATTGTTACATTAATTATTATTGTAATGACAGAGAAAATTAGTTCATTTACAGAAACTGAGGAATTACATTTGGGTTTTTGTGCATAATATTTTGTATTCTTTAAGCCATATCATTTAAAATTCTAAAAACCTTACGCATTTTAGACAGTGTGTAATATTTATTTATTTATGCTAAGCTTTATACAGGTGAATATGACCGGTGTTCAGCCCTGGCTCTTTACCAGTCATACTCATACTTTACAATAGTTTATTAATTCTAGTTTATTACACCATTTTGTCTATTTACTGTCCATACCCATTTATTTTTCACTTTGTATAAGAATTGTCCAATCTTCTTACTATCTTTTTGAAACATTCCAACTACTGCTACCTTTCTATCTATTTTAAACCATTTCTTATTAATATACTCTTTTCTCCAAATTTCAGTCCCTTTACATTTAGATAAAATGTGTTCCATATCTTCATTTCCGCCACATATAGGACATTGGGTGTGTAATATGTAACTGTTTAAATATAAATTATTGTATGTCCTTATTGGTTTATTAAGTAAAATGAAGTTCTTTCTGTAAAAAATCTAAATTTTTAGATAAAACATTTTTTAATGAATTACTTATCTGTATAAGTGTAATGGCATAATCTCAAATTCTTTAAAAGTCATTTATCTGATATTATGATAGCTAAACAAACAATTAATTTTAAAATCATTGTTGGTACTCTGATTGCAAGATCCCCAGAAGGATCTGTATCTAATAGTGGTGTAAATATCTTTGTAATATTATAGCAAATTTGAAACCTATATATGAGAACATTGTCTTAGTCTTCAAACTACAGAACACAGCTTCTGAAATGTCTTACCTAATACGGAAATGTACCTTTTATAAGCCTTGAGGTTTGATATTTTGTCCTGAGATATATTATGTTTATTTTTATAATAATATTTGAAAATGTACACAGTGAGGTACTGCATTTTCATGTAAGGCATAAAGACTAAATTAATTTCAATTTTCATTAGTTTTACAAAGTAGTATGGTAGTACTTAAGCATTTCACTTATACCATGCTCTACTAAATTCCTCCTGATTACAAAGGGTTTTGTTTTTAACAACCTCTAGCCACTCCTAAGATTATACTAATCTTCACAAAAAGTAACTTATGTGTATCTTCTGTCTTCTAACATAGCAGTTCACCATGTGGTATTTTCTGGAACCTCATAGGAAGTTCTATATCTGAAACAAGTATAATACATTGATTAGTACAATAACAATAATAGCTGTTGTTGCTGTTATTATCAGGTGTAAACACTACCAACCAGACTGCCAGAAAGACTGACAGAAATACTTTACGAAATTTGTGAGAAATTCAATTTTAGGATGTGAAAACAAGAATAAACTTTTAAAAATATTAATAATTAGAATGTAGTCATCCGTGGCTTCCGGGGTAATTCTTACCTCCACAAAGAAGAGGCAAGCTTGTGAAATGGAAATAGAGTAATGTGCATAGCAGAAAGGATTTAGGCAATGCCATCCCATCATGATCAGCATCATGAATTAGGAATTTAGAAGTGTGTTTTAAACATAGGCATTATTATATTAAAAGGTTTCTATTTGTATTATAAAGATATAATTTTTTTTTTCTCAATCATCTGCGCCTGAGAAAAATATTTAGTTTACCAGATGCTGTGTGGTAGGCATTTAAATTCGGTTAGCATGAAAAATATTATATTAACCAATTCTCTTTTCCCAGACTCTTGATTTCAGTCTTAATTTTTTGCCCATTATTTTAAGAGTATGTCATTTTAACCAGTTTGCAATATAAAGGAAGGCAGTGATATAGGTTATGTTTGTTCATCTGATATACCACTTTCAGCATCTTTTGCCATTAATTAATGATTGCAACTTTTTAAATATGTAATGACAATAGGTATTGATTATAGAACTATACTGAAAAGATAATTCAGCTTATAAACACTTAAATTGCCTGACTTTATCTACATTGTTATAACAGCAGCAAAGGTACTCAATTTTGATGTAGCTTATACATAATGGTAAACAAAGCAGGTAGTGTCAGCATCAATCTATACTGAATGAACACATTGCGGCTTATACTTTTAATATAAATACGGTTTCACGTGAGCTTTAACATGTTTAGATATTGACAGTAATCGTGATTTGTGTGGATATATGCACATGTACATTTACTTCAATATGTACTTGCACTGTCACTTGGTTTCAAGTATGTATTAATGTGCAATTAATGTAAGATTATATTGGTAGTCACTTACCTTAGGGCTAATCTTGATAATATTCCCACATTTCTTTGGTGCTTACAAGACCTTTCTCGCCATTTTGTGATAGATAGTTGCATTCTCGTCATCAATTGCAATTTTTGCGATCGTTCTTGTAGTTTCTGAGCTACAATTATATAAAGAAAATTGAAATCTAAAAAAAATAATTAGAAATTAACAGAAATGTCAAGAATAAAACGAAGCAGTTCAACAATGAAATTGTATATCACATAATTTCAAATATGGCGTAGCATCCATAGAATAACGGAAAACAATGAAAAGAATGATGAGAATGCGGCACAGGTAATTATGGGACGTTCTCTCAGGCACACTAGCACCTCCAACTGTTCTCACACGGCAGCCAGCGGAAACGTATACGAGTCCAATTCAGTCAATGGAGTTGGACGAGAATGCTAACACCATTAGCTTACACAAAAACAAATGAGGGTGATATAGTGAATACAAAATACCAACTTCCTGGAGAAAATTGTACTGAAAAAAAGTTATTTAGAATAACATGGATCTGAAAATAAAAATACTTAAATAGAATATATTTCTTTTAAACATAGAGAATTTAAGCTTCAAAATGCTATTTAATAAGCTACCTTTGGGTACACTTATTAAAACTTACATTCTGGCTCACTTTTCATGGAATTACCCTTGTAGTAAATTTGTTTTTGAGTTATCTGCACAACATGCAACAATGTTGTCCATGACATCATTATTTGTGAGTTTGGTAAGATTTCTTAATTTGCATTTCTATCATCATCAAGTGATTTTAATACCAAAAGATGTGATGAAAAATCTAGCACATTGAAAACATCTATGCTTGCTTATAGTTATAAATTTGGCAGCTTCATTCCTTGAATAATGTTTTCAAATGGGGTTACCATATGAACTGCTGTCATTTACCAATTATGTGTAGTAATCACCAGAATGAAGCTCCATTTATGCTACATAGAACAATAAACAAGAGTTGCTTCTTGAGCAGTACAATGATAGCCTTCCACTGTGCTACTAACATTAGAAGCTCTAGCAGTTTTACAGTGTTCCAAGTGCTTGCATCTCTTCCATTTATTTCTCTTTATAAATAGAAAATCTTTTTCTGACTTAAATGAGAAGACACATTTCCTCTTGTAAATTATAAGAACCTTTTAGACTACTTTCCTTATTTGTATTACCAGCTAACAATAAAACGGAATGTTTAGTGGAAGCTTATATACTCTTAGACCAGGCTATTTAACTCTTATGGTCTGAGTCAGAGTACTTGTATGTTCTCAACCACAAATCTCAGAGCCCAACTAAAAGGGAAGGTGAAAGCAGCGTTCCAACACTTGGTTAGCTGTAATGAGTGGCTGCCCTCAATGATGAAGTATATTGTTTACTGTAGGCATACCCCTGTGAGTACGTATTAACTACTTTTTGGTGTGCAGCCAGGCTGTGGGCTTGGAAGAACCAAAGGAGTAAAGGAAGCAGATCACAAACTTGCAAACAACATAGACATGGTGAATCTATATACAAGACCAAGATAATCTACTAATCTTCATTTAAAAATTATTGTGATCCATCTAGTAACTGAAATCTAAAATAAATAAAAGAAAATATGGACATTTTGCCATTGTTTTAAACACATGATACAGACACATACTGTTTTTAAAATACAAACTGTCCATACAAAATAAGGATGTCTGGCAACCCCAACCTTACCCCATTCTTCCTTAGTGCTGAATTTTCATAATTAGATAATTGAGTTTCAGTTGAAACTTGGTTTGTGTCATCCCTTGTTTGTGCCCCATGCTCATTCTGTTTCATTAGCTGATCCTAGGTCAACTTCACTGAATCGATTTCCAATTGACAATGGAGGAAAGTAGCCTTGAAACATGTTCCAGGAAAATCAAAAGCAAGTGTAGTTTTGCATTATTAATCTATCAGTTTTAACTTTTAAATAAAATTTGGTACTTATTTAACTTTATATTTTAATATTTTTCCCTCACAACTTTGTTGAAGGAGAGGACTGGTAGTGGTTTAGGAAACCCCAAAACTTCATTGGTGAATACTCAAAATAACATTTTTAGAATGCAATAATTCCACTATCTAAGTGAGAGAGAAAATTGTGTGCACATGCTTGGCTAATACTCAAGTTAACAATGAAATCATTCTCCATTTTGCTTCCCAATTTTGATGTCATATCTTGCTATACATGCTGATAGATGTGTCATGTCCATTGCTATATTTTGGCAAAAGAGCAGGCATCTGAAAATGGTAAAATACCAATGTTGTGGACATTAAATCACATAAGTGATAGGCCTAAACATAGCATCTGCAGTTTTGTATGGTAACTTAAGAATGACAGTGGGATTGTCCTATAGTACTTTTAATTTTGCTTCCAATTGTTGTAATTAACTTGGAGTTATAGTTGGCATCCACTTTGTACTTTATGCCTTTTATTGATAATAAGATTCCTTGGTCTTTGCCTAATTTTACAAACCTTTTTATTTTCTCTACCATGTACATTTTATGTGCATAGCAGGTAGAGAAGTCATTGTATTCCACTAAAAAATTCAATACTGAGATTTCACAGTAAAATAAATGTTTTGAGGTCCTCTCAATAAAACATTTTAGAAAAAGATCCATGTATATGTGTCTGTGTGAACAGCATAGCTCAAAAACAAAAAGTTGGTCAAATACTAAACTTGATATTTAAGTTCAGCATTTTCTAAGGATGTATTACAAAACATTTTTTCAAGAAAATATCCCACCCCAAACTGCCCTTTACATGGAACACTTCAAAAATAGCTCTTAACAATTTTCATTAAAATAAGCATTCCTATATTCAAGATAAGATGTATTTCTTGAATTCCCTCTTCATTCTGGATAACTTTTGCAAAGCTGGTAAACCTTGAGAGATAGACAAAACCTTACTGCACAAAATTTATCTTTACATTTTGTTGTGGAGCTGTTTTCGAGATGTTCCTTGGTTTCAATTTCAAATTACTCATATTTTTCTCAAACAGATATCACCAATTTTTCTTTTGTTTTATTTCTGGCCATGCAAAGAGAACCAAATTTCAATGCCAGTTGTTTAGCAACAGCTTTTAAAAGATTGACTATCATTTTAGCCTAGTGTATTCCCTTGTTTCCCTTCTACTCATAAAGAACAAAGTAATTTTACGATTTCTGCTAATGTTTATCTTTATTAGCATGAAGTAGAGAGAAGAAGAATCTTCTGTAAGAATAATTTGTAGAAGAGGTAGGAAAGGTCATGTGGATGGAACTCATCAGATTTTTGCCAATATATCAGCTCTTTCATTTCCCTGTATACTACAATAAGTTGCAGTCCATTGTAAGACCAGTACTTTATCAAATCTTTGAGTTTCTTGAATCATGTTTTGTACTTCCATAATTTTGTCTATGTTTGGACAAATAGTTTTGAGCATTTTTCCACTTTTCATGGACACCACTGTTTTACAATTTGGCAGTTGAGTTGTCTATGTTGTTTGAAGGACCTTATCCATCTTTGGTCAATGGACCCATTGAACCTGACCAGGAGGAGCCTCAGGTATCCATTGATTTCCCCCTCCCCCCCATAACTATCACTTATGATTTATTTCTATGCCTTGATAGGCCAAAGTTTAAAATAGCATTTTATCTATTTCTGAAGTTATGGTTATATGCTGATGCTCAATCCCCATAGCCTCATTTGTAAAAGCAGGTTGAGTTTGGGATTTAAATAGGAGAGGTTAATGAATGCACTTCACTATCCCTTCATTATTAAATAATTAGGAAAATTAAATTAAATTGTGTGTTTTTTTTATGAATGCTCTTAGCTTCTGTGGTTCTCAGCATCCCATTCTATAAAGGGCGTAAATACTTTTTGGGAAATATACGATTCTTTTTTCTGACAATTTCAGACCAATATTATCTATCACTGATAAAGAACAATTAACTCAATCAAAAATGGGATCGTTTGAGTTGATTGGTTAGCTGGCTGAGGTGGTACGCTTCTTGGAAACTGAAATGGTAATGACCCAATGGTTGACCTGCAGAGCCATTTTTTCATTTTGAAGTTTTGAGCAGTTGGTTTTAGGCTCAGCACATTGAACTCTGATGTTGGTTTTTCTGATGTTTCCAGCTTCTATCCCAATGTTTCTTCCATGCGCAAAGCACAAGTCTGATCCCTCAAACTGGAATACTAGAAAATAGCTTAAGGGGACTGGGTACTTCTTAACTTACCAATGTTAAATTTGTGATTTTCTGAATGTGCTCATCTCCAGAACTACTGAAGATAGAATAATCAAATTTTTACTGCTGTTAGGAGTTACCATTGTTTAGCCATTAACTCATTTGAAAGATTGATGTTTGGAGGAATTTAGTAACAGTGACGTAGTGTTAAAAAACCAACTCAACAAATTAATATCATTTGAAAGAATTTGACTGGCACATTTTTGCTATGAAATTTTTTTTCACACATATTTTATTTTGAGATTCAACTATGAACCACTGATATCTGTCTTAGCTTTAACAAAACATATATATGGTTACTTTAAATGGTTAAAATTTGATATTGTGGGAAGTTTCCGAGATGAGTGGACCAGAAATTAAACAAAAAAAAAACAACTAAACCTGTAAAAATGAGTTTAAACTTTAACAAAATAACCTTACATTTAGTTGAATTAGATTTCCAGCTCCATAATAGCATCCTTCTTGTCTAGGAATGGCAGAGTGACAATGGCACCAATAGAAAGGCCAAAATTTCATTCTTTTGCTTGTGCGTGTTCATAAACTCTATGCTTGGAATCTCAGATGTTATGGTTGGAAAATAAATACTAACAAAGTGAAATACAGAATTTAAAGGTTGAAAGCATGCAGATATTTATTTTTATATATTTGCAATTTGACTTAGCATGAAATCTTTGGAATATCATTCTTAATGTTATAAAAAAAAAAAATTGAAAAATTAAGGCATATTTTGCTACCCAGTTCCCTGAATACAACTGATCCAAAAACCATTCAAATTTTTGAGATGTAGGTATTCTTAATCCATCCAGCGAGGCATACAGCCTGAGTGGAATGTTCCTTGCAAGCATTAGCCAAAGCATATTTCTTTTTAACTTCATCTTACTTACCCGTTCTAAATATGGAATAGTGCCACAATAAGTACTGATTCTTTTCTTTGCAAAGTGAGGCCTCAGAAGTAGCGCTGTGCCAGAACCCTTCTTCCCCTCTCATAAGTTTGCAATGAAAAGGCACTTAATTTTATTCAGACAATGTACTTTAATTTTAAAAGTTTCACATAATACAATCTAATATGCATTATATTTTTACTTATATAATAAAATCGTAAAAATTGTAAAACATAACTAGCTTAAACTATTAAGAAGAATTCAGTCAACTTCAGTCCATTTTAGCAACTTTTGTTTAGCACATATATTTTCATAGTTTCTCACTTGCTTTACAATGGAATTCCAAAATGTCAATCTTTGAAAATTCAAATACATGCACTAATTACAACTTTAAAGCTTCAATTGCTGACACAGAAACCCTGTGTTCTGTATTAATGTTATTTCAGCCAAATAGCCTACCCTAAGGTATTATTTTACTCTGGTTACTTCTGCTTGTAGCTTCTTAGAATCGTTAGCACCAGTTGTTATTTAAACCAACGTTCCTCTCTCTCTTATATTCAAATGATAAATGTTTACAACCTTGACAAATGTACTCAAAGACCAATTTCTGGCAACTTAAACTGTATGGTAAAAAGGAAGGGAATGAAATGCTCCAGAAAACAAATTTGCTGAAACAATTTAGTACTATTAATATGCTTTGATAAAATTTGAAGTTAATAACTTTTAGAAGGGGAAAAAAAAAATGTGACATGGTTTTGATAGATAAAGAATTCAGCACTAAGACATCATAAAATTGCACAGAACATATTTTTTACTACAATACTCTTTTCTCAAAATTGCAATTTTAAGAAGTCCTATTACTGAACTAGGGCACCTGGACTAGAAAGTATCTGAAACAAATGCTAGTGTTCCTCATAAATGCTGGATATAATATATAATCCAAAATAGTGCATAAAAATATCTAATAACTTAAACTGAAATCTCTCTCCATTGAATATTTACATTTAATGTGCCTACCTATGCTACACAGAAGATGATATACGAAATAGGACAGAGGTGCTTAAACAAAACAGAAAATCTTAAACAAGATCTTTTTGTTATTAACTTTTTAAGTACCTATGTATCTTTTTCTTCCATTTCTAACAATGAGAAATTTAGTTTATGTCTGCTCATGTACAAGCAGGGCTGCTCATAGAAAACTTCTGCACTGAGTGCAACAGGCAAATATCTGATAAATAAAAAAGGATTCTTCTACATGTGGGTAACCCTTGATATTTGCTACATAAATGTTAATTGTACAATATAACTTTGAACCTACAAAATTAAATATTAGTTTTATTCAATCTTTATACATTTCATGTTCTTTGGGCTTGAATTAAGCTTATCTGGTATTTTTCCTAGTCAGTTTACTAGTGATGCCAACATATCAGAAGATGAAAAGATAATCATTCAAAATAATGAAGGGGAGGATCAACAGCTGAACCTTACCACAACAGTTCTGATATATAATAATTATACAATATTCATTTATTTTACTATACATTCTACAAGTTATTCACACAAAAATTATTTTTCTGTATGAACATTTTTTCTTTTAATTGTGATAAATGTTTGTTGGAAAAGGTTTCAATAAATATGTTTTGCATGCATGCAAGAGCATATAGTAGCCTGAGAAAACAGTCAACTGCTAGCCTTGATATTCCACATTCTTTGCATGAGTTCTAAAAATAAAAGAATGTCACTTAATTCTTTTGAAGTGTACCGCTTAAAATGAGTTCTCATTGAACTGAACAACAGTGAATACTTGTTATTTAAAACAAACTGTATATCTTAATAGATCAACAGGCTTTCTGTGATAAACCTTTATCTCCAAGGTTTCACAGTTACATAAAATTAAAAAAGCTGAAGGGATTTCCAGTTAAGTTCCATTATGCCATCTTGGTATATTTGAAACAACTAGTGATGTTTTCTTGACTGAGTAGAATCTCTAGTTTGTAACTCCACCACTGTGTGCTCATAGTGCCAAGGGATCAGTTCGTTGCCCATAGATGGCACCATAGGATGAAATCATGACTTTGAAGATGTGAAAATCACTGAATTTTGCCCAGGGACCTTCTCTTTCAAGGTAAGGGTTTCTTTTACATACAAATAAACATTATACAAGACATATGCTTTACTTCCCCCCAAAGGAAACCACGCTAATTTTAAATCCAAAAATATCAATCACCCTCTGCCAGGATTGAACACACAACTTTGGATATTAAAGCTAACATGATAAACTCTACACCAGGAAGAGCAAACAAAGGGGCCCATTATAGAAAATCAATTGTATATACCTATACTCAGAAAAATACCTTAAATATTTTATATTTTAATTAAAATATTTTGAGAAAACAAAAAAACTTTTTTTGTCCTATAAAGGAATTTCCTAAAGCACTATATCCTTGGAAAGATGCCTAAATAAAGTATGAAGTTTGGTATTTAGCTGATTTTTTGTTTACTTATGTAATTACACCGTTATCCCTTTTCTTAAAAATACTGCTTTTTCTTGGTTAGAAGGGACCCCATAAAGCTTATATCTGGCATATGCCCTTTACCTGGGCAATTAAGCAATAGTGAAAGCAAGTGTGTTGTAGCATGCGCCCAGAAAGAGTAGATAGAAAGAAGCACCCAAACATTGCCTGGAAAAAGAGAATTATGCAAGACAAATATTTTTAAGTTTGCTACACCCCACTTTACAATTTCACTGAAAATCCCTGAGATAGCAGGCTTAAATAATTGTTTTAGGACAGCTTTTATTGTTTCTCTTCAAAGCCAACTTCAAATGACCATAACATAATACTCATACTATCCTGAGTGAGACTTGAGAACATAGTTTCAGTAAAAACCTGTTATATGACACAATCATAATTTTTCCTCTCATCCTAGCCTATGCACATTTAAATGTGAAGAAGAAAAATTACTACAAATTCTACTTAAAATAAAAATTCCATTAGGTTATATTATTGTTATTTAATGTTTGCCAATACGCAAATTTAAAACCAAAATGTCAGATTATTTACCTGGAAGGGTTACCTCACTGTAGAGCTTTGAAAATAGAATTCAATAAAACTCCAAATATAGGATAACATAAAAATGCCAGGAATATGCATAAATCATATCCTTGGTGTTAACTTAGGCACTGTTGGTTTATGTACTTTTAGAATGAATTATAATTTTTGTTTTCCCCACTTAAAAAAAACGTACTTCTGCATTAATTTCTGCAATTGCATTTTCCATATACTATAATTACAGGTTTAGTTTTGGTTCTGCAATTAATTTTCTAAAACACTGTAGAGGGACAATATATTTGCCACATACATAAGCCTTTAGGGCTAATAAGTTGGCCAGTGGAAATAAAGTATACATGTAGACATAAGCATCTTATTGGAAACATGTATTAAACAATTTAAATTGTATGGAACTCAAAGGTTTAAAGTTTCAACTTACCAAAGGAAATACATTTAGGACAAAAAAAATAATAATTAGAAGTAGCAATAAAAATGCAGTTAGGAACTGTTGCTGGAGGGTACAACTTTATATCATATATGAAGCAAAATATTTCACAAAGAAACTGATGAGATGTACAGAATAGTATGCACACATCTATCAAAGAATTATGTGGCACAATTGTATTTTAATATGGAAGCTCTTCTTCTCTTAGTTTAACTAAAATTTGTTACATTCACTTATAATTTCTTATAAAAAAAACATACTATGTATCCTATGCATATACAAATATGTACATATAGTTCTTACATATATGCCATCTCAATAGTTACTCTCAGAAATTATTCAGTTCTGTGTTATGCTTTTTTCTTAAATAGCACAAAAAAGCCTATAATACACTAACATATCTTGAAATTTAACAATGAAATTATGTGTAGAATATAATTTCTGGGATCTGGCCATCCTCAACTGAAGTACCATTGTTATTCCCCGCAGCATATGAAAAATGGAAAGTAGCTTTTCCACCACTTGGGCAGTCCAGAGTTACCTTTCGTAGACCCTTTGTTCCATAATGAGAATCAGGACCCTGAAAAAGCAATTATTGTTATTATTATTATTATTACTACTATAAGGTGCGTTCAAAAAGAAACGAGCTGGAGGCCTCAGTACCGAAACCAGTACCTGTATGTTAGACTTATTGGCCCTGGCTGTTGAGACACTTGTCCCACTGTGACACAAGGCAGTGAATGGCTGTCACATAAAATTCCTGGAGCTGCGATGTGAACCAGTTCCGCTCGTAAAGTGGACATCATCATCCAAGGTGAATTGTTTGCCACTCAGGGTCTTTTTAAGGGGACCAAATATGGTGTAATCACAGCGAGAGAGGTCTGGACTGTATGGAGGGGGGCCGTGAACCTCCCATTTGAATTTCTGCAGGAGTGCCACGACTGTGTTGGCCATACGAGGCTTTGCATTGTCATGGAGCAGATTGACCGCACAGGTGAGATAGCCTGGTTGTTTTGATTTGATCGCTTGGCAAAGCTTGGTCAAGGTTTGTGAGTAATGCTGGGCATTCACTGTTGTCCCGTGCTGCAGAAAGTGTATCAGAAGGGGATCTTGGTCAAAGAAGAAAGCCAGCATAACATTTCCTGCACTCGTGTGGATGGTCTTGGCTTTTTTGGTGGAGATGCTTCCAGTGGAGACTTTGTCACTTTGATTCTGGTTCGAAGTGATGACACCATGACTCATCTCCAGCCACCACTCGGGCCAGGAACTCATTCCCCTCACTAGCATAGCACTGTAGATGACCCAAGAAGTGTGACACTTCCGACGCTCAATTCGATCTCGGCAGTTATGACTTTCACTGTCACTTGGCGGTTCTGGGTACGAATGCATCAACCAGCTGGAAGATGTCATCAGTACTGCACTGTGGTGCTCCAGACCATGCATCATCGGCTAACGACACCCATCTTTCCCTGAAGCGCTTGTGCCACACTTTGACCCTTGGAAGGGACATACAGTGTTCGCCGTACACTTGTGACATTCATCATGAATGTCCGTTCCTCCTACTCCTTCTGCTGTCAGAAAACAAGCATCTCTTTGCTCTTCTTTTGACGTCTCCATTTCAATGTTGCAATGCAACTGGCATTGCTGGATGATTGATGCATGCTGCTAGCTGTGTATAGTCACATGACGTGCATGCGCGCCCTCTAGCGATGGGTTGTGAACTTCCACGCTCTGGTCAGAACCACACTTCGTTACACACGCCATGGTATTACCATCCTGTCACCAGTTTGTGCATTCCAGACTCCAGCTCATTTCTTTTTGATTATTATTAGAATATAATGGCAAATTTCATGATAAATTAAAGACAGGTGAATCATAACTATTTATTTTACTTTAATGGCAGTGCACACTTTTACGCTGGCACAGCCCTTTTATATTAAAGAAGTGAACAGCTGCAGCTATTCAAGGTTGATGATGTTCTTTTCTCCACTTGCTTTTTTTCCCCCTCTTCCACCCTTGAAATCCTTTGATTATACAGTTACATTTTGATGATGACCATGATGATGATCAAGTTTATTTCTTCAATGAAAGAAATTCACAAAATAAATCAATATTTGTCAAGTTTGCCCTTAATCTGGAAGGACTATCAGATGAATTAGATTTGCAACAAATCCAAGGTTGAAATATGCCTTTCTATGTTGACACAATTGAGCAAACTGCTTACTCTGCATAAGTATACCTCCTCTGATTCTGTTACATAACTTTTCTTGGATAACTAACTAGCTTATTATACTGAACATTTTGCAGTCAAGCTTTCAAAAATGAAATTGATGTTTTATTTACTCTTTAACTACTGTGGTTCTCAGTGGGCATGAAAGACTGCTTAATTTTGCTCAGAGACATCTTTTTCAGGCCTGAGGTTCTTTTATGTGCCATAAATCTCTGACAGGACCATCGGTTTTACTTCACTCCCAAAGGAAGCCATGCTAAAGATTTTTACATCCGAAAACATCCTTCGCCCTCCCGGGTTGGAACCCATGATTTTGGGAACCAGAAGCTAGCCTGTTCCCCCTAGACCACAGAGGTTGACATCTAGGATTCAAGAGGCACTTCTTCAATACATTTGAGAGCACCAAGGTGGGAAGTGTAATTCTGGCAAAGGAAGAGGGAAGCACCTTGGTGCCAGTACATTCAGGGATTAAAAATATTGTGACCTAAAAACTCCAGGGGTTTACCGGATGACCTGTAACTTCAGTAGAGTCAGTTGGTCCATCAATTAGTCAATACAGGTACAAGGTACGTCCGGAAAGTAAGTTCCGTTTCAATTTATCTCCGCTGCTGCGCTGCGACCACAGTTCCGCACATGCGCGGTAGACGCTTTGTATCAAGGAGAAGAAACGTGCGCCATTTTGAGATTGCTGTCAGCCACATACGCTTTGTTGTGCTTGATTGAAAATCCCGCCGCTTGTGAAATCAGATCTGTGATTCGTTTTCTGAATGCTAGAAAAGTGAAACCAATTGAAATTTATCGGCAAATTTGCGAAGTTTACGGACAAAATGCGATGAGTGATTCAATAGTGAGAAGATGGCTCCGAAAGTTCAATGAAGGACGTAGTGAAGTGCACGATGAAGAACGAAGTGGGCGTCCATCTTTGGTTACAGAAGAACTGGTTCACGCGATTGATGACAAGATCCAAGAAAACCACAAGTTTCCAATTAGTGCTTCCGCTATGGTATTTCCCCAAAGCTCACGATCATTAATTCATGAAATTGTTACCGAAAAACTGAAATTTCATAAACTTTACTCACGTTGGGTACAGGCGGCAAACTTCTATGAAGAAGGTATACAAAAACTTGTGTCATGCTATGACAAATGCCTGCAAAATTTTGGCAGTTATGTGGAAAAGTAGTTTAAGAGTTGTAGAATTTTGTGCAATAAATAATTATTCTGTATCTGCACACACTTTAATTTTATTACCAAACGGAACTTACTTTATGGACGTACCTCGTATGTCGGGGAGGGGGGGGGGCCACAGCATAGCTCAAAACCGAAATAACTTGGTATTTAAATTTAGTATCTTCCAAGGATGCAACACAAAGATTTTCAAGAAAATCCCCCCAACCCCAAACTACCCTTTACATGGACAAATTATTGAAAACATTGTTTTTCTCAAAAATGGCTCTAACAATTTTGATTAAAATACTGCATGTTAAAGATATTTATATGACACATAAAATATACATCTTGAATTTTCTGGAAATAAGCTCTGAAGACTTCTTCATTTTGGATGACATTTACATAACTGGTAACTGTAAGAGACAAAAGCTTACTAAAAAGTTTAGATCTCATTAAAACATACAATTTACATGTGTCATGTAATTTTTTTTTATAGAGCAACTATTTCTGAAATACTCCTTATTAATGATTTCAATTTTAAACTAAACTAACTTTTCTCAAACAGGAAGTCCTCTTTTGTTTCATCTCCCTTTTGTTTTACTCCTGGCATGCAAAGATAGCCAAATTTAAATTGTTTCACATAGGGACCAGCTTTTAAAAGATTTGACTATCACTTTAGTCAGGCATATTCTCTTATTTCCATTCTAGAAAGCAAGTGATAAGATCATTTTTGATAATACTTAGCTCAATCAGCATGATAAAAGAGTAATATTTTGTAAGAACAGGTAGAGAAAGTCATGTGAATGAACACATCAGACTTTTTTATATAAACCAATAAAGACACCATTATATGAAAATAAGAACTATGTTAACATTATATCCATAATTTAGAGAACTTACCTTTAAAGTTGCAGCAGCTGTGTAGCTTGTATTTGGATGTATTTCAACAGGTTCTTTAAACATTACCCTAAATGCATAGTTTGAACCATCACAGTTAAAACTAGTTGTGTTTGCTCCAATGACCTTGCCTGTGGCTGTGTGGATAATTTGCAGAAATACTTCATAATCAGTCGGGCCATGGATAGCCCCATAGAGTCCAAAACCAACAACAAATATCCGCCTGTCTACAATGAACCTATAAATGAAAACAAACTTGTTAATGAGAAGCTAATCATTGTTGGTGTTATTGGCAGCAACCTCATTCAATTCCAACAGTAGAAATGCAATAACAAACATATCAGTGTACAAAAGAACATTGGCTCTGAATCCAACATTGTACATGTGTGAACAACAAATAGAAGGGGCCATAGAGAGCTGCAGTAAAACCATGGGGGGGGGGGGGGAGAGGGTACGTCCTATGCTTTCTATATTTAACCTAAATTAGTTTTAAGTTTAGGGTATGTATACACGGTGTAAATAAATAACACTGTACAAATTTTTCTGGCAATAGATGGTTTCAGTTGATCAATTTGAGATAAGGGGCCAATGATCTATGAGGTGAAGTTACCAAGTTAATGTATATTCAAAGTAAATAGAAATTGGGACCAATAAATCATAATCAGAAAGAGATATGTCTGCATTTGAAATGAAACTACAGTATACATTTAGTAAAGCCTATCATTTATCTGTGAAGAAGCATTTCTAAATTGTAACATCACCAAAATTGCTTAAATTGCAGACCTAATATGGGCCTGCATGCCACTGCAATGGATAACAGGTTGTGGTGAACAGCTAAAGAAACATATGGAAATTCTGATAGTTGTACTTTGGCTGCATGGTTAGGCAGATTGACTGTGAAGCTGGATAAACCTGAGGAAAAAAGTTCAAACCTGGATATGGGCAAACTTTTTTTTTTATTAGTTCTTTTCCATCTTGTGAGCAATATTATACCTGAAGGTCACAAACTACCCTTATCATTTACAATGTATAGTATATTGCTTACTGTTGGTTCTTGTTACATCTGATGGCTAAGGCTATAGGGTTGTGTATTGACATTGCCCTGAAATTGTTGAGTGGCAATCAGCAATATTGCAAATCACTATTGACTCCCCAAAAGAGGCACTGAGCACCTATAGGTAACTTGATGAATGCCTAATGCTGACTTTGATACCTGTGGCAGACCACCATACATAATTGTTTCTTACTTAAGTGTTTGGTAATCAAGTCTCCCACATCTCATTTCTTATATACCGTCCGTACATAGCACTACATTGAAACAGTTCAATACCCAGGGAACATGGAACTTTGCTGAACTCACTGACATGCTCCTTGAGTATGGCAAAGCAGGATGTCATTCTACAATAGCTGTATACATTTACGGCATGTATATTGGCATTTGTGAGAACATGGTTCTGTGGTACCGATTAAAGCAAATTGTGCTGCAAGATGTACCCATCACACTTCAGAATTTAAAGAAAATGTATTGCATAGACTGCAAGAGGAACCATCAACCAGCACTCATGCTGTTGCATGTGCAATGACCACCAATCACATAAGTATATGGCAAGTCTTGCACAAGCAGCAACTCTACCCCTTCCATCAACGAAAGGTGCAAGTCTAAACTCTGGAGGATTGTAATTTATGTATAGGCACACAAAAACCCTTATGCCACTATTCAGAAGAGCCACCAACAGCAGTGTATGGTGAACACATGAGCTGACATTGTTTCTGACCATATCATTGGGCCATACCTTCATCCTCTTTGACTGCATGGCAACACTTATAAAACATTTCTGAAGTACATGTTGCCAGCCCTGTTGGAAGAAGTGCATTAATGCACTTGATGTTCAGACTCAACTGTATTTCCAACATGATGGAGCTCCTGCACATCATGCAATAAATGTATAGGAGCATCTTAATAGTCTTCCCAAATTGCTGGATCAGAAGAGGCAGTCTTTTTATGCCCTGGCCACCTCATTTGCCAGATCTCAACCTCATTAACATTTTTTTCTAGGGTAATTTTCAGTCTAAGATGTATTTATCAACTGATTCTGAAGAGATGTTAGTTGCCCACATTATTGCAGCCAATGATGAGATTTGCAATGCATTAGAAATTCTCAACAGGGTTCAGGAATAATTTTTGTCATTGTGACCTAAGCATCGATGTTAGAGGTCACAATTTAGAGCAATTCTTTTGAAATCTGTGCCTATTACTAATTTGTTTGCTTACTTTTGTTCTCCTATATCTACCTATTGTATTGCAATGTTAATACCAATGCAATTTATTTTTGTAATAACTTAGTAACATTTAGGTCTTTCAAATACTTATCAACTACTTACACTTTGTAATTTGTTGACTAGTTCATTTAAGTACATATTAATTTTCCATATATACCTACTATTTAGATCATGAAAATGTAAATGAAAGTTAAAAAAAAATTGAAATAAAAAGCTTAAGCATTGGTTAAATGAAAAATTACAGCACACACAATGTTTCCTGCAAATCACATTCAACTAAGTGATGAAAGAAAGAATTAAAATCTGTAGTCTTGGAGATTCAATCCTGCAATTTTAATGCATGTGCACTTTTGCATTCTCACACCATAGCCATTACACTAAATGTTCTTCCCCTTGTTTTCTAAACAAAACATGCCTTACAGTTGAATTGGGCATGATCAGTGGTGTGCATACAACCTAATAATTTTAAGGCAAAACTCTGTAATTTGCATTTGTATACCATAGGTTTCCGGTTTAAAAATTGACTGTCTATAAACTGTCTATTACCAATAAAGTTTACACCCTGCTTATTTATTAAATACTGTAATTATAAATGACAGCTAAGCTAACAGCAGTCAGTGAAATGGAGCTTTTATTTACGGATGCTCTTTAACTGCTGTGGTTCTAAGCGTTCCATTCTATACTGGGCATGTAAGACCGCTTCATTTTGCTCAGAGACCTCTCTATAAGTTTAAGGTTCTTTTATGTGCCGTAAATCTATGGCACAGGACCAACAGCTTTACTTCCCTTCCAAAGGAAGCCATGCTAAGGATTTTTACGCCCGAGAAAATCCATCATCCTCTGCCAGGTTTGAACCTGCAACCTTGTGTATATGAAGTTAGTATGATATCTATTACACTATGGAGGGCGACTAACAGCAGCCAATGTACACATTTTCACGCATGCACAATGTTGAACTTGCAGTTAATTCATTCCTGCAAGAAGCCACTATATGATAGTTTCTTTTTGTTTTGTTTTTAAGGTGTTTAACACTGGCTCTTACTGCATACAGCATTGCAGTTGGTGAACACTGATGATGCATGCCACCTGTATCAATATGAAATAGAGACGAACACCTATAGAGTTTACAAGTTAAGAAGTATACATTTATAAACCTATTTCAATTCATTCTTAATTTTTGATTGATTGATTGATTGATTGTTTGAATCTCCCACTTTTTTATTTTTATTTGGAAGCAAATTATTAGCTTTTTTCCTGATCTAACTGATACTGCCAACTTCAATGTTACCTAATACTTGTTTTACCTCCAGAAGATAATACAGGACCATGAATAAGAATCCATCTCCTTGTGGCAGTAACCGTAACACCAGAAGCTGAATATGTATTTGAAGGGATGCAAAACGTGTTCTTCATTTGAATACATTTAAGAAATGAAGTGGTGTCACAAAATTATTTTGTGTCTAAGATTAGTTGTCTGAAGTGTTTAAATACAGATAATTATGTGAACACTACACTGTTCTGTTCACCATCACTTGTGTCATTTGAAAGTCATCCTCAGTAGCCTTGATCATTTTCATTGAATTTTAGGCTCATTAACGTTGCTTGCTTCCACAATTGCCTAATTTTCCATAATAAAGATATATATAATTTTTTTACTCTATTTATTTTGCAAATGTTATGTTTGCCTGGTACTTTACAGATTTTTATCTTTAATTTTATGAATATTAATATCTTGTATAGGGGGATCACCATTTTTGTTTAACTACTTGATATATCGTGATGGATCTGTTAGGTGAGGTACTTGATTAGATGTGGCAGAGAATTACCTTTTGCCACTTTTGCTTTGCACCAAGTAGATGGGCATTAGGATGCATTTCATTGCATTCCAGTCTAGCTGCTTTCACCATCCATAGTAAGATGGCAGCAGACAACTAGAGCCTTCAGTATCTTTTTCCTTTACGACATACTGCTTTACTCCTCAATAAGCAGATAGCTTTAGGGTGCCATCCAGTGTAGCTGCTTGCTTTCACTGATCTGTTTATAGATGGTAGCACAATGGCTATTACTATCTTTCAGTTTTACTGTTGTTCTAGCCTGAAGATGGAACTTAGGGTTAAAATTTTGATTACAACTGTCCTTAATTCAGTGCTGTAGAATAATTTTATCCCTCATCACTTGTACACAGCTGACGACTGCTCTAATTCAAGTGTACATTTCAAAGTCAAAGCCAAACCCTGTGAGCCTGCCTATTGATGATGTGACAACAAATTTTCAGAAACAGAGGTCATAATTGATGTGTACATTACATGCAGGACACACAGGTATGACATTGTTGGGCTCTGATGTAATGTGCTTGCTCCTTGCTTGTCAAATTTAAACACAGCTGCAACAATGAGTATAGCTAGACAAAAGAAGCCTACTCTGCATGTGTAACAAGTCAGTGGCAAGATTAAGGCACATGGACACATAGTCACACTATTCACATTCTTATTCAAAATATTTTTTTCCTAGGGAGTTTTTTTCAAATTAAGCAATAACTTAGTTACATAAAACCTACAAAAATATCACTTAAATGTTTATGTGGAAACAAGTTTGTATCAGAAAGAAAAACCTATCAAGCATTTTATTGGATATGTGTATACAGGCAACTTGTAATATTTTGAAAATGGCCATACTACAAAAAAGATTGGACATAAATGAGGTCTTTAATAAAGCTCTATATTTTTCCTGTACTATCATTTTGCCTATCTCATGATTTTCCGGTTATTAAAGTTTATACAAAATTCATGCTGAGCTCATCTTTTAGAGCCCAAAAAATAAAACATGAATAATAATGAAACAAAAAAATAATAAATGAAATAGAAATAATTATAAGTAGCATACGAAGGAAATAAATAATTGTAAATATGTTACAATAAGAAATGTAATGGATGAGAGGATGCTTGCAGATATTTTTCTTTCTAGAAAGCATATATGGAGAGCCGCAGTTAGTTGCAGGCTAACAATACTCAGTAATTAAGGGAAAAGTAACAGTGTATACAGCCATAAGGAATGAGTTTACTACATTCCAGAAGAGATGTATCCTTAGGCTTTCCTGGAAAGTTTGAGGGAGAGAAGTCAGCATGGAGAAACTGTGAGAAATGTCTGAATCAATGAAATCTAAATATATGAAATATTGGGTAAATAGTATAAGTTTGGTGGGGGTTGAAATACTGGAAATACAACTAAGTGTGGATTCTGTTTGCAACATGTCTGATTCTGCAGAAAAGTGCAGAGAACACTCTCTGGAAAATGATCTCAGCAGGAAAGGTTCACAGAAGTTTACAGTCTGTGTGGGACTTATAAAATGTTGAGTATAGCAGGTTATAAGATAGATGGTGTAGATTGCAACACACATGAAAAACCACAATTACTTTAGAATGTGACTCTGTTCTGTGCAGGTATAACAAATATTCGAAAAGAATAAACAATATGTCAGAAAAGAAAGACCCAAGTTTTATTTTATCAACTCTGAAACCACACTGAATGGCTTTGCAGGTTTATGGAGATGTACCACGCCCTGGGAGAGACTCTGAGAGACCATGCAACATGCCATTTACACCTACAGAGGGAACCCACTGTACACCAGGTAGGTATTACAAAAGAGGACAATTTTCCAAAATCCAAAACCAGACAGATGCAATGCAATATAAAAAAACCCTACACAGATTATTCACAGAAAATGGTAAATAAATTTTATTAGTCATGCAAATATTTTAATATAAAAGGGGCATACTCTATTGATTTGTGTTTTTTCTTTTTTTCCAGCACAGTTCATCACTTGACTTGGTAGCTAATAAAGTGCTGCATAGACTTACTAGAATGGCAATAAGGGATTCATTCATGTTAATATTTACTTGGGAAAAATATTATATTTGCATCAATTAAATACAAATTTATACTCTGTGTGAACATCTCAACGCAATACCCAGGCTGACTTTAGGCTCAAATATAGGTTCATTGAAAACAATATTTTTATATATTTATTTCTATAAGAATTACCTACTGTATACAATTAGGCATATGAGTAATTCATTCTTGCAATTTTTTTCTTCCATTATTAAAAATGGCAACCAATCTTAATAAAGTAATGAAAATGTTGAAACCCATACTATAATTTAACTATATTCAAACATGCACTCCTTTCAATTCTCAATTTTTTTATTTTATTGTTCAAAATAAAAACTTTCCCTACATAGTCATTTGTGGCAGAAACACTCAATAAATGTGACCTTAAATTCATGTTGGAATAAGAATTACACGTGATACATTATGACAATTTCTTTTCAGAAGATTCAATTTCAGTGTATTTGGTTACCTTAAACCTTAAAATACATATCTAACGTGACTGAGCAGAGAAACAGCACAGTACCACAATTGGCCATTAACTATATTAACTATTTAATACTACTAATGTACTGAATGAACATACACACACTCCAAAATACAATCTTTAGGCATAGAATAAAATAAGGGATTTTCGACTTCATGTATGATGGTAATATGGAGCATGATTCTTCCTCCTTGAATACAGGAAATCTTTTAGATAATACAGATGTCTGGCAATATGCCTTCCCATAAGGGAAGTTCTGGATGAGGGTTCAGCATTGCAGAAATTCATTAGCAACTGGTGGCAGAAAATGCACCTTCATGGAAAACAAACACGTTGACAGAAAAGGAGCCAGAGACAAAACAGCAATCGATGCAATGGAAGCATAAGGATAGTCCAATGCCAAAGTGTAGGACATACAGCATTTACCCTTAGACTTTTAGTTATTTTATTATATATTTATATATTATATATATTATTTATATTCCAGCTCTGTTACGCCAGATAAACAGCTTGGACTGTGATAAATTTTACATAGGGAACTCAAAGAGAAATTTAGCAACTAGAAACACTTCAGGAACATAAAATTAAAACAGGAAGATAAATTGGCAGTGGCATGGCATTTTTGGAGAGACTACTACAACATAGAAAAAAACACCGGTTTAGTAAAACAATAAAAAACAGTTGGGAATTGAAAACCTGGGAGAATGTCCACATCTAGAAAAATAGGAACAACTTAATGAACTTCGAGATCCCACCTGGAGACATCCTTGTCCAGAGATTGTTAAATCCACCACCAGAGGCGAACCCATCCACCACAACACCTGCAAACCACAACATCAGCAGTCGAGGAAAAGTTGATAATGGAAGCAATAGAGCTTCCGAAACACGTCCTTAATTATAAAATGTAAGTATTATAATCAACTCAAATAATGCTTTATATATGGTATACATCAGTCACATAATCCTCAATTTCAGGAACAATCAATTGCATTCTGACAATAACATCAAAGTGTTTAATACATGAAACCTAAGTTGATTTTATTAGTAATGAACTAGAGTTACTTTTTAGAACTTATTTGTTTCATAGATCCTATTCAACTGAGCATTTCAGTTTAAGAGGAAACCTAAAGACTAACTTCAAGGCCAAGATTAGATTTCCTTAATGTGATCGCTATTGTAAAATACAATGTATATAGAAATGTAATCAATTTGTTGAAGTATGTAGTGTTTCTTTTGACAAAGCCATGAATTCATTGTATTCCTTAAGGTAAATAAATTCTCTTCTACTCTATATTCTATTTCCTATTTATTTCGTTTCATTCTAGCATCAGGCATGGAGAGCTGGGAGAGTAGGGAGTGGACCATCTCTACCATGTCTACTTAGCAGATAGTAGTGTCTCGGTATCATATGTGAATGTCAACAAAATTCTGCCTATGAAGTAATCAGTGGCATATAATTGTAATCTCTACTGTCTTAAATTGAATACAATAGCATACTTGGTACCAAAAACATTCTTTACAAGCAAACTCATTCATTAGTACTGGAAAACCAATGATAATGTAATGTACTAAAGCAATTGAAAAAATACTTTACAATGCAAACATTTACATACATACAAAACAAATGTGCTGGAAGCATTCCTACAAATTGATACTAAAAACAATGAAGAGCTTTTAGGCAATACAAAATCATACTACGAGTCCTGCAAACATGTGAGCAAATACTTTATGTACAAAATCATACACATAATGCTCAATGCTCTTTATTCTGGCAACTGCTAGCAAGACACAATATACAGAGCAAATTATCATCATTTAAATTAGGCTGCCATATTGTTTTACTTTGGATCATTATTGACAATAGCTGTTCATATCTATATATGGAACCAAACATGGACATTATACATCCTGTAAATTTGTTCAAGTTTGGAAATGGGTCCATGATTACGAACAGATAAGTTTAGCCTGTGTCATATATGCAGCACTGCACTTCTATTACTCACTATAGTGGTGTGAGTAAAGAAGGGTAGGGTCTACTATCTCCATATATAGCTTAGAGCCTAGTGATAATAAATATGGAAGTCAAATACACAAATAATTACAAAAATAAACAGAAAGATATTTGTTTAATCTGACCTTATTCGATCACTGGTACCACTGTAGCCCCATCTACTTTCAATCTGCTGGAATCTGTTAACTGTTTGCTCCTTGCCTGTCATACAACATCGAGGAACTTCAAGAAATCCAACCGCAGGTTTAGGGTTGACCGTGAAGTACAAAAACAATGAAACCACCTCCCGATCACTCAGAAGGCCTGATTGCGCTGCTCCAACTGCAAATTCTTCCACTGACATTAAAGGGAACCGCACCAAAGAGAGGGCTCTCCCCAATACTGAGCGCTTGTTTTCTGGAGTTGCAGGCAGTTGTTGCCTATTACATTCTGCTTCGGCCCACCTAGAAAGTAAAAAATGTATAGAAAATTCTTTAAAATGTTTTCTTAAGTGACAAAATAATAATGTAGTTTGATTTCATAAACTCTTACAGGTACAGAGAACATGTAATACTGATACATGAAGAGCATTAAGCCAAGAGGTAAAGTTATGATATTATGTGAATATGTTTTCTTGGGCGCTCAGCTCCCTAGTTTTCGTTTGGCACAATTTCAGAAGAAGAGCAAGGTGATCACAATTAGACATATGATATCCTATACAATCTCACATAGAGTGAACTCAATGCCACGGTTTCATTCTGTCTGTAGATCCCAGAGTTCATGCATATGCAGTGTTTCGTTTAATAATTCAGCTAGTTTGTAGTAAATTAGATATGGCTGAGGGTATCAAAGAAAGAAACTTATTACCATTACCATTTCACAGCTCTCCCTTATAATATTCATACCTAAAGTGATACTTCTATCCCTTTGCCTTAGTCACAATAACTTGTTTGCCTATAAATTATTTCAAATTAGTTTATATGAATTTTGTTAAACAGTCAACTGACTCAGCCACAATTAGGAGAGAATCACTCAGGTGCACCCATAAGATTATACCCAGTAGCAATTCAGTCTAGGACAACCTAAATATTTAAAAAACTGCTAATTTTAGAAAAAACTGCTGACATAAATTACATATTTTATAGAGGTCTAATTTTCACAATTACTTTGTATTTTTCAACTACATAAAATTCAAGTCACAATGAGGACGACTTCACAGGGCACTTTATCAGAAAATTCAAGATATACATTTATAAATGTATAATGCAAATATCTCAGCTATATGATATTTTAATTAAACACATTCAAGGAAGAAGTTCTATACCCTTTAACCAGATAGGTCCTATTGAACGATGAATGAATAACATGGTTGAAATTATGTTCAAATAGGCCTGGGATCCCTAATGTTCAGCGTTGCCCTCCATTGTGTTATGGTTACCATTCTAACTTCATATACCCAAGGCGGTGGGTTCAAACCCGGCAGAGGACGATGGATTTTTTTCAGGTGTAAAAATCCATAGCATGGCTTCCTTTGGAAGGGAAGTAAAGCCGTTGGTCCCGTATCATAGATTTACAGCACATAAAAGAACTTCAAGCCTGATAGAGAGGCCTCTGAGAAAAATTAAGCAGTCTTTCACACCCAATTTAGAATGGGATGCTGAGAACACAGTAGTTAAAGAGCGTCCATAAATAACACGCCGTTTACATTTTTTTTCTTCTAATGTTCAACATGTCAGGATATGGGAAAATCCCCAAAAATATCTAATTCTGAGCTTTGAACTTGAGATCTCTTGAATGTGAGGTAGACATGTAACCCCCAGATCACAGGGGTGGATGTCATTATTTGAGAAACAGTAAAATAAAAACTCTGAATACTTAAAAATGAATTTCACTTAACACTATAGTTCTTCACTTGATTTACCAAAAATATAGAACATGTTTTAGAGACTGTTATTATTGCTTCTGAGTGTCTTCAACTGGAGCAAACTGCATGAAATAGGGATTAAATTGAATTTGCAAACCCTAAATTCGGAGAGAAGACGGGTGGTAGAACACATCCCAGCCCCAATGATCTTCCCATTCAGTTCTAGCCTACTTCCCATCTTCTTCATTTTCTGCCACATGTGCAACACACTTTTGCATCCCTCTCTGAAGACTCTTACCCATGAGAGTGAGACTACTTGGCTCTTCTGCACATCACTATAGCACAGCTCTCACAACTACTGCTAAAAAAAATCAACCCATATTTTACATTTCTTTGGAGTTCTTTAAAATGTTCATCTAATGTTCCCCTTTGTATTCTTTATTAGACATTTCCCAATCATAAATGTGTTAAGTTTGCCAGCTGGAAACATGTACTTTAAACTGGACCTGAATGCGATTTTTATTTATTTTAAAGCTTCCTTTATCACAAGGTTGCTTCGCAGACGAATACCAGACCCACAAACTTATTATCATAAGATCTTATTATAACTATATCAAAGTATCCATTGACAAGACTCTTAGGTTTCTGTTATACACCAAGAAGAAATGCTTATGTGCTTTTAAAACTATTTATGTAAAATAACCATTACTCTGTACACTTTCTATATGTTACGAGGGGCATACTGAAAGTCACGAGCAACCCATTGTAAAAATTTAAATTTCAACAATGTAACGAAACGAATTGCAGGATCGTAATCTGCAGACTTTAAGCCACATGTTGACATATTGCGATGTCATTAACTTCTATCACGTGACCACAGACGGTGTTTGAAAAATGGCTGACATTGATGTTTCGTTTCGACAGCGTGCTGTCATTGAATTCCTTGTGAAAGAAGGAAAATCTGCTCCTGAAATTCATCTCAGACTTCAACGTGCGTATGGAGGTGTCTGCATGGGTGCCAGCAGTGGTAGAAGATGGGTGAAACATTTCAAAGATGGAAACATGAGTCTGCAAAATGCGCCTCGTAGCGTGCGTCCTCGAACTGCCTCTACAGAACGCAACAAGGAAAGAGCTGATGAGCTCATTACAGGAGATAGGCGTTTCACTGTGAATGAAATTGCTGCACAACTTAGAATAGGACATAGTGCAGTGCAAGAAATGATCCACAGCTTGGGTTATCGAAAGGTCTGTGCCCGTTGGGTCCCCCCTTTTATTGACTGAAGACCACAAACTTCAGAGAAGAACCATTGCACAAAACCTTCTTCAGAGATTTCATAATGAAGGTGATGAATTTTTGACGTGTATTGTGACTGGAGATGAGAGCTGGTTCCATCACTATGAGCCAGAAACAAAACGTCAAAGTATGGAATTGCACCACTTGAACTCACCATCGAAGAAGAAAGCGAAGACAGTGCAGTCTGTAGGAAAAGTTATGGGAAGTGTCTTTTGGGATGCACAAGGTTGCATTCTGGTTGACTTTCTTGAACCTGGACAAACCATAAATTCTGCCCGCTACATCAAGACACTTCTGAAGCTCCATCGGGCTTTGCGTGATAAAAGCCCTGGAAAGAGGATCATCCTTCAACAGGATATTGCGCGTCCGCATACTGCCCATGCCACTATGGAGAAGATCAGGGCATTAGGGTGGGAAACTCTTCCACATCCTCCCTACAGTCCCGACTTGGCACCCTCCGACTACCATCTTTTCGGTTCTGTGAAGGAGCAGATGCGTGGCCAACGCTAAGAAACGCTGGAGGATATTCGGAAAGCAGTGCGTCAGGGTCTGTGGGCAGCTGGAACGGAGTTCTATCACAAGGGCATTTTCAAACTTGTAGAACGATGGGAAAAATGTGTGCAAAACAATGGAGACTATGTCGAAAAGTGAAAGAAAGTCTGTAGATTATGATGATGTATTTGGTTTGGCTTAAAAATAAATATTAAGATTGTAAAACAGTGTTGCTCATGACTTTCAGTATGCCCCTCGTACTTTCATAAGAACTTTGGCATGTACCCGGGCTGCAAACTCCAAAATGAGGAACTACATTGAAACATACCCCAATATTCAGTACATTGTAGAACCTGGGTCAAACCTCAACACTTCTGTAAACACAAGAAAAACTGGCCTTTTGTCCCAGCTTCCTCACTACTAACTGTGAAGCTTATTTAGGTGTCAGAATCTTAAATATGTTTTATATACACAAGGATCATTCCAAAAGTTTTGAGAATGGACGCAATAAAATGTTAAAAATTTAGATCTGATCATTGCAGCTTTTCAAAATATTCTCTATAACATTCTGTACATCATCCCATCCTTTCAAACCATTCTTCAAAAGCTTAACACAATCTTCTTTGGAAAGAGTGCAAATACTTTCTTTATAAGCAGCTAATGTAGCTTCAGGTGTCTCATATTGTTGCCCTCAATTTTTTCTTTCATTTTGTGAAATAGAAAAAAGTCTGGACTGTAGGGAGGATGGGACAAATATTTAACTCCTGCAGAATTTGGGTTTTCTTATGCAGCGTGGGCAGAGGCATTGTCATGATTCAACAAAATTCCACACAGGCCAGTCTTACACTTTTTTCTCAGTACATTGAATACTTGTGATGTACCATCTGGCAGTTTGTGTTCATCACAATGTGGCCACTTGCTGAGAGGAAGGAGCAGACCATTTTCTTGCCAAACATTTCTCAATTGCTTTACTTTATTGGGGATCTTCTCCTTGAAAGAATCAGATTGATGACTGTTGTTTAGTTTCTGGATTATACTGCAAAATCCAGCTTATGTCACCAGTTACAATGTTAAATATGTTTCTGGATCTTCCTCCATTAAATTTTTCAATCATTTCCTGGCACCATTGCACACATGCTTATTTCTGCTCATTTATGTGGTGGTTTCCAGAACTGCAGAGCTTCCTGATGTCAAGTTTTTCACTTAGGATTGGTTTTACTGCTGCTGATCCAATCTTGAGTCTGAGCACATATATGCAACACGTGCTGTGTTTTCATTACATTTTCATCCATTGTTGCTATAGCTGGCTGTGCTTGGTCTTCACCTCTGAGAAAATCCTTTCCTCTTTTAAACTCTGCATACCATCAATATATGGTGGAATGCAAAGGGCAAAGATTCTCAAATGCATGATGCAGTCACTCAAAGCATTCCCTCCCCCTAAACAGACTTTAAATCATAGAAAGTCATAGTACGGAATTGCTCTCACTTGAGATGCATCCTAGGGCATAGAAAGCAACATTTGCTATATATACATATGGGTGCTGACAATGCACATTTTTGGAGCATGTCCAGACTTATAGTTATTGCTCTTAACTTCAATCTGAAGTTAGAGAAAGCTGCTTTAATCTTACCACAACCCTCTGTTGTCCATTCTCTAAACTTTTGGAGTGAACCTTGTATAACTATGTGATTGTGTTAAGTTTAATTACAGACATGATAATTGTGAAGCTAAACATCATATTTTAATTTCAATTTACTGATGATATGAGCTATATACCACTGATAAATTGATTCAGACTTGAAAAGTTCAGTGTTGTATCAGAAGTGAAAGAGATCTTTAGCTCTGCGTTTACGTTCTTATTAAAGCAAATTATTTGTTTAGAGCAGGGGGGTTTGTGAAAATCTGCATGTTGAATCCTTGAAAGATACTGGGCTTCAGTATAAAGTTTAACATTTATCTAACCCTTTTGTCTAAGCTGGGCTATATTCATCTCTCTCTCTCACCACAGATGTTCCCCCCCTTTTTTAATTCATGGGACCTCAAAACATGCATTTCAGCAAAATCTTTAAATTAAACTTATTGATGAAATAGGATACCTCCTCTACCAACTATAGTTCAACAAAAGACAATTACATTTTGCTTGCTTCAATACTGTCCACTGGATGCAGAATGTATTGCCTAATATTTTAATGTTGTCCATGACCTTTTAAAGTATTTAAAGTCTGTGTACTGTAATGTTTTTTACATGGGTATATATAATCCCATTACTGATTTTCTGTAACATTTCATGAAAATTCAAAAAAATAAACTACCCCTTACCTTCATGCATTGGTTTACAGTTTAGCCGGTAGTAGACTCTCGTAATTAGGAATATGCACAACATATTTATGCTCAAACATGAGCGATCCTTATAGAAAATGACATAGAATTTGAAAATAATATCAAAGCAAGAATAATAACTCTCAAAATCATTAAATTAGAATATAATCTGCAAAGAGGGCATGTGAGAGATTGGATTGATCTAATGTCACAATTCAATACAAGGAGATTAGTAGAAAGAATTGATCAGTTTTGCCATGTGCCACATCATGTTCATTTCTTTATACAGTAAAAACCTGTCTTAGTTCTGGTAGGTTTTCTCCCTTTTCACAGGTTTCCATTTTACAAAATACCACAAATGTGACTGCATGAAATTACAATGTATGAATAATTTAAACTAGAAGTCTGTAAAGAAAAAAATCTATTCAAATGTATTTTACTATAAATTCAACTTACATATAACAATATCTCTCCTAGTTTCTGGGTCCCACATATCTGTCAAAATCTACTGTTGCATCTTCTTCACAAGAGAATGAACTCCTTTGCATTCTTGAAAGTTGCAAATTCCTCAAGGTCACTCATAAGAGATGCTTCTCCAAAAGTGCCTATTTTTTAGCTCCTTTTCTTTGTCATCATCCACTCCTTCCTTTTGGCAGCAATATCAGCTGCACTTTAAATGTCTTAGTCATGGCAAGTTCATTATCAGAGTTAACTACAGTACATTTGCTACAAAACTTGGTTGCCAGGAGTATGGCCCATGTGATCTTCACTGCATTTCCCTGAGAATGCGTGCGATATCTTCAACTCACATGTGCGTCAGTCTTACTTCTGTTCTAGTCCAATTCACACATGAATAGCATTAAGAATGTTTAGAAGTGTTTAGTTTTGCTTGAAGTACTTTCAAAATGCAGTATACAGTACCAAAAAGAGTGTTTATGTACGATACGTATGTTCTTACATCATCTTGTAGGGAAGTGTTTTTTTTTTTTTATTGTTTACTTACGATCGTTTTGACTACAAGGTCTTATCACAACTGATCATTAAAATACATCATATATCAACTTACAGATACACAATCTTACAATAAGGTTAACATTTACATAAACATTTACAATAAATCAGAAAGCTTTGTATGCATTATAAACTGTAGCTTCTTCTTCAGCATGTTGGTGTGTGAACCGCATTCGGAAGACTACTTCTACTATGCAGCGGTTCTACTAGGATGTGGTGTATGGTTAGAGGCCTGTCACAGTTTGGAGGTTGTTCCTTAGACAGAAGATAACAATACGTCAGTTTGGAGGGACCAATTCTGAGCCAAGTGATGATCTCTTCTTTTGAGAGTTTGGGAATGTAGAAACAGATTGGTGCAGTTGAAGTTCACTGTCAGTTGACGGCCATTCCAATTTCAAGTTTTCCATGTACTTGTGTTTGATGAAGTTGATGTTATCTTGGTGTGGAGAAACAATTGACGAATCACTGACGGGATGTTTAGTTGTTTCTTTTGCAGCTTCATCTTCTGTTTTGTTATTTTTCTGGCAATGTGAGAGGGAGTCCATTCAAAGGATACCTTTTATCGATCTTATTTATATTATAGCTTAATAAGCAGATTTCGTGGATCAGTGCATGTTTTGGTTTGGAGCTTTGGGTGGCTAGCAGTACACTTAAGGAATCTATAAATATGGTATAGTGCCTTTTAGTGGATGAACTAGTTATATATAGAAGGGCTTCCTAAATGGCGAATGCTTCACAAGACAACACTGTAAAGAAGTGAGGCAAGCTGTAGAGCATTACCTGATATGGGTATTCATCTCCTTCCTTCATTGGATGCTGACCCATCTGTGAAAATTTTCAAGGTAGGCTTATATTTGTCAATTAAAGAATTGGACATTTGCCTAAGAACACAGGAAGATGTTTGTAACTTTAGAGTGAGATGAAAATCAAATGGTGGATATTGAATTTGCCAGTATGATGTAGCACTTCCAGCATAGCAAGGATGGACCAAGGGATTTCAAAATCTAATTTCTTTGAGATATTGTAGAATTCTGTTGTAAAATGGACTGATGTCGTTTTTTTGGTGTCCAATAAGGTTTGCTTAATGGAAAGACATAGCTATGCTAATTTTATGAGTTGGATGTGATGCAATCTTTATAACATACTAGCTGCCCTGGCTTCGCATGGGTGGTGTACCTAAGGAAAAAAAACTCAGACAAAATCTTCCGTTTACAGTATGACCATGCAATAAAATAAAATTACAAATAAATAATTTGTCAACACTATTGTAATGCCTTGTAATGTACAAGGATATCGTTGGCATAATAACAGTAATAGCAGTGCTTTCATAGTGTGGCAGGTATACACTGGCATAGGTAATGAATTACTTTAAGGAGAATGTCACAAAGTAACATTCATGCATCTTCCGAATATCTTTCTTTCCAAATATTTTCCACCTCTTTCTTTATTTTCTTCTGTATCAAAATGGCCACTTCTAAGGCTAATAAAAAATGACATAACTAAAGCGCAAGTAGATCTGGTTGGGCAATTGATAAACTTTTATTTTATTTCTCCATTTAATTCACAATATTACTTGATCAAATATATTAAGAGCACTGCAATTGCAGTGTGATGGTGACGCAGGTATCCTCCTCATGTTCTTTAGCAAGCTCATGTACCACATAATGTCAAATAACCAACATCTGCAACAGGAAATTAAACCTAAAGCGGATCCAGTCATTTCTCCATTATTTTCATATTCCAAGAAGGGATAATGGTTATGTGCACTGTTTATAACTTGTTCATTTTAAAGAATTACAACAAAAATATACTTATTTCTTTATTTAAACTATGTGACCAAGGGAACGATAATTAATACATAAGAAAAATGTTTGATTTTCACAGTTATCTTGTATCATTGTCTCCATAACCGGGTGCATTCCCTTAGTATTGAATGGGGAAGAAAATAGAGCAGTAGGTACTACAGTCATCTGGTGGCAAATAGTAAGTACAGGAAAGTTATAAGTACGTTGCCAGGAAAGCTTCTTTATTTCAAATGATATGAGTAGGGAAAGGACAGTTAATACATACAAATGTATTTGAATTTCACTGCTGCGTTGTGTTATCTCGATTAACTGTTGCGTTGGCTTAACATTGAATGGAGAGGGAAAATATAGCACTAATACGACAATTTAGCAACAAATAACCGTGGTGCCACTGCCATCTGGTGGCTATTAATCAAAATGCGTTTGCTTGGCACAGTTTTTATTCATATTATGACATTTTAAATACTGTCCCATACTATTTTTAAACATTTTCTTTTTCACAAACCTTATTGTGATAATAACACACAAAAAAAAAAGAATTGTTCAATTTGATGCAGTCGTTCAGAAGTGATATGCGTACATACATTTCAGCAATTCATTTTTAATATATATATATATATATATGTCAGACTTAATATTTTCCTACGAATACTTAAAGATGGTTCCTGTGCTATTTGGAGGCTTGAGATTGGATTGGTCACAAATGCCCCTAATGCCAGCCTTAGCACAGTAGACTGAATAGATACCAAAGTTTTGAAAGTTGAATTTCTTGCGGAGTCATATACTACTGCTCCATAATCTAGTCCAGATCTAATAAGAGCTTTGTAGCTCTTTAGAAGCATGAATAAGTCAGTTCCCCAATTTTTTGCAGCAAGAGTCATGAGAATGTTCAGTCATTTAGTACAAGCTTCTTTTAAAGACTTGATATGAGACTTCCAAGAAAGTTTTTGGTCAAAAATAACTTCCAAAATCTTTGTTGTGACTATATCAAGTTTCTCTTCATTAAGATAAGGTTTTGTTCGGGATGTCTTTTTCTTGAGAAGCTGACACATTTCGTTTTACTGCTAGAGAATTTGAACTCAGTGGTAGATGACCATTCTTGGAGGTCATCTAAACTGACTGAAGTACCTTTTGAGTGGTAGCTATGTTTTTACCTTGGCAGAAAATTTTAAGGTTATCAGCATAAACATATGCTTTAACTGGTGGGTAAAGAGATGAGATAACATTATTTATAGCTACCAGGGAAAAAATCACACCAAACATTGAGGCCTGAGGTACACCTTTTTCAATTTTGATTTCTTTGGAGAGTATTCAGTTGGCTTTGACCCAGATTCTATGGTTATGAAGAAAGTTACATCAAATTCCATCATTCTTCCTCTGATGTTGAAGTCGAAAAGAGTGCTAATAATATGAGGTATTTGTAACATATTATACGCTTTTTCCAGATCCAAATTTATCATAGAGAGGTGCTGTGATTTTGAAAAGGATTTAGGATTTTTGTCATGATAATAGGCATATATGCTCTACCACAGATGACGGCAGAGGATGAAATCGAAACACTAACAGATGTACTAACCTAAACTGTGGCTGACATAGAGTAATCCTTAAAGGCGACCTAACAAGGATAGACAAACCAAACACCAAAACAGAACTGGTCTTAAAACACTAGAAGAGGATGCACCCTCATCAACGAGCCTAATCTGAAAACGTATATAGCGCCGAATGGAACCAGCGCACTCAAGCTGTTTAGAGATGAAGGCATAGAAGCAATTAAACCAGGAAGCCCTTTGATCCAATTGCACCATTCAGGAAATATATACCAATCACAACTATTTTTTAAAGCATTCAGCCCCTACCACAAATCAGGATGGTGGCAGATAGGACATCCAGAAAATTAGACACAGAAAAGTTCAGAGAAAACTTAGGCAAAATAGAAGAAGTTACTCACCTAATATAGCAGCACAAATTAACCGAAGTGATGGAATGAAGCACAAAGGTTCTGCAATCCTGTCAAACAAAACTAAAGGATAGAAAATCGCAACCATGGTTCAACAAGGAGTGCTACGAAGAACGGAAGAAGAAGCTTTCAGCACTGCACCAAGCAAAAACCACAACTCAACAGCGTGACCTATATTATACACCCAACAGAGAAGAGCATACAAAAACACTAATAAAGAAGAAGAAACCAGACAATGGGCACAACATGCCAAAGAAGATCTGTTCTTAGCGCTCAGGAAATCAAGACCACCAGCAATGAAGGGTATCCCCATGAACGCATGGGAAAAACATTTTGACACTATCCTAAACCTACAGCAGAATGACATAGCCTACGAATGCCGTAAAATGGAAATAACAGAAAATCACACCCGTATAACAAGCCAAGAAATATGCCAGATGGTAACAAAGGCAAAAACCAAAAATGCCTCAGGGCCAGACGGCATAAAGAACACCTCAAAGAAACCTATCCCATGATGGAAGAATTTTGGATGGAGTTTTTTCAACAAATGCATGAGCACAGGAAGAATACCAGAACAATGGAGGAAATTGACAAAAGTCATTTTCAAAGGGATAGGAGAAATCGGCAACCCAGAATCATAATAAGGCGCGCCCTCAAAAATGTATTGGTCATAATTTTCATGGAGATACTAAATAGCAGGCTTACTGCAATAGTCGACATACAATTTCCAGAAAACCAATTTGGATTCAGAAAAGGAAGAAGCACCCTTCAAGTAGTGATCTACCTAATGGAGTAGACTCAAAATGCACTAAGGCACCCAGGAAAAAAATATTTTGCAGTCTTTATAGACTACAGCAAGGCCTTCGACACCATCAACAGAACTCATACAGAAACTCAGCATGTTAATTGGTGACACGCACCAACTAACAACAAATACTCGCAGACATTCTGAGATACAACCACAATCAAATATCAGATGACATTACATTATCCAAGACCCTAACACAAAGATCAATATGGATAATTCGGCAACACTCGTACTCTATGCAGACAACATGGCAATAGGCTCAGAAGACAAAGAGGAGCTTCAGAATATGCTAAACAGATTCAACTCATGGGCACAGGAAAATGACCTGAAAATAAACTACAGCAAAATCAAACAAATGATTTTCAGGAGGAGGTAGACATTCATCAAAAGACACACTAACCCTCCAAAATAAACCACTGTAAATTGTACCAGAATACAAATATCTCGGAGTTACCCTCCAAACAACACTGACTTCCTTCAGCATGCAAGAAAGAGCAACAGCGGTGATCAAAGCCATCTACAACATCCAACAGCCCCAGAAAATCTCAATAAAAACAGCAATGACTCTATTTAAAGCTGTCATAGCAGAATCAACATAATCCAGGAAAAACTAAAAATCAATGACTTCATAACATTAGAGAAAGTCAAAACCCAATATATGAAACAGATTCTGGGTAGCAGGAAGACAGCGCTATCAAGACTGACTTAAGTCTTGACAAGAGAAACCTTCTTCAAAGAAGACGTCAGATTGCAGATACTCCTGCCAAACACTGAAGCCTACGAAAGAACAAGACAAATACTCACAAGAAAAAACAATGCCATCTGGAATGATTTCTATTCTACAGAAGCCATGATGAGCAGAATGATGAGCACGCGAACCACAACTTTCAGCATGTAGTTACACAATAGGTACACAATATGCAGCATATGGATTCCATCATAAGCTTTCCACAACAAGAAATTCCACCAGCCAAACGAAGACTGCTTGTATGAACTGAGCAAGAAACCGTGTGAAAGATACCATGCACAAAACTGCAAGAAAAGACAAATGACAATAACAATACTAGCCCTAGAATAATACTATTCAATTTCATTCTTTGCAAATTATGCGCACTCCCATTAATAAATAATTAGGATTTTTGTTTCTGAAAAATAAAATATACAACTAATCCCCACACATTAGAAGAATTAATACAAAATATCAGGCGAGAAATTAGCTATTTTTGAAGCTGAGCTAATGCATGTGCATGAAAATTTCCTCAGAAGATGCTGTAAATGTATTGGTGCAGATGGATGGTATTTCCAATATTTTCCTGTGATGTTTTGTGTTTATTCTGATAATTGTTAATTTTGAAATTTTATGAGACGTCCATGCATGTGTGACTGGGTGACAATGTACAGTATGTGACCAAAAACAAACTGTGTGCCTGACGGCTAAGTTTTGTAGCATACATATTTATTTCTTCAGCTTCAACTGGCAGATTCTGTTGCCAACTCAGATATGAAATTTCCTATAAGTTCTCTACAGTAATATCATAAGAATATGCTGAGTGTTGTACAAGAAAAACCAGTTATGGAAACACTTCTGTGCCATTTTGGGGAGACATTTTTTTCTTAGCATCATGGATCCAGTTAACATATCTACACGTATATGTTTAACACGCTCAGTTACAGGTGTTAATTTTAGCTATAAGATACTGTAGGACAAACCTCCGGTATAAAAATTTAAGGTACAAACTACACCATGATCTATTGGTTGTGAAATTGAAATTATGTTCTGAGAAAAATAGGCTATTATCATATTCCACAACTCAAACTTAGGATACATGTATCATAAAATAGCCTTACAACATTGATTTCTCATTCTTCCATTAAAAGAACAAAGCCACTCTACCATTATAGCACTGGTCATCCAGGCACTTTTATTAGACTGCCAACTGATAGGGATAAAATTACTCTGTGTGGTTTTATGGGGAAGCAAAGGGGGGAGGGGGAACTTTCCTCAGTGTTGACTTTCTTAGAGAGAGAGAGAGAGAGAGGGAGAGAGAGAGCATATTTTTAAGTTTGAAGCTTTGTTTTGTGTTTGATATTAATGACTTCACAGAATAATAAATGGAATCATAAAAATCCAAGCTTTAGAGAGAGAGAGAGAGAGAGAGAGAGAGAGAGAGAGAGAGAGAGAGAGAGAATATTTTTAAGTTTGAAGCTTTGTTTTGTGTTTGATATTAATGACTTCACAGAATAATAAATGGAATCATAAAAATCCAAGCTTTTGACCATTTTAACTCTGTGTTCTTCGTCAAGGAACTTCTTTCCTTGAGGCCTGAGGCATTAAGGTGAATAGCTTAACTAATTTATTGTGAACTAGCTGAATTATTAAATATTTTTTATTTTATTTATGCTAAGATTTATACAGGTGAATATGACCGGTCATACTCATATTTTACTTTTTCACTTTGTATAAGAATTGTCCAATCTTCTTATTATTTTTTTGAAACATTTCAACTACTGCTACATTTCTATCTATTTTAAACCATTTCTTATTAATATACTCTTTTTTTCAAATTTCAGTCCCTTTACATTTAAATAGAATGTGTTCCATATCTTCATTTCCGCCACATTTAGGACATTGGTTTTGTGGAATACCTTTCCTCAAACCCTTTAATCTCCATACTCCTGCTTTCAGCCACGCAATACCATCTTGCTCCTCTTTATTTGTCACATCTATGTACTTTTCCCTTCCCCATGAGACTTTCATTGGTATATAGAAAACTAAAGATCTCTTTACAGTTATCTCACTAAATATTTTTTGTATTTCTATATCCTCAAATCTTTTCCTTGCCAACTTCCAGAAGTTATTCACATTATTTGCTCTTCTTCTCCACATTTCCCCTAACCCACTACTTTCCAGGTTATTTCTGAGACAGTCTACCCATCCCTTGTTCTTTAAACTTTTCTCTCGATATGCTAAACACTTTCCTTTCTTCCAATTTCAATATTCTATGCCAAAATTTCAATGCCCTTTCCATAGTCTTTCCCTTACTTACCACTCTACCCAGCTCTATTTGTGCTACCTACCTAACAGTTGCATTTGGTAACCCAAATATTTCTTTGCAAAATTTCCTATGCACCTCATCTATGACTTCCCATCCTCCTTCTAATCCCCATACTTCTATCCCATATACCATTTTTGCCTCAACCACCATATTGTACACTTTTTCTAACCAACTAATATTTATATTAGGTACTTTGTATTTGTAACTTCTAATAGCTGATAAAAGCTCCTTTTCCTTTTGCCAATGCAATTTTTTTTTGTTTTTCCCAATTGCCACCACTGTCAATTTTAACTCCTAGATAAATACATTCTCTCACTACCCTGTACTCTTTTTTATTCTCACTCTTCCATTTTTCATTCTTGCTCAATTTCCTCCCTTTTTTGAACACTACAATCTGCGTCTTGTCCTGGTTCACTTTTAAACCCTATTCTTTACAGTAATTATTTAATGCTTGCAAGGATTGTTTTAAGCCATTCACTGTAATTGCACCTATAACTAGATCATCTGCAAACAGTAATCCTGGAATCTGAATATTATTAATTATTGGCATAGATTTATTATTTCTCCTAATTTCTGTTAATACATCATCTACATATACATCCTTGTCTAAGGCCTTTCTCTTGTTGGATTTCTCTTGTTACAACCCCTTCCTCCACTCTTATACAAAAAGTATTTTCCTTATATAAAGCTCTAAGGGTGTCCACCATTTGTTTACTCACTCCTTTAGTCAACAACTTATGCCACAGCAATTGAAGCTCTATCTTATCGTATGCTTTCTCTAAATCCACAAAAGCCATGTATACTTTCCTCTTTTGTCTTTCAAGTATTTATCTATCAGTGTTTTTATGATAAATAAATTATCAACTGTCCTCCTCCCTTTTCTAAAGCCCATCTGAAGTTCCGAGAGAATATTATATTCTTCAACCCATGTTTGTATCCTGCTTGCCATAATACCAGTAAAAATTTGTCCTACATTTGATAATAATGCAATGCCTCTATAGCTGTTTGGTTTGTCAACACTACCCTTGCCTTTGTATATTGGATGTATGATTGCTTTCCTCCACTTATCTGGTATATAACCCTTCACTTTAATTGTGTTAAATAAGTCTACTAAAACCTTAACTCTATTTCAGTGCACCATTCCTTAAGGAACTCTGTCGGGATTCCATCTATTCCAGTTGCTTTATTTCTCTTCATTAATTTCACCTGTTGAATTATTTCTTCACTTATTATATCATCGAGTATTACTACATAGTTATTACCTATTTCCCAATTTTCTATCTCATTTTTACTCTTTTTCTCCCCATACAATTTTTTAAAATACTCCATCCTTTCTCCTGGTTGTATACTTGGTTTTGTTACATATTTGTTATACATTGATTTCATGACCTTCCATATCTCATTTGAATTATTTTCATTTAGGACTTGTATCAAATTACTTTAATATTTTTTCATCCAGCTTATTTTCTTTTGTTCCAGTAATGAATTATATAAATCCCTCCCTTGCATAAACTCTTTCTTTAATTCTATGTATCCTAATTCCCTCCACTTTATGAGCAGCTGTTTGACTTGTCTTTTAGTTACTCTACATTCTTCGTCAAACCAGCCCTCATCTCTTTTGTAAACCTTCTTTCTCATTTTCATTTCCTCCCCAGCCCTTAGCATAATGATATTTAAGATATTCATAGCACTTTCAATTTCTTGTTCCTTTATCATAAAACTTATTCCACACTGACATATCTGGCTATAATTAGAATTTAGTGTCTGCCTAAATTTATTGCAATACTCTTCCTTTCATTTGTATCTACTGTATTCTTCTATGTTACACTTTTCCTCCCTTAAATTATAGACCGTTTGCTCTGTGTGTGTTTTTACGTCTACTATCAATGGAAAATGTCCACTATTGGAACTTAAATTTAGTACCTTAAAATTACTTAAAATATACCCCATATTAATTGACCATAATACATAATCAATCACACTTTGTCCATTATTACTAACATACGTATATTCTCCATTCACATCTTCTCCATATTTCCCATTCAAAATATCAAAGGCATTCAATTCACAGAATTCTATAAATTTCATATACCCTTTATCAACTATCTTATCTTTGCTGTATCTAATCTTCTCAGGTTTCTGCAATATATCATTACTCATCCAGCTATTCACTCCAATAACATCATTTTCGCCAATCCTAATGTTAAAATCTCCCATTAATATAACCTCAGAATTACCACATCTCCCCTTTAAATTCTCTATTTCTATCTCTAGGTGTCTAGGAGGTCCGGATTATGAAAGCGCAAAGGAAGAGGAGGATTGTATACTATATCTATACATATAACATTTTCAACTATTTGTTTCTCCTCTAATACTATCCATAGTATTTCTTTTCTCCCTGACCAAGTTTCCTTAACTCCTTTACTTAACGTCTTCTTTACAAAAAAGCCTATGCCTCCAGATGCCCTTCCCTTTCTTGCTACCCTATCTCCTTTTATCCCTACAAAATCAAAATCCTTTACATAAACCTGGTCCTCTTTTAGCCATGTTTCAGCTACCGCGAGATAGTCAAGTTTCGTCAATAATTGATTTAAATTCCCTGCATATATTTTGTTTTTAACTCCCTCACAATTCCAGAATCCAAGCCTCCTTATATTCTCCCTTCCCTATTTTGAGCCTGATCTAAATCTAAATGTTTCTAGTGTTCTTTAACTCCTTAATTGTATCCCTTCTCTGGGAAGAACTGCTTTATTTCTTTCTAAAACTAGAATGCTGCCATGTTCAGATGATATAATGCTGTCTTCTTCCCCTTCTGTATTCTACCCGCTACTCTGTTGCCATGCCTTCTTTCCCTTCGAAGCCAAATTACATGCTGATATTACTTCCCCTCTTCTTGGTGGCACTATTTTCTTGAGTGACGTCACTCCAGAGGCTCCTCCTCCTGTTGCTTCCTCTGTTGACGTCATTACTTCATCAGCTGTTGCTTCTCTCCTAAGGATGTTGGATGACATCCTATCTGCATATGCCGTTCTCATATCCGTGCTGACAGGCAAATTTCGGTTCAAACACCCTCTTTCCCCATCTTCATGCACATCCTCTCTGTATTCACCCACATCCATTCCTTTTTGCTTGGACTTTGGTCTTCCTGTTGTGCTTCCTAAAGTTGGCGTTGACATCTGCTCAGTAATTTCCTGATTGGGGTTCTCTTAGCTTCTTCTTGTCCAGATGCGATGTCCTTTCTCCATCAATCCACAACTGGAAATTTCTAATATAAGCTCTTCTTTCATTTTTTGTACCAAATTTCTTTGCAGAGCTCTCTTCTTAGGTGATAAATTTTTATTAATAAAAATATCTGTTCCTTTTAATTTCTTGGCTCTTTTAAGTACTTCATGGGATGTTGTAAATTTCACTATAATTGCTCTCTTGCCAAGTTGTCTTCCAACTCGATAAGCTTCAATAATTTCCCATCTATGCAATTCCAAATCCAGCTTTTCCTTCGTTATTTCTAATATTTCTTCTGCTGGCCATTTATCCCTTCTTTCCTTAACTCCTATGAACACTAAATTAAATCTTCTCTCCCTTTCTTCCATTCTGTGCTTAACTATTTCAACTTCTCTTCTTGTTTCCTGCACCTCAACTCTTAACATCATCTTTGATATCTATTGCCATATTTTCTAGTTGTTTACCTATTCGTTGTTCCATGCCTTCTATTTTGTTCATTTTCTCAGTTAGGTTTTCCAGCATTGTTATTATATTTGCAGATCCGGGGTTTACCTCAATTCCTCCAATCAGTAACAAGAAAGTTATAACACTTGCTAAAACCAATATGTCTGTCATCTTCTCTCCAGAACTGTTTTTACTGTTCACCAATTTTACTTTTCTAAACCGTCCAATTCTTGCTCTATACACTGTAATATTCGCTCCCATCGTGACTTAGATCCTTTTTCCTTCACCACAGAAGCACCTCTCAAAACACAACCTTCCTCTATCACTGCTGACTTAGCACTCCTGAATTATTAAATATAACACAGTGCATGTGCATGAACTCTGATCTATAGACAGAATGAAACCTTAGTATGGAAGCCATTAGATATATGGGTGTATAATGTACTTCATGTCTCAATGTGGTTGCCTTGCTCTTCTTCCAAAATTGATGAAACCTGCCCAATGAAGGAGAGCTGAGCACCCATGAAAACATGTGCAAATACACTGTTCGCAAAACTTAAAGGCATATGGAGGAAGGTTGTACTGATGTATCTAACAAATTATATGCTAGTCCCTCCTACCTACCCTTTTGGTATCCACATCTTAATGTCTCATCTGAGAACATTATCTTCATTTATATTGGATAAATATTAGCAAATGACAGATGCCAATGTTATAATTAGATAGAATTTCATTTTCTGATCATGGCCATAAGAATATGATACTTAGAACTTGAACTACGCACTTTTTAACTTCACGTGGTTATAGTCTCTCAACATCCATTATAACTGAAAAATAACACCAAATCCTTCCTCATAATGCTTATCTCAAATATAAACTACAGTACAGTACGATATACAAACCACAGTTTGAAAAGGAATGAGCTAAAGTTCAGTTGGTTTTCACAGTAGCGTGTTATTCTACTATTATGTAGAATGGGCGTGTTAAGTTGTGTTTCAAACTCGAGCTGAAATTTTATTTCTCTTAGTGATGTGAGTGTGAACGTCCATTGAAGCTGGGACAAGTGATTCATTCTCAGTCATCAATAGAAATATTACGTTCAAATTAGTGGATGAGGAAAAACATGCATGAGGCAGTAAGCAGGTAACTCAAGATGACTGCATTTCATGAGTCAGGCATGCAGAAGGGCTTTAGGAGGAAGATTTCAAAAATGTATTGCACCCAAAAATTTGATTCAGAAATTTCACTGGAAATACATGTTTTGGGTTATCCTAAATCCAAAAAAAGCTTTTTTAGAAAAAGGTGTGTGTGCATGCACTGTGTGTGTGTGTGTGTGTGTGTGTGTGTGTGTGCATGTGCGTGCATGCGTGCGTGGACAGCATAGCTCAAAAACAAAAAAGACTGTTAAATAACAAACTTGGCATTTAAGTTTGCTATTCTTCTAAGGATGCGACACAAAGACTTTCAAGAAAATTCTCCCACATCAAACTACCCTTTAGATGAAACATTTTTTGAAAATTTGGATTTTCTCAAAAATGGTTCCAACGATTTTGATTAAAATACCTTATGTTTATGATATTTTTATGACAAATGAAATGAATATCTTGAATTTTCTGGGAATAGCCTCTGACGACCTCTTCATTCTAAATGATTTCTGTATAACTGGCAAACCATAAGAGATATACAAAAACTTACTACATAAAAAGTGTAGATCTCATTAAAATGCACGATTTATATCATATACATTTTTTGTAGGGTTAACCATTTTTGAGATATTCCAGATTATTGTTGTTAATTTTAGCCACTTAAACTTTTCTCAAATGGGAAGGCATCTATCTTTCTTCTCATTTCTTGTTTGTTCATTCCTGGCAAGACAAGAGATTGGAATTTCAATTGTCTCACATAGTAACCAGTTTTTAAAGGTTCAGACTATCTCTTTAGTGTGTGCCTTTTCTTATTTCACTTCCACTTACAAGGAAGCTAGTAGTAGGACTAATTCTGCTTATGTTTACCTTGATTAGCACGATATAGCTAAAATTAAAGGTTTGTTTGCAGCACAGCTAGAGGACATTATGTGACGAAAACATTAGATTTTTGCCCTTCTACTTACAAGGAACCAAATAATGACAATTTATCTTGATTATTTATGAATTAGATAGAAGAATAAGCTATTTAACAATAATTTGTTACAGAGATATAGAAAAAGTCATGTGAATGGAATACATCAGATTTTTCAATTTCACCAGCCACATTAGCACAAATAAAGAAGTCTTTCTTTAGATAGCTTACCACCTGTGTTGTGCTGTCTTTGAAGGCAACAAACAAATGAACCCGTTTCATCACTATTTTACATATTTCTAGGTTCATATCCCTCAAATAGATTTATAATTTTCCCTTTTCAGTTTGCAACTGTTTGCATATAACATCATTTGCTTCAACACATGCATTAAAAATAATATTATAGCGATGTTTGAAACTCTTGAGCTACCCACTGACGATTTGAAATTATACTTTCCTAATTTTTTTGCGATCTCTAAAGCTTCAGTTTGTACAATGGTCCAAAAATAGGAATTTCTTTACCACACACAGAAACAAATCATTGGATTTATTTTACCATATTCAATGGCTTTGTGATGCATTTCATATGTCCTTTTGTTGCCTTTATCATTGTCTTTAATTTTTATTCTATTTTTCAGAAAGTCCTACATTTGAGTTTTTCCCATTTCAGACATCACAGTTAATTTACAGTTCTTTCTAAGTTCTTCAATGACTTAATTTTCCCCTCCAGTGTAAGTATTTTATATTTAGAAGTCACTTACTGAATTACCATACAAATATGCACCATAAAAATTACTCAAGTTAACAGTTTTCTTCCACTTGTGCTTTATTATTTGTCAGAATGAACCTAAGAATTAATGTGCAGCATATCAGCAGCGTGCTTGAAGAAAGATTAGAGCTAAGTGTTTAGCTGTGGTAATGACAACCATTCACTGATTCTTGCAATTGCAAATTATATATAACAAAAAGGTGTCAACATAACATTACGGCAGGCCCCATACATAAGAAGCTGAAGAGTTTACTTGTGAGAATGCTTCTCATTTATAACAGCATTAATATACATATTATGAATACAATAATCCATTTTAATGAGATTATTTATTAAACAGCTCCAGAAAATGATTCCAATTCGCATTAGGCAGTTTTCTGGCTTACAGTATAGAAAAAAAAGCTCTGTTCTGAGATTTATTTTCAGTTTGTCCACGACTCCATTATACCCTTGTTTCAAAAATACGGGGCATAATTTCAGGTATGTATTTCCCACATGAAGACAATCAAAATAGTTCATTATAACATATGTCCGGAAATGCTTCATTTCCGAGTTATGGCCTTTACAACATTGAAAGTCCCACCTGTAGACAATCAAAATAGTTCATGTCCGGAAATGCTTCATTTCCGAGTTATGACCTTCACAACATTGGAATTCACTGGAACGTTTTTCTTTCCGCAGGTCTTTGCCGTCAAAGGAGACATTAGGAGGGCGCTCTGATAGTTCATTCTGAAGAAGGTTACATTCAGTGTTCTTTAGGCGTTAAGACTGTGCGACATGCATTCAAATCAAGAGCTGGCAGAGATACACTTCATGTATGGTAAGGCGGACGGCAATGCTGCACTGGCTCGTCGTTTGTACCAGGAGAGGTATCCACAGCGACAATGTCCAGATCGGAAGACATTTGTACGTCTCCATTCCCGTCTGTGCGAGTAAGGAACATTCACCTCTCCTGGTTTGGGAAGGGGACGACCCAGATCTACAACTCCAGAAGTGCAGGAGGAGATTCTGGAGGCTGTGGACAGGACTCCTTCTATCAGCACACGACGGTTAGCATTGCAAGTCAATGTTCCTCATACGACTGTCTGGAGACTGTTGAACGAGTATCAATTGTATCCTTATCATTTGCAACGTGTGCAGGCCCTGTCACCAGCAGATTACCCTGCACGAGTTAGGTTCTGTCAGTAGTTCTTACAGCAGTGTGATGTAAATCCGAACTTTTCTGCCATCGTATTATTTACAGATGAAGCACAGTTCACAAGAGATGGCATAACAAATTTCCACAATCAGCATGTATGGTCACATGAAAACACACATGCAACTGTTGTATCTCATCACTAGGTGCGGTTCTACCTCAACATGTGGGCCAGTATCATTGGTGATCGATTAGTTGGGCCCCATGTACTTATAAACAGACTTATGGGGCAGGTGTACACAAACTTCCTGGAAAACACCATACCTGACGTTTTCGAAGACACTCCACTGATCAATCAACACATTCACTTCTTGCATGATGGCGCTCCTGCACACTTCAGTCTTACGGCTCGGTGGTACTTGGATCGAAGGTTTCCTGATCGATGGATAGGTAAAGGTGGCCCAAATGGTTGGCCTCCATGCTCACCTGATCTGAACCCTCTCGATTTCTACTTGTGGGGCCATTTAAAATCATTGGTTTATTCGTCTCCGGGATTTGGAATCCCTTCGGAATCGAATTGTTGGAATCCCTTCGGAATCGAATTGTGGCAAGTTGTGAGGACATACGCAATACTCCTGGAGTTTGGGATCGTGTTTGCAGGTCAATGAGACATTGATGTGAGATCTGTATTCAAGCAGGAGGTGGACATTTTGAACATCTTCTGTAATGACAACAACCTGCGGAAAGAAAAACGTTCCAGTGAATTTCAATGTTGTGAAGGCCATAACTCGGAAATTAGGCATTTCCGGACACATGTTATAATGAACTAATTTGATTGTCTACATGTGGGAAATACATACCTGAAATTATGCCCCGTATTTTTGAAACACCCTGTATACAGGAACTGGCTTAAGCAGGTTTTTCTGTATTTTAATGTGTTGTGTAGTTCTGTGAAGTTTTTGAGTAGCCTATGAAGTATAACATTTTTATCAATTTTTATGAAAGAGATATATGGAACAGTGATATGTCATATGAATAGAATAATTTTATTTCCAGGAGATCAGCATAACTTCTGCTCATATGTTGAAACAGAAAAGCTATAAATCATACATAGTTCCTCTATATTCCAATACATTGCAGATCTACAACAGGTGCCAGAAATCCTAAAATCAAAAATAAAAGGATTTTGCCATTGCTTGGCAGCCACAAAACATTGTTAATTCTGAAAATCGATGGTCCATTAATGCATCCATACATGGCAGATTATCAGTTGTGTTTTTTTAAAACCTTCATCTGTCATTCTGATAAAGGTGAAAATAAAGAGCTAACAAACTATAAGGTGTGTTCAAAAAGAAACGAGCTGGTGGCTTCAGTACCGAAACCAGTACCTGTATGTTAGAAGTATTGGCCCTGGCTGTTGAGACACTTGTCCCACTGTGACACAAGGCAGTGAATGGCTGTCTCATAAAATTCCCGGGGCTGCGATGTGAACCAGTTCCGCACGTACAGCTGGATGTCGTCGTCCGAGGTGAATTGTTTGCCACTCTGAGCCTTTTTAAAGAGACCAAATATGGCGTAGTCACAGGGAGAGAGGGACTGTGTGGAGGGTGGCCGAGAGCCTCCCACTGCAAGAGTGCCGCAACTGTGTTGGCCGTATGAGGCTTTGTTTTATCATGGACCAGAATGACCCCACGGGTGAGACTGCCTGGTCGTTTTGATTTGATCGCTTGGCGAAGATTGGTCAAGGTTTGTGAGTAACGTTGGGCGTTCACTGTTGTCCCATCATGCAGGAAGTGTATCAGAAGGGGGTCATCTTTGTCAAAGAATAACGCCAGCATAACCTTTCCTGCACTTGTGAGGATGGTCTTGACTTTTTTGGTGGAGGTTACCCTGGATGCTTCCACTGGAGACTTGGATTTGTTCGATGATTTTGGAGACGATTTTGATTCTGGTTCGAAGTGATGACACCATAACTCATCTCCAGCCAGGAACTCATTCCCCTCCCTAGCATAGCGCTGCAGATGACTCAGACATTCGACATGCTTCCTGGCGTGGTTGAAGACTGTGGGGCACCCGTTGGGCACACACATTGCACAAGTGCAGTTGTTCCTTCAAGATGGCGTGAACATTTCCAGCAGTCAATCCGACCTCAGCAGCTATGACTTTCACTGTCGCTCGGCGGTTCTGGGTAATGAGTGCATCAACCAGCTGGACGTTGTCATCGGTACTGCACTGTGGTGCTCCAGGCCGTGCATCATCGGCTAACAATACCCATCCTTCCCTGAAGCGCTTGTGCCACCTCTTGACCCTTGCAAGGGACATGCAGTGTTCGCCATACACTTGTGACATTTGTCAATAAATGTCCGTTCTTCCCACTCCTTCTGCTGTCAGAAAATGAACAACACCTCTTTGCTCTTCTTTTGATGCCTCCATTTCACTGTTGCAATGCGACTGGCAACATTGGACAATTAATGCACGCTGCTGCTAGATGTGCATAGTCACATGACCTGCACGCGCGACCTCTAGCGACGGGCTGTGAACTTCCTCACTCTGGTTGGAACCACACTTCGTTACACACATCATGATATTGCCATCCTGTCACTGGTTTGCGCATTCCAGACTCCAGCTCATTTCTTTTTGAATGCCTCATATATACAACCACTCAATGAAAGCATTATACAGCTACTTAAGTGCATACTGAATGGTATGTCACAACCAAATCACATCAGAAGTGTTTTCCACAGACTTGTGAAATGGGACTTCAAAATATTTTTTTCCATGCCTTCAAAAGAATGTAACATTATAATGCTATATAATTTTATGTTAATTGAGATTGACCTAATCATTAAACCTAGTTTTAGAACTTGTGCATGTTCCCAGTTCATACTGAAGAGCCACCAACATTTGAACAAAAAACACTGCAAGACTGAACTCATACAGATGGTGCATAAGTGAATGATTAACATCCAATAATGTGCAGATGCCAATAATCTACTTACATGAGGCTGTCACTTTTAAGCACACTTAAAAACTATTAGTCTGGTCTATGACCAACTGAGTCACCCAGATCGACAGGTTTAGGTTAGTGTGTACATGGAATCAATTAAAATAACAGAAAATGACCAGTAAAGGAGCTGAGAGTGAACTTTAAATGCTCACTTAAATCTTACACTTAATGATGCATTCACATAATTCTTAAATCATGAATTTAGAAGAAATAAAAACTCCATTCTCGTGATTAATTAATATGGTCAATTAGCAGTCTTGTTCTGCACATACACAATATTAACAAAATGGAGTAGTTTACTGACAGATTACAATAATTTTTCTATAAAATAAAGTGTCTTGTAAAGGGATGGCAGGTCAACTACATCAATTCAAAATGATCACAGCAACTTCTAAAGTCACTTTTATACATTTTTATTTCTGACAACTTGAGCTAATTGGGGCTGAGGCTATCTCAAATTACAAATACTGTTATTATATGGAAATATCGCTAAATCAATGGGTAAATCATGAATAAATGTTTAATGAGTACAATAATGGTTAAAAAATAAATAAAAACAGTATAATACATACCTATACTCAGGCTCACCTAGTATTCTTTCATTTGCTTATGGTACAACTGCAAGCTGTTGGGGTGCTAATTATATTTCACTAAAGGAAAACATGTTAAATACACCAAGTTACCTACTAAAATACTTTGAAGCAAATAATCTTCTCTGTAACATAAAAAAGACAAACTATATGATTTTTTAATCATACACTAGGGAAATAGCAGATGAAATCAGCCTACTTATTTAGTGATGAATTAATAAATGTGAGTCAACATAAGTTCTTAGTCATAATAGTGGGTGAAAACTTAATTCAGGGGGAACATATTATCTGTATAACAAAATTAGAAAGTTAATATATCTCATAAGGCATTTTAAACCATTTACTAACAAGCATATTCTTTTATTGATATACTATTGTACTATTTATACAAATTTATTATATGGTATTGAGATATGGGGATCAGCAGCAACAGTGTATATGGATAGACTATTCATTCTACAAACGAAATGTATTAGGGTTATAAATAATATGCTACCCACAGATTCATGCAGAAATTTTTTCATAAATAATTATGACTTACTCATTATATTTGCAATATTATTTGTAAGGAAAACAGATTTAACAACAAACAACTGTGTACATAACTATAATATCAGAAATAAGGGTGACTATCATAGAATTGGAACTAGTAAGGCACCTATGGAAACAGATGTATATATTATGGGAACTATATTGGTTAATAAATTGCCATCAAATACTCTAAACTTTTAAATGGTAAAACCTTTAAGAGGGAACTTGAAGCATACCTAACTAAGCAATGTATGTATTCCCTGAATGAATTGTAACCACTTGTAAAACAGAAGTTGTAAACAAATTGTATATAAAACTTGACAATGCTTGAAATTTGTAAAAACAAATCTTAGAACAATAAAGATTATTATTTTTATTATTATTAGTAAAGTATGGGCAGGTACATATCATCAATAACAACAGACAGTCTATTACTGCTGTAAAATATGTATTTTTACTTAAGGGAATTTTAATGATCTCTGTTACTGAGTAGTGCCAATACAGTATTTTTACATTCTCTACACATCCTAAGTACATAGTGTATAGAGAAGATATTGTAATGCACCCAAAAATTTGATACTGAGATTTCACCAGAAATATATGTTTTGAGATCCCCTGAATCCAAAAAAAAAGCATTTTTAGAAAAATAACTGTGTGTATGTCTGTCAGTGGGTGTGTCTGTGGACAGTATAAGTTTAGTATCTTCCAAGGATGCAACATGAAGATTTCCAAGAAAATCCTCCCACTCCCAACTACCCTTTAAATGGAAAAATTTTTGAACATTTTGTTTTTCTCAACTAACGATTTTGACTAAAATATTGTATATTAAAGATATTTACATGACAAATAAAATGTATATCTTCAATTTTCTGGGAATAGCCTCTGAGGACATTTTTATTCTGGATGAATTTTGCAGATTTTTGCACAACTGGTAAACCATAAGAGATAGACAAAAACTTACATAATAGAAATTGTAGAGGTCATTAAAAAACACAATTTATGTTATATACATTTTTTTCGTGGAGTTGGTTGTTTTTTAAATATTCCTTGTTATTGCTTTCAGCTTTAAAATACTTTTCTCATAACGGAATATGTCAACTCCTGTCCATATAAAGAAAGGAACTTCTATTACATAGCAACCATCTTTTGACTATCACCTTTGCCTATTGTATTCCTTTATTTCCCTTCTACTTACATGGAAGCAAGAATAAGACCATTTATGCTATTTTTTTCTGGATTAGCACTAAGTAAAGAGAATAATAAGCTTTTTAACAATAATTTGTTCCAGAGATGTCATGTGAATGGAACACATCAGATTTTTTTCTGAAAGGATGGTATGCATATAAATGTGGTTCCAATTAGTGAAAGATCGACAAAGAAAGAGCAAGCGCGACAGTTTTACCTATATTGTACATGAAAAACTGAAAGAAAAAGAAAAATGTAACACATTCGGAAGTGCATAAAACATATAGGATTTTATTTTTGCTTTATGCAAAATTTTAATTTTCTTAAGACCAGCTCGAAGTACACAGAACCTCGAAATACCGAGGCTCTAATTTACCTTAATATTGCTAAACAGTACCAACTTCAGAAACTGAAAAAAAATGAGTAGACAGTGCCTTGGGAGTGGACCTTGTTATTTGTTGCTAGATGGCAGTAACAGTGCTCTATTTTCTTCCCTGTACAATACCAAAGGAATGCACCTGGTTAAGGGCTCAATGAAGTAAGATGACAGTGAAATTCAAATGTATTTTTATGTGATAATTATTGTTCTCTTGCTCCTATCATTTAAAATAAGGAAATAAGAACGTTAACAAGTGTTCCTGAAACTGGTTCCAGTAAGTAAAAATAAATGATGTTTGTGTTACAAAACTCGACTCAAATTCTTTTCTTTTTAATTTAATCACATCACTGTCACAAGCTTCTTTGCATATTTGCAAGTTTTCAAAATAAAAACATACTTCTTTCATGTATAAAATTTATTTTTGTTGACCCAATGCTTTCAAATTAACAAGTTATAATCCATACATATTAACCCATAATCTCTCTTGGACATGGCAGAGAAGTGATGGGGCCCAGATAGTAGCGTTTAACTTACCTATTGCAGATTATGGTTATGATTTAATAGTTATTTGAGGTCATGTGGTACATGAACTACCCAAGGTGATTTCGTCAGAATATGAAGATACTCCCATCACCATCACATGCACTTGTGGTGTACTATTAATATATTTGGTCAACTGATATTTTGGGTTAAATGGAGAAATTTAATGCATAGGTAACAAGCTACTATCAAATGAAAACTTTTAAGTTGGTTTGTTTCTTGCTGTTAACCAACAAATAGTAGAAGTATTAGTATTAGTAGTAGTAATAGTAATAATAATAATAATTATAATTAATTTTAAGAATAACTGTCACCCCAACCAGATGTACTTTCTCTTTAGTTATGTAATTCTTAGCCATAAAAAAGGCTGTTTTGTCATAGAAAGAAATTAAGAAAGAGATGGAAACCATTAGAAGTAGAGGAAAGAAAGAGATTCAGAAGAAACGTGAAAATATGAGAGAAGGAGGATGCAAGTGGAGTTTTGGAGGAAAATCAGATAGTTTAGGCTGCAGGATAATTTTTGTGAAGTGTCACAAGAAACCTCAGGAACAGACTCTGATCTGGACAGCCACATCTGTACATCAATTCATGCATACAATCCTCCTTCCTATGACTTTGCTGCCTCTGCTCCCTAATGTAGATGAATGCGTGTTTATTTGACTGCCTTCCTATGTCCAACATAAACAATAGGATAATACCACCTCTATATGCTCCCTAACACAAATCACTGCATGTTTCAGCCCTTTTTTTAGTGCAAAGGCCTGATGTTTCATAGCAAACACACCATCAGTCAGCAACATTGCTCTATTTATTTACCATTTTAACAAGAAAGTAAACTTAGTATGATGTTTAACTTTTAGGTACATTACTATTGAATCACATGCATGGATAAACATACCTACCTAACAACAGCCTGAAATAATTTTGCTTCTCGTATTCTTAAAGTATCTCTTTCCAACACAGCACTCAATGTATCAAGATCAATGTCAGTGAAACCATCTGCAGAAAGTGCCTCTATGGTATTCTTGTCGATCATCTCCAAACAAAGTGCTGCAAGTTGTGGTTCATCAAATAATCTTGCTTGTGTAAGCAACATGAAAGCATTATCACTGCCCAAATTGCTCTTCAAAAAATCAACACAGTGTTTCTCAAGTGCAGGAACTGCATACTTCTTTGCAGTGTACAAGGTTGTCATCACAGTCTCAGGACCAATCTGTACCTCATCTGAATATAGGAACCTGCAAGAGGTTTTGCTATAATTATATTACCTACATATAATTGCTATCTGGATTCAGAGCATTTTCAGTGAAAAGATCAAAGCACAAAATAGGGTAATGCCAAATGTTTTGGGAATAACACAATAAGTAGAGATACATAAAATATATAATTCTATCAGGGACAGAACAAACTGCTGAGTAATATAATTATGATTTTACATATTTATTTTTTAACATCTTTTAGCCTAGTAGGTCATATCAGATGATGAATGAAATTACTAAAATCATGCTCAAATGAGGCCAGGGTTTACAGAGTTTATAGTTGCCCAATGTTTGTCTTCTCATGACAAGGAGAAAGCCCAGAAGAAAAAAAATTATCTGGTTTAATCACCTTAACTGAGATTCAAACTTGGGACCTCTTGAATGTGAGGAGACACCATACGCCCATGCCAAAGAGGTGGAGTATAACATAGAAATTGTAAAAGGGTAACCTGAAATTTGCTTAAAATAATGCCAACTGATGAAATGTGCATTCCCAAATTCTACTGACCTAGTAAGGTGTCTTGAGATCACTGTAATTAATGCACTTATCCATCACTACTATTTTTTAAGTATAATTACCTTAGCAGAGCAAGAAATGCTGCAGGCTCAACATCTGGAAGCTCAATTTCGTCTGCACGAGTAGCCAGTGTGCCATTAAACATTGCATCAAATACAGCACTGCCAACAGATAATACAAACTTGTGCGCTGGAATCCGCTGGAGTTGAACATCACGCCCCACAATAAAGTGTACATCACAAAGGATTTCATTGTTAAACATGAATGCAAATCGTTCTTTAACAGTTGTCTTAGTTGCTTGCCAGTTGTACACAGGGTGACTGTTTGAATGATGACTTTGGGAAGAGCTCGCTGTTGATTGAATTGAAGAGGAAGAGGTATTACTACCTTGTCTTCTACTGGCATGAGAGAAAGCTCCCTCTCCTGCTGCATGCATGTGACTCTGATGATTAGTAGGTGCATTAGATGGTAACATGTTTTGTGGTACTGCCTCAACTGGCAAGAAAGCACCTGCATTTTGACCTTGTGCATGCTCCTCAAGTCTCATATTGGCAAGTCTTGTTACAGTGTTATTAAAGGCTTCATTAGCTGAACCACCAGATGCCATCCTAATAATTTAAATGACAATTAGTACAAGATAGTATTAAACTGCAGGACATTCTTTAATACCTATAGTTGAGAGGCAAATAAGCCGGTATTCTCTTTCTACGGAACTACAGGTATCGAAAAACGTTCAACTTCGTTTATTTTTATTAATCTGGTAATATGTACTGATTTTGATCTAATGCATTTAATAAATGCACCCCCAAAATTCTATTTCTACCAATTAGTATTATAAAATATACATTTTGAAAATCAAACCTTGTTTACGAAGACTCCCGCCCTTTAAGTCTGCATATAGCTTAGAAATGACATCTGTCAAATCTTTCTCGTTTACCCATGCACGATTTTATTCATTTTAAGGATTTTAAGGTATATATTCATAATAATTTAACATTTTGTAGCTGTTCAAATCCTTTTGTTATGGGACTATTTGGGTATGAATCAGTGATACAAATTTACTGACCATCTTTTAAAATAACAAATACCTACATCGCAATAATTATCTAGTAAAATAACTGAACATGTAATACCTTACACAGCACACGTAAGCCACGCTGCAGTATTTGCTATACCTGTTGATTTAAGAATGTAGTAAGTTATGTACAACTAAAATGTATGAAAATGAATTTGTTTTTCAGATTTAGCCGGTTCTGTCAAAATAGCACAGTCCCTTTAAAATCCCAAAACATTTTGCACATTCTACTTCCATAACAACCAGTCTGGCCAATCATTCATTGTAGTTGTAATACTTTTAGCACATAGGTTTAAAATTCTTCTTCATCAAAAATTGCCTACGTGGTTATTCTGTAAGGGAATGATGTCTAAGGCGAAAACTAACATCTCTTAAAACCACAATCATTTATCTTAATTTCAGAATATGGATAAAGCGTTACAACACTGGAGCAACACTGATATTTTGATACTCTATTGTTTGTGTGAATCGCTAACTTCCAGGGCGGGAAAGTACAAAATTCTGATTAGAGGCATATCATTACAGCGCCTGTGGCAAACTATCTGAGAACTACGCAAAAATCAATCAATCCTTTGCAGAAAAATATTATGTGTTCCATTCCCATACTTTCTCTATATCCCTGCAACAAATTATTCTTCAAAAGCTTATACTTCTATTTACTTTATGCTAATCAGAAAAAAAAAAAAAAATAGCATAAATAGTCTTATTACTTGTTTCCTTGAAAGTAGGAGCGAAATAAGGGACTACTATAGGTTAAACTGATAGTCAAAAGCTGGTTGCTATGTGACTGAAGTTCCTTTGTTTGTATGGATAGGAGTTGACAAATTTCCGTTTGAGAAAAGTATACGTTTTTCAAAGCAGAAACCAAAACAAGGAATGTATAAAAAACGATGAACTCCAAGAACAAAATGTATATAACATAAATTGTGTGTTTTAACGTGCTCTACAGTTTTCTTGTAGTAAGTTTTTGTCCATCACTTACGGTTTAGCAGTTATTCAAAATTCCGTAAAATTCATCCAGAATAAAGTACTCCGAGGCTATTCCCAAAAAAAAAAAAAAAAATCGAAATATACATTTTATTTGTCAGGTAAATAGCTTTAATATGCGATATTTTAATCAAAATCGTTAGAGCCATTTTTGAAAAAATCAAAATGTTCGAAAAAAGTTCCATGTAAAGGGTAATTTAGGGTGGGGGGATTTTTCTCAAAAATCTTCGTGTCGTATCCCTGGAAGATACTAAACTTAAATACCAAGTTTGGTATTTGGCATTTTACCGAGTTATCTTGTTCAGAGACACACGGACACACACACACGGACCTTTTTCTGAAAATGCTTCTTTTGGATACAAGGGACCCTAAAACAGATATTTCCGGTGAAATCTCGGTATCGAATTTTTGGGTGGAGTGCAATACCTTCTCTATACACTATGTATATAGTGCATATAGAGAAAGTAAAAATGCACAGATTCGTTTGATCAAATATTAACATGGCAAACATTTAGCAGAGTGGCTGTGTGTGAGTGTGTGAGTGAGTGAGTGAGTGTGTGTGTGTGTGTGTGTGTGTGTGCGTGCGTGCGTGCGTGTGTGTGTTTACTTTCTCTAGTGTGTACATAGTGGATACAGAAAGTATTGTATTCCACCCAAAACTTCGATGTCGAGATTTCACCGGAAATATATGTTTTGGGGTCCCCTGAGTCCGAATAAAGCATTTTAAAAAAGTCCGTGTGCGTGTATGTCTGTCTGTGTCAGCACAGCTCAAAAACAAAAAGAACGTTAAATACCAAACTTGGTGTTTAGGTTTAGTATCTTCCAAGGAGGCGACACGAAGATTATCACAAACAATCCTTTACATGGAAACATTTTCGAAAATTGTTATTTTCTCTAAAATGGCTCTAACGATTTTGATTAAAATACCGTATATTAAAGATATTTACATCCCAAATAAAATGTATATCTTGAATTTTCTGGGAATAGCCTCTGAAGATCTCTTTATTCTGGATGAATTTTGCCGAATTTTGCTTAACTGCTAAACTGTAAGAGATAGACAAAAACTTACTCAACAAAAAAAGTAGACCTCATCAAAACACACAGTTTATGTCCACATTTTTGTCGTGGAGGTAACCGTTTCCGAGATATTCCTCAATTGCTTTCAGTTGTAAAGTACTTATACTTTTCTCAGACAGGAAAGGTTCGCTTCTTTTTTACTTTCTGTACTATGTACAGAGTGTTTAAAGAAGGTATTGTATTCCACCCAAAAATTCGATACTGAGATTTCACCGGAAATATAAGTATCCAAAAAAAAAAAAAATCTTATGTTTTCCATTCACATGACTTTCTCTATATCTCTGCAACAAATTATTGTTAAAAAGTTTATGTTCTTTTTACTTCATGCTAATCGAAAAACAATTAGTAGAGATAGCTTCCATAAAAGTAGAAAGGAAATAAGGGAGTGGTATAGGCTAAAGTATTAAACAAAAGCTGGTGTAGTGTGACTGAAGTTCCATTGTTGCTATGGACAGGAGTGAACAAATTCCCGTATGAGAAAAGTATAAGGTTTTTAAAGCTGAAACCAATAACAAGGAATGTCTCAAAAACGATCCACTCCACGAAAAAAATATCTGTAACATAAATTGTGTGTTTTAACAAGCTCAACATTTTCTGTTAAGTGAATTTCAGTCTATCTCTTACGGTTTGCCAGTTATACAAAATTCCGTAAAATTCATCCAGTATAAAGTAGTCTTAAGAGGCTATTCCCAGAAAATTCAAGTGGTACATTTTATTTGTCATGTAACTATCTGTAATATACGATATTTTAATCAAAATCGTTAGAGCCAGTTTTGAGAAAATCAAAATTTTCGAAAATGTTTCCATGTAAAGAGTTGTTGGGTTTTTTTTATAGTGATAACACCCGCTTTTACTACAATGGCACCGCAGGCGATGACTGGTCAAACATGAATGAAGATGGAGCACCGGTGAAATGTGATGGCGGGGAAAATTGGAGAACCAGGAGAAAACTCGCCACTGCGCCGCTTTGTTCACTATAAATCTCACATGCTTGGGATCGAAACCGGGCCGTGTAAGTGAGAGGCCGATTGGCGCGGCATTGTTGTTGGGGGTGGGAGGTTTTTTTGAAAATCTTTGTCACATCCTTGGAAGAAACTGAACTTAAATACCAAGTTTGGTTTTTAACGGACTTTTCGTTTTTGAGCTTTGCTGTCCTCAGACACACACACGTACACACACGGACCTTTTTCCAAAAATGCTTTTTTTTTATTCAGGGGGACCCAAAACATGAATTCTCGGTATCGAATTGTTGGGTGCATTACAATACCTACCTTCTCTATACACTATGTAGAAAGTACGTATAGAGAAAGTAAAAAGAATTTTTGGAAAAAGGTCCGTGTGTGTGTCTGCGAACACGATTACTCAAAAACGAAAAGTCAGTAAAATACCAAACTTGGTATTTAAGTTTAGTATCTTCCAGGGATGCGAAGATGTTGAGAAAATTTCCGGCACCCCAAACTGCCCTTTACATGGAAACAATTTCGAAAATTTTGATTTTCTCAAAAATGGCTCTAACGATTTTGATTAAAATATCGTATATTAAAGATACTTATGTATATAGCAAATGAAACGTATATCTTGAATTTTTTATGAATGGCCTTAAAGACCTCTTTATTCTGAATGAATTTTGCTGAATTTTGCGTAACTGGTAAACCGTAAGAGATACACAAAAACTTACTTCATAAAAAATATAGATCATGCTAAAACACACAATTTATGTCATACTTTTTTCGTGGAATTGCCATTTCTGAGATATCCCTTGTTATTTGTTTCAGATTTAAAAAACAAACTTTTCTCACACGGAAAGCTAAAAACTTCCGGCCCTGCATAGACACAGATCTGAACTACATGGCAACCAGCTTTTAAAAGATTTAACTATCGTTTTAGCCTAGTGTATTCCTTTATTTTCCTTCTACTGAAAAGGAAGCAAGTAATTAAGACAATTTCTGCTAACGTTTATGTCGATTATCATAAAGTAAATAGAAGAATATGCTTTTTAACAATAATTTGTTACAGCGATGTAGAGAAAGTGATGTGAATGTAATCAAGCAAAGACGCGATTTGCAATGAAAATCGCAAAACGAAAGCTTTTAAAACTCTGACTATCGGTTTGGCCTAGTGTATACCCTTAGTTCCTTTCTACTCACAAGGAACAAGCAATAAGCACATTCTGCTAATGAATATCTCGATTAGCATGGTGTAGAAAGAAGAATAATCTTATGCAAGAAATTTGTAGAACGACTAGAGAAATTCATGTGAGTGTAACACATCAGATGTTTCTATCTCTTTATACTTTCTTTGCACGTAATATTTACATAGTGTATCGAGAAGGTATTGCATTCCATCCAAAAATTCGATACCAAGATTTCTATGTAATATCCTTTTAGCTCGATACATTTTTCCTAACGTTTTTCCAAAAAATAGGATTTCGAAAGGAACTCAAAATAGGAATCGGTTTGGCAGATGACCTCTTCGTTAGACGTGACGGGCCCAAATGACCTAGTTGTCGACGGGCCCTTAAACACTACTCACTCACTCACTCACTCACTCACTCGTTAGACGTGAATCGTTTTCCGCCGAGCAAATTTTTCAAGTTTTGAAAAAAAAAAAAAAAAATACAAAAAGTCACTGGGGGCAAATCTGGTGAATACGATGGTTGTTGTAGTAATTTGAAACTTAACTCTACAATTTTTGCAATCGAAACTTCACAGATGTGCACTCTTGCATTGTCTTGGTGGAAGAGAATAATTTTCTTTGCCAGATGAGGGCGTTTTTTCTTTATGTTTCCGTTCAACCGGTGCAATAACAATGCATAATGCTCTCCATTTATCGTTCTTCTTTTCTGAAAATAATCAATATAGATGATTCCGCGTGCATTCCAAAAAACCGAGCCCATCACCTTGTCTGCAGATTTCAGCACCGTTGTCTTCTTCGGACTGTTTCGACTGAACTTTTTTCTCTGGAGTGTAGTAGTGTATCTATGTTTTATCCACAGTTATGCATCGACGCAAAAACTCGTCAGGATTGAGATAGAAAAGTTCTAAATCAGCTTCCGAATCATTTTCATTTATTTTCCATTGAAAGTAAATACGGCACCCATCTTGCCGAAACCTTTGTCAGACCTAATTTTTGGTGCAAAATTAAGAACACTGTACCTTGTGATGTGCCTGTGGTTCTACTATTTCGCGAATTTTGATTCTTCGATCATCAAAACCATATCCTGGATTTTGCCAATAATTTCGGAGGAAGCCACTTCTACTGGACGACCGAAACGGTGTTCATCATTTGTGGAAGTACGGCCACGTTTAAATTCATTTATTCAATTATAAATTGTTGCAAACGCAGGAGCCGATGTGCCATGAACTTCTTCCAACTCTGCTTTTATCTATTTCGGTGCTAAGCCTTTTAAATAGAACTGTTTAATCACCGCAGGAAACTCTTTTTTTCTCTTCATATTTCTAAATAGCCACAAGATTGTTGATTCAATCGCCTATGACAAAGAAACCACGTGATGGATATAGCTGAAACTTTAACTGCCATCTAGTAAGAGACGACGGTTACTAAATACAAACTTTTTTCGATACTACAAGTGTAATTTCTTGGAGTTTCTAAGGACTTACGGAGCGCCCCTCGTAGCTCATTATAGCCGTTAATATAAATTATTCAACAAAATCGGCGAAAGCTATTGACAAACAAAAGAGAAAAATTAAAAAGATAACAACAAAACTTAAGATGTATTTGTATGCAAATGTCACGATCACTCACGAGTCATTGACACTTCTAAGCAAATTAAAGCACGAACAGTTTGAGTATATTTCATTTATGTATGAAGGAATCATATTTGGAACATGACTTAATTTGTTTTCAATCCATTGGTTGCTCGGTTTTATGTCCAAAACGAGAACATAATATATCATTTGCACATTACGACACCGATATCCTCATAATCCTGTTTTCTCGTGTAGATTCACAGTATTTACGATTTTGATACCTTGTGCGTAAAAAAGGCGATAAAACACTTCGCTACTGATTGGCGTAGTATATCTTATGTCTTATATTTCGTAATGTTCTAATTTTGAGTGTTCTTTAATAAAATTGTTTTAACTTTTTATTCGTAATACCTATTGATAATTATGTTCTAAAATTTCTTGGGGACTAATATACGAGATTACCCATTATATTATTATTACTATTATTATTAGGTGCATATAGATTGTGAATTAATATTTTTGTCTTCGAGGACTTTTTTTAGCTGTATGTTTTCAGGTTTCGAGAAACCTAAAAGGACTTTGAAAATACATTTGCAATTTCTTATGACAAGATTTTTCGCTGAACCACTACCAGTGCCAACTGGTCAGTTTCATTCGTAATCCGAACTTAAAGTTCAAATTGAAATAATATAAGTAAACATTAGTAAAAAGATTAAGAAAACTTTTTAGGAAAGACTCAGAAAACATTGTTTATGTTTGAAAAATCTTCTAAAACTATTTTAAGTGACATTATATATTAAATATCTTTGAGAATTCATACTATTATCTAAGTGGATGTAATTTTATCATGGTATTTTCAGTGTAACCTCGAGTAATCTAAAATAGTTTTAAAATTTTGTTTGGAGCAATTTATTATTCAGGTTTTTTTTCTATTATTTTACTCAAACAGGTGTCTATACCGGCTCCAGCTAATTTCATAATCCAAAGATCACTCATTTAAAATTTCGGGAAATTGTCAGCTAGCTTATCCCGATTAGGTACATTTTTCATGCTTGAACATTTTCTAAAATCATTCTGCAGCATAATTATTTTCTAAACATTTATTTAACAATGATACCAAGTCATTACAATGCTGTCAACACATAGTGCTTATAATAAATAAATAAATATAATTGATACTTCTCACAGTTTTTTGTCTGCATGAACGTGGTTTGACATTGTTTTCACTGTAATCATAAAAACCCATATGCCTTCCAAAGGTTTTTAAAATGGAAAATATTTTGAGCTGGTAATGCCTGACGTCACTGCTCTATAATAATAATAATATTAATATCAGAGGTCTATAAACAATCACCAATATCTTTATTATTATAATTACATGTCTGTATAAGTGATTTGTTTTATTTTGTTGTATTTATATCATAAGTTATTACTTTAGCTATGTTAACATTCTTCAAGGCAGAGCTGCTGGGAACTACGCAGTTAAGTTTAACAAAGGACATCCTTCATTGTCTGCAAAAGTCTTGAGAATTTGTAGCTTTCCTTTATTTCTTGTGCGTGCATTAGGGTTACAAGTGCTTGCTCGTAAAATTCCTTAATATTTACCTAGCAGGGTATTTCTGCTTGTGTCCATAAGTCTCCTGATCAGAATACAATGAAACTAGTGATGTGGTGACGTTAAACACAAGTTTTGGCGGCAAATAATAGCCAATCAGAACTTAGAAAGCTTAAGGCAGACATCTTGCCTCGTGGGCTATTTAAACAGACACAGTTACAGAATTTACACAGCCTGCCCTGTCACTTCGACGAATTCTCCATGACAATTTGTATAAGAATTACGCGCTGAAATTTCATAGTAAGTGTAAAATATTAAGAAGTGTTTCAACGTAACCAGTGTCATTTCTCAAGTGTAATAAGCAACAACCAGTATATATACTGGTAGAGTTTCTTCAAGTGTATAAAAGTGTTTAGAGAATTGTTCAACACCGCTGTTTGTCAAGATGATTTCACCTACAATGTTTGCTGTTTTCGTCGACTAATAAACAGGAGTGAAATAGGATCCTGTTGCTATTGTTATTTCTAAACCAGTGTCCGTACCTAGATGCTTTCTGTTTCCACCCTGAGAAAACTCAACAGCTCTACTGACTTCGAATCCTGAGAAAGCTACGCCGAGGCAACGAAAGGACATGCGGTAGGTACGTGACATATATACAGGTCCTGGCATCAAATGTGGTGGACTCACTCTCAATTTCTGAATGCTGTCGGTTTATCACTCGACTGACACATCTAAGAGAACATATAGAAAGTGTCTTTCCCACACAAATTAACGATAATTAAATAACAATGTAGGCAGTATAAATAAATACACAAAGACATAAAACCGCGACAATTTATAGTTTTATACCTGATGATATCCCTTAAACGCCTCCATGGACTACTGGTCAAACCGGTGGGTCAGGCGGTTTCGTTTGTACGAGTAACCGCGCACTCTGGACCTCAATTTTTCTGTTCTCTGTTTTTCTTTTCTTCTTCTTCTTCTTCTTCTTCTTTGTTTTTCCCCCCGGACCGCCAAGGCGAATGCTGAGGCGTTTTTCAATTACCACGGGTCGTCTTCTTTTGCTTTTTTTATTTCATCTTCTCCACCATTTTTCAGTCTGGTGGCCAATGGGAAGATGGCCGAATGCATGCTTTCACCGGCCGCACTTGGAGCTTCAGCTCTCTCGACGCAGTAGTATCTCGCCAATGTGCCGGTGCGTTCAAACTGGAATTAGGAACTTCCAAGCGGCTCTGACATTGGTCTCTCCGATTCCTAGGTGCTCGCCTATGTGGTTCCCTTCGCTCGCCCCTACAGCCCGGAGTTTAGGCCATTCAGAACAACTGGACTAGGTGTCCCCCTCCGTTCCTAGCCTGCATGCCTACCATCTCGAATGGGCTATTACTACTTACTTAAGACTATTACTTGAGTAAAATGTAATTTACTTTACGTTGATTTTATAAATCAAACAAATTTTACTTTCTCTAGCACGGCTATATACGTACAAAATACACAGTAGATAGAGAAGGTATTGTATTCTACCAAAAAATTCGATACCGAGATTTCACCGGAAACATGTTTTAGGGCCCCCTGAGTGCAAAAAAAAAAAAAAAAAAAAAAAAAAAAAATGTCCATGTGTGTGTGGACAGCATAACTCAAAAGGGCTAAATAACCAAACTTCGGTAACTTCCAAGGATGTGGAGCCGTGGCCGAGTGGTTGGACCGCTTGCCTTCAACTTAGACGGCCCGGGTTCGGTCTCAAGCGCCCGCCTGTGGATTTGTGGTGGACGAAGCGGCGCCTGGGCGGGTTTTCTCCGGGTTCTCCGATTTCTCCTGTCACTCATTCCACCAATTGCTCCACCTTATCACCTTTCTTCTCATCTATTTTGCTTGCATTTCATATCATCCACTTCCTGACGCTAATGCCTGGCTACGGTCGACCACTCCTTCCAGGTTCTCCATTCTGTGATTTCATGCCGTTGGCTTCCCGACAGGCTTCTGACCCCTAGGTGTACGCTTGAAAGTCGTAGGGGGGTTTCAGTGCTAAATATGGCGAGAGTAAGCCGAGTACGGAAAAAGAAAATCTTCAACGGATATGACACAAAGCTTTTCAAGAAAATCCACACCCCAACTACCCTTCGCATGTAACATTTTTCGAAAATTTTGAATTTCTCAAAAATGGCTCTAACAATTTTGATTAAAATACCATATATTTAAGATATTTTCATGACGAAATGTATACCTTGAATTTTCTGGAAATAGCCACTGAAGACCTCTTATTTTCTGGATGACTTTTGTCTAACTGGTAAACCGTAAGAGATAGACAAAAGTTACTATACAAAAATGTAAATCTCGTTAAAACACAAATTTATGTCGTATACACAATGAACTTTGCAACAATACCTGAGTGGTCTGAAAAGTTCTCGGTCTGATAGTGAAAAAGGACAATTCATGGTTTCAAAGTAGTTTTATATTTCAACATAATCTTCTCTAATATCAACATATTTTGTCTAGCGATGTTCCAATGTTATTATCCCCTCTCTGTAGTGTTCCTCTGGAAGTGCTGCAAAGTATTCATTTACAGCGGCAATTGCTTCTTTATTGGACGAAAAGCGCCTTCCAGCGAGGAATTTCTTTAGTTTTGAAAACAGACGGAAGTCCGAGGTAGCCAAGTTTGGGGGAATAGGGTGGATGTTCCAGCACTTCATAGTGCAGATCTCTCAATTTCCCCATTGTCAAAACACTTTTGTGGGCATGGTGCATTGTCCTGGTGGAAAACAATTTTTTTTCTTTTTTAACTCGGGTCTGTTTTCACGAATGCTTGCATTCAGTTTGGTTGGAAAGAGTAGTATTCTGCACTAATGGATTTTACCTTTTTCGAGATAGTCAATCAACAAAATTCCTTTGGCATCCCAAAACACTGACGCCATGGTCTTTCCCACGATAGCACCATCCTCGCCATCTTTGGAGCTGAAGAACCAGCTTCTGTCCACTGCCTAGACTACTGCTTGGGTTCGGGTGTGTAGTGATGAATCCATGTTTCATCCATTGTGACGTACCGGCACAAAAAGTCACATCTGTTCTTCTGAAAATGCGCCAAGCACTTTTCAGAAAGTGTCGTGCGAATGCGTTTGTAATCCACAGTGAGGATGTGCGGCACCCATCTTGCGCAAAGCTTTTTCATGTTTAATTTCTGATGCAAGATGTGACCAATACGTTCCTTTGAAATTCCAAGAGCATTAGATAGAAATTTCTCGCACTTTTGTGCGCCTATCTTTCAAAATCATGTCCTGCACTTTTTCAGTGATTTCATGTGTGGTTACAGTTTTTGGACGTCCTTCGCGTGGATCGTCTTGAACGCTTTTACGACCACGTTTAAAATCAGCCACCCATTTCTTCACAATGGAAGCTGAATGTGACGAGTCACTATACACATTTACAATCCGAAAATGAATTTCTGTAGATGTTAAACCTTTTTTTACGAAGAATTTTATCACAGCACGATACTCGAATTTCTCAATTTTCAAAGCAATGCGCTCTTCCATTGCTTCAAACAACTGTCTACAGTGAAATATTGCCTGGACTGACTTGACATTTTACATAGAGTCTATTAACATGTGTACCAATGTAAGGAAAACAATCATGCAAGTAGTGCCGCGATATCTGGGTGAGGCTGAGAACTTTTCAGACCACTCTTGTCCATTGTCAATTTCTACGATGAATATGAGATGTTTAAGCGTTGACAACATCCTTTTATTCCTGATTTCTGGCACGTAAATAAGCAATTTGTTATACTATAGTGCTTTTAGTGGTATAGTGGTACTTCCTATACCACTACCATGCGGTGTAGTGCTATAAGAGGTACACGACTTTACAGCCTTTCTGTTTCAACATCTGGTCAAAATACATGTGGAATCGGAAATTAAAATACACTGCTACATAGTGTTGCTCAAAAACTGAATTTACCTTCACCTTAGACTAACCGTGTGTTACATAGCTATATCGTCCTCCGTGATGTAATGGTTACCATGCTAACTTTATACACCCAAGGTCGCGGGTTGAAACCCGGCGGAGATCATTGGTTTTTTCCGGGCGTAAAAATTCTTATCATGGCTTCCTTCGGAAGGAAAGTATAACCGTCGGTCCCGTGTCGTAGATTTACGGAATATAAAAGAACCTCAAGCCTGATAAAGAGGCCTCTGAGCAAAATTAAACGGTCTTTCGCGCCCAGCATAGAATTGGACACCAGCAGTTAGTGTCCGTAAATAAAACTCAATTTTATCTTTTACATGGCAATACATGTTCAACTCTTTCTGCTAATCTCCTGTTCTGTGCGGTGACATCAAGTCAATGAGGATGCATTATTCTCTCACGTGACCTCTTTGCAGATTACATTATAATTAGTGGTATTTAGAATTATGGCGGCGCCGCGGCAGAGTGGTTAGACCGCTCGACTCTCACTTAGGCGGCCCGGGCTCGATTCCAAGCGCCCACATGTGGGATTTCTGGTCGATGAAGTGGCGTTTGGGCGGCATTTCTCCGAATCCTCCGGTTTGGCCCGCCACTCATTCCACCAATTGATCCATGATCCCTTTCCTAGCCTCCATTTCGTTTGCATTTCATAACATCTACTTCCTGACGCTCGTGCATGGTTACCGGCTACCACTCGTTCCAGATTCTCCATTCTGAGGTTTCGTGTCGTTGTTTCTCCGACAGGCCTCTGATCTGCTTTTAAATCCTTGGAGGGGGTGACATTCCGACATACGGGAAGGGTAAGTTGACCACGAAAAAAATAGTTATTATTTTTGCTTTACGCCATTCTTTCGGATTCTATGTGATATTCTCTTTGTATCAGAATAGCTCATATTTAGGCATAATTAGTTGTTGTGCATGTTCTCCATTGTGAAAGAAATTTAAGCACCATTTTTTCCCCTTGCTAAACGTTTTCAAATATCTACCTTTTTCGATTCAATAATTTAAAATATCCTATTTTTATGTTTATACTTTGTCCTAAAATTGCAATTTTATGGGCATTGTTTATATTATTATTACTATTATAGTAGTAGTAGTATCATATTCTTGGATATTACAAGATCTTATGCTTGTTTGCATATCCATGTCTATGCCTACTTATTATGTTAATGAACTTTGAGGATAATATTAGTAACAACTAAAAATATTTTGCGGTTTATTTTAGAAGAGGTTATTAGTTATATGGCATATCAAGAGGTTGCTTAATCGTAGAAAATTATAATGCGTATAATTATATCTTTCATTTAGCAGACGCGAACGTAACTTTTCTGCTGGTATCGAGCGAAGTGGCGCCATATCAACGTATGCGACTCGCATTTGGGAGATCCCAGGTTGATCCCCCGACGACCATTCATTTTGACCCATAGATCTTTCATGGTTTTCCTTTGTCGCTAGGAGAATGCTATAGTGATTATTCTTCTACCACCACTTTCTCGTACCCACATTGCCACCAGTGTTGTGTTTAGGAACAAGCGACGGTGTTCGGTGGGTTGCGGCTGAGCGGAGTGTGCTCTTAGTAGAGGTTTTTTTCCCTGTCATCATTGCGGGACTGCTGAGTTAGGACTTGTTTCCGATGGTCCCGTGTCGTAGATTTACGGCATGTAAAAGAACCTCAAGCCTGATAAAGAGGCCTCTGAGAAAAATTAAGCGGACTTTCACACAAATATAGAATGGGTCGCTGAGGACCACAGTAGTTAAACAGCGTCCATAAATAACACGTCATTTACATTTTTATTTACTTGTTTCCGAGCGCGACCTCTCCAAGTGAGGATCTCCGGGAGTCAGGAGGCTTGTGAGTGGCCTCAGGTGGTGTCGGATGCGTTCGAACGGGAAACATTGGGGGCCCCGTCCAGGATTGTGTCCATTATCATCCGGAACCATTCGCTCTTCCAGCCTCTTCTCTCTTTCTTCCGTTCCGTTGAAGGAAAAAGAGCCGGTGCGGCTGGCAGCGTATCCAGAAAAGTATTAAAGGGAATAGGTATAGGATCCCTTTTCTAAATAATTTGAATAAAATCAAATGATAAATACAAATTAATAGTGAGTTGAAATATATTAAATGAATTTTATATTCATAGATTAAGTGCACAATTGGAATTAAAATTAAATGTTGCCAGTACTATTTACTTTTTTTATTTTATTAAAGGGAGGTTTCAACTCCCAACAGCTTCTTCTGTTTGAGGCTTACTTGCGGTGCTCTGGCGCGGTTGCGGGGCCTCTACTTTCGTCCATACTTTTACATACCCGACTAGTATAATAAGACAAATTTAACTTTGCGACTAAACGTCCTCTTGATATTTAGGATTCTGGAAAAGGCAAAGATAGGAAGCAGGTTGCTCGTGTCCAGGTCGAATAAGTGTTTCTGCACGGTGCAGCTACATGACGTCCTTATCTCTGTCTTCCATGTCTCAAAAGACTCAAAAAAAAAAAAAAAATACTAAAACCAACATAAATATGCTGAGTAAGGCGTAGGCTGAAATACTGTATTGTTCTTCGTTTCTTTTTTCTTGCTCAAGAGCTCACAATGAAAAAAATTACCTACAGTGATGACAACCATTTGCTCAAATCTCCGAAAGAAATTAATATTGGAATCCTGTTTGTTTGTCTGCCTGTGTGTGTATGTATGTATGTGCGTGTGTGTGTGTTCGTCTGTCGGATACAGATGCTTATATAGATATTCATGGGCAAGCCTGGGGATTTGAACTCATAGCTTGAAACTTCTGCTGCCTACAATTTCAAATTATTTCTTTGGATTCATATTCTGAATTCTTCGCCTCCATAAGAATGGTGCGCCTTATTACAAAATTATTGGCTACATTGACAAGTGACACGATGATGCCACAGATTGAGATGAGATTATACACTGTAAACAAATCGAGAGAAAAAGAAAGAAAGAAAGTAAAAAGCTCCGCTTTCTCACCCATATAGTCGTTAACCGGCAGAAAAAGAAAAAAGTTTTAAGTTATAATAGTTGACGTTAGGTCTGTGTTCCGCCCAATGATCAGTTCCCTTGTACATACGAAGTGCTGATAATGAACTTCGCCATCAAAAACAAAACGTCCGTTAAATACCAAACTTGATATTTAAGTTCAGTATTTTCTAGGGATGCGACACGAATATTTTCAATAAAATCCTCCACTCCCAACTACCCTTTACATGGTAAAACATTTCGAAACTGTGATTTTCTCAAAAATGGCTCTAACGATTTTGATTAAAACCTCTTGTAATTTAGATGTCAAATAAAATGTATATCTTGAATTTTCTAGGAATATCTTTTGATACTCTTTATTTAGGATGAAATTTCTGAATTTTGCACAACTGGTAAACCATAAGAGATAGAGAAAACCTAACTAGACAAAAAACGCACATCTCATTAAAACACACAATTTATGTTACATACATTTTTCGTGGAGTTGCAGTTTTTTGAGATATTCCTTGTTATTTGTTTCAGCTTTAAAATACGTATACTTTTCTCATTCGGGAATTTGTCAACTCCTGTCCATACAAACAAAGAACATTTAGTCACATAGCAACTAGCTTTTAAAACATTTGACTATCGCTTTAGCCTATGGTTTTCCCTTATTTCCCGTCTACTTACAAGGAAGCAAGTAATAAGGCTATTTCTGCTAATTTGTTCTCGATTAGCATAAAGTGAATAGAAGAATAAGCTTTTTAACAATTATTTGTTGCAGAGATATAGAAAAAGTCATATGAGTGCAATACATCAGTTTTCCTTTCTATATTTTCTTATTTCTTTTTCATGGCGACAGTATTTGTAATTGTTTTCCTATTTAAGTATAATATAAATGTATCAAGGATAAAAACTAAATACAGAGCAAGAACACATTCTCCCCACACCTGAATTTTGAAAATCACAGAACAACCTTCGCCCCTCCCATATATTTTAGCCTGGCACACCCATGTACATGTTTGTAGAACTATTTCCAAAAATGTTCGTGGCAAATTATAATAAAAATGTATTACTGTTGCTCGTGTAGTATTTCTTAAACAAAACAAACACTGTATGTTTATATATCAATAGGTGGCTGATGTATAAAATGCGCCCTTGCTGTTAACTTGTTTTAAGATATGACGATGAGATAGCGCGTGTCGCAGCTACCGAAATTCTTTTGAATAAATACATATCTAATAAATTTATCTATTAGTTTTACTATAAACGTCACCATTTTTAAGTAGGATTTTGAACGGTGCACCGGAGTGCCCGAAAGACTTGCATATTATTCTTCTTGCAGACTGTAATTGCCGCACGCTGTGTGTCATACACCATCATCACTGTATGATCCGAGCGCAATGCACGGCATACAAAGCGCAAGTATATAGCACAGCACACGCTAGATGTCAGCACAGTCGCTTCAAGTACGTTGACATCCTTGAACTCGCTCTAGGACTCCAGTTTCCAGTTGCTCGCCAGCTGGCAAGAAGTGGAGACGTTGTGTGTGTTGATTTTTTGTGTGGTGTTTTGTGCATGCATGTGTCACCGTGGTGATTAGTTTCTATGAACAAACCATTTTCGTATGTTCGTTACTAAGAAGAGTTATTGGTAAGTCACTTGAAGCATTGCTAGAGCCAATTATGTGTTCAACTACTGTTCAAAGCTGCTGTTTTACCTGTATTAAAATCGCCAAGTTTTAAAAGCTCGTGTTTTAACATAGGCATGGAGGGGCCCATAGTTAGCGGTTACTTTTGCATCTTGATTGCAATTTGGAGTTTTAAACAAGAAATGGGAGTTATTGTTTTTCTGTTTTGCTGGCACATGTGTGTAATGTTTAGACATTTCATTGCTAGTTTGCTCTTTAAATCTCTATCTAACGAAATTCTTTCATAGTGAAATAATGAGGAAATGAGTCTCAAAATTCAGTAATTTCCTCGCGGCCCCTCTTTAAGACTTGGACTCATCTTCCTTGGCTAGCACATTTTGGCATATTGCAGAGCGGATAGAATCTTTTGGCAAATTAAAATATTGTTAAATATATAAATTGTTCTAAGGATATTTGATTAGCTACATTTTTAAACAAACATTTGAGGTGAACATCATTTGACATAATTCTTAAAATTTCGCTTACCTTTTCCAAATTTTAGGTTGTGCCTTAACCTCAGAAATATCCTTTTAATGTCACGTTCGTTAGCTAACAGGTATGGGTTTTTGTATGTATATCGTAAACTGCAATATTGTTATGGCGGAAATTTAATTTTCTCTCTCTCTCTCTCTCTCTCTCTCTCTCTCTCTCTACCTCCCCCGCCCCCAGCCCCCTGAGTTGTGCTTGGTCATGTGCTGACAGTTACTTCTGCCTAGAATTTTGATAAAGCTCTCATATTAACCACACTTCCATTAGACACCGTTTAAAATTTAAAGTACTTAGAATGCTGCTGTGCTCAGGCAAGTAGGTCTTGGATGGCAGTGCCATTAGGTCAGGTATACGGGTACTTTAACGTTTTGTTTGAAAATCTAAAATGTGGAATCTTCTTAGAAGCACAAGTTTGATTAAAGCAAGGTCGCAAACGTACGCTGTGTTAAAGTTTTGGTTGAGTTATTTCATTTTTTACCAGGTATACCTTTCTTTGTTTTTGTTTAGTATCTCTCAACCAATTCTGCTTTTGCGTTTTGTGTGTACGAACAAAAATCTGATATGTTGCATTGACATAAATTTCTCTGCTCCCTTTTCTGCAAGCTATTCTTACAAAACTTATTCTAGAATAGGTACTTGTTGTCAATCCAGATACATTTTAAATTCACATTTATTGCATGACCATGAAAAGAAATAAAGAAGAAAAAAGATGCACGACTTTCCAGTTGAAAAAAAAAAAAAAATTAAAATGGAAACTAATAAAAGGAACATTTCGGAAATAGTTCATAAAACAAGAAAGTATTTTAAAAGAATCGTACATTTTAAGATCTGCATTTTGCATGCTGTAAGATTTTGTACATCTCTTACAGATTACTTATACAAAAGTCGTTCAGAATGAAGGCATTCTCGCAAGCTATTTTCAGAAATTATAAGAAGAGCATTTATTTGTTTGCCATGCAAATATTCTTAAAATATTTTAGTTTTCAAAATGAGTATGATGATTTTTTAGAGAATACAAATACATTATTTCCTATTTAAGGGGTAATTTGGAGTGGGATTTTCTGAAAAAAAAATTCGTATCGCTTCATGGAAGATGTTGAAATTAAAATTTGGTATTTAACATAAATTTGTTAATTAATATGTAATAGTTTGGTATGTAACCTATGTTTACTTTCTGTACTTAGTACAACGTAGACAAGGTATTACATTCCATCCAAAAATTCCATACTGGGACGAAAAAAAAAACATTTAGAAATTGGTGTGTGTGTGTTTGGACAGCATAACTCAAGTATGGAAAGTCAGTTAAATACCAAACTTGGTATTTTAAGTTCAGTATCTTCCAAGAATGCGACAGGAACATTTTCAGGAAAATCCTCCCAAAACAAACTACCCCTAACATGGTCTACCATTTTGATTAAAATATTTTATATTGTGAATGTTTACATGACAATAAAATGTGTAACTTGAATTTCTGAGAAACAATTTCTGAAGTCCTCTTCATTCTGAATGATTTTCATAGCTGGTAATAAATCGTAAGAGTTAAAGACAAAAGCTTACTACATAAAATATGACGTGTTCCATTCATATAGTTCTCTCTATCTGTACTGCGAAAAAAGCTATTCTTACCTATGCAAGATTATTCTTTTATCTACATAACCCTAATCAAGATAAACATTAACAGGAATTGTAATTACCAGAAATTACTTAGTTTCTTAGTATAAGGGAAATAAGGGAACACCCTCGGCTAAAGCGAAACTGAAATCTTTTAAAAGCTATCGTTATGCGTTTGTCATTGAAATTAGCTTCTTTTTCCAAGTAAAACAAAAGAGATATGAACAGAAAGATAACTTCCCATTTCAGAAAAGTTTAAGTACTTTAAATTGAAACAAAACAGCAAGGAATATTTCGGAAATAGTTAACAAAAGAAAAATAAATAAAATAAAAAATATACATATAAGATAAATAAAATTGTGTTTTAAAGAGAACTGCATTTTGTGTAGTAAGCTTTTGTCTCTTACGGTAATCATACGAAAGTTATTCACAATAAAGAGGTCTTAAGAGGCTATCCACATGTAGAGGCTATACATTTCGTTTGTCATGAGTATATCTTAAGCACACGACATTTGAATAAAAATCATTTGAGCCATTTTTGAGAAAATCAAACATCTCGAAAAATGTTTCATGTAAAGGGTAGTTGGGGCGGGGGAGGGGGGATTTTCCTGAATATCTTCGTGTCGCATTCTTGAAAGATATTAAATACCAGTTTAGTGTATAACCGAATTCTCGTTTTTGAATTATACTGCACAAAGACATGAATCTTTAACTCCAAATTTTCTAGGCCTTCTAGCCAGAAAAGTACATGGATTGACTCCAATGTTTCGAACGTTTCAATCCATGTACTTACCTGACTAGAAGACCGAGAAAATATGGAGTTAATACGTCGTCAGGAAAGCTTAAGTTCTTACTTTACACCTGTCTTTTTTTCTAAATTTGTTTGTTTGTTAAGGAGCCCCCAAAATTTGCATTTTGCATTTTTATCGAATTTTGGGTGAAACATAATATCATATCTAACTACCGTGTACATTGTGCATGCGTGATAGAGAAAGTAAAAATATAAATCTAATTAAAACAACTTGTCATATACATGTTTACTTTCTCTACACGTACTATGTACATAGTATATAGAGAAGGGATTGTATTGTACCCAAAAATTCGATCCCGAGATTTCACCGGAAATACGTTTTGAGACCCCCGAATCAAAAAAAAAAAAATAAAAAAAGCCCGTGTGTGTCTGTGGGCAGCATAGCTCAAAAACGAAATGACCGTTAAATACCAAACTTGGTATTTAAATTTGGTATCTTTCAAGGATGCGATACGAAGCTTTTCAAGAAAATCCCCCCCATCCCCAATTATCCTTTACTTGGAATATTTTTCGAAAATTTTGATTTTCTCAGAAAATGGCAAACGATTTTGATTAAAATATTATGTTTAAGATATATTTATGAGAAACGAAATATCTGTCTTAAATTTTCTGGGAACAGCCTCTGAAGTAGAGTCGGTCAAGTCAGCTTTCAGTTTCGCTGGTTTCTCACTGGCGCTAAGCGCACCTCTCGCAGCCAGTAGATGCAGTTGAACGCATAGCTGAGAGAGCTTGACCAACGAGCGTACGGGAGTCTCGATTCTCGCAAGTCTCGTTAATAGCAAGACTGTAGTGTAATGCGCGGAAGCTCGCATAATGAATTCTTTAAGTTATATTAGTTCATCTGTTTAAATGGTTTAAGATTTAAATAGCCTACCAGATAAAGGTGATATTTAAATAACCCACGCTAGGGAAAGGGTTAAAAACGAAATGTATCACAGAATCTGCAGATATATTTTGCATGGTCTCCATTGTTATGAAAATAAGTGTGTATATATATATCTCTCTTTATATATCTTTTCTATATATATCTTTTATTAGTCCTAATGCTTTATGTTGCAAGAAGTTATTCTATTTTCGGTTGTAATCTGAACATGCTTATAATAGTAACACAAAGTATATGCATGTCATTAACGATTAATATCGTTGATTCAAACAGTTTACTGTGAACACGTTTGGAATATATGGGCAGTTAAACGAGGAGTCATCTTGTGACCGACAAACAAAATCTTTGAAATCGTCATCACAGATATAAGCTCAGTCAATCGAACTTAGCTTCATTAGATTTTTTGAGTGGTCCAAGTTCTACATAATAGACCACTCTTTAGTTTTGGACTTTACACTTGGGTATAAAAAACGTCTAACACAAGCATTTTTTGGCCACAATGAAGGATCCATAACTGCTTCTAGGTGTTCCTCCAGTACTTCAGCTTTAAAAGAGGAATAAAGTTACGGGTGTCTAGATTGCAACAGTACGCATTTAGCTTCTAGAAGACGTCCTTTAAGAAAACTGGCAACTTGCTCTACCGTTGTTTTAGGAACAGACGATAAATGTGTAAAGCTATCGTTTTTTGTACACCTTGTAAATTTAAACTACCTGATTGTTCCCAATGACTTATTACCACAACCTTAGCCCACTTTTCTTCAGGTAATTTAGCGTTACTAGAATGCTCATTAATACTGTCTTTAACAGTCAAAATTATTCCTCCAATTTTATTAGAAATTACATGTTTCAGTACCATTTTTACAGCTATCAATCAATCACTTTGTGTTCATTGCCAAACTTACTTGGATTTTTCTTAGTATTCTTGATACTAAGTACTTGTGAATTATCTGGTGCATCGGCTGACTTGTTTATCCCGACTTCTTTATTGGATTGAATGGGGTCCTTGATGCAGTGTTCCAACAACTCAACATGTCGACTTAAAATTGTAACTCTTTCACAAAGTTCACAGATCATAATATCTTTCTGTTTAAGAATGTATTTAACAATTCGCACATCTATTTTATTAACACACTTGTCCACATCATTCAGAACATTAAAAGCTCCTCGTCTTCTTTTACTAATTCCTCATTTAATGCAGCATTGCTTAGACTATTTTCACTTTCATTTCCACAGCACTTTATAGCTTTCTCGTCTAGCAATTGTATATTATTAGTTAATTTCGCATAACTAATATGAAAGAAGTTAGAACAGTCGACAAATGTTTGTCCATTTGCCACTTTTTGCCTGCAGAGCACACCAGAACCAATATTATTTGTGCTAGGCGATGTAAATAGAGCGATGTGGTTACATGTCCTATCGCCTCGACAGTCCGAAGGCGAATAACAGGCCTGTTTTTACTTTCTCTACACCTACTATGTACAGTGACTCCCATAAACATTCGGTTTTGTGATATTTGAAATTACTGACCTGCCATTACATTTAATTTATTTACAAACTTGTTAATAATAAACGAAATAATTACAACCTTTAACGTTGCAGGATATGTACTTCCATATCAAACTAACATTGACTTTCTTTTGTCCATGTTCTAAATAATATAAATCATTGAAAACCTTTACCGAAAAAAAAAACATGTAAAACATTTGCTCATAAACATTCGGTTTTCACGTTAGTATTGCACTTTGTATCATCAGTATTTATTTGGAAGCCTCTTTTGACACAAAACAGCATTCAGATGGTTTGGCATACAAAACACTAACTTCTGAGTAGTGGGAACTAATACTGTTGCATTCCTCCACCAGTCTTCTGTTTAGTGTCACAGCTGAGGTAATTGAAGAACTTCTTATCCTGCGATCTAGTTCGTCCCACAAATTTTCTTTGGGATTTAAATCTGGTGACTGCACCGGGGTATGAATTTCCTTGCGACAATTGACAGCAGCCTGGAACGCACTTCATAAGCCGTGTGTTTGGGATCCTTATCCTGGTAAAAACTTGAATGTTTCCAATATCCCTAACTTCTCAGCACTTTTCCGTAAATTGTCTTGAAGCAACTGTAAATACTTATGCTTGTTCAGAATACCTTCAATAAACATCAACTCCAGGCCCACTAGCAGAAATACACCCCCAAACCATCACACCTCCTCCACCATGTTTCACAGTTGGTTGCAGGTTTATTTTTCGTAGCTCTTGATTAGGTCTTCGCCACACCATAGTCCTCCCACCTGACCCAAAAACTTTATAGGGACTCTCATTAGCGAAGATAACACCATTCCACCGGTTTTTGTCCTTTTCATTGTACTGCTTAGCAAAATAGTCTCTTTTTCTCATTTACTTCGCTGACGTATGCTTTCTTTCTGGCTACTCTTCCATTAAATGCTTCTGTTTTTAGTGTCCTCCTAATTGTTTGTGGACTGACCTGCTTTTTCTACTGCTTATTCACCTGTGCGGCAATCTGTGGGGCAGTTAATTTTGGATTTATCTTTATTTTTCTAACTATACTACGTTCTTCTTTGCTTGTTAATTTTTTTTTTTTTTTTGGCCGAACTGGTGGTGATACAAATTCCACTCTGTCTTAATTTTTGTACCTCCTAATGATGTCGCTAACAGTACTCTTGGGGATTTGTAACAGATTAGCAATTTCTGTATATTTACGACCTTTGGCATGATGAAATATGCAAAGCTGCCTTATTTCGAAACTGGTGTTAGGTGCTCTTTGACCCATTTGATTTTGCGTTTGTGTTCAACTCAAGCAATACACTGCCACGCGGCTGAGTGACTTTTAGAATACTGAATGCTCATCTTTTGCGTAACTAAGGTAAAAGCAACTGGAAAGGGGTTGAAACCGAATGATTATGGGCGGTGACATCTGTTGGTCTGGATGTAAATAAGTTATATTTCCTATCTTATAACGCAGGCAAATTATTCTATATCGATCGAAAACTAGAAATAAATTCCTATTTTCAAAAAATAAATTACTAGAAAATATTGTTTAAATGTAAGAGAAAAGAAGCCTAAAAATTATTAATTCGACAGAATCGAATCATTATGGGAGTCACTGTACATAGTGTATAGAGAAGCTATTGTATTGCACCCAAAAATTCGATACCGATATTTCACCGGAAATACATGTTTTGAGACCACCCGAATAAAAAAAAATCTGATGTGTTTCATTCACATGACTTTTTCTATATCTCTGTAACAAATTGTTGTTAATAAGCTTATTCTTTTATTTATTTCATGCTTATCGAGAAAAATTAGCAGAAATGGTGTTATTTTTTTGCTTTATGTAAGTAGAAACGAAATAAGGAAGTACCATGGGTTAAAGTGAAAACCAAAAGCTGGTTGCTATGTGACTGAAGTTCGTTTGTTTGTATGGACACGAGCTGGCAAATTCCTGTATGAGAAAAGTATAAGTTTTTCAATGCAAAAACCAAAAACAAGGAATATCTAAAAAACGATCAACTCCACGAAAAAAATGTATATAACATAAATTGTGTGTTTTAACGTGCTCTGCATTTTTTTGGTGTTAAGTTTTTGTCCATATCTTACGGTTTAGTAGTTATGCAAAATTCATCCAGAATAAAGTAGTCTTCAAAGGCTATGCCCAGAAAATTCAAGATATACATTTTATTTGTTAGGTAAATATCTTTAATATATAATATTTTAATCAAAATTGTTAGCCATTTTTTAGAAAATCAAAATTTTCGAAAAAAAATTCCATGTAAAAGGTAGTTGGGAGTGGGGGGATTTTCTTGAAAAGCTTCGCGTCGCATCCTTGGAAGATACCAAACCTAAATACCAAGTTTGGTTTTTAACGGACTTTTCGTTTTTGAGCTAAGCTGCCCACAGACACACACACACACACACACGGATATTTTTCTAAAAATGCCTTTTCTGGATTCAGGAGGTCTCAAAACATGTATTTCCGGTGAAATCTCGGTATCGAATTTTTGGGTGCATTACAATACCTTCTCTATACACTATGTACATAGCACATATAGAGAAGTGTCTCCCAACGTTGCCCAACTACCTTTGCTATGGAAAAGTTTTCGAAAATTTTAATTTTTCAGAAATGGCAGTAACGCGTTTTTATTAAATATTTTATATAAAATATATACATGATTAATAAAATGTAAATCTTGAATATTTCGGGAATAGTCGCTGAAGATCTCTTTGTAATCGATGAATTTTGCTGAAATTTGCATAAATGGTAAACCGTAAGAGATAGACAAAAACTTACTACACAAAATATATAGATTTCGTTAAAACACACAATTTGTTAAAATAAGAACTATAACACAATTTGTTATATACATTGTTTGAAGAGCTGACCGTTTCTGAGATATTCCTTTTTATTGGTTTGAGATTTAAAATATTCATACTTTTCTTATAAGGGAAATTGTCATCTCCTAGCCATACAAACAAAGGAATTTCAATCACATAGCAACCAGCTTTAAAATAATTGACTATTGCTTTAGTCTATGATACTTCCTTATTGCTACTTACAAGGAAGCAGGTAATACGACCATTTCTACTAATTTTATCTCGATTAGCATGTAGTAGATAGAAGAATAAGCTTGTTAATAATTTGCAACTGATGTAGAGAATGTCATGTGAATGGAACACATCAGATTTTTAAAATATAAAATATGCGTATTATGTGTTTGTTAGATGTACAGATGATGAAATATGCAGCAACATCAGACACGCGTAACTACAGTGTTTTTCCTTCACACTTTGGCAAACGCTTTTCTTTCTTTCTTTCTTTCTTCTCTTTTTTTTTTTTTTTTTTTTTTTTTGTGGAAAGGGGGAGACAAAATGAGAGTTGGAAGGGAGAAAGAACCTGATTTATTTCCTCAGGGGGAGAGCTTGGTGAGGTTGAGGAAAGATGAAGGTGATGATAGGAAAAGGAAGTTGAAGGAGAGGAATAGGGAGTACCTTTTATGCACCTCCGTAAGTATGGGGCAGTCTGCGGTGCTGCCGGATGAGGATAGAATGTCTAGGCATTACCCATGACACAAGACGCTGAGTAATAGCGACTAGGAAGTGGAGGTGGAGGTAGGAAGGTGAAGGTAAACTTTATTGAGAAGTTAAAATTATTACTGGGCGAAGAGTGTCGGTGATGCTGTGAGAAGTTGCTCTCTTTTGTTTGGGGTGAGTGAGTCAGTCAGTCGTCGGACAGTACGTCACTGAGTGATGGAGATAGATATTCTGCGGAGTTGGCTGCCATGTTAGCATCGAAGAAGGCCAGGTTGCACCTTCTTCTCAGGCAAGGTGGTGTTGGCGGTTGGTCTGCGACTTCTGATGTGGAAGTCGGAGATGAGTGTCTTTGGAGTGGCATCGGTTGGCGTCGTAGTTATGGACGTGTCCGTGTCAGTGTGGTCTGTCGGTTGGTGGTGTAGTTGATGCCGAGAAGTGAATTTAGCGTGTTGTGTTGATGTCAGATGTTGCTGATATTCTATTTTAGTCAATTTCCGGTGTACACTTTGTAGTATGTCCGTGTGGTCGGGTGGTTGTCTTTCAGTAAGGTTGGTTGTCAGTCTTTGCAGGCCTCCTCCAGGGATGTCTGTCTTTCTGCGGCGGCTCTGAGCTGTGATGTGCAGGTGGAGACGAACGTCCCCAGCGCGGCTGCGGAGGCGGTGGTGGCTTCCTGTACGTCCCTGATTCCGGCCTCAGGTACTGGAGTCGATGTAGTGTGGTGTCCAGTGCTGTGGAAGTGACTGCGAGAGCGGTTAATGCCTCTTCAACCAAGACCAGTCGGGTGCTGATGGCCAGGATCTCGGATTGGAGGTCCTGGATGGCATCTTCGATGGTGTTTTCAGGAGCGGCGGAAGGCCCTGGGAACGGTTGAGCGTTTGTGGTGGCGGCGGTGTTGGTCGTTCGAGCTGAATCGGAGGGTGCTGCTGTGGTTGGAGCTGGCGGCTGTACATCAGGACTGCGTGGCTACAATGGGCACTGCGCCTGGCCTGTAAAGTGGCCTTAGCTATTGCAGGTGGCGTAGTACTGGCGGCAGTTCGTCAACTGGTGGGATGTGCATTGCACTGTTGCTGAGGGCGCGCCACAGTGGCAGCGCGGTTGAGCTGCGCAGGTGCCTCCTGGAGGCCGAAACGCAGCAGCGGCGACAGGGTCGTTGTCGGGCCCCTCGACTTGTCTCCACGCTCAGGCGCCGCCCAAACATGGGCAAGTCTTCTCGCAAGGCTGTCGCATGGTCTCTGGAGCCGGCAGTGTGGGGCCCCTCCCGGTGTGAATTCTCGTGGCCAGAGGCTGCGGCGAGCAGGCGCGTCGGAAGGTCGCGGGGAAGTCCCCTAACGACAACGCTGAGGCGCTGCAAGTTCATTGACGAAGTGGTCTGCCGTGGCTATGACGGTGTCTGGGACCCTGGTAGCTCGGCCCGGTGGGTGTTGCTGAAGTGTTTAGTCGGCGGCGGCCATTGTGTGGCGGTGGCTGTGGAGGGAGGAGTCCCTGTGGTCGGAGGTTGAGAAGCCGGGAACTGCAGTAGCTGGTTGTCAGTGGTGGTGGCGGCGGCGGTCAGTTGGGATGCCGGCTGACTCTCAGAAACGGCGGCGGGTGTCGGAGAGGAGGCCGGAGACGTTGGTGCTGTGCAGGCGGAGCGGAAGATTGTTGCCGATGTCTGCTAGTGTGGCTGCCGGGGCTCCGCATGCTCAATCGTTGGATAGCGCTGCCCCGCTCTGGTGATGAATCCGGCAAGTCCTCTACGGCGGGCGCTGGAGTTGCTGCGGTGGCGTTGCTCCCGTTGCGGCGTTTCTTCTTGACCATGTTCGTCCTTGCACGCCGAGCTGTGGAAAAACGTAATGACAGTTGGCGCGTCGGCCGCCTTAGCTCAGACTCCCGCTAAAACAATCACTTAACGTTCCCATGCTACAATTACAATGACAATTCAGTTTTACTATTAAAGCGCCAATGGAATGGTCGAGATTAGGCAATTTCAATCTTTCGCGGTCATGTGTCTGGAGCGATATTGTCGAAACACTTATCACGCTGATGTTCATTTCTTTGAAATCTTGTCGCACCTGACGTTCGTATGTTTAATCTCCAGTCTTGGTTTTTGGTGACAAGATAACAATCCAGGCAGCCAACCTTCACTTTTAATAACCGTCAGTTCCACAATTGTACTTTCAATTAATTCAGTTGCAATGCTTATTTAAAGTTTTATCCAGTTCATAATGTATTTAGTTCAAAAAAGAAGTGAAAATAATCATTATTTGTATTTCTTATTATGGGAGCAATAACCTCAAATAAAATAACGTTTGTTTCCAATGCATGTATTATTTATTAAAAGCTGAAATGAAATAATGTTTCCTATTTCTATTGTTGCTATCGATATTCGTATATTGGGTGTAGGCACGGTCGGGCATATCGTAATCCAGGAGGCAGTGAATAAAGAAAAAAATCGATAAATAAACATGGTCGAATGCGTCATCTACCATTTGAGAACTAACGTAAGTATTACAATCATAACGTCATAAAATTCCCTTCCTATATATTATAAAGTATTAATAGTCTATTTCTCTGAATTGTCTTATCAAATATAATTCGTGTTTTCATCTCTTGGGACAATTCACACCCTCCGCTTCGCTCTGGTCGTGAATTATCAACAAGATGAAAACACTCATGGTATTATGAACATTTAGTTTAACTATTAAAGCGTCAATGGAATGGCCGAGATTAGGCAATTTCACAGGAAGTTCGTACCTGTCGCCGTTCCATATGCAGGTTGCGACCGGCCATCTCGCTGCATCAAAACAAGTCATTGATAAGTACGCAAAACTGTTGCCAAGAAAATAGTACTGTTTCCAGAGAACAAAAATGACTTGTGAGACATTCATAAAAGCACACATATTTAGATAATTATGTACGTCATGCACATTGTTACATATATAAGGGTGGTTCTGATTTCTTTCTTTACATATGCACATTATGAAAACTCCCAAGCAATTATAACATGAGTTGTAATATTTGCTGATCAAATATAAAATAATATCCAAATAATAAAATTAATTTCTTAAATATTTGCAGACTCTTACTAGCTAAACACGAAAGCAGTAGTTAAACTAAATCTTTACTCATCAGTAGCCGTATTACTGAAAACTATATCTACTTCTGAAGTATTTCAAATGAAAAACTCATTCTACGTTCCGACAAACAAGGCTCGTTCTACTTCACATGATGTGATCAGCGCAAATTTGAAATATTTTGATCAGTTCCGTATTATATCATCAAGCAAATAGCATTTGTTGGGATCTAAAAGTGCAGCTTGTATGCAATACATTCTTTTCAATTACGTTTTTCAGTTGATCTTTATTTCAGGTAGGATGTTCGTGGATTGGTAGATATTCTTTTGACAGTTCTTCTACATGCCGCACAGATTCAATTCAACTCCATACCTCTGGACTGTATCAGTGTGATAATTGTGGGTAACCTTTTGAACTAATTTGCAATCAATAATATATTCCTGTGAAGCTGTTCTGTTACTAGACGTTTGACAGTTTGCGTACTAGAACTGCCATCGATTTCTAAATAAGTACACTGGTAGAAAACTTACTATGGCTGTAAAACAAATCGATTTTGATCACATTTGAGCAGAACAAAGATGTTATTCGAACGCCTTTCTTGCTAACCCCGTGGTTCTGTGTTGTGCAGTGATACCGGTTTTACAGCAATGGGTTGCACTCAAGGTTAACCTTTGCTCGTGCAAGTTAAATACCGTATGATATTGCCAGCCTGGCCGCTCTTACTCTGCATAAGGGAATTGGTACGAACTTCCTAGTTCTGCTTATGACCATTTCGTTCATGACACGTGATCGCAGGAAGTGGCCAATCCAGTATATTGGTGCGTAAAATTCCAACCAATCGGTACTCATTATCTCTGCATTTTAATCGTTTTTATCATGTTTTTCTAAATTTATCGCACCCACGTGCATTTGTTTTTTCTCTGCTGTAATAATGTTCGTCTCATAATAATAGTATCAACGTGCAGTGATATTCCCGTACATAATGGCGGAAGTTCCAGACGTTTTGGGAAAAGGTCTATCGCTGAAATAGACATTAATTGAAAATCAAAGCCACGAATACTAAAAACGAGAGAGAGAGAGAGAGAGAGAGGGGGGGGGGCGGGGAGGGGGGACCAGTTCAACAAATCCTGTAAGCAACGAGCCCATGATTTATGATATGGACATCACGTTGCAGTGATTTCGGTGCAAATATACGTCAACATAAATGGGAATTTATTATTATTATTATTTTATTGCTTCATTTATATTGCCCCCTTTAACATCTAAGGACATATCGGGGACTTTGCTCTAGTAACAACTCGTCTATAGGTTGGATACTATGGGTTTAAATCGTTTTATTTTCCTCAAAAAAAAAAAACACACACACACACATATTCACTCTCACATACATACTTCTAGACTCTGTGGGGAATAGGGAATAATTCTGGTTAAAGAAAAATTCCCCGCCCCCAACCGGGAATCGAACCCGGGACCTGCGGGTGAGAAGTCAGCTCCAGGATCATTATTCTTCGTGTCCATATAGGCTAATCATTGTTATTTTATTCACGAAATAGTCATATTAAATACAACTCGAGCTACAGCTTTCCTCTAGACAAATTCGCTCTAAACAAGTTGCTCGCGAATTTATCGATAAAAGTTGGAGCTCTCGTTATATTAATTATGATAATAAACATACAGCTTATCATGAGCGATGTTTAAGATGTCCTCTGTACGCATATTAACAGGATCTTCTCAGTAAACTTTTATTCACACTCAAGAGTTCAATATTCGAAAGTGCGCGAGTTTCTCCCTGTTTTTTCCTTTCTTTCTTTTTTCATATAACAGATTCTCTACATAGTGCATGGTACGTAGGCAAGGAAGATATTAGCCTCCTCCCAAAAATTCGATACCGACATTTCACCGGAAATACGCGTTTTAGGGTGTCCTGTATCCCAAAAACCATTTTTAGAAAAAGGTCCCTCTATGGTATTTAAGTTTAGTTTCTTTCAAGAATGCGACGCGAAGATTAGAGGAATACCCTCCCACTCCAAACAACCCTTTATATGAAAAAAATTTAGAAATTGTTGATTTTCTGAATAATGGCTCTAACCTATTTTGATTAAAATACCGTATATTAAATATATTTACATGACAAATAAAATGTATGTCTTGATTTTTTTTTTGGGAATACCTCTTTAAACTTTCCTATTCTGTATTAATTTTGCTGAATGTTGCACAACTGCTAAACCGTAAGAGATAGACAATAGCTTACGGCACAAAAATTATAGAGCTCGTTAAAACACACAATTTTTCATTTACTTTTTTTCGTGGAGCGGTTTTGATATCTTCCTTGTTATTGGTTTCAGTTTCAAAAAACTTCAACTTTTCTCATGTGGAAATTTGTCAACTCCTGGCAATGCAAGGAAACGGATTTCAACCACATGGCAACTAGATTTGACTATTGTTTTAGCCTATTGTATTCCCTTATTTTCCTTCTATTTACAAGAAAGGAAGTAATAAGACTATTTTTGCTAATGTTAATATTGTTAAGCATGAAGTAAGCAGTAGAATAAGCTTACAAGAAAGGAAGTAATAAGACTATTTCTGCTAATGTTAATATTGTTAAGCATGAAGTAAGCAGTAGAATAAGCTTTGCAACAATAATTGAGAAATTCATGTGAATGGAACACATTATTTTATTTTAATTGTTACAATGTATAAGGTTTGTTGCAAATGTCTTATATTTAATACAACTTTTCTGTAATTTTATTTTGTGAAGGGATAGTTGTAAATTGACAGGAGCAACATATTCTTCTCTGACGAAGAATGACTTCATTTTTCTGTATCGCCGTAAAATAACAGATATTGGAGCACAGAGAAACAAGATCTTACACACAAGATTCCCTTGCATGACGTGAAATTTGGTGTGCAGTAAACTTGCAGGATAATAAGGGATATTATTTTCAAACGATAAATGCAGAGAGGTACAGTAATGACTAACAAGATTTTTTCGAGAGATGACTAATGTCAAGTGTCAGTCTGAATTTTTCCAACAAGAGGAAACAGTTGATGCGTCATTAAATTTAATTCAGGAAAGTGCTAATGATAGGCTAATTATAAAGAATGACCCTCGTGATCCCCTGATTTATCTAGAAGTGTTCTGTGCCCATAGGGGAGCTTGAAAAATAAGCTGCCTGCAATAAACCTACACATTATAAGAACTAGGAGAGCGAGGGAAAAAAAAAACCCAAATGGGCAAGAAATTTGCTCAATTTGCTACAAGCTTATGCAACGCTCAAGTGTGAATGAACATTTCCTGAGCTAGAAATATGCGAATAGAGGAGAGCGTTTCCAACATCTCATATGATAAGGCGTGTTTCTTATCATTACTTTTGAAGGCTGCGGGAATATACGTGTTTCAGCTGGAGTCCGACCAGCGGCGCCCAGCGCTTAGGTATAAAGGAAAAGCACTGCATTAGCAGCATAAAACTTTACGTAAAGCACAGAAGACCATGAAACATTGAAAAGCCTAATACCATATCATAAGAAAATGCAAACTAAATATGCGTTTGCACACAAATCGGATGTAATTACCATGGGTTATACAAGTTGTTTGTTAACGTTATTGTCAATTGCCAGGATCGTAACAGCGCCGCCGTGCCTTTTACATGCTAGTTAATTTACTGACATGTGTGTGTTGCTTTTAAGCAGAATAAAAACTATCGGCGTGGTTGACCCGTGACCTTGGGATTTGTGTGCTCCATCTTAAAACTTACGATCAAAAACACGTGGAATGCTTATAAAGCTTGAGGAATGATTTTTATTCGCTAGGTATGTAGTCCCATTAAAAAACAAAAGAGAAAAACGAATGGATAAATGGAAGCGAACTTCCGACTAAAAGAAAAACTGAGCTTGCGGGAGTTATGATTCATTACTTCAATTTGGGAAGAGAGCCAAATCCAGAGCACTGCGTTTAGTAGCAATTTATCAGAGAATAAAGGTTATTTCCGTCGCATTTCCTGTTATTAAAATGTATTTCTGTTTATTTAAAAAGGGTCGTATATCTTGGCTCTTCCCACCCATTTCCTGGCAAATAGTAAACATTAAAATTCGTTCTTAAGGCTTAAGGAGAGTAAACTTAAGGAAAAATGTTTATACTTTCAGAACAGCCATTCCACCAAAAGTTGAAGTTATTTCCAAAAAATATCTTGTCCATTCTGGTAAAAATTTGGTAAATCAAAACACATGTTTTTACTTTGACGTAATAAGTTTCAAATATTGACGATGGATTTCTCTACTTTACACCTCTTTTAAAAGGCAAACATTTCGGTCTTGAACTTTCATCTAAATCGCTTGGTCTTTTTTCGTAGCTTTGATTCTTCTGCACAACGTGACTTTTTCTTTAAATTTATTTACTAATATTTGGTCAATATTTCGAGACACCGGAATCGGGAGATAGGCAAGTTACGTGGAATGTGATTATTTAAATAGGAATGACTGCGAAACAGTGAGTGTGCATAGCGAACAACCCTTCCTTGGATAGGTAGAGTCAGACTGAAAAAATTGAATGCCATAGCCGGGATTTTAACCACGGATCTCCCGATCTCTCTGACTCACATGTTGATACATTCAATGCTATGCCGGCATGTTGCCATGGTAGCTCAGTGGCAGAGCAAACGGCTAGAGATCGGGAGATTCGTGGTTCAAATCCCGGCTATGGCATTGAATTTTTCAGTCTGACTCTACCTATCCAACTCCTGCCCTACACACTGCTTGTGTGAAAAAACAATGAATCCAGATCTGTACCAGATCTACGAAAAGAGTCACCACTAAAGCCACATCTAGTCACCGAGCGATGGGCGCCGCTGTAACGTGTACGAGTCGCACTGGGAAGAACCTGCATTCAATCCCCGGCGACCGCCCACTATGACCCATATGTTAACGTGGGGTTCCCGGTATGCGAATTCTAACTTATTTAACTGATTGGTTTTCCATCATTTCCCCCTCATTCCATTTCCTCCTCATTTTTCAGACATGCTCTTATGCTTTTGGCGTATAACAGTGCCGGACATATGGCGCGGATGCTTGCACAACGGAAAAAATACTCTCCATGGACACTAACTGCCTGGTCGACGAGTGGTTGATCGCCTTCTTTAAGCAGCTCCAGTAGTATGATGGGCCTTCAAGTCTGGAATTGTTAGAACTTCCGTGTGTCTCTGTGAGCGTCTGACTACGGCCTTTAGGCTCCTGTTGTTCCCCTTTTTCATCGTTTCCTCCTGGGGATGGTAACCGCAATGGATCTACGTTCCCCTCCGGTTACAACTTAATCCTATCGCACATCTACCGATTAACAGGTTGCACGCATTAAAAGGGAACTAAGGACGAGTAAACTATTTGGTATAAGGCTAAGACATATTAACGGTTCAGGTACATGCTTAATGGCAATTCTGTGATAATGCTAATTGGTTCCTGCACACACACATACAAAACTAACGCTATCTGAACATGTCAGGAAGGTTAGAGGAATCAACCAGAGGGGGAGTCGAATCTGGGTCTACAACACAACAGCAATATAGCCCTATGAGTATCTTCGAAAGAGGTAAATAAATATTTAATCAGAAGATTCTGTGGCTAATAACACGGTTTCTGTGTTCCTACACATACACTCTGGTTGCACGGAGACTGGAAGCTTCGTGGTTCAAATTCCGGCTTTGGCTTTGCATTTACGGTCTGGCTCCACCTTTCCTCCACAGGCTGTATGGAAATAACAATAGTCATTTACCTAATAGTTGGTTAAACTATGAAGCCTGGGACATAAAATTCATTGCAAGTCGCCAATAGGGTATGTCATCTCAAAATAATTTTAGATCTCCTTGTGGATTACCGGGAGAAATGCTGGTCATTTGGGCAAGCCAGAATTTTTCTATGGTAGCTCAGGATAGCGGGAGATCCGTAGTTCAAATCCCAATTGTGGGGTTGAATTTTTCAGCCTGGTTCTAACTTTCCAATCGTGAAATTATTTGGAAGATACAATTGAATTGGATGCTTTAAGCAACTAATGTGTTTTGGAAATCCTCAGAATTTTAGAGACGGGGTAAGTAGGAATAACATGAGAGAATCAGGACAGAAGGGGATACTAACTCTTGTCTCTGGATGCAACGAGCAGCCCAGGCGATCCAATAATATATTTGGATCGTTCCAGTAGATGCGTTGTTTTCTCTCTGGATGATGTTCTGTCCATTCCAAGCCCAAGCGTATGCTGTTTATATACTTGAATGAATTGCTATATCTCAGTTGTCCTTCTCTGGCATTCTTCTGTCGGTGAACCATTGTTGATTCAAATGCAAATCATCCTTTGTAAACACATTCATTTCAGGTATCTTCTTAAAGATCAGCTAATTCAACCCTGGTATGACACCGACTTTTTCTTTTCCTACCCTGAATTTATTATTAATAAAGTCAATTGCCTTGTTTCCTAACATGTAGCTTCCATTTTCATATCGCACACCGTGAATTGTATCGACTTCATCTTTATATTTCCTTCGAAATCGCTTCAGATACGATGAGATGGCCTCGTCTTTCTCTTCTTTAGTACGTGCAGCACTTTTTCTGGATATCTATAATGTCTTGAAGCGGTTCTGATACTGGCTGAAGGGCTTCGCTCATAGTCCTTTGGGTCTCAAACCTTTGCCCCTTGAGTTCTCGTAGCTTTTCTCTTATTACTCTTACATGTTTGACTACTTATTCTTTAATTCTTATTCTTTGGCTATCCATCTTTATAATGATGAAAACTATGAGCTTACACTCAATTTATAGCTTTCGACGATCTTGAAGTCTCAGAGTATCGACAGCCGTAGCTATCATTTCAATTGATATTTTCAGCTGACCAGTGTCAGCCTTGTGCTCCTGCATCTTTTCTTGAATGCATAAGCAAATATGCACGATCTGCAAGGTATTCAACTCCTCGTCCAACTGCTTGGTGCTGAGGTTATTTAAAGTATCTGTCTTTAACTGCTTGATTGCTTCGTCTAGTCGCTTGCTTTGCATGTTCATACAGTTCTCTATGTTATCCACTTTCTTAGTCCACATACCATCGAAGCTTTTTCGTTCACTGTCAAACCTCTCGAAGAATTGCAGCATTAGTGAATTCGTAGACTCGTTTGAAGACTTCGATAGAGAATCCACTGTGCTTATTGTCAGGGATGTGTTGAAACCTTGAATGTTCTTGCTTGCTTGTAATTCAATTTCCTTCGGCAATATCTGCTTAGTTGTTTGAATGTCTCATTTGATATTTTTATAATTGAATTTCTAACATATCCTTTATTTGCAGCAATAGGATCTGCTATATCAACGATACTCCTTTTTCCGAATATAATGTTGGCATTACCGTCTCCTAGTTGTGTTTGAGAATTGAGATATTCAATGGCAGATCTTCTATTCGCTACATCGTGATTGTGAAATGGGTTTAGTAATATTCTCAATCTAACTTTGCCCATTATAATATTGTTTTCATCGTCTCTCTTCAGAATATATCGTGCAATCAAGCCATTGAGATTGGTATTAACCATAACCTCCATTTCTTTTGAATTTTCCTGTATGAAGGAACGTGTCCTTTTCTCAATGACGCCAATATATCCCTTATTGGAAGCGTCATTAACGCTTATAGGCCCAGCTATCTCTCTTAATCTTTTCTTCATAAATGAAAAATTTCCATGGGCATTTATTCGCGTCGTTGTTGCATTTATGTAGTCTTGTATGTGTTACGTGTTAGGCACGTCTGTACCATCCAGTGGTGGTAATAATACTTTCATTCTTAATAGTATTCAAAATTATATTTTTTTTTGTATCTCTTTTCAGCGCATTTTTGTTTTATGTGTGTCATTAGAGCTGTCATTCTCCGCTTCATATGATTTCTGAGTATGCTTCCTAACAATGAGCTCAAATTCCCCTATTCGCTTCTGAAATGTTTTAACGGCAAACTCTTCTAATAGATTCTCAAAAGAAGCCGAAAGTGTATCCACATATCGTTTATTTGTAGCACCATCTTAATCTTCGGTCTTGACTATTACACACACGCCTTTTCTTGAATTGGTAGTTACCTTTCCCATCTCTTAATGAGTTGATTGAGAGTTCTTTTAACTGCCGAGATTCTCGATGAGCCAAACCTGTCGACACTCATTCTGAATTATGAATGACTGGATTCTTTCATATCGACCTTAATATACTGGTCAAATCCATTCCTGTATCGGCGAATTCAGGAATTATAACTAGAAACGGCCTTCATTCTGAAGACCTCTCTCAAACGTTTTTACACAAATCTTTAAATATATATACACACACACATATATATCTGTGTGGGTGTGTTTCAAGTTTAAATTGTCTAGCCTGAAGAGTATTAAAGGTTTAGGTACCTTGGCGTACGATTGTGCTAAATATAAGGAGTCGGCGTTACGATGTCTACCCATACTATAAAATGCTGCAATATTCCCTTGCTTTTCAGTAATGATGTCGCCAAATACACATTATTCTTTCCTCACATGATTTCACTTCTATGCCTTCAATGTTTTCAAGGAGTTTAATAAGGTGTTGATATTTCGGCTGATAGAGACTTTGAGTAGATGTACAAGTTTTCGAAGCGTAATCCATTTTCGTGTACCAACATATTGAGTAGTACATTTGTCTTTGCCGCACTAAAACTTCCCAAGATGAAACCTCTAACATTACACGGAAACAGCTTTCCGTGCCTATTATATTTAAGATCACTTTCAAAGTTTAATACATGAATAGGTAGCGCACATTCTTGCTTGACGAACTCCATCTTATCAACTGAATAATAATTCCTCCCGTTATGGTTTATATATTGTTTAGTTTCAGTATTGTCTGAAATCTATTGTTATAAATTTAGGATGCATGGCGAAATGTGATTAGTATGCAATGAGAGCTAGAAGCGACAAGGTCAAGAGAGGATTTGGTCCAAAAATAAGATTATTAATTAGCTGTCATTTGAAGCCCATTTGCCCGGTTATAGATTTGCAGCCCTGGAACTCAGCTTGCGAAAAGACTAAAGAGTGGAGAAGATGGGTTAATCCATTGGATGTTGCCTGTAGGATTCACGACAAAGCCTATGCAGAGTCCCAGGATGCTATCTCAAGAAATATTGCCAAGACTTTGGCTGAGAAGTCTTGGAGTAGAGTTCAATCACTGGATTCATCTATAGGAGAAAAGTTGGCAGCAAGGCTGGTAGCGAGCATTATGAAAGGAAAAGTCGCGCTTGGAGCAGATTCTAAGTTAAAGAAGAAGCTGGGAAGAATTCTACATAACATTCCTGCTATTGCGCATTAAGAGCTGCTGCAGGAGGCGCAGCTCAAATTGCTTCAGCTGTAAATAAGAAATGAGGTGACGCTCAGCAGCTTTTTTCTTATTTACAGCTGAAGCAATTTGAGCTGCGCCTCCTGCAGCAGCTCTTAATGCGCAATAACAGGAATCTTATGTAGAAATCTTCCCAGCTCCTTCTTTAACTTAGAATCTGCTCCAAGCGCGACTTTTCCTTTCATAATGCTCGCTACCAGCCTTGCTGCCAACTTTTCTCCTATAGATGAATCCAGTGATTGAACTCTACTCCAAGACTTCTCAGCCAAAGTCTTGGCAATATTTCTTGAGATAGCATCCTGGGACTCTGCATAGGCTTTGTCGTGAATCCTACAGGCAACATCCAATGGATTAACCCATCTTCTCCACTCTTTAGTCTTTTCGCAAGCTGAGTTCCAGGGCTGCAAATCTATAACCGGGCAAATGGGCTTCAAATGACAGCTAATTAATAATCTTATTTTTGGACCAAATCCTCTCTTGACCTTGTCGCTTCTAGCTCTCATTGCATACTAATCACATTTCGCCATGCATCCTAAATTTATAACAATAGCTTTCAGACAATGCTGAATGAAAATTTAAATGGAAGAGTTGTGAATCTGAACTCGTCTCAGAACGAAGGAACACATTTGGTTGCTGTGAAGAAGATTGGAAATCCAGCGTTTTATTTTGATAGTTTCGGGGATTTAAAACCTACAAAGGAGATACAGAGGCATTTAAAACGTGTTAAAGTACTCTATAATACAAACATATTTCAAAATTTTAGCTCAGCCATTTTCGGATACTTGTGCTTTTAACAATTTCTATAGCAATTATTACTACTGGCGATAATGATTAAGTTTTTACAACGATTCTACATCCACCTCTGCATCTAGATCCAAGAGGGTTTTATGAGAAGTCTCTCTTGAATTTTGAACATTTTTATTCAATTCCCAACGTCGATTCTAGTAACAATCGTTTTCATTAATTTTCAATGAGTAGAAGTCATTCATATTCCTTCTGAAACGTATGAGATTGCTGATATTAATTCATACATAAGGAATAAGCTCGGTTTGAGGAGAGATGTCTTCTTTATTCAACCAAATAACAATACAATGAAGGCTGAGCGTAAATGTCCTTATAGTATGGATTTCCCGAAACAGCGCTCTATTGGCTCTCTTTTAGGTTTTTCAAATACTACTCTTATTCGTCCGGATAAAATAACAGAATATGATTTCCTTGAGAACATATTTAAGGTTAGCATCATTAGAATTGAGTGTAGTATTGCAACAGGGGCCTTCATTAATGTTAAGAGCGGGCACTGGATATATGAATTTTTTCCTTCTGTTGCTCCTGGTTTTTATATTTCCCAAGAACTATCAAATCCAATATACTTGCCAACTGTTGCTTCAAATTACATCGAACAAATCACACTCATGATTGTTGATCAAGACGCAAGTGTTCTGTACATTAGGAAAGAATATATAAGTATAAGAACACGCTTCTGACGCAATGGTAATCGATTGTAAGCGTCGTCGTCAATTGTGTAATAAGCAGATGATTCATCAGTTTGCTCGTACTTTGCCTCCAGTCATCAGACTGTTAACATCAAACAATCGAAAGTTCCTCGAGAGGTTGGGCTATCGAATTCTGTGATGGACATCTTTAATGTGACTAGCACTCGACCTTTGACTATAAGATTGCTAAAGAAGAGGAGCATGTATTTCTGCCATTTAAATCGTCAGGTTTGGGATCTAACGATGAGATCAGAATTCCTTGCCAAACTGAAGATTTGTATACATTGGCTAGCAGAAGCTACCTCTGGTAGAGCTAATGAAAGGGTTATAACTATATGACTAGTTCTAGTAAAGATATATGCGAATAAACCTATAAAGTTGTTAAATAAAATAATAGAAAAAATGGAAATAAAAATGAAAGTTGGTCCTTTATTAATTTTTTTTCTCCAATTTACATTGAAGGAACAATTGCTAATCCGATGGGACATCTACTACGGCAAAGCTCGCTAATAATGCTATAGCATTCATGTTCGAGGAGTTTCGCCTGGATATGAACGGCTCTACTATTGACAGAAACCGAAATCCTGGAATTTCAATCTCTATGGGCAACTATGTTGCTCTAAGTGCTATGGAATCAGTCGTTTGCTGAATGCTGGATATAGCTATCCTGGAAATGAGGTGGACATTGTACATTCTGAAAGTGGTGTATTGAACGCTATTGTGCTTCTATTTATGTTACTGGGATTTGCTGATGACCAGCATGAACTTATACTAAATAGCAAGTTTGAGATTATGATGATTCGAAGAAAGGCCTCTAGAAATTGTATTGTGGCTCCTGCAGGAGCAGAGGATGCTATTGTTAAATTGCATCGCATTAAATGGAGAATGCCTGCTATGCGTCTTGCAGATTGTGAAAAAGTGCAGTTTCTCAAGATTGTTAAGGGCAAATCTCTACACATCGCATTTCGAACCATGGATCTTCATATCCAGCCCGTTGTTCCACAAACGAAATCATTTAGATGGGATGTTGCTACAACATCAAAGCTTGAGAAGCCAAAATTATTTATAGTTGGTGCTGAAACAGCGAGAATAAATGACGCGAAAAAGAGTTGTTCTTAGTTTGATCATTGTAATATCACTAATTTGAGGCTTTATCTTAATAGCGAGTGTTATTCTTACCATGACATGAATTTGGACTTTGGAAATTATAAATATGCTTCTTTGAATGAAATGTATTCTAAATTTTAGAATTTATATTATAACAAGGAAAATTATCCTTTATTGCAGAGGAAAGATTTTCTGACGTATGCTCCGTTATTTATCGTCGACTGCTCTCATCAGCCAGAGGAGGTGATCAACGGTACTATTTATATTAGACTTGAAATGTAAGCAAGCGCTAATATTCCAGCTCAGACATATTGTCTGGTTTTTCACGATAAGGTATTTACCTAAAAGCTCTTCACTCATGTCATGCAATCTATAATTTAAATATCTAATTATGTAACGAGTAGGATGAGGAAATTTTATTGGATTTTATGTAGTAAAACATTGGGATGAAAGTATACACAAGTTCTGTTTATTTGAAAAAAATATTTTCATTACAGTCCCTCTCTAGCTCCTTGTTGCTGCGTAAGGTATTTATTTACATTACATAAGAAATGTAAATGTCTACTGATAAATGTAGATGCTTTTTTTTTAGTCATTTTACGTATTTTTTGTTAAAATCACTTCACCTTCATTTGGAGCTGTATTAATGACTTTAATTGATTTGTTTTCCATAAATGCAATTAGATTGTATGACTATATTCGCGTCTCGAGCAGTTGTGTCCCTTCATGAACATTTCGAATTCTGGGAGCGCATTAATCATAATCTCCCAATCTGTCAATGTCATATATACAAATGAGTTATAGTCACTTTTGATGAGTAGCACTGGTTGGTCATAGTACAAAGCTACACACAAATGTTTCCCTTCAGATATGTATACATCTTGGGACACGTTTTGCAGAGGAGCTGTTGTCTTCATCTTTTTTGCGCTTGCTCTGACGTGTTGGAATCTGCCTCATCCAGTCGCAGCTTCCTAATAGGGACATCATATGAAACTCTCTGTTTCTCCTCCTCCTCCCTTTTCTCCTCCTTACTCTTCTTATTCTTTAGATGCCTCTTTATCAATCTGAAACATTTGAATTACTCTTCAATTGAAATAATGCCAAATAAATTAAACCCTGCTGAAATAAATGGAGTTAGTTTTCCTGAAAGCTTCTATGTATTCCTTTATCATTATTTCCTAGGTGTGATCTCACCTCGATGCTCGTTTCGGTGTATTCATGCCTTCACATTTCTGGTTGGCATTCCCTGCATAGTCATCATCGTGTACAGGACAATCGTCCACACTATCTCCGTATCGGTCCTCCGGTTCTGAAGTCTTCAAGGCTGTTTCTCGAATTTTGGAAATAGTTAGTGATAATAGTTTGTTATAATAATATATCGTCATTGTTTCTTCAAATAAAAAAGTTTGAAAACACGTTCTTACCTTAACTTTACCAGTCTTGTCGATAAACACTGCATGCGAAGTTGCAGATAAACTAAGAGGCGATTCAATCGTGTTCTGCTGGCTTGTAGCAATGTACCACATGTGTTTAGCCATTGCATCACTCATTATGATGCTGATCATAGTGAACTCCTCTGTGGACATCCATATCATTTGCATAATTCATATAAGTTTTCAATGATGATGGAGATCTGGAAACATAAAAAGCGATTTAAATTAGGTAATATTTGTTAGCGTTAATTCTCATTATGTTTAAATTTTTTTTATACACACACACACAAACACACACACACACACACTTGCAACCTCCATCTTTCGTAGAAAAGGAGTTCTCTGTGCAAATAGGTCTCGATGCTATGTAATCGTGATATGATGGATTGGCACACACAATTGTATACATCGGCTCATTGCACGATTCATTGTGAAAATGTGCGTAATGATGTGATTTCTCTCTTGCTTCGCTCCATACTCGTCCATATCCTCAAAAGTTTCAATATCTCTCTTAGAGAACTCTCTCTTTGAAGTCATTTCGAATAAGAAGTTTGGTAACGCAGGTGTTTTGCTTATACAGCTACTCTTCTAATGCTATGCTTTTTCAGGTATACCATAGGGTGAGGTGAGGGCCTAAGTGTCCGCGTTTTCTCTTGAAAGCATTTTAATGGGTGAGGATGTATACATGTTTACGATGATACGTCAGCATTCTTCCGGAATGCTCCTAATGAATTATATGGGAGAGTATTGCGTGTCAAACATGTTTATGGTGTGGTGCCAACATTCTTCATCGTCTGAGACAGGTTAGAACGGGTTTCACTGGTGTGATAGGAACTCACTGTTTTCATAGCTAAGGTTTAGGTAGCACGCGGGAGCGATGAGTAAACATGCATGGATTTTATTTATAGTGGTGTTATACATTCAATCCTATTTGCAGTTGTTTAATTATACATATCCGTAAAGTCGCGTGATTGCAACCTCACTGAAAGTTGATTGGAAATCTCCATGTAAGAGCCGATATTAAGATTTATAAATGTGGAGTTGTAATAATGTTGGCATTCACAGTGTTTGGGAGGTCTCAGGTTCAATTCCCTGCTGGGGTGCACTCTGCTGGTTTCATCATTAGCGAAATGTTTTCTTTGTTTACAGCGTTTAGGCATATAATTATGTGAAATAAGTTCTAAGTTCTTTTCCTTTCGTGCACATGTATTCTATTTTATGTACTTAAACAGTCATCCATCTTGATATGGTGTTTTGAAAACCCCTACACTTATCCCTTTTTGAGTGAAATTACCGCCCAGCCGAAAGCATATTTTCATAATTAATTCAAGTTAATTGCACTGAATCGTAATTAAGCATTTACATACCGATTTTTGGATTTGGTGTAGGTACTGGATGTCTTATTTATAAGATTATTTTTATATTCGTATGATTGTGAGAAAAATTGAAACTCGGTCCCTTCGCCGCTATATTGTTTTTGATATGATGGATTATCAGTAGTTTTTATAAAAGCAATTCTCTCTAAAGGTTTGTTATGTTCATTTGATGTGTTGGTATGGCATGATAAAGCTTTTAGCATATTCAACCGTGTAAGTATTATTATTCCTTGCGAACATATTTCCACCAACGCATATCCATGCCATATCAAATAAATTATATCAAATATTCCACTATATAATTGTATCGAGGTTTTTATTTCACCATGATAGTTGAACTTTGTTTGTATTTTCAGATTTCTTGAGAAAAATTACATCGATTTGTCATGCAAATGAGGCTTGTAGTTCTCGAATTGCGTGAGGTAGAGAAATATGGCAGTTCTGTAATTAAAAGAGGATATCGAATTGAAATAATATAGAATTTTGCATTTATGATTGGATATGCAAATTCCTCGTGAAAATCTAGATGGATTTGATATGTAGATGAGTCTTGTAGCTCGAAATTAGGAAGTCGCGTTTTTTCGCGGTGGGCGTGGTCAATCGATTAAATTTGATTTGATTTTAGAATGTGAAACATGATTGTTGAAATGATTTAAAAGCGATAAGAGAAACGTTTTAGAGTGATTTGATTGACACGTACGTGAAAACTTTTTAGACTGGTGGCTTGGAAAAGGGTGAGGGGGCGGCGCTCTGTTAGCTTAATTGTTACATCATGTTTACTGTGTTAACAAGAGGTGGTATTCCTTTCTGTCCTGATCCTCTCATATTATTCCCACTAGAGTGTTCGGAATTTTCATAAACGTCCTATGCCAAAGGTTGCTGCAATAGTCTTCAGAGTACGTCCTCGAATTTACGATGTTACCTTATTGAAGTTAGCATACAAAAGCCCTATTTAATTTTGCGACTTTAAATTATAACTAAATAAAACAGTATGTGTAATAATAGATTCAGGTACTGACTACTTAGCGAATGGTTTACATGCACCAAATTCTGCATCCGTCTCTTTTGCAGCTCGCCTTTCTTATTTTATTTAATGTATTCTTTTTTACTTTGTCTAGCCCGTGTTTACAATGTACATAGCGAATAGAGAAGGTATTGTATTCCACCCAAAAATTAATATCGAAATTTCACCGGAAATACATGTTTGAGATCCCTGAATTTAAAAAAACATTAGAAACATTCGTGTGTGTCTCTTTATACCGCATAGCTCAAAAACGGAAAGACCTTAAATACTAAACTTGGTATTTATGTTTAGCATCTTCCAAGGATGGGGTACCATGATGTAAAAAAATTCCCCCCACACAAACTAACCTATACATGGAAAAATTTTTGAAAATGTTGTTTTTCTCTAAAAATGGCTCTAAAGATTTTGATTAAAATGTCATATAAAAATTTTACATCATACATAAAATGTATATTTTGAGTTTTTTTTTTATTGCGGATGAGCTTTGCAGAATTTTGTATAACGGTCAAACAGTAAGAGACGGATAAAAACTTAATACACAGAAATGTAGATATCCTTAAAACACATGATTTAAGTCATATATGTTTTTCTTGTAAAGTGGACCGGGCCGCTTTTGAGATATTCCTTGTTATTGGTTTCGGTTTTAAACTACACATTTTTCTCAAACGGGATCATGCTAAGCCAACTGAACTTCATTTGTTTCACATATCTTTTAAAAGATTTGACTGTCGCTTCAGCATAATATACTTCCTTATTTCCCTTCTACTTACAATGAAGCAAATAATAAAAACAATTCTGCTAATGTTTAACTCGATTAGCATGATGTAGATAGAAAAACCTTTTATAAGAATGTCGGATTTGGAACAGCTGGGAGAAAATTATGTGAACGGAACACCCTAGAATTTTTCTTTATTATTTTGACTAATCATAGAAGCTTATGTAGATGTAAGTAATTCATTGACTCCAAAACAAGTGCTTCCTAATCAAGATTTAAAAACTAATGTCAGATCTCATCCTTCTAACTTGCTCTCGGTTCTGTCTTGATATATTCTTCTTGTATTCTTTGTGGTAAACTTCTTTTCCACGTCTTATCCGTATTTAATGCTAGTATTCCTTAAACTGCTCAATTATAATCTTTATCATTCTTATTGTATTCCACCCAAAACTGGATACCGAGATGTCACCGGAAATACAGGCTTTAAGACTTTCGAATAGAAACATGTCGGTGTGTGGTAAGAGAGAGAGAGAGAGAGAGAGAGAGAGAGAGAGAGAGAGAGAGAGAGAGAGAGAGAGAGAGAGAGAGAGAGAAGAGAGCAGCATAGCTCAAAAACGAAAAATCTGTTAAATACCAGACTTGATAGTTAGGTTCAGTTTCTTCCAAGGTTGCATTACGAAGATTTTCAACAAAATCCCGCCCAACTACCTCTGCATGAAACAGTTTTCTAAAACTTTGATTTTTTCAAAAATGGCTCTAATGGTTTTGATTAAAATGCTATATGTTTTAGATATCTTATTGATAAACGAAATGCGGGTATATCTTGATTCTTCTGGGAATAGCCTCTGAAGACTTGATTTTGCTACGGCTTAAAAATCGCATGTTGCCCTCCATGGTGTATCTAGTGGATACCAAGCTAACTTCTAATTCCCAAAGTTTCGGGTTCAAAACCAGCGGATGGCGATGGATTTTTTTCGGACTGAAAATCGCTTAATTCTTCATGTTTCTTGTGCGCAAGTCGGAATTTCGCCTTATGATGACATCTTTTAGTTGATCCGTCGTCACCATGTGCACATAGTGACGAACTCGCGAACTTAACATTCCCTGAGCAAGAAACCACTGTAAAAATCGCCGATTTCTTGATGGAACTTCATTGTAGCGGATGAAAATTAAGGACAGATTGGCTTCCAAAATGTTTGGGAATGAATGGAACTGAGCTTAACTTTGCGAACTTAACATTCCCTGAGCAAGAAACCACTGTAAAAATCGCCGATTTCTTGATGGAACTTCAATGTAATGGATGAAAATTAAGGATAGATTGGCTTCCAAAATGTTTGGGAATGAATGGAACTGAGCTTAACTTTGTTTTGAGCAAATACACAAAAAGGGCACACATTGAGAGCAACTATTCCAGCACATTTAACTAACCACACAAGCCACATCGCAGACAGAAATTCGCCAAAATGGCGACCAGTGAGTGAGTAGAGAAGAAACATTGGAACACATGGTTTCCGAACTACCACAGAGACTAAAAAAGTATCGTTTCAACATATAAGCTTTCTACCATGCCGGGGAAACAGTTGACACTGACAACACCGAGTTTGTTCAACTGCTTTCTGAATTGACTCAACATGTTTTTAACATATTAAATTCAACAAGTTCATGTCAAAGGTTGGCTGGTGTGGACCCGGCTTAAACGAAGTGAAGTATAACATGTTTAGGGGAAGGAGAATCTCAAATTGTAAACGCGGAAAAGTGAAGTATATAATAACTATAATTGCTCCTATTTTTCCCGTTGTCGATGTTTCAGAACATTTCTTATGTGGCCATCAGGAGGACTTAGAAACACGTAACACTAAACATCCATGGCCATAGCGGGATTCGTTCTCGCGACAGAAGGTCAACGCCAAACCCGCCAGCGACTACGAATACCTGGGCGGCTTTATATGTAGTTATAAGGGAAAGAAAAAATGTTTGTTGCGAAGACCCATTAATCAAGATGTATTGAACCAGTTCAGTATGTTGACTTGGAGCAAAATAAGGTTAAGTCTAATTGCTGCGGTAGCTCAGTGTTGAGACCGGGGTAACCGTGGTTCAAATACCGGATGTTATTACATTTTTCATTCTGACGACTCTACTTCAATTGTTCTACAGAGGGTTTTGTGGAAAAACAATTAATTACCAATGCACAACTTGTGTGACCAAAGAGAAGATTTTTATTCTTTGTGTGTTTTGTAAATAAGTACCCGTATTAGGCTAGGAACAAGTAATGTGTGAATGAGATTACGGTATGGAGAAGCATGGAGAAGTCTTCGGGTTGTGTCCATTACTGTTATAATGATTAACTCCTGCCGTAGTATATCATCACCTGGTAGTGTTGCCAATCTGTACGATCCAAATAGAAACGTACGACATCTTAGGCGTGAATACGATGTACGATCTTAACATATATAAAATCGATGAATGATTAAGCCTTTGAGGGTAATATCTATACTTTGATAACAATCCACCTTGTGTCTTCTCGGTTTATTTTTTATGCATAAATATATTATTATTTCTAGCTATATGTGATTATGTGATTTTTCACTGGATAGCGTTGCGCCTGATGTTGTAATTGCTCGAGCAATGCAAAATAGAATGAATTATGCATTTTTTACAAAATATAACATATGTAGGATTATAAAGTGCATAAGTTTGATAGTTTGACATATAATTTATATAACATTGGGCAGGTTTTTGAATATGTTTTATGCAGTTTATAGGTTGAAAATCTGCCTATGAAAGAGGTGAGTTATTACAAATATTCGTTTTCAGTAGAAATAGCAATATAGTTTATCGTAAAAAAAAAAAATGTCGAGTGCACGATTCAAACAATCAAAATACGATAATTTTAAGTTCGCTTCCTTGGAATGGAAAATGTTGGCAACACTTATCACATAGTTCATCCTTTAGGATAGTTTAAGTAGTAGTATGGTAGATTTAAGCGTCGTGGATTTTAAATTACCGCATATATATTGCGTTTAATAGCAATCAATGAAAAAATATCCATCCCGCAAGGTGTCAAAATTTAGGATATTCATGTGCTCTTCATCCAGCAGCCGCCACTGATCTTTATATCAATAGAAGCGTGCCATTGCATCCGACCTACAGGAAGATCAGATGGCCAAAACCGTTAAAACTGTTGCAGGTGTTTACGCTAAAGAAACTGGCAGTTGCACATTTGCTAACAGGGGTCCCAAGGAAGGAAGTAAGTGGAAAACATCTGCCGTCTTTCAAACGCTCATTCAATCCAAAAGATCTAAACTTGTGTTGCAGCATAATCGTTAGGTAACTTAAACAATATTTTATTACATAAACTTCTATGCTACTATAATACAAAAAAATGTGTATGTGTACGTAGGGTAATTTCAAAATAAAGAGTTTCTTCTTCTTCTTCTTCTTCTCCTTCTCCTCCTCCTCCTCTTCGTGGTATAGCCAATTATGTTGCCCATTCCGCCTCCAAGGTCCTTCAATTATCATTGTTTCCTGGGTCTGTCCAGGATTTCTTTCCTTTAGGATTTTATTTGATTATTTATTTTGTAATTCTAGTGTCAGGTGTTCTTTCAACGTGTGTCTTTCATTGTTTTATTTTTTATCTTAACTTTCTGTTCTTCTTATACTTTCATATATAATATGTCCTCTTTCCTACATCCGTTTACACTCCTTAAATTATCATTTCTGAAGCCTGTATATTGTTTTTCTATCTTTCAGCTAGTGTCCAAACTTCGTATCTATTTGTTGGAGTAGGTAGTCATAACTTAATACAATTTTAGTTTTGTCTCTACAGGCAATTTGTTTTGGTATATTCGTTTGCTTGTTCCACATATTATTTGAAATTTACCACATCTTATTCTCTATAACATCCTGGATATCTAAAATCCCTCATCTGCTCGAAACATATATTATTGTTAATCATTTCTGTTATAATGGATCTTTCCCAAGATTGCTATTACTTTTGTCTTTGTGCCAGAAATCTTAGTATATTATAGCTCACAAATTTCATCAAGCATAAAATCAATTTCTTACAGGGCAGATTCAGTACTTATGATAATAATCAAATCTTATGTAAATAATTTACTTAATATTTTGATAGATGTTTTAAAACCTATAATCACTAACATCGTCCATTCCTGCACTAGATCATCGATATAAATGTTAAAAATCTTATGCGTTCCATTCACATAACTTTCTCTAGCTGTTCCATATACAGACCATTTTACGAAAGATTATTCTTTTACCTACATCGTGCTAATTGAGATAACATTAATATAATTGGTCTTATTAGTTGATTCCTTGTAAGTAGAAGGGAAAGAAGAGGATAAATTATGTCAAAGCGATAGACAAATCTTTGAAAATCTCATCGCTATGTGAAACAATTGAGGTTCGGTTGCTTTGCGTTGTCCCGTGTGAGAAAAGTTGGCTAGTTTAAAATTGAAACAAATAACAAGAAATATCTGTAAGACTGCAAACACTACAACAACAACAACGTATATGGCAAACTATATGTTTTGGCGAGATCTAAATTTTTTGTATACCAAGTTTTTGTCTATCTCCTACGGTTTACCAGATGTGCAAAATTCTGCAATTCTTATCCACAATAAAGAGACCCTCAGAGGCTGTTCCCAGAGAATAAAACACATAGATTTTATTTTTGATGAAAATCTCTTTAATATAGATACTTTAATCAAAATCGTTAGATCTATTTTTGAGAAAGACAATTTTCAAAAATGTTTCCATGTAAAGGGTAGTTTGTGGTGGGGAGATTTTCTTCAAAACCTTGTGTCACATCCTTAAAAGATACTAAACATAAATACCTTGGTTTGTTATTTAGCGGCCTTTTCGTTTTTGAGCTATGCTGTCCATACATACATATACACACGTACGAACCTTTTTCTATACCTGTGTCTTCCATTCCCATAGTTTTCTCTGTTTGTTCTTTTACAAACTTGTCTTAAAATCGATTATTCTTTTATCTGCTTCTTGAAATCAAGATAGACATTAGCAGAAATGGTCTTATTACTTGCTTCCTTATAAACAGAAGGGAAATAAGAGAATACACTAGGCTAAAGGGATAGTTAAATATTTCAAAACTGTTACTATGTGATTGTCAATGAAATTCAGTTCTCTTTCCCAAGCCAGGAATCAAACAAAAGAGAGATGCAATGGATGAAGAGTTTTCGTTTGAGAAAAGATTAAGCGTCTTAAAATTGAAAAAAAAAAAAAAAAAAAAAAAAAAAAAAAAAAAAAAAAAAAAAAAAAAAAAAACGTAATATCTCGCGAATGGTTGGCTCTACGAAGAAACTATGTTCCGATTTGAGAAAAACTTAAACGTCTTAAAATTGAGAGAAAAAAAAAACAGGGAATATCTCGGAAATGGTTGGTTCTACAAAAGAGCTGTATATGGCTTAAATTGAGTGTTTTGCGAGATCTACAATTTTATGTACCTAGCAACTTTTGTCTAATTATTGAGGTTTACCAATAATGCAAAAGTCACTCTGAGTGATTTTTTTTTTTTGGTAGTGTTTAACGCCCGCTTTAACTGCTAATGGCACCGCAGGCGATACTCTGAGTGAAGGACACTTCAGAAACTATTCTCAAGAAATTCGGGATATATATTTTCTTTGTCACAATGAAAATCGTTATAGAGCGCAGTTGAAAATCAAAGGTTTTAAAAACTTTGCATATGTGCAGAAGTCTGAGGGGGGGATTTCCTGAAAGTCTTCGCGTTGCACCCTTGGTGGATAATAAACTTGAATACCAAGTTTGGTGTTCAACCAGCTTTTTATTTTTGAGTTACGCTGTGCAAACGCACACCATATACACTTTTTAAAAAAAGACAAACAAACAAACAAACAAAAAACAACTCTTTTTTGGAATCAGGGGATCTCAAAATATATTTCCAGTGAAATCTCGGTTTGAATTTTTGGGTGGAATACAATAGAAACTAATTTGGCGCTGTGCTGTGCCTGAAAGGGTTGATGTCATTGCTTTAGTTGTACTGACTTTGCTGAGAAAGCAAGAAAAGAAACCCTTTTTACATTTACACGACTTTCACTAGCCACTTTCGTATATTGCTTTCTTTACCACGCTTATAGTAAGTAGAGAAGCTATTGCATTCCAACAAAATCTCGATTTAGAGTTTTCATCGGAAATACACGTTTCGAGATTCTCTGAATTAAAGATTTTTTTTGGAAAAAGCTGAACAGAACGCTCTAACTAAAAAACGAAAAATCGATCCATTTTGTCATTTATGTAAGTTTTGCTTCTTCCAAAGATGCGCCACGAAGATTTTCAGGAAAATTGGAGAAAGTTTTGAAAATTTTGATTTCCTCAACAAGGTTCTAACGATTTTCATTAAAATTCCATATATATGCTTAAGATCTTTTCTGACAAATGAAATTTATATTTTGAGTTTCCGGGGAATAAGCCTCTGAAACCCTCCATTATGAATGTGTTTTGCAAAAATATAAAATCGTAAGGGAGAAACTCTTGCCGAGCAAAAAAATGATCAGGTTAAATCTGCGAAATTTGGAAAATCCACATTAAATAAGATACCTTATTGACATTTATATCAGTTTATTATACACAGTAATTGTGATATTTTTGCCATGTGTCAAGTTCCAGCTTACATGGTTATTTACATAATACTTTTTTATTGTCTAAATTCATATTGTAATGCAAATTAGCCACGTGTTGCATTTTTAAAAATGTTCACATAAACAATTCAATGTTTCCAGTAAATGAGTTTAGAAATAGAGCTTTGATATTATATTTTTGAATGAATCCTAACTATTGTAGAACAATTATTATTTTTCGTACTCTCCAAAAATCTTGATTTTTCAATATTTGTTAATTTATTTCTCAAAATTGGAGCATTATTTCTCAAAAGTGTATGACCGTTTTCTTTAAGGTAGTTTTAAGATGCAGTATATAAATTATGAAACGCATTAATAAAATGTTTCATCTTGTGAACCATTTTGAGTATATAAAAATGTTGAAAAAAAGTTTTCGAGAAAATATGTTTTAATGTTGGGAGTGCCTATTCATGAGCATGCTCATGCCCATTTATAGCTTCAGTTAATCGGTAGCTAAATTCGTCAAGTGGAAAAAACAATATGTTTTAAAGCCTTGGAATTCATATAATTTTATTATGAAAAATATATTTGTAATTTTTACAATTTGTATCAAATTTCACAGATGTAGCACCTTAAAGTACATAATATACCTATATCAAATACATATTTAAAATATATATTAATTTCCGAGATATTTCATCTTACTAGTTTCAATTTTAGAATTGAAGTCATTTTTTGATTGTTGACTTAAAATATTTAAACTTTTTTAAGTGAATGAATGGTGAAATATGCCACATGCGTCTGAAGTTATGAGTTTTGAAATAATTTATTTTTCTGTTTATTTGTTAACCGAGATAAGGTTTCAAAAGACATTTACGCAATAGGCACAAAGAGGACAAGTGTTTCAGAATTTTAAAAAACTGATCATTATAATAGCTTTGAAATTGAATGCTCTTTGCATGACCACGACAGAAAACAAATAGTGACTTTCCATTTGAAAAAAGTACAAGTATTTGAAAATTTAACCCAATAGCAATGATTATCTTGGAAATAGTAATCAGATCTACATTTTTGTCGTGTCGATCACTCGTTAAAGTAGTTATTAAAATAAGCATTTGTTGTCTCCTTTACAGGCACTGTAAATTCTAAAGGTGTGCAAGTCCTCCATATTGGGAGGTTAAGCCAACTAAGCTGTCCATCTCTTACGATTTACACATCCCTAGATAGTACTAGACTTAAAGTATGGTGTTTAGCCGATTTCTCAGTTGTAGTTGCTCATGCACACGCACTCTTAGTCCGACTTCTAAAAATGCTTTATTTATTTATTTTTTATTTTGTGAAGGAGTCTAAAAATTCTTATGAAATATTGGTAACGACTTTTTGGGTGGAATGCAATACTGCTTCTGCTTATTATACGTAAACATTAGGGAAAAAAGCAATGTGCTATTTTTTGCATGACAGTATCTCAAACATAGAATATTTAAATAGATTACATTAAAACTCTCTGAGAAAATTAAGGGGCATATAAAGGGCAGTTGGGGACTGGGAATTTTCTTCAATATCATCACCTGGTATCCACAACTGTGCCTGAAGTGTTGGCGCTTTTGATTAATTTCTCTACCACGTACTATGTACATGAAAATTAATTAATTAGAGAATGTATTGTATTCCACCCAAAAATTCAATGTCGATATTTCACAAATATGTTTTTTAAGATCCGCTGAATAAAAAAATAGGAAAAGGTGCGCGCGCGCGTGTATGTACTTGAACAGTGTGACTAAAAAACGAAGCTTTCGCTAATTACAAAACTTGGTTTTTATAAGTATCTTTCAAGAATGTGACACGAAATTTTTCAAGAAAATTTCCTCACCGCAAACTATCCTTTAGATGGAACATTTTTTGAAATTTATGATTATCTCAAAAATTATAAATTGGCTCTTAACAATTTTGATTAGTGTACCGTGTGTTTAAGATATTTTCATCAAAAATAAAATGTATATCTTGAATTTTCTGTAAATAACCTTTGAAGTCTTGTTCATTCTAAATGACTTTTACATAACTGGTCAATCGTAAGAGATCGAAAAAAAAACTTATACAAAATATACATCTCGTTAAAACAGTTATATTATATAGGTAGAGTTAACAATATCCGTAATATTCCTTTTTATTAGTTTTAAACTTTCCAATATTTAGAAATCGTAATCACCTTTTTACTTTCCCTACACGTACTAAGCATATAGGCAGACAAGATATTGCACTCCACCCAAAAATTTGATATCGAGATTTCACCGGAAATACACGCTTTAAGGTCCGCTGATTAAACCCCCCCCCAAAACAACACATTTTTAGAATAGGTCTCTTGTGTGTCCGTGAACACGTTACCTCAAAAACGAAAAGTCGGTAAAGTACCAAACTTGGTATTTAAGTTAAGTATCTTCCAGGGATGCAACACGAAGATTCTGAGAAAAATCCCCCCATCCCAAACTACCCTTTACATGACTAAATGCTTTGATTAAGATGCCGTACATTAAATATATTTACATGATAAATAACATTTTCTGGGAATAGCAGAACTGGAACTGACAACTTCTGGGATATTCCTTGTTATTGCTATCAGTTTTAAAATACTTTTCTCACACGGGAGTTTGTAAACTCCTGGCCGAGCAAAGAAATGGATTTCAATCACATGGCGACAGGATTTTAAAATATTTGACTATCTTTGTAGCCTGGTGTATTCCCTTATTTCCCTTGTCCTTAAAAGAAGTAAGTAATAAGACCATTTCAGCTAATGTTTGCCGAGTAGAGAGAAGAATGTGCTTTTCAACAATAATCTGTCACAGAGATGTGGAGATAATCATGTGAATGTAAAATATTTAGAACGTCCGTGTGTGTGTGTGTGTGTGTGTGTGTGTCCGCGTGTCTGTGAACGTGATAACTCAAGAATGAAATGTTTGTAAAGTTCCAAAACTTGGTGTTTAAGTTTAGCATCTTCCAAGGATGCGACACGAACCTTTTGAGAAAAATTCCCCAGCCCCAAAATACCCTTTACGTGGAAAACATTTAAAAAATGTTGATTTCTTAAAAATGAATATAACGATTTTGATTAAATACTGCATATTAAGATATTTATATGACAAATAAAATGTGTATCTTGAATTTTCTAGGAATAACTTTAGAAGACCTTTTTATTCTGGATGGATTTTTCTGTATTTTACATAACTGGTAAACCGTAAGAGATAGACAAAAGCTTACAATATATAAAATTTAGATCTCATTAAAACACGCAATTTTGTGTTATACATTGTTTTCGTGGAGTTAACCATCTCTGAATTATTCCTTGTTATTGGTTTCGGTTTTAAAATACATTTCTCCATTGTATATTCCAGTCTGTGCAAAGAAACCGATTTCACCATTTGGCAACCAGATTTTAAAACATTTGACTATCGCTTTAGCCTAGTGTATTCCCTTATTTTCCCTTCTACTTATAAGGGACTAAATAATAAGACCATTTCTGTTAATGTTTATCTCGATTAGCATGAAGTAGAAGAAAAGAAAAACTTTATAACAATAATTTGTTACAGAGATGTAGAGAAAGCCATGTGAATGTTACATTACAGCTTTTTGCTTCCTGGTCATGTAAAGAGAAGGGAATTTAAATTGTTTTACCTAGTGACCAGCTTTTAAAAATTGTGCCTGTATATCTACCATTACCTATTTCCTTTTTACTTAGAACTAAATAACACAGCAACTTTTGCTAATGTTTCTCTGGATTATCTTAAAGTAGAAACGTTTGTTGAAGAATAAGCAGAGAAAGTCATATGAGAGGAACTGTAAGACTTATTGAATTATTGTGTTATCACTATCGCTCTCTGTCTCTCTCTCTTCGCTTCCCTCAGACACACACGCGCGCGCGTGCGAGGGGTTTGTTAATAGCGAAAACAGTAAAAGAAGCAGAGTTGCGGCCGTTGCTAATAAATTAACCAAGATTATATCAGTGTAATAATATGAGAGTTACTGTGTACATGAACCACAAGCTGAATTTGAGATGTAAATCGGTGTTAGGGCAACAAAGCCCCTTCCATTTCCAGGATGTGCCGGCAGCCTGTAGACTAATTTGTAGGGCTTTTGTCGGGCAGCCGATACATTGACTTATAGTAGTAATACGGTCGGAATGGAAAAGTTAAGGTGGCGATGAAATGAGTAATCCAAAGGCAAATTTTTGACACATTAGAAAATTAGAAGTATTATGTCATAATTATGAACATTCCGTTCCCCCTTTATCAGTTTCACGTTGCTGACAACTTTTGTGGTTTGCCGGTAAAGTATGCAAATATATATAAAAGTATTTTATACACTTAATGATAAATCGGCTGTTCTGCAAACAGCCTCTGAAGTACTCTTTATTCTGGATGACTTTTGCAAACCGATAAACCGTTAGAGATGAACAAAAAGTCACTATAAACAAAAAAGTGTTTTTACCTCGTTGGGTTACAATTTTTCAAGATATTCGTTGTTATTGGTTTAAATTTACTAATGCTTATACTTCTCTCTCTCTCTCTCTCTCTCTCTCTCTCTCTCTCTCTCTTGACCATGCAAATAAAACCGAATTACAAAGTCAACACACTGTGACCAGTTTTTAAAACGTTTGACTATCACTTTAGCCTAGTGTATTCCCTTATTTCCCTTCTACTTACAAAGAAGTAATAAGGCTATTTCTATTAACGTTTATCCTGATTACACATTCACACAGAAGGTATTGTTATCCAAAAATATCGATACTGATATTTCACAAAAGATTAAATATATAAAAGATTAGGTATATATATTGAGACCCCCTGAATCTAAAAAGTGTATTTTTAGAGAAAGGTCAGTGTGTACAGATGTAGGTGTATGTGGACAGCATAACTCAAAAGCGGGAAGTCCGTTAAATACGAAACTTGGCATTTTAAATTCAGTATCTCCCAAGGATGTGACACGAAGATTTACAAGAAAATTCCCTACTCCAAACTACCCTTTACATGAAAAACTTCGATGTTCTTAAAATGACTATAACAATTTTGATTAAAATGCCTCAAATTAAAGGTGTTTAGAAGTCAAAATGTATATCTTGAATTTTATGGAAGTTGCCTCCGAAGTCCTTTCATTCTGAATAACTTTTGCATGTGGTAAACCGTTGTAGATGCACAAAGGCTTATTACACAAAAGATGTAGATCTCGTCAAAACACACAATTTATGTCCTTTATATAAAAGAAAACCCTTTCCGAGATATTTCTTGTTATTGATTTCAGTTTTAAAATACATTTTTCTTAAACAGAAAGTCGTCCTGTTTGTTTTGTTTTACTCCTGGCCATGCAAAGAAGCGAATTTCAATAACAATCCATAGCGACAGCTTCTAAAACATTTGACAATTTCTTTAGTCAAGTGTACTCCCTTAATTCTCTTCTACTAAGTAATTAGACCATTCTATCTCGATTAGTATGAAGTAGGAGGAAGAATAGGCGCGCGTGTGTGTGTGTGTGTGTGTGTGTGTGTATGTGTGTGTAACCTTCCCCTTCTCAGTCACGAAGGTAAATACAATTGGATATTTGACCACCACCCAAAATTCCACCTTAAATCTAAAACAATTGTTAAAAAACGTAATGAAGATTGCGCTGCTGTGCATCTACACATAATGAAGATAGACTGGAGGGCACATTATTGCCATCTGCCCGGTGCATTCAGAAGAAGCGAGATCAGAATTATCACTTAATTTCCCTGAAAGGCAAGGGCTTCTCTCTCAAAATTTAGAGAAAGTACAAACTATGTGCCGCTTTTTTAGAGGCCATAAACTCATAATTTAAGGAAACCACGTTTCATGCCGCTTCTTTGTTAGGAGCAGGCGTGTTTTTCATTGCACGAGTTGGGAGCTGCAGTCGAAGTTACTGTCCTACATTTGTAAGAGCAGGAAACAATGCCAACTTTTATCGCTTTCTTTCAAGCGGCATGTCAGTTTTATCTTTCCTAAATCTTGCAGCACTATTTAAGGTCTATGTGGACACGCGTCGAGGCAGTCATCTGCCTGTTATATACAGAAGCAGAGAGTAGCCTGATATTTAGGTCTGTGACACGTGACGAAACGATATTATGGTATAGAGTTGAGACCTAGAAGGTTGACTGTCCAGAGGGTATCTCCTATACGAACACATTTAAATTGGCGCAAAATAGAAAAAAATACATTAATTCCACATTTTATATTTGAATAATAATTGAAAGTGAATCGGTATTTGGTATACCAGTTCTGTCTTGTCAGGAATCAGTGACGCGTATCCAAATTTCCAGCCTCGTGAATATTTGCATCTTCTTAATGTACGGTAAGCGATGTCGCGGTCAAACCCGGCACAGCACGATGGATTTTTTTTTTTTCGGGCTTAATAATCCTTAGCATGCCTTCCTGCAGAAGGTAATTTGTGGATCGTGTCGGCTCATAACAGAAACTCAAGCCTGACAGAAGCCCCTGAGCAAAATTAAACGGTACATCACACCCAATGCTAACTATAGTAGTTAAAAAGCGTTCATAAGTTAAAACAAAAATTATAATCTGCGCATCTCAAATTATTTTTGCAATACTGAGTCTCTTCTGTCGTCCATATTATTTTCAAACAACCCTTTTTGAATCGTGGCATCAACTATTAAACAATTGACTCAAATTGTCCTAAATGAAATACCTTAACTAGGCCTCGTGCTAGTTCTAGCTGTTGGATTGGCATTGGGTTACCGGAAATCCGATGTGACGTCGAGTATGTTCTTCACACGTTTTTAATGATAAAAATAATTTATCTAAAAACGGAAGAAAAAAAAAAAAAGCATGCAAAAATGTGTTTGTCAAACACATGTGAAATATTCCTCGATTCTGTAATAATGCAATCTGCGTAGCGTATCCAATATAAGAGTATGAATCATCAGTCTGTTATGTCAATAGCTTATAACAAGCAGAGTTTAAACCCACTTAACATAAAACTAATCGATTTTACGTATACAACCTTGTTGCGAAAGCAACACGTTATGCACAATTCAGTGTCGAAATTTCTCTAAGTCCTTGTATTAGCTAGGACTAACCAGGCCCACTGTTAGTGCTAATCTGATGGAATCGAAACCTTTCGAACATGTCGATAAGTATACACAAATTGTTGAACGTGTAGACATCGAGTTCCTACCGTTCGTATGTCAATACAATGAGGGCACTAACAGTGACTGAGTCGCTTTTCAGTTAATATTAAGTGTTCAGCACCACCCTAGGACATCTCACCGGCTTTCATGTTGCTGCATTTCATATTTTCACTGTTTGACTTTTTGTTAAAAGTAACAGAAGAGGAAAGAAAAGGGAAATGAATATGTGACCACTCGACACAACTATCTCTACTCATAAATTCACATACATCCTCTACATACTGATCCATTGACCTAAAAAGCTATTCTACTGTCCATCTTAAGTTATTCCATTTATTATATTTGTACGTAACAATGATTTCAAATTAAACAAATGCTTATTTAGATGAAACATGCGGAAATAACACTGAAATGTTTAGCCTCGGTGAGAAGCTATTACGATAGAAATGAGGTAGAAATAGCAAACTTCCAAACATATCCGCCAAATGACATACTTGAAATACATGTTATGAAAAAATCTGATGTTACATTCTCATAACTGTCTCAACCTATTCTGCAACTATTATTATGAAATCTTATTGTTCTGTCTGCAGAAATGGTCTTACTATTTATTTTCCTGTAGGTAGAAGGGAGACAAGCTAATGCCTAGGATAAGTCATACGTTTTAAAAGCTGGTCGCTAAATAATGACATTGCAATTCCGTTCTCTCTGAACAGCCAGGAGTATAAAAAGAAAAAAGAATGACGACTTCCCGTTTCAGAAAAGTATAAGCATTGAACTACTTAAACCAGCAATATCTTGAAACTGGTGTGCTCGGCAAAACATAAACGCGCGCGCGTCTATGTGTGACAAATATATGTAAGATTCTATGTATACATTACGGATTACCACTTATGCAAAAGTCATTCAGAATGAAGAGGCTATTCCAAAAAATTCAAAATAAATGTTTCATTTATCATAAAAAGATCTTAAAAGAAATTATATTTTAATCAAAATTGTTAGAGCCAATTTCCGAAAATCAGAAGTATAGAAATGTTCTGTGTAAAAGGTACTTTGTAGTGCGGCTCTGGAAACCATTGCTAGCAGGGGCTATAAAACTTTAAATGCGTTTCACCAAAGATTGCCAGTTTAGTTAATAATGTTAGTTCATTGTCGATACGCTTATGTGTATGTATATGTTTATATTTGTGGGTGTATGTATAAATGTGTGTATGTATGTGCATTATATATGTATAAATGTGTGTATTTATGTATGTTATGCAATGTGTACATGAATAGATATACACTCATTTTTACTTTCTCTACACGTACTATGTACATAGTTTAAACACAGTTTAAAGAACCTCAAGCCTGATAAAGAGGCCTCTGAACAAAATTAAGCGGTCTTTCACGCCCACTATAGAATGGGACCCTGAGAACTAGAGTAGTTAAAGAGCATCTGTTAATAAAGCTCAATTTCATTCGCGGTATCAACGTAAACATTAGTTGGAGCGGTAGTCTTCAGTCAGTTGTTTGGCCCAAGTTGGGTAATTGTAGTCGTATTACTTTTCGTTTGTGCACTACATTACTCTTAATTCCAAGTCTGTCCAGCTAAACAGTTTGCAGTTTGGTCACCTCCTTTGAGTATCCCTTTTAATCGTTTTACAACATAGACCCTACCTCCTCAGCCAATTCTGCAGAGTTGCAACCTCTAACATCACCATCTGTTTATAGAGCAACTTTCTCTTTCTACATAATTCGTGAATTCGGAACTTTAGCAACTGAGACCCCATGTGAATTCAACAAGTTAGTGTTACTTCCTTAATAATCAGGGTTGCTATTGGTCTCCATGTACAAGAATAGAAGTTTCCCTTTTCTAGTTTTAAGTTACTACTGACGCAGACATTAATTCAAAACTATAGGATTGGGCGGGGAGGTCCCACACCTTGGCCTGTTTGTTCCCCAGACCCTATGGGGATGCATGAAGGAATAGATTTATGTCGCTCCAATAAACGACGTGCTGCTATTACAGAATCTTGTCTTGAATTCAGATCTGCATATTCAAAATCAACGAATCAATTGAAAATGGTGCATTGTTTGTGATTCTTTATGCAGAAGGGTAGAGGGATGCGTTGCCATGAATGCACGTCACCTCCTATGAACCAAGCGTTCATATCTCAGAACCCATGTTTATGAGACATTTGTTTCTTATTTTGATGCACACTATCATACCCCAAAGTACTGGATAGCTTTTTTAATACCCTGTATTTTACGTTGTACTCAGAATGTTTATTTGCGATTTTCCTATGTGGTTTAGCGGAAGAGAGGCAAAATGTCTAGCTCTATTACAAAAAAGTAAGTTATAGAGTAAACATTCCAAGATAATTGCTTTCTCGTTGGTCGACACATGAGAGAGGGATGACCATGCTGTAAACCAAATGTTTATTGGAGAACAATTGCATATTTAGTAGTCATATAGTGACTTTCCTGAAGGCCTTGAGCGTCAGAAATCTAGACGGTTCTACAGTTCAGCAGGGTTGATGCAATAAGTAGTGTTTGATAATGTCAAGGTAAGCGAATATCAGGCATATGGGAAATTGCTCTTGCTTTATCTTAAGTGCCGAGAACCGGCGTACATAGGTAAACACATTAGGTACACTTCGGCAGCAGGAAGGGGAGAGTGGCTGACGGTTGAAAACTTGATTTTTCAAACATCCCTCCCCTGAGCGAGAGGGGTTGATGCGACTGCCTAGTGGTGGTGGTATTGATTGAGGCCGTGCTAAGGGTTGCCGAGGTGACGGGGGAGAAGGGACACAGCAACTACGGGGGGCAGCAGGTGACACTCTGCGAGAAGTAATAATACGGTATCCCGGACACCTCTGAATCCTAAGGTGTAAATGTCTCTCCGTCTGGAACATATGGGTGGAAAAATATGGACCTCGTGCGTCAGTTTCTACTCTTCAAACAGGGATATATGTTCACATCAGATTTAACTTTATACTCACACTGAAAGCACAGAGCATGTGGTGACGCCAGAAATCACCGACCGCACTGCCTCATGTAGGTATTAGGTCACCGCCTGCCCTAAGACGAGCCATTCGTGGCATAAACTTTAGGCGAATCTCTTATCATACGAAATCAACCTATTTCGTACATATTAAGTTAGCTCTTCTGTGTTTTCTGTTGGCGTGTTTCTCAAAAAAGTCGACCTCAAAGACTCACAAAGTCAACAAAACTTTTTCCATTTAACTACCGCACAGCCACTCGCATTCTTGTGCTTTGAACATTTAAAGTGCTTTTTGTAACATTTAGCACTTTTTTGTTCCTTTTTTGTGCCGATAAATTATGAATAGGTGTTGGTCTTTTCGTTAATAGCATGTCCTTTTTATCGGAATCAGTCCACCGCGAAGATGGTGTGTAATATATTACATTCCGTCATATTTGCGGATTCATCTTTCCGCTAACTTTAATAAGCAAAATAGTAGATGGTAATAAAAAGTTACAGCGGAGCTAATTTCAGTAATAAAATAGAACAAAATTATGGGTTCCATTCACCTAACTTTCTCTGGCTGTTCCAAACGAAATTTTCTTATAAAATATTATTCTTTTAACTACGTCATGCTAATCTAGATAAACTTTAGCAGAATTTGTCTTATTACTTGCTTCCTTGTAAGTAGAAGAAAATAAGGGAATATATTAGGCTAAAGAGATAGGCACTTTTTTAACATCTAGTCGCAATGTGAAACAATTGAAGTTCGTTTCGCTTTGCATGCTCCCGTTTGAGAAAAGTTAATTAGTTTAAGCTTAAAAATAATAAGAATGAATGTCTTGAAAACGGCCAACTCTACAAGAAAAATGCATGTAACAAATTGTGTTTTAACGAGATCTATATTTTTACATTCTCTACACGTACTATGTACATAGTGTATAGAGAAGGTATTGCACTCCACCCAAAAATTCGATACCAAGATTTCACCGGAAATATATGTTTTAGGGTCCGCTGTATCCAACAAAAAAAATCATTTTCAGAAAAAGGCCCGTGTGTGTGCCCGTGTGTCATTGTGCCTGTGAACACGATAACTCAAAAACGAAAAGTCGGTAAAAGACCAAAATTGGAATTTAAGTTCAGTGATCTACCCTTTACATGGACATTTTTTCGAAAATTTTGATTTTCTCAAAAATGGCTCTAACGATTTTTATTAAAATATCGTATATTGGAGCCATTTACCTGAAAAATAAAATGTATATATTGAATTTTCTGGGAATAGCTTCTAAAGACTACTTTATTCTGAATGAATTTTACGGAATTTTGTATAGTTGCTAAACCATAAGAGATGGAAAAAAAAAAAAAACTTACAACACAAAAATGTAGAACACGTTAAAACACACAATTTATGTTACATACATTTTTTTCGTGGAGTTGATCGTTTTAGAGCTATTCCTTGTTTTTAGCTTCAGCTTTGAAAAACTGATACTTTTCTCATAGAGAAATTTGTCAACTCCTGTCCATACAAACAAAGGAATTTCAGTCACATAGCAACTAACTTTTTACTATGACTTTAACCTATGGACTCCCTTATTTCGCTTCTACTTTCAAGGAAGCAAGTAATGAGGCTATTTCTGCTAATTTTTTCTCCATTAGATTGAAGTAAGTTTGTTGCAGAGGTGTAGAGAAAGTCATGTGAATGGAACACATAAGATTTTTTATGTATTAAATTTTGCCTATCTCTTACGGTTTGACCGTGTTACAAAATTCTGCAAAACTCAACCAAATTAAAGAGCTCTTCAGAGGCTATTCCCAGAAAACTCAAAATATACATTTTTTATGATGTGAATGTCTTTAATATATGCAATTTTAAGCAACCTTGTTAGAACCATTTTTGAGAAAATAAAAATTTTCGAAAAATGTTCCATGTAAACGGTAGTTGGGTTTAGAGGGATTTTCTTGTAATCTTCAGGTCGCATTCTTGGAAGATACTGCTTAACTTAAATACCAAGTTTGATATTTAACAAACTTTTTGTTTGTGAGCTATGCTGTCCATGCACACACGGAACTGTTTCTAAAAATCTGATGTGCTCCATTCGCATGACTTTCTCTGGCTGTTCCACAAAGAAAGCTTTCTTATAAAAGTTCATTCTTTTACCTACGCCATGCTAATCTAGATAAACATTAGCAGAATTGGTATTATTATTTGCTTCCTTATAAGTAGAAGGGAATTAAGGAAATACATTAGGCTAAAGCGATAGTCAAACCTTTTAAAAGCTTTTGGCTATGTGGAACAATTGTGGTTCGATTCCTTTGTAAGGTCCCGTTTGAGAAAGGCTAATTATTGTAAAATTAAAGCCAATGGCAAGGAATATCTCAAACGGTCGGTATTTGTTGATTTTAAAATGGCGTTTGAAACTGTGAAACGTAGTGCTCTGTGGGTTAAATTAGTGCGTAAAGGACTTTCCGAAAAAATGATTAGAACACTCAAGGCGATGTACAAAGAATTTAAATATATTATCAAGACTGATCCGCACACTACATCAGAATGCAACAGAGCGATGAGAGCAGTCAAACACGGTTGCATATTATCTCCGTTACTTTTTAATTTGTTTATTGATGACATTGTTAATATGATGTTGTTAATATAATGTTTAACTGTTGTGGTTCACATCATCCCATTCTATACTGGGCGTAAAAGACCGCTTAATTTTGCTCAGAGGCCCCTCTATCAGGCTTGAGGTTCTTTTACGTGCCATAGATCTTTGACACGGGCTTTACTTCCCTTCCGAAGGAAGTCCTTCTAAGGATTTTTACGCCCGAAAAAATCCATCGTCTTCCGCCGGGTTTGAACCCGCGACCTTGGATATATGATTATGGCAACCATAACACCATGGAGGGCGACAATATGATGTTGGAGGAAGACATAGATGCGCCGACAGTTGAAGGCGAAAAAATACCAATTCTTTTGTACGCTGATGATATTGCTATTCTTTCTAAAACAATCTGGTTTAAACGCATTGCAACGATTTTTGGACAGTGGGGCATGGAAGTGAATATTCTTAAAACTAAACAATCGCATTTAAAATGGTTACGTGTACGGTCAGCAGGAAACGTAGACATATAGGGAGAAAGAAATTAAAAATGTTAAACATTTCGATTATCTAGGTGTATGGTTCGACATGGCAGGAAAATAGCACAAGAATACTGAGTTTATAAAACACAAAGGGATTGAACAACTTTCTGAAACATTGAAGCTTTGGACCCGGATACCAGATATGCCAGTAAAAGCATTACAAAGATAAATGTATACAACATGAAACGAGATTTTTTAAATAATAAGTTTTTGTCTATCTCTTACGATTTAACCGTTATGCAAAATTCAACCAAAATAAAGAGCTCTTCAGAGGCTATTCTCAGAAAATTCAAAATATACATTTTATTTGTGACGTAAATATCTTTAATATACAAAATTTCTTCAAAACGGTTAGAGCCGTTGTTGAGAAAATCAAAATGTTCGAAAAATGGTCCATGTAAAGGGTAGTTGGAGGGGGGAGGGATTTTCTTGTAAATCTCTGTGTCGCTTACTTGGAAAATACTGAACTTAAAAATACCAAGTTTGGTATGTAACACACTTTTCGTTTTTTGAGTAATGCTGTTTACAGACACACACGGGCCTTTTTCTAAAAAAATGAATATGTGGCTGTATGTTTTTTACCCGGTAACCATGACAACGAAATAAAACTTACGGTCCCATGTGTTAACAAAAATACCCGTTTTGAGGCCATGGTGCAGTTAGCAGTACAGGAAATTAACAAACAAGATAACCTTTGCAGAGGCAGTCAGGCTTCACCTGAATAGCTGCCGCTGATATGTCATAATATATTAATAAAAGCTTAAAAATGACAGAAGTTGGGTGAAGTGGAGCTTTACCTGAATAGCTGCCGCTGATAATATGTCATACACTAATAAAATCTTTAAAAATGACAGAAGATGAGTTAAGTGGAGCTTCACCTGAAAAACAGCCGTTGATAATAGGTCTTAATGCGAGTATATAAATAACATCTTTAAAAATGACAGAAGATGGGTGAGGTGGGGCTTCACCTGAATAGCTGCCGCTGATAATATGTCATAATATACTAATAAAATCTTAAAAATGACAGAAGTTGAGTGAAGTGGAGCTTTACCTGAATAGCTGCAGCTGATAATATGCCATATGTCATAATATACTAATAACATCTTTAAAAATGACAGAAGATGGATGAAGAGCTTCACCTGAAGAGCCGCCGCTGATAATATGTCATAATGTACTAATAAAATCTTTAATAATGACAGAAGATGGGTTAAGTGGAGCTTCACCTGAATAACCGCCGCTGATAATATGTCTTAATACGAGTATGTAAATAACATCTTTAAAAATGACAGAAGATGGGTGAGGTGGGGCTTCACCTGAATAGCCGCCGCTGATAATATGTCATAATATACTAATAACATCTTTAAAAATGACAGAAGATGGTGAAGAGCTTCACCTGAATAGCCGCCGCTGATAATATGTCATAATATACTAACACAATCTTTAAAATTAACAGAAAATGGGTGAAGAGCTTCACCTGAATAGCCGCCGCTGATAATATCTGATAATATACTAATATAATCCTTAAAATTACAGAAGATGGGTTAAGTGGAGCTTCACCTGAATAGCTGCCGCTGATAATATGTCATAATACACTAATAACATGTTTAAAAATGACAAGATGGTTAAGGTGGAGCTTCACCTGAATAGCTGCCGCTGATAATATGTCATAATACACTAATAACATGTTTAAAAATGACAAGATGGTTAAGGTGGAGCTTCACCTGAATAGCTGCAACTGATAATATGCCATAATACACTAATAACATGTTTAAAAATGACAAGATGGTTAAGGTGGAGCTTCACCTGAATAGCTGCAACTGATAATATGTCATAATATACTAATAACATGTTTAAAAATGACAAGATGGTTAAGGTGGAGCTTCACCTGAATAGCTGCAGCTGATAATATGTCATAATATACTAATAACATGTTTAAAAATGACAAGATGGGTAAGGTGGAACTTCTCCTGAATAGCTACCGCTGATATTGTGTCATAATATACTAATAACATCTTTAAAAATGACAGAAGATGGTTGATGTGGAACTTCTCCTGAATAGCTACCGCTGATATTGTGTCATAATATACTAATAACATCTTTAAAAATGACAGAAGATGATTGAAGTGGAACTTCTCCTGAATAATTGCCACTGCATCAAACTCTCTGCAGACGACGTGTGCTGTGCTGTGAGTTCTCGAAATGTTTTACTCTAAGCTGTTGTTACTGGCACGTTATCCTTGGTGACAGGCGTCTCATTTGCATTTATATTTTTGGAAATACTTGTTTCTAATATCTCTTCCGCATGTCTCGTTATGCAAGCAATTAGTAAGGTGTAACTGATTGGGGGCAATTAATTGCTTGTCATTACATTTAGCTGAACTAATTTAGAAGTTTTTTTTTAAATAGAAATCCATTTGCTTAATAGTCTGAAAAGTGAAATTGGCCGAATTTATTGTATCTACTTTCAGCATCCGTCTGTTACTGAGGAGCGCGAGGATAACATAGATTGCTGTATGCTAATGTACACACAACGGCATTAAAGTATCATTTATAAATAAACCCTTAGAGATAGACAAAATCATAGTACACAATTTATAACAAATGTAAATGGCGCGTTATTTATGGACGCTCTTTAACTGCTGTGGTTCTCGGCGTCCCATTCTAGACTGGGCGTGAAAGACCGCTTAATTTTGCTCAGAGGCCTCTCTATCAGGCTTGAGGTTCTTTTACGTGCCGTAAATCTACGACACGGGATCCACTGCTTTACTTCCCTTCCGAAGGAAGCCATGCTAAGGATTTTTACACCCGAATATATCCATCGTCCTCCGCCGGGTTTGAACCCGCGACCTGGGGTATATGAAGTTAGCATGGTAACCATTTCACCACGAAGGGCGACAATTTATAACAGATACATTTTTATAGGGAGTTAACGATTTCCGCGATATGTATTCCTATTAATGGTTTATATTTTCCAGTACTTATATATTCCTTAAATGGGAAGTCGTCATTTCGTTTCTCTTGGTCGTGCCAAAGAATCGGGATTTTCTACATTACATAACGACCAGCTTTTAAAAGATTTGATTATCACTTTAGCCTAGTGTAGATATTTATTTCCGTACCTGTAAGAAAATAAGTAAAAAGTCATTTCTGCTCAGATATAACTCGATTAGTACGTAGAAAATTAAGCTTATGGAAGAAGAGTTTCTTGCAGAATAGGCAGAGAAAGTTATGCGAATGGAACACTTTGGAAGGACTTAAAAACAAGTTACAAGTGCACAAGTCTTTCGGATCACATATTTTGCAAAGATTCAGTCATATTTAAAATTCTGGGGAAGGGGGCCTGCAACCGAAAGTTAAAAGGTGTTCAAAATGCAAAAGCGAGGAATTAGAATAATGCCAGATAAAATAAATAGGACATCTTACAGAGATTTATTAAAATCATTACATCATGCCTGTGCACAGTAGGTATATACATGCAATTTATTATATTCGTATAAACAAACAAACGTTTTTGGAAAAATACACAGGTACTCAATCACCATACAAGACAGAAAGGGCATCTTCACACTCAATTTCACAGAACTCACCTTGCAAAGAAAGCGTCTTATCACGTGGAAATAAACTTTATAACAAATTACCTTCTTGCATTAAAACATAGATGTTATTTAAGAAGAAAGTGTCTTATTCCTGTTATCAAATTCATTTTATTCAGTTATAGAATTTCTAGACATGTGATAAAGCTGCTATAAATAATTGTATATACTTATTTGTGCCTATGTTTCTCAAATTTAATATGTAATGAGTGAAATATTATCTCACAAGACCATGAATTTTTGTACACTTCTGAAATAGTTTATATTATTTTCTTACTTCTAATTCTTGTTATATATTCATTAATATGAAACTTAGTTGTAAGTTTCTGTCGTATCCTACATCTCAAAATATGATCAAACGGTAGAATAAAATTGTATTCTGTTTTTTAGCTTCTACTGTCAGCAGTATATTATTTAAACTCACGGAGAATAAGTTTGTGAAGTAAGAAAAGCAAGTGCTAATGAGGAAATGCAGTAAAAATTAAATAATTCCTAACTTTAACATGTTTTCTCCGTAGATCGTTTCACCAGTTTTATTGCAATTTTAGATATTGTATTAAAGCTTTCTCATATTAAATTATGTAAGCACCTCATGTTTACTTGCCTGGCCCTTGTGTAGAAAGTAGGGGACGGGAAAATTAAGGCGGTATGATCCCAGCAATTGCCTAGCAAGTGGCGTGGAGGACTAAACGTTCCGGTCTCTCTGCGTCCAAATAGTATGTCTGTGCTATATAAAGTAGATAAAGGAAAACATCGGGTGTGACACATTCACATTCTTAAGCAAACTTATCATTAAAAAACTTATTCTTTTACCTACTTCACGTTAATCGCGATATACATATGCAGCAATGCTTTCATTATGATTGTATGTTTCCTTGCGGATACAACGGGATTAGAGGAATGCAGTAGGCTTCAGCGATAATCAGATTTTTGAAGTTTTGGTCGTTGTGTGATAACTTTGAACATTTGCCTGACTAGCAGAAAGAAATAGGAATAACGACTTCTCATTTGAGAAAAGTATATCTGTTAAAAAATTTAAACCAATACCTAGGAATGTCGTGGAAATGTTTAACTCCACAAAAAATAAATAAGTAAGAATAAATTGTGTATTTTGAAGAGATATACATTTTTTCTGTAGTAGTTTTTGGTCTATCTCTTACAGTTTACCAGTAGTACAAAAGTCGTCCAGAATGAAGGGAACTTTAGAAACTATTCCCAGAAAATTCAAGATACTTATCTATATGTTTCATTTTCATGAAAATATATTAAAAGTATGGTATTTTAATCAAAATTACGGGAGCAATTTTTGAGAAAATTAAACTTTCAAAAAATGTCCAAGTAAAGGAAGTTGGGATGAGGGATTTTCTAAAATCTTCGTGTTGCATCCTTGGAAGACGTAGAACTTAATGAAATGTAAAGGTTGGCAAGTAACTGACTTTTTCGAGTTAGGCTGTTCACAGACGCACAAGAAACGTTTTTCTAAACATACTACCTACCATAGTACTTGTACTGTGTACTCGGCAGAGAAAATAAAAAGCACTACTGAGGTATCCAGGTTCCCTGTAGGGTAGGAACAGTGGCGTCAATCATGAACGGAGACTGCAACATGTCTGATCGAACTTTTCTGTGGTTCCTCCTTATTCAAGCGGCCCCTTAATGAAGCTGAGAGCAGAGCAGGGGAATGCCTCCTTTCCTATACTCTTCGATGAGAGCGCGCTGTACGTGTGTACTCTTCTGATTTGAATGGAAGTAAGTCTCTCACACGGCTTGTAGACTCCATAGTATACTTAGAGCAAAGTTCCTTCATCATTCTTGACGCGAATTCACAGTTTCTAAAATGTAACTATGTCATTCTCTGCTTATTTTAAAGTTTGTGACATTCAGTACCGGCTGAACAAATAACGAAACTAATCAGTGTAGCATAAAAGAAGGTAGTAATTAATCTAAATTATGTTTTAGCTTCACGCTTAAAAACCCAGCTCTGATTCCTGCAACATCTCTTTAGAAACGCAAGCCATTAAAAGCGAACACTTAACTAAGTAAATGAAGTAAAGTTCCTTGATAACGCGACCAAAATGTATTAAATATTAGGGACGTTCAATAAGCCCTTAGAAAATTCACGAAATTACTCTCATAGCATCGAAAAAAAGTTTGTAATTTAGTAACCGTCGTTTCTTACTAGGTTGAGAGTTAAAGTTGCAGCTATATCCATCACGTGGTTTCGTTGCCATAGGCGAATGAATCAGCAACTCAACACGTGATCAGGGTGGTCCACCACTTTATGGCGCTTAGGCAAGCCGAAGAACGAAGCGGAATGAATTAAAAGCTTGTGTTGCCTCCGCCTTCAGTGGCAACCCTGAAGTAATTTTCATAGTAGCACTTCCATTATGTGAACTCCATCATACATATAGTATGCTATATACCGAGCCATTTTGTGTGTGCGCCGTCGAAGTTTGGCTGACTACCTCATTATGAGTGGCTCCCTCCGGAACGGTGTATGGTCACAAGATGAAAGATGCGAAAGTGTTTGCTGTGAAGTTGTTTAATATGCTACATTTTCCAGGAAAAACACTTTAATTTTTACTTTCTCTAGCACGTATGAACAATGACAAAGGTAAATACAGAAGGTTTTGTATTCTACTCAAAAATTCAACACTGAGATTTCACCGGAAATACACTTTGAGACTCTCTGAATCCATAAAAAGCTTTTTAGAAAAAGGTCCGTGTCTGGCGGGGGGGGGGGCGAGCATAGCTCAAAAACGAAATTCGTTTAAATACCAAAATGGGTACTTAAGTTCAGTATCTTCCAAGGATGAGGCATGAATATTTTCAAGAAAATCCCTCTACTACCCTTTACACGGAACATTTTTAAAAAATTATTTTCTTCTCAAAAATGACTCTAACGATTTTTATTAAAATGCTATACGTTAAATATATTTTCGTTACAAACGACATAACGTATATCTTGAATTTTTTGGGAATAGCCTCTGAAGGACGCTTCGTTCTGGATGCCTTTACTGTAAACGGGAAGAGATAGACAAAAACATACGTTACAAAGATCTCATTCATACATACAATTTATGTCGTATACATGTTTTTCTACAGTACACCGTTTCCGAGATATTCCTTTTTATTGTTTCCAATTTTGAACTACTTAAACTTTTGTCGAGCGGGAAGTCAACTTTCGTTTCATCTCTTGATTCACTCCAAGGAATGCATAAACCGAATTTCAGTAAAGCGATAACTTTTTAAAATATTCTATTATCGCTTTAGCCTGGTGTATTCCTTTATTTCCGTTCTACTTACAAGGAAGCATAATAATACGAGTATTTCTGCTAATGCTTATCTCGATTAGCATGATATAGATAAAACAATAATCTTTTGTAAGAAAAGTTTGTGGCAGAGAAAGTCATGTGAATAGAACACATATTTTTAGGTAAAGAATTAGCTCTTTCAAGTCTGCGATATCACCGGCTTTCTCCATGGAGGAAAAAAAAAGCTTCTGCTTATGCACCATGAGAAATATTCATGTATGTCGATGTGCAAACTATTATTTTGCTGAGAGTTGATATAAAGGAAGATGTAAAAGCAATTTTACTCTTCGGTTAAGTTCACCCTTTGTTTGCGTATTGCTTGCAAGAATGCCATCTCTTTATGGATTATATGTTTCGATTAAAACAATTTGTTGAGGAATAACAAAATATCAGCACATGTATCGTTTTTATTTGAAGTTTGGTAATAAATTGTGTTCCAAGCTACATATTCCTTAAGCATATAACGCTATTGCAGTCAATTTTCTTTCTGAAATAATAAGTGAAAATACTGATACAACAACTGTTCTTCGAACACGTTATGCGCTTACCGATTGTACATACTACTTGGGTAGTGGGCCAGATAATTAAATGAATGAATAGTAAGGGATTGAACATCCGTACCAGAAGCTTTATTACACATTAAGTAACACTTAATACGTTTATTTTGGTTGTTTCTCTACTGCTTCATTGTTGAAGTTGTCTGCTTGAAAAGGAAGAAACGAGGAGTTGAGACGAATGCTTTCTCAGAAAACAAGAGGCCAGAATTTACAAGTGGTTGTTGGTGGCAGCAGGTACAGCAGCAACTGGAAACTAATCTGCTCTGCAGCACGCAGTAGTTAGTTTCCCGCAACTGAACGTGCCCTGCAGATAAATGCTTGCTGGACATTCCCCAACCCATTGCTACTTAGCTCATCTAAAGCTCCATTAAACCAACAAGGTGAAAGCGAAATCAGCAAAGGAACAAAAGGACAAGAAACACATACGAAAAACACAAGTGATTGTCTTATTACATTCACATTGACTTCACTGCCCATTATAATTTATTTATTATTTTCTCTACCTCGTATGTACAATGTACATAGTAGAAAAAGAAGACCTTGCGTTCCACCCGAAAATTGGATACGAGATTTTCCTGGAAATTAATGTTTTGAGATGACCTGAATAAAAAAAGCATTTTAAAAAAAGATCTGTGTGTTAATGTGGTATCTAATTTTATTATCATTCAAGGATGCGACAAGAACATTTTCAACAAAATCTCCCCCCCCCCCAAACTACCCTTTACATGGAAAAATTAATGGCTAACGACTTTTTTTAACTTGCCGTATATTAAAGACATTTACATGACAAATAAAATATGTATCTAGAATTTTCCGGGAATAGCCTCTGAAGTTCTCTTCATCCTGGATGAATTTTGCTAGTAAACCATAAGACATTGAAAAATTTACTTCACAAAAAATGTAGATCATTAAAACATACAATTTATATTATTTTTTAACCGTCTCGAGATATTCATTGTTATTGGTTTTAATTTTAAATCCTTATTATTTTCTCAACCGAGAAGTCATCTTTCGTTTCATATTTATTTTATTTTACTTCTGACCATGCAAAGAGAACCGAAGTTCAATTGTTCTGAATTTTAAAGATTTGAATATCGCTTTAACCTAGTGTGCTCCCTCATTTCCCTTCCACTTACAAGGCAGCAAGTAATAAGACAATTTCTTATACATTTATCTCGATTAGTATGACAGATAAAAGAATAATCTTTTGGAAGAATAGTTAGTTTGCCGAAAAGGTAGAGAGAGAGTCACGTAAATGATACACATCAGAATTTTTTTCTATCTTCAGTCGCATTAGGCATTTGCAAATATGCTTCATTACACATGTTGTTGGTACAACATAGAGGAAACCGAATCGACAGGGAGCAGGTGTTTAGAATGGCTCAGTATGACTTTTAAAGTCCATACCGTTCCCATGATCTGTGGAACAAATAAATAAGGGCAGGACTTTAAATGAGCTACGAACTGGTGAACAATTGAATACTATATTAATGGATGCCTTGGAAATGGCTTATGACAAAAAAAAAAAAAAAAAAAAAAAAACTAGGGGAAACAATTTGTTTGTTTTAAAGAGATCTACAATTTTTTTTGTTTTTTTTTTGTTTTGTTTTGTCTGCTGTTTAACATTTACCAGCAATAAAATAATATACACATTCTTTGCAGCTTAGGAGGAAATAACAGATTATTTCCAGAAAATTCGAGCTACACTTTTATTTGGTTTGCAAGTATCTTCCGTCTGTGGCCCGTATTTGAATGCGGTTTGTTCAGTTAAATGATTTCCTAACGTCATAATTTCATTTAAGAGCTCATATCGAAAAATAAGATTGTGACCTCGATGTTGGATTAAGATTCGTTTTGGGGTATATGTTCAGAGTGTAGCTCTGTCCGAGCTTTAAACTTTTGGTTTAAACCGGCGTGATGCAGATTGGTTTCTCCACCTGACCAATCTGTCCGAAGGTTTCTCGCGGTTTTGATCAGTCGCTAAGGGAAAGCGGGCTAGGATAATTTTATCCTATTATACGTTTCATTACTACATCTCATTTCCCTGTTCTTCGCTGCCATACCAGACCCTGGACTGATCATCCACCATGGATAGGTATGCTGTTATCCAAAGTTTCCTTGCTCCTCGACAGACTTCTGATCGAAGACATTTCTATAAAGAGGATAGTGTTCCGCAAAAGAAGAAGAAAAAGAAGAATAGGCGAATACCTTAAAGCTTACGAATCCTTCAAATAATACTTGAGAAAAACCAACATTTCCAAAAATTCCCCATGTAAGGAGTAGTGTGAAGACAGGGGATTGTGATGTATATTTGGAAGGTATAACTTAAATATCAAGTTTGTTGTTCAGACATACACACGGACCTTTTCCTTTCTTTGTAATTAGGTTGCCACAAAACGTGTACTTCTGGTAAAATATCTATATACAATTTTTAGATGGAATGCAATACTTCCTCTATTTTTGCTAAGCACATAATAGGAAAAATAAACACTAAGGAGAGAAGAAATTCGCGTCAAATTAGCTATAATTTTATAGTTCTACAGCATTTTTTCGAGAAAAAAAATAGCAGAACTTCTGTTCGTTCGATCTCAGAAATTCCTATTTCCGTTCTATAGAAGACTGGCAACAAATGACTGCGTGGGCATTCATTTCACTGACTGTGGAACTTGTTTTAAGTTATTTTGGAAAACATATAATTAGTTCTTAACTAAGTTAAATATATTTATCACTGTAAATTGTTTTCTATAAAATTAGATTTATGGGGTTGGCACTAAAATCTGTCTTACTTTTACAGCTCTTGTGGACTATTTCAGTCTCAATTTTTCTCCTGTCTTACTGTCCTATGTTTCTTTCAAAGTTAACTGACGCCGCAATACTTTTCTTATTATTAGGGAACTGATTTTTATATGCTAAAAACCTTAAAATATTTTATTTTTATGTAGGAAAAATATTAAAAATATGCATAAAATGCAAAAATATTTTGTTTCAGTATTACAAAACTGTAAATAGTTCTGTTAAAAATCACCAATCATGCTGAGGCAGTGGTGGATTGAAACAACTCACTGTTGCAGTGAACCATTTTCCATCACAAACCGATGTCGATTGTCTGAAACAATTGTACGATACCGAAAGAAGCACCTTTCAACATCACGTGAAGATAGTCTTGCGTATTTCATCAAAGAAATGTCACTGGCACACACATTTTCAATTTCACCAGCATCTACTTCCCCTTCCAAAACCTTGCCATTTTGCACATAGTATGAAATCCACCAATTTTTAACACATTTTTAAATTTCTATTTTATAGCTACCTTTGAGTAAATTAATTTTTACTTTCTCTACACGTACTATGTACATAGTGTATAGAGAAAGTTTTGTATTCCACCCAAAAATTAGATACCGAGATTTCACCGGAAATACATGTTTTAGGATTCCCTGAATCTAAAAATGCATTTTCAGAACAAGGTCCGTGAGTGTCTGTCTCTGTCTGTCTGTGTCTGTGAACAGCAGGGCTCAAAAACGAAAAAACCATTAAATACCAAACTTGGTATTTCAGTTCAGTATCTTCTAAGGATGCGACACGAAGATTTTCAAGAAAATCTCCCCACTCTTTACATGGAAAATTTTGTTTTTCTGAAAAATGGCAAACGATTTTGATTATAAATATCGTATATTAAAGATATTTACATGACAAATAAAATGTATAACTTGAATTTTCTGAGAATAGCCTCTGAAGACATTTATTCTGAGTGAATTTTGTTGAATTTTGCATAACTGGTAAACCGTAAAATACAGACAAAAGCTTACTGCGTATAAATGTAGAGCTCGTTAAAACTATGTTATATGCATTTTTTCCTGGAGTTTACCTTTTTTAAGATATTGATTTCAGTTTTAAAATACTTCATAATTTTCTCATACGGGAACTTGTCAACACCTGACCACCCAAAGATTTCTATACCATACAACCACATTTTAAAGCATTTGACTGTCGGTTTAGCCTAGTGTATCCCCTTTATTTCCCTGCTACCTATAAGGAGCTAAGTAATAAAACAGTTTCTGTTAATGTTTATGTCGATTAGTATGAAGTAGATAGAAGAATAAGCTTATTAACAATAAATCGTTTGCAGAGAGGTAGAGAAAGTCATGTGAATGGAGCACATCAGATTTTTTTTCTCAATGACATGCACTTCATTAACCGTCTCCGTTAACAAACTGGTTGACGTTTCTAATTTGTTAATAGACTGAAACAAAAAGTTGCAGATATGTAAGACAATTCATTTTTTAGTGTACTGTCATTAAGTAAGTTCTGAAGAATTTCAATTGAAGTAGCGTTATCCTTATTTAGTTCGTCAATCAGCGATTTAAAACTTTCAAAATTGTTTGCATAGTACACTACTACTTCCAACCATATCCCCCAACGAGTAACTGTGGGTCTAGGTGGAAGTGCAAATCTGGAGTTTTCACTCTGAACAAATCAATTCTTGTTGGCTCTTTCACGAACCCTTTTTACTATTTGAGATCAATGTGTTCACTGTACGTAGCTGCTCACATACTGTGTGTAAACCATATACCATACAAGTTACGTATATCATGTGCGGCAAACTTACAGAAAGACTTTCAGCTGCCTTTTTCATGTATGGAGCACCATCCGTAATTAAGAGTAAAACACTATCAAATTTCACCCCATTCAGCCATAGCAACTGCAGAGATTCATTGAATAAGCGAGCCATTGCTACATGCTGATATTTCTTTGCATGCTAATAGAAAACACCGCTTGGAAACTAGTTCATCATTTTCTAGCACACCTACCACAACATTTCCCACTTTCCTACCGCTAGTGATTCGTCAATGCTTATCCAAATTTTTTATTTTCACATTCTGCTCTGATCTTTCTTAGCATTTCTTCGTAGCAGGCAGGCACATACACTTCTCTTAATGTTGATTCTTCTGGTGTTTCCAAATGTATTTTGTAAGAACATTTCTGAGTTCTGTACTTCTCAGTTTACATAAAGAAATATCACACGAAAGAAAGGTTTAGCATAAACCTGTATAATCTTCGGAACTTTTTTAAACTTGGGTTTGTGAAGATGAAGTTGGTTCACCTAAAAAAACTTGTCTACAAGTTGTGCGTGAAGCGGTCGTTCTATGTTTACTACCTGCTAAATGCTGAAAGACTGCATTCACCGTTTTCCCACATTTTTGACAGAATAGAAGTGAACTTGTAAAGATGCCACTAAATTGGGCAACATATTGTTCCAAACGAGAGCGAACACTTGTGTTTACTTTCGCATTATATCGCGCCAATCACTTCACTGTATTAATGCTCTCTTTAACCAGGCAAGGGCAGTGACTGAAGACTGTTGTGTATATTGCATCAGCCGTACACATAGAAAGTTCATTCAACTAATGCCTTCTCATAATATAAGGTGAGACCGTTAATTAGCCTCGTCGTAATAATGACAATCATTCTATTACTTATTTAGATGTAATAAGTAAAAAAAGTTAACATTTATTAAATTGTATACATAGGAACCAAGAAGTCAGTTGTTGACTTGAAAGCTACTCAGACGCCAGACTGCAGAGAGGGGTGACAAGTTGCTTCTTTTGTGTAAGTCACGTACGATTTTCTTATACAGGGGCAGTCCAGTTTAAACCCACGAGGGGACTTCTACTTTATATTCGTAGTATCACGTGGTTATTATGACATATTCTGGGAGATTCGCAATGGTTTTTGGGTCACGATGGTGTCATATTGGCGGACTCTAACCAACCAGGAAGAAGCCACCATGACACCGATTTTAGTATAAAAGAAGTAGGGTTCGACACAACGTGGTCGTTTGTCAAGAATCTGCCCGCAAGAGGCAACGTCATTTTGCCAAGAATCTGTCCACGAGATGCGGTAGGTCGTCGTTCTATAAAAAAAACTCTGTTCGCGAAGTAATGACGTGCAACTGTAAAACTGTCCGCGAAGTAAGATTGTTATGAGAAGAAACTGTTAGTGAATTATAGTAACGTCGCTCACCTATTTAATAGTCGGCTCGTGATTACTTGACAGTGAATTGTGCCATGTACTTAACGTAGAAACAGTGTAATTGAGAGTACGTGTGAGTGAGTGGTAAGAGTACCAGTCAGCAGAGTAATTGTGTACAGCAAGATGCTTGTTTTGGAATCTCCTTATTGAATAAATAACAGTAAAAGTTCACAAGTGTTTTCTTCCCAATTAAAAGACCTCTCCTACAACTCCTCCCACTTGCCAAATCCGCGCCAGAGAGAGTCAATGATCGTGCAAGACTGAGCAACGCCGTGGCAACCCATCCAAGAAGAGCTTCAGTACCAGGTACGTGAGTGTAGTGGAGTTGATTTGAAGTGATACTTAGGTACGCCGCACATAAGCACCCACGTTGAGGCGTAAAACTCAACATAAAATTCCTCTTATATATGACTGTCCGACGTGCGGTGTAAACTACAAACCACCACCATATAAAGTCTCGTTCCATATAACCTCCCAACGTGGGGTAATAACCTATAAAAATCCCGTTACAAAGGCACTGCGCGAGACTTTTGGTAAAATTTAGAAATTGTAACAAAAAAGTGACAAATTATGAGGTTTTAGCAAAATTGTTTAAAATATTTATGTACATAAAAATATAAAAAAAAATATGTATTTATATGTGAAATAGAATGTTGTATGCGATTCAAGTATGATATTTCGGGAATTTCCATCTTAGTTACAATGATTTATCTATAAGAAAGGAAAAAAAAAAAAAAACAATAAAAAACTTGTATTTACATAAAAATCCGTACCCTACTTATTTATACGTTCCTACGCGATAGGGAGAATGTGAATTAATCTGTACGCTTAAAATTTTCCACGGGAACAGTAATCTTCTTAAAGCTGATACGCGGAGTAAAACATTTCTGTCAGCACATACCTTGGACGGTTGAAACAAATAAGGTGTTCTCTGTGCTAAATCCACATTGGCGAACTCCTACGAGGGGAAATATTTACTCCCTCGCTTCTATGGATTTATATTTACTTTACGAAGACCTAATCGCCAACACCAGTTTTATGGCTCCTCTCCTTTTTCTCGAGTCTTCTTAGTTGCCACTCAAGTTCCGCTGTTTTATAATTATTATTACTTGGCGTTATGGTACTTCTGTCGGTTTTTCACTTTTGAATCACTTTCCAGCAGTACTAACGATTCTTCCTAGGCACTAAGGATTTACATTTGTTTACTTTCTCTAGCACATATGTACATACAATACATATAGTAGCTGGAGAAAGTATTTATTCCATCCAAAAATTCGATGTCAAGATTTCACCGGAAATTTTGAGGTACCTTGAGACCGAAAAAAGTTCTGATATGTTACATTCACACGACTTTCTCTACATATCTGTAACAAATTAATGTTAAAAAGCTTATTCTTCTATTTACTTCATGATAATTGAGGTAAACATTAGAAAAAATTGACCGTATTAATTGGTTCCTTGTAAGTAGAAGGGAAAAAATCTAAACTGTTCCATTCACATGATGTCCTCTAGCTGTTCGGTAAGCAAATCTTTTGTTCAAAACATTAATCTGTTATCTACATCATGTTAATCAAGATAAACATAAGCAGAATTAATCTTATTACTAGCTTCCGTGTAAGTAGAAGGGAAATGTGAATATGCACGGGCTAAAGCGATAGTCTCGTACTTTAAAACTTGGTCGCTATGTGAAACAATTGAGGTTGGGTAAACAAACGAGAAACGAGAAAAAAGATGTCTTCCCGCTTGTGGAAAGTTTAAATGGCTTAAAATTGAAGCCAATAATCTGCAATATTTTAAAACGGAAGTATATGAAGTAAATTGTGCATTTTAATGAGATCAATAGTTTTGTGTAGTAATTTTTTTTACATCTCTTACGTCTTGGCAGTTATATAAAAGACACCCAGAATGAAGTGGTGTTCAGATGATATTCCCAAAAAATTAAAGATATACATTTCGTTTATCATAAAAATGTCTGATACATAAGGCATTTTAACCAAGGTCGTTAGAGCCACTTTTGAGAAAATCAACATTTTCGAAAAAAGTTCCACACAAAGGGTGATTTTGGGGGGGGGTGATTTTCTTGAAAATCTTCGTATCGCATCCTTGGAACATACCAAACTTAAATACCAAGTTTGGTTTTTAACGGTCTCTTAGTTTTTGAGGTATGCTGTCCACAGACCCATTCACACACACATACACACAGATTCACGGACCTTTTTCTAAAAATCTGATGTGTTCCATTCACATGACTTCTCTACATCTCTGTAACAAATTATTGTTAAAAAGCTTATGCTTCTGTCTGCTTCATGCTAATCGAGATAAAAATTTAGCAGAAATGCTTTCATGTATGTAGAAGGGATATAATGGAATACATTAGGCTAAAACAATAGTCAAATTTTCTAAATGCTAGTTGCCATGTGGATGAAATCAGTTTCTTTGCATTGCCATAAGTTGACAAATTCCCGTATGTGAAAAGTTTTGAAGAATTTTAAAACTGAAATAAGGAATAGCTCAAAAATACGAGATACAGAATCTAATCATGGATTGTGACACGAAAGTATGTATATGAAGTAGATTGTGTATCGTAACGAGATCTACATATTTTGTGTAGTAACTTTTTGTTTATCTCTTACGGTTTACTAGTTATGGAAAATCTATAAAAATTCATTCAGAGTAAAGAGGGCTAGTCGCTGTCTGACAGCCGGGCAGCTCACATCGTGCTGTGGTGCCTGCCTCTTGCTCTCACTGGTGCGACTTGTGTTTTTCTTTTCGCGTGCAGTTTCGCGTGGAGTTAAACGGGGCTACTTTGACAGCCTCTTCTATCCGTACTTTCTTTGTGTGTTCGTGCTTTCTTTCCATCCATTACATTATTGGAACATTTCTACACCATGGCTGCCCCCGTTGCTACGGGGCAGCTTATTTATTCTGCGATGCAGACGTGCTACCAATCTGAGGACCAGCCATGTTCTTTACCGGTGCCACACTCAGCTCTTCCAACCGCGTCAAGCAGCTCCCAGGGAGAAACCTCTTTGTCGCCTCATCAGCAACGCCAGCCCGTGCCCGCTACTATGCATTGCTCTGGTCAAATGCGGCCTATCGACCGCGGCCTGCCTTCCGCCGGTTTTGCACCACCCAGCCGGGATAGTTCTTGCCCACGTGACTCCAAGAGGAAGAAACTGGATTCTGCTGTACCTGATTCTCCTTTCGCTACAACTAACCGTTTTGCACCCTTGGCTGACATGGATCTAGAGGATGGTGATCATGGCGTAAGTACGCCTACTCCTTCTGTCTCCCCACCCCCAAAGCCACCTCCTATCTATGTTTCTAATATACTCAACGTGAATACTGTCCTCAAACACTTACAAACATCCAATGTTGGCGCTTACAAGCTTGTTACACAGGACAACAACAAGGTCAAATTCACTTTCGAGACTGTGGACGGTTATCGTGCAGCCATACAGTATTTTGAGGACCAAAAGGCCGAGTTTCACACGTACCAAATGCTTCATGATCGAAACCTCCGGGTGGTTATTCGTGGGCTTCATCCCACTATAGACACTGCTCTAGTGCTGCAAGAATTGACCTCCCTTGGATATTCACCCGCACAGATGACTCCAGTTTACCATCCCGTCACCAAGGCGAAGCTACCTCTCTTTTTCGTGGATCTCAAGCCCAGTCCACTCAACGACGACATCTATAAGCTCGATCGTTTGTACTACACGATGGTGAGGGTGGAGCCCCCGAAACCCAAAAGGGGTGTTATTCAGTGCATGAATTGTCAGGAATTTGGGCACAGCCGTAATTATTGCCACAAACAACCCCGTTGTGTCAAATGTGATGGCCATCATCCCAGTGCGCAGTGCTCTAAGGCTCCTCACGCGCCGCCGCAGTGTGTGAACTGTCAAGGTCAACATACGGCGAATTATAAAGGCTGCCCTGTTCATCGACGCCTCCAAGTCATTCAGTCTCGCTCTTCTCCCCGACGTACCGTTTCTGGTGCCTCTCCTGCTGCCGTTCCTCCACTTCATGCTTTCCCACCTATGGAGTCTACCTTGCCTACTTCCACTGAAGCTGCCTCTCCTCGTCCTCCTGCATTTCATGCTCGACCTTTGCTGTCGTCTCTAGTTTCTCGAGGTTCCCCTCCTGGTGCTACGCAGCCCTTTGCAGCCGCAACCCGTCAGTGTGAACAGGACCGTTCTCCATTGGACTGCTTGATGGCTCGACTGGACTCTATCTTCGCTCTTCTACAGCCCCTTCTTACTACCCTGCAGCAATTGATTCCTGTTCTGCTCCGTGTTCATGGCTAATTCAATTCCTTCCTGCCTTCGAATCTGCACTTGGAATTGCCAGAGTATCACTAATAAGTTTCATGAATTATTACATTTCCTTACGGCTTATGACGTAGATCTCCTACTCGCCACTGAAACCAAATTGGCTCCTCACATATCTTTCCATCTTCCTGGGTATAGTGTGTATCGTGCTGATCACCCTAACTCTACTCGAATGGGTGGTTCTGCGGTGTTTATCAAAACTTGTCTAGCTCAACATGCCCTTCCGCCTCTTCTAGAGGACTCATTCCAGGTTGCTCGGATTCAGCTGTCTACTACTTCCGCAAGCATTCAAGTTGGTTCTTTCTATTCTGCTCCTCAGAATCATGTCAGTCTCACCGACTTCTGGGGTCTTGTTCATGCTTTCCAGGGCCCCTTCTTGGTCGGCGGCGATTTTAATTCCAAACATCCTCTATGGGGTTCGAACTTATCTAATCCTAGGGGTAAACTTTTACACGCTGCAATCCATCAGTTACACCTAGACGTACTCTCTCCTGTTGAACCTACGTTTTACCCACACGATGGTACGACTCCGGATGTGCTGGATATCTTCATTGGACGTAATATTTCCCGCCATTGTTCCCGTCTCTCCGTTGTTCATGATCTGAGCTCCGATCATTTACCAGTCCTGCTCACTCTCTCCGATGGTGCGAAGTACAAAGACTTACCCCCATCCCTGATACGCCATCCTTTTGACTGGCCTTTGTACACCTCTTTGCTTGCCGATCTCACTATTACGACTGTGCCGCTTAAGTCACCCCGTGATGTTGATGTGGCTGTTTCTACCCTGACTCGCAATATCCAGTGTGCGGCTAACCTTGCCAGCAGTACTCTCCAAGATCTTCGTCCTCCTCGTCTTGTGCCATTCTATTCTCCCGAGATCCGTCTACTGCACTCCATCAAGAGAGACTGTCGGAAACTCTGGGAACGCACGCGCTACCCGCTTCACAAAACCAATTTTAATCGCGCTACTCGGGAGCTGAAGGCTGCCTTACGTGCTGCACGCTGCACTGCTGCTGAACACCGACTACAAGACTTAAACGCCAGTGATGGGTCACTATGGCAGAAGACTAAAACTTTGACACGTTCTTCTGCTGCCATGCCGCCTCTTAAGGTTGGGAACACCTGGTTTTCTACGCCACTTGAAAAGGTAAATTTGTGCTCAGAACTCCTGGAACGTCAGTTTTCCCCGAATCCTGTGCTGGACGCGGACTTTGCTCATCGTGTGGAGGAAGAACTCACGCAACCTTTGTTGCTCACTCCTTTCCACCACTTCTTTACCCCTGGTGAAGTTAAAAACATCATCGCTCGCTCTTCAGCTCACAAAGCTCCCGGTCCTGATCTTATTGTGCAACCCTTACTTCTTCATTTACCCCGGAATGCGCTGGTTTTGTTGACGCAAATCTACAACGCTATCCTCCGCACAGCTCATATTCCTCATCAATGGAAACACGCTACAGTTATCCTTCTTCCCAAACCTGATAAAGTCAAGAGTGATCCCCTCAGTTATCGTCCTATTAGTTTACTCCCCCTACTCTCCAAAATCTTCGAACGTCTCCTTCTGCCTCGTCTTTTGCCTCAGCTCACACCGATTATCCCTGACACCCAGTTTGGATTTCGCTCTCTTCACTCCTGCTCTCAGCAGCTCCATCGTGTCGTTGACGCTATTCTTGATTCCTATGAGCGTCAATCTGTATGCATAGGACTGTTTTTGGATACGGAGAAGGCCTTTGATAAAGTTTGGCACGATGGCTTATTATTCAAACTCAAACCGCATCTCTCGGACACTTATTTTCGCCTTGTACAGTCCTATTTGCGCAATCGCACCTTCTCTGTTAAACATGATCGTACATTTTCCAAGGCCCTTCCTATCTCCTCTGGTGTGCCGCAAGGGAGCGTACTGGGCCCCTTATTATACCTGGCTTATACCTCGGATTTTCCTAGTCATCCGCAACTCACCATTGCTCACTATGCCGACGATGTGGCGGCGCTAAGTGTGGGTACTTGTGCTACGGCGGCAAGCCGCCTTCAGGACTTTTGCAACAAAATTCACTCCTGGTGCCAACGTTGGAGAGTGACTATGAACGCTCATAAATCCCGTGCTGTGAAGTTCACCTACAAAACGAACGTGACCCATCATCCCATTTCTCTCAATGGGACGGAGATACCCACCGCGACTTCTATAAGGTACCTCGGCCTTATCTTGGACAGCCGTCTTACTTGGGGTCCCCATCTCTCCAGTCTAGTGCAGAGGATTCGTCATCGCATCCGCGACGTCCATCATCTTGTGTCCGGTTCCTCGCCATTGCCTTTGCGGTACAAGCGTCTTGTCTACACTTCCTTAATTCGACCCATGTGGCAATATAGCTGTGCGATATGGGGTTCTGCCGCTCCGTCGCAGACGATCAAACTCCAGCGCACACAGAACCGTTTTCTCCGCCTCATGACTGGCGCTCCATGGTACGTGCGCAACTCAACTCTGCACGCTGACATAGGCCTACCGGAGGTAATGTGTGTCCTCCGCATCAGCTACAAGAGGCTCCATCGATCCTGTTTGCGCCACAGCAATCCTCTTCTCCGCCATATTTATCTTCCTCCTGAACCTCAACGACGAAGATTGAAGCGCCGCTGGCACTCCGATCTGCGACTGAACATTTAGCTCTTTTATTATTTTCTGTTCTGCTTTCTTTGTATCTTTGTACTATTTCTTTGGGCCCATCGCTGGATGGTACCCCAACCACATATTACATGCTGTTCTGTGTATCTAATTAGCTCAACTGCATTGTACCTAATTGTACAAAAGAGTTTTCTTACAATAAAAAAAAAAAAAAAAAAAAAGAGTAAAGAGGTCTTCAGAGTCTATTCCCAGAAAAATCAAAATATAGATTTTATTTTTCGTGGAAATATCTTTAATATACGTATTTTAATCAAAATCGTTAGCCATTTTTGAGAAAATAAAAATTTCCAAAAATTTCTCTATGTAAAAGGGTAGTAAGGGGTGGGGAACTCTCAAAATCTTGTGTCGAACTCTTGGAACATACTAAAATTCTATACCAAGTCTGGTATTTGACCTACTTTTCGTTTTTGAGTTATTGTGTTCACGTGAACATGGACACACACATACACACGGACACGCACCTACACACACGGACCTTTTTCTAAAATGCCTTTTTCGGATGCAGGGGACCCTAAAACTTCCATTTCCGGTGAAATCTCGGTATTGAATTTCTGGGTGGAATGCAATACCCTCTCTATACACTGTATACATAGTATGTGTAGAGAAAGTAGCACTATTTTTTTTTTTGTATTCAGGGGGTCCAAAACATATATTTCCGGTGAAATCTGGGTATCGAAATTTTGGGTGCATTACAATACTTTCTCTATATATTATGTACATTGTACGTGTAAAGAAAGTAAAAGTCTGATGTGTTACACTCTCATGATTTTCTCTAGATGTTATACAAACTTCTTACAAAAGATTCTTCTTTCTACACCATGCTAATCGAGATAAGCATTATATTCTTATTATCAGTTCCTTGTAATTAAGAGAATGCCCTACAGTACGAGCCAAACCTCTTGACGTTTGAGGCGTGCCCACTAATACGGCAGTAGCCAATAGCAACGACGCAGCGTTGCCTCATACAGACAGTACACCTCACCGCTGGTAAAACTTTAATTGCAATATCACGTGCGCAGAGGCATATTTAATATTTCAGAAAAGTAACAAGTAGGTAGAATAAAAGGGGATATTTTCCTGAACAAATACGAAAAAGAATCATATTTTTACACTCAGTGGTTCATATTTTAAAGCACCAATTTGTAGCTATCTTTTGTGATGTTTAAATGGAGACTATTACTTGAAGGTTAAGCTTTTAATAGTAATAAATCCATTGCTGTCTTAGTAATTTTATACAATGTAATACAATAGACATATTTATCACCTAATAATGTGAAATTCTCCATGTTCTAAAGAAATATAGGAATAGTTGTTCGGCGAGGTTTTCTATGAAGGTACGATCTTGTAATGAACATTTTTAAAAAGCCCTCTGACGCAGCTCTAAACATAATATATTGTTTTGTTCCAAGAAAATTCCATTTGGAAACGCAATAATGAGTGCATTTTAATAAATATTACGCTTATTTCTGCACTATGCAGGGTCCTAGAACCAAGTACGTAGTTAGGCACATGCTATACTTTTTACGTTCAGCAGCTGGTTACTTGGAATGCACTAACAATAAGCCAACAGAGAACTTGGCTAAGATTAAGCAACTGTCATCACTTTGTGAAGAAGGATAAACGATGGAATGCATTGCACCTGATGCGATAGCTCACAGTTAAAACATTGAGAACAGTAAACACCGCTAATGCATGCGTGCTAGAACTGGAAGGTAAGAGCCTCAGTTGAGAATTAAACTGCGCTGTATTCAGTTCGTACAGTGATAGACTTTGTACTTGGTTCATAAACTTGACTCTCAAGAAAATGTCACTTAGTAAGCCAAGTACGAGTACCAGTGGATACAGTGGTAAGGTTAGAGCTGTTGTGTTCAGTGTATATAATTCCTTTAAGAAGTATGCAAACAAAGAAAGCCGCAAAAATCTTAACTATACTCATTAAGTGCGTCAACTGTATCGCGCGTGTGTAGGGAAGCAAAAAAGGCACACGCAGAGGGATCTCCAACATTGTTTAGATCGCCTAGAAAGCACCTAAGAGAGTGACAAACTTGTATAATTTCGAAAAAGATGTACAGGGCAGTGTTTTTGAATTGTATGATAAAGGAGAATTTCCGACAGCAAAGAAAATAACGAAGGTGCTTAGGGAAAAGATAGGGTATGCAGGTTCTGTTACTTCCACTAGGAGGCTTCTGAAACATTTAGGATTTAAATATAGGAAAACCAAAGACCTTGGAATTAATTACCTAGACACACCGCCGGCGCTAGTGTTGCCGTCATAAATGGAAACCTCTCGCGCGTTCTCAACTGGAGGGCAGAGCATGCTTTTTACCATATATTCAGTACGCTGAAAAGATTTTCAGTACCTCGAAAACCACACTTTAAGAACTTGGTGGTAAACTTTTATGTACCACTCAGGTGTCATCATGCGGTAAAATCTTACAGCAGTGTGCTGTACAAGAAAATAGTCAGGCAGCACCTCTCTAAATCACTTTTGTTTATGAATCAATAGGTTAGTAGACTTCAATTATTTTTACATAAAATTTACTACCTTAAGTAGTAATTAATTCGAATTTTATATTTATATACCTTATCCATCTAACACAAATATACCACAAATGCTTACTAACGTATTGAATACAATTTACTGAAGAGGAATACAGGTACCTAATTTCCCATTTATTTTAATTTTATACTGTGCATATACTGTCTCTGTAAATCCAGTATCGCATGTGTTTTTTTATGCTAAAGCGCTTTATTTATGTTTGTTTTTATTTACATACGCCGTAGGTAATATGGCCTTATCACCACTTTGACCTTCTATAACAACTGCCTTAATTGTTGAATTATACATTAAAAATGTACTTCTCGATTAACACACATTAACTATCGCATTCATATTTATAGGCTCTTGGAATAATATTTAAATAAGAATTCTTTCATCGGCTTAGAATTGAGCGCAGCATATTTTGTATTTTAATTCAGCATTTTGACCACTTTACTACAGAGACACTCTTAACAACTCATGTTTTTAATTCTTGTTGATGACTTTGTGTATTAAAATAAAAATCCGATGTGTTCCATTCATATAAATTTCTCTACATATCTTCACACAAATTATTGTTAAAAAGCTTATTCTTCTATCTACTTCATACTAATCGATTAGCAGACATGATCTTATTACTTGCTTCCTTGTAAGTAGAAGGGAAAAAAGCTAAAACGATATCAAATCTTTTAAAACTGGTTTCATATGTATGAAATGCGTTTCTTTGTTGACCCATTCCCGTAAGAATAAATATTTTAAAACAGAAAGCAATAACAAGGGATTTCTCAACCCCACGAAAACGCAACATATACATTTTATTTGGCATGTAAATATCTTTAATATACGGTGTTTTAATCAAAATCGTTAAAGCCATTTTTGAGAAAATCTAAATTTTCGAAATTTGTCCACGTAAAGAATAGTTTGGGCTGGGGGCTTTTGCCTCAAAATCTTCGTGTCGCATCCTTGGAATATACTAAACTTAAATACCAAGTTAGAGTTTTTACCAACTTTTCGTTTTTGAGTTATCGTGTTCATGGACACAAACACCAACACGGACCTTTTTCTAAAAGTTCAAGGGGTCCCAAAAGGTGTATTTCCGATGAAATCTCAGTATCGAATGTTTGGGTGCATTACAATACCTTCTCTGTACACTATGTACATAATACGTGTTTACTGGCTAGAATGGTATGAGAATCTGCCCCATTTACGAGAAGGAAGAGTCGTGGAGCCATGTCTTGGCAAGATGTAGGGGTACGGAGCAATGGAGGGAAAAATACTTACCGCGATCCTTTACCACCGCGAATGTAGAGCTAGAAGCATATTGGACACTACTGGCCGGCACGGAAGACGCGGACGGGCTAGATACGTTTCTATTTAGGCAAGACGTTGAGATCTGAGAAGGCTGATAATAGAGAATATAAGAAGAGTTAAACAAAAGTGATTATAATGTTTTACATATGTTTTATGCGGTACTTTTCGGTCATTATTTTTTGTGGTATTAGTATTATGTGTATATATTTCTCTTAAGTGTATTTGTGTATTCTGCATTGTAAATTTAAGTTGCTGTATTTGAATATCTTTGTTCTTTTATTTTCGTGTTTACTCTTTTAATTCTTTGTTGTATTTGTTTTTTTTAATACTATTTACTATTTTGTGTATTGCAAAAGCACGCACGGTCTGTGGACCCGTGTGATTGATGAAGCTCAATGTATGATACTGTTATCTCAATAAATACACTTATTTATTCATTTATTCATTCACAGTACGTGAAAGTAAACATGTTTTTTTTTCGGACTCAGGGGACCCCAAAACATATACATCTGGTGAAATCTCGACATCGAATTTTTGGGTGGAATACGATACCTTCTCTATCCAGTATGTACATTGCACATACGAGACTAGAGAAAGTCTCAATATAGCTCAAAAAGGAAAAGAGCGTTAAATTCCAAACTTGGTATTAATATTTAGTATTTTCCAAGGATGTGACATGAGTATTTTCAAGAAAATCCCTCACCACGAACTATCCTTTACATGGAACAATTTTTGAAAATTTTGTTTTTCTCAAAAATGGCTAACGCTTTGGTTAAAATATCGCATATTAAAATATTTTCTTAATGAATAAAATGTATATTTTGATTTTTGCTGGAAAAGCCTCTGAAGACCTTTTTATTCTGGATGAGTTTTGCAGAATTTTGCATAACGGTTAAACTGTAAGAATTAGATAAAAACTTACTCTCCAAAAAATGTAGAGTTCGTTAAAACACACAATTTCTGGCATATACATTTTTCATGTAGAGTGGGCCGTTTACAAGATATACCTCGTAATTGGTTTCAATTTTAAACAACATGCAATGTGAACCGAACCCCAATTGTTGCACACAGCGACCAGCTTTTAAAATATTTGACTATCACTTTAGTATAATGTATTCCCTTATTTCCCTTCTACTTACAAGGACGAATAAGACGAATTCTGCTAATGCTTATCCGATTAGCATAATGCAAATAAAAATAATGTTTTGCAAGAATAGATTTGTATATGGAACATATCAGATTTTTAAAAATAGTTTGTTCATTTCTATAGCTCCCCTTAATTAGTATGTTCATATCGGGGGTCTTTTACTGAAATATTGGTGTTTTTACTCTTTGAACTTTTGTTGCTGTAGATTTTTGTCGCCGATTCACTCCCACACCTCACTACCAGAATCTAGAAGGAAAAGAATAATCCTAATTAGAAGATTCCACCTCCTGGCCAAGAGTCAAACCCTGTACCTCCGGGTGAGCAATCAGTTTTCCGACCACTTGACCACTTTGTTATCCAGCTAAAATTCATTGTACCACATTTTATATAGTTTTATAAATAAAAAATGTATTTACAATTAATTTTTCTTTATCTTGATGTGATTTGATACAAAGACTTTTGTTTCAAAGCTTTTCTTCTTCTACTTTATCATAAATTACTTTCACAATGCCTTTGCGTTTGCTCTAATTTTTAATAATTTGCTCAACTGAAAAGAATTGTATTTTTTAAATTTTTTTTTATTCATATTATTTATGGGTATTCTCGGTGTGAAACCCGTCTCAACTGCAGCTCTGGGTCAAATAATATGAAGCTGTTTCTTTGCTATAGTATGAAGTCTAATTCCATGACTTTAACATAATGTAATTTCTATTTTCTCTGTTTATAAATAGAGGAACTAATGCGCACTACCCATATCACATTATGGAGATTTCACAGGAATACACATTTTTGGGCTCTTTGAATAAAAAAAGAAAGAAAAAAAGAGAAATTTTTAGAAGAAGGTTAGTATGTGTATGTGTGTGCGTGTGTGTGTGTGTGTGTCGGTGAACAGCACTCGTAATTAAAATAAGAAAGGTGATTCGGCAGCTTCCAAGGATGCGATACGAACATTTTAAACAAAATTCCCCACCCCAAGCTGCCCTTTCATGAAAACATTTTCGTTACTGTTTATTTTCTCATAAAGGGCTCTAACGATGTTAATTAAAATAATCTATCTGTCTTTGTTAGGGATAAGTGTCCTGCTTCTGCTAAATCGATTGAGTTGAAACGCACCAATTCGGGATGTCCTGTCTTTGGAAAATATACCACAATTCTCGTATTTAGCTGACTTTACGATATTGGGTAGTCGAAGTCGGAGGAAGTTTTCTAGGACCGTTATAAGAGAGTTGCCGGTGGAAAAAAATTTAAGTTTTACGGAAATATCTTGGCTGTTTTTATCTTTTGCGGGAGTGGAACGTTGATCAGGAAGCAGTGTCTTCCTTATCGATTCACAAGGCATGATTATGTTCTCACTTTCAAACCACCCATAAGATAGCAATTCCATGAGTGTGTCGACCGACAGTGAAATGTCATTCTAGAATTAGTGCACAATATCATGTATTACCCTAGAAGTTGGTTGGCGTCGTATTCCCCTCACTGAACCTCAAAGTAGTGTACAGTGGAGCCGTGCAAGTATAATGCTCATTGGCAGAGCCGTCAAGTCAGCTTTCAGTCTCGCTCGTTTCTCGCTGCCGCTAAGCACGCCTCTCGCAGCTGAAAGCATAGCTGGCATGAGAGAGCTTGACCAACGAGCGTACGGGAGTCTCGATTCTCGCAAGACTGCGGTGTAATTCGCGGAAGCTCGCATAATCAGTCCTGTAAGTTATATTATTTAAATTGTTTAAATTATTTGAGATTTAAATGTCCTACCAGGATAAAAATTATATTTAAATAACCACACTAGCAAAAGGGTTAAAAACGAAATGTGGTATCACAGAATCTGCAGATATATGTGTTCGTGGTCTCCACTTTTATTAAAAATAACTGTGTATAAGTTTTATTACTCCTAAGACGTTTATGTTGCAAGAACTAATTTTATTTTCGGTTTTAATCTGAACATGTTTATACATAATAACACATAGCATAGGTATGTCATTGTCGATTAATATCTTGTGTTGTTGCTACGGCCCGGTTGTTAGCTTTTTATAAATGCAGTTTTAGCCTCTTTAGGTTTTTAAACAATTTTTTTAGCTTTCTAATAATGTTCCTAGTCTTTTTTTTAAACGGTTTTAAACAATTTTCCTACATATTTAAGGGAGTTGACGACAAACGCCTTTTATAAAATAGCACATGAGCTCGTGCTCGATTATTTTAACTAAACGTTTAGCATGCATTGTTAATATATAGCATTCATTTAAAACAAACTTCGCATTTTAGTTGTTTTGCTGAACCAATTGTGCAAATTTTCTGTTGCTTTTAATATATTCCTATAGGCAGAAAAATGAGCTTTCAACATTGTAAGATGTCGCTGGCATATATTTCATGCACGCACATTCTATACCAAGATAAAAATCGTGATAAATTCTTTCCCTGGCTAACCCCGAATGAACACTCAAAACAAAACTAATCGAATTGTTAAACAAAAATTGTAATACAAATGAATTGAAGAAAAAAATGATAACAATTAAAAAAAATAGAATAAAATAAAACTTAAGTTTAATGACTTATAAGTCTTAATGTCCCATTTATCTTTTTTAAAGGTTGAATAAGATTCACACACTAGCATCCAAACAGCTTGAAACATAAAAGTAGTTTGAAACTTTCTAGTTTACTTACAAGGTAAAGAATAGGTTAGAAAACCTAAATATCCGGGCCCTAGTTATTACGTAACCAGTTTATACTATGGATCTTACGTGAAGCTGCTTAGTCTGTAGTTACGAGAATACTCGAGTCGCCTCGCTCGTGAGCACTAGTTCTCGATACCGAGCTTCTCGTTGCCACACTCGAGAAGTGGCGTGGTTTATCTACGAGTAATGAGAGAGTGATATTGGTTTTGACCACCTCTACTCAGTGACTTATATCGGACAGGAAAGGAGTACTAAACCGCCTTTGCCACGCTCAGTCTCACCCCTTTACTATTTCTAGCACTCCACCTTACCTGAAGGAAAAGGGTGTCCATAGGTAAATGTTACTTTGCCAGTCTTTACGAGACGGACGTATCCAAGTATTGGCGTCGATCGTAGCAAAACATGAACAGGTGAAATATTTTTGTGTTCCGCAGCTTTCGCTATTCCCCTGGGTCTGTCCTTTGTGTATAGGTTAATGCGCGTGTCTCGGACTTGTACTCAAACTATTAAGACATTGACTCATCAGGGCTGACGTGGAATTATGTTAACAAGATTTCTGTCCATATTAAATAAAGAAACACTAAATACTATAACAACAACACGTTTCCGTGCACACGGCTACACATAATTGATAGCTGATTCCATCATCTTGTTAGGTTAGATTATGAAAGAAGTATATGCTTTTTTCTTCTTTCCATTATTTCTTTCTAATTGTTGTATGTCTCCTACATTGGAACTCTCGTCATTAAAGTAATCAGAAAAAGACCTTGGAGTATGCTTATCTTAAATATCATATCAATTTATTGGATCACTGACAGTTTAAAATAAACAAAAGGTCAAATTATTCCATCTAATGCCTAGTTTGTAAAATGTATTTTATTATGGATATTTGGATTCTATTTTTATGATATAAAAGTTATATTCGTAATATAATAGTATCACAGATTGTAATGCTCTTCTTGTAATTCTTTCCTCTCGGAAAATCATAACCATATATATATATATATATATATATATATATATATATATATATATAATACACACACACACACACATATATATATATATATATGTATATGTGTATATGTGTGTGTATAGCCAGAAGAAGATCGAATGTTTACGTTTTTATATCTGTTTCAAGTACTTGTCTTCGCCTTTTGTACCGCCTAAGCTGTTTTTGTTTCTTGTTGCCGTGTATCGCTACTCACAACTTTATGATGAACGTTGGCTCTTGTTATTTTTTTCCTGTTATTGTACTCCTTTTTATCCTGCTCTTCCCTTTGATTCTCGGTTTGAATACACAACTCTTATGGTACAGAAAATTGTAAGTGCCTTCCAGACCGATTGTTGTTTGCAAGTCCTAGGAAGTATCTGACTGAAATATATGCTTCGTATACAGCATAATGACGTTTCGTAGAATAGACTTGGATTTTAAGCTTCGTATATCGCTACAGAAGTAGGAACGTCTGCGATTGTTAATATAAAATTCGTGAGACAAATCGTTACAAGGATGCAAAAACACCAGTTGAAAGAGTAGCACGTTCTCATAAGAAAAATAAGTGTATGTTCCTGTCACATGACGGTCACTACCTATTCTGCAAACAAACTATTATTACAAAAGATTAATCTTTTATTTATCTACATTATACTAATGGAGATAAACATTAACATAAATGGTCTTATTACCTGCTTTCTTGCAAGAAGGGAAATATGGGAATACATTAGGCTAAAGCTAAAGTTGGTCGCTATGTGATTGCATTTTGGTTCTCTTTACATGGCAAAGAGTAATATAAGAGATGAAACGAATGATGACTTTAGTTTGACAAAATGTTTTTAGGTCATCCAGAGTGACGAGGTTTATAGAGGATATTCTCAGAAATTTCAAGACATACATTTCACTTGTCATTAAAACTATCTTAAACATATAGCATTTTAAGCGACTTTTAAGGAAATAATTCGAAAAATGTTTCAAGTTAAAGGTAGTTTGGGGTGGGGGAATTTTCTTGAACATTTTCATGCCGTATCCTTGAAAAATGCTGAACTTGAATATTAAATTTGGTATTTAACCATTTCTCGTTTACTTATGATGGTTCACACACACACACACACACACACACACACACACACACACACACACACACACACACACACGAACCTGTATCTAAAAATGCTTCTTTGTCAGGGGTTCTCAACACATACATTTCCGAAGAAATCTCGGTATCGAATTTTGGGTGGAATACAGCATCTTCTCTCCTTACTATGTACATTGTACACTCATGCTAGAGAAAGTAATAAGTAGTGATGTAAACATTCTAGACTAACCTGCTCTATTATTTACTGAAGGATAAAATAAGTTGATTTTATACTATAAAAACTGTTTGAATGTTAAGATGTGTAATTAATATGTAGTTTGCACAATTAATTTAAAATATGTTAAAGTATTACTGAACAAGCCTATTTTATTATTTAGTAAAAACAAGTAGCAGCAAGCTTACCGAAACACGATATGAAACTTATTAAGTATATATTTGTAAGTCAGTACTAGTGACCGGAGAGTGACCAAGTGGATTCGTTTGTGACTTCTGCCTCCCAGGAATAGCGGATGAAGTAAAGGAATTGCAAGAGGCTATAGGTCTCAGAGACGTCCAGAGAAATCTAACAATTTCAAGCTTGAAGACTCGATCACACCATCGGGCTGCTCAGAGAAGGCTTCCCTCTGGTGGAGTCGGGGAGAAATCTACTCACCTTAGATGACCCAAAGATACCTATCTGTCAGAATTGCGTTTTCTGTCCAACATTATACATCATCGAGCCCACCTAAACATGAAGGGAAAACGAAATGAAAATGGTTGATAGAAGAGGAACCACTCCAACATAGTCTACCATCCGGGGACTCCACGAAAATACCCATTGTCGGGAATCTAATTTGGAACCTCCCAAATGAGGACCTCATACTACTGCGGAGCCATTCCAAGGTCATTTCTGTAATACTTTAGATTAGTAAATAAGTGCAAATTAGTAACAAATGTGGGCCTGCGACAAGAATGAGCTTTTTCTTCTTTTATTCTATATATGTGTGCATATGCATATAATGATAGTAGTAGTAATAATAGTAGTAGTAAAAATAGTAGTACATAATAGTAATAATAATCATAGGTGGTGGTGGTGGTAGATGAATGGAAGTTGGTGCAGCCAAAAGTAATACCCATGGGCAGACAGGCAGACAGGACCTTGACAATTTTATTTGCTGGGAGAGAGGATGACTTGCAATATGTTGCAGCAAAACTTAATAACATTATAAAAGTATAAAATAAAGAAATTTCTTGTCCTGAGACACAGGTGTTAGCGATACAAACATTATTATTGGCAACCAAAATATAGACTCTATAGTATAGAGCAACTGCTCTTAGTTTAAATATCTTGGGTGTAATCTAAATTTCGAAAGAGTAAATAATGATTAGTGTAACATATACACTAGTATAATAGAATAAATGGCTTAATGCAAAAGATGTTAAACTAAGATTGCATAATATGTTATCAAAGCTGTAGTGTTGTATGTAAGGGAAACGCAGACTTTGAGAGGCCAAGATAAAAAGCGAGAAAGCGAGTTGGTTGCACAAATGAAGTTTCTCAGATCTGGTACCTTATAGATGAAATTAAAAACAGTGAAATACGAGATAACTTAAAAACTGAAAGTATATTGGAGAAAACTGATAATTATCAAAGAAGAGGGTGGAAATAATGTCCTTTGATAGAGTGCCAAAGTAAAGAAGACTATCTTAATATCCTGCTGGAACGCGCAACATGTATCGACTTAGAACGGGACAGCAATGGGAAGAAGAAGCATTTCTGTTGCTCAATAACCTTAATTAATATTTTGTTTCGATTATAATGCAAAGTAAAGAAATGAAAATCATTTGAGACACTTACATTAATAAGGGGAGTCGATAGTCTCTGGTTCTCAAAGACGATGGCAGCTTCAACCCCGACGGCGGGCGATCAGCTTTTTCCGGCGTAAACACTTAGTATGACTTCCTTCGCTAGGGAAGTAAAGCCGTTGGTCCCGTGTTGTAGATTTACGGCATGATAAAGAACCTCAAGCCTGATAAAGGGACGTTATTTCGTAACGAAACGCTATTCTGTTCCCACTAATAGGAGTTTGATGATGATTTTGCTTCGAACCTACGGGGGGGGGGGATCTTACAAATTCTTATTCTTCTACCTACTGCTTGACATTCAAGACAAAATCTCATTATACGTTTTACAATTCCTCTTAGGTAGGTAAAAATATGGTTAAAGCGGTAGTTTTAAAATGCGAATCACTACGTAATGGCTTTGGATTTTTTTTTTTTGTAGCTGAAATGGTTGGTCATATCAAATGATGAATGAAATTGGCGGTGAAATGATGCTCAAATCATCTCGGGGTCCATGGATCTTAAAGTTACTCGACTTTCGTGTTCTCAGGATAAGGGGAAACCCTGTAGAAAACCTTATCCGGGTAGCTCACCCTAAGCTAGATTGAACTCGCGACTCTCACTCCCGAGGATAAACACATTTTGGAATTCCATGCGGCGAGTAATAACTTACTAATTTAAAAAGTATAAGTATTTAAACATTCAAATAACAACAAAGATTACCCCGAAAATGGTTAATTCAGAAAAAAAAATGATGATTCGCTTTTTAAAAAGGTATACTTTTTTGTGTGGTGAAATTTTTACATTTTTTGGGCTTAAAATATATTAGGAGAATAGACCTTTGTCAAATTTTACTTAATATACCTCCCAGAAATAGAAGCAATTTTCCCTCTAAAGGATTAGGGGGTACTTGAAAATCTTCGTTTCTTTTAAATGGCATTACAAAACCTCTCTTTTTCTCCAACAACAACTCTTTAATTTCTTCCATAAACTGATTACAATCAGAGTCTGCTCTCTTTCGTAACAATTCTGCCGTATAGTTTCTTTTCGACGTTCGCTGCAGCGACGATACAGCTCGCTACGGAATACCCGTTGAACTCAACTGCTGCAAGCGATGCATTCCCAGTGAAAACTGAACTCTGGGCAGGGCTTCGTGCCACTGTTCGGCATGCCACTGGAAACTTCTAGAAACAGTCGAACGTGCAAAACCACCGCAGCATTCACAAACCTACTCAGGCTTAACAATGCGCGACTTCGACGCCAAAAAGCTTTCCCTCAGAACGTGTCTCTTCGCATAGGTGAAACATTCAAGCTATGATATCAAAACAACTTGCCGGGGCACAGGTGTCCACTTACTTAGTGTAACTTTAGATGCCAACAATCACCTAGGACTTACGAAGTAAGCCGTACACACAAGTTCGGTGATTACGTCCGCAGGAAGTATTCACAATACACAACTTAGATATTAAGTTTATATTTATCAGTCCTTCCATTTATGTGTGTCACCCTCCGTGGTGTAATGGTTACCATGCTGACTTCATATACCCAAGGTCGCGGGTTCAAACCCGGCGGAGGACGATGGATTTTTTTCGGGTGTAAAAATCCTTAGCATGGCTTCCTTCGTAAGGGAAGTAAAGCTGTTGGTCCCGTGTCGTAGATTTACGGCACGTAAAAGAACCTCAAGCTTGACAGAGAGGCCTCTGAGCAAAATTAAGCGGTCTTTCATGCCCAATTTAGAATGGGACGCTGAGAACCACAGTAGTTAAAGAGCGTCCATAAATAACCGTCATTTACATTTATTTCAATTTATGAGTGCAACTTTCATAATACACACACACACACACACACACACACACACACACAAACCTCTTCTAAAATGTTTTATTCAGGGGACATTAAAACACACATTTTCGGTAAAATATTGATATCGAATTTTTGGATGGTATATATAATTTCTCTACCTATTAATAGGCGTTAGTAAAAAGCAAAAGAAACTTCCGAGTAGAAATATATAATTATGCTAAAATGTTACACAAGATATCCTAAGTATCGATCTCCCATCCCCGAACGTGTGTAGCAAATAAAACTTTTGGCACAAAATTACCTGCCTCACATATTGTAATAAATTACATGGAAAGCGAGTAAATATATGAAAGCGATTCCTAAATGAGCGCATGTGCGTGGTTTGTCACACGAGTTTCAAACCCTCGTTCTGTGTGGATCAGAATAAATGACAGTCGAAGTGTTGCGGTAATGAGCGAATTAATCAAGTGTTATGGGCCTCCAGTTAGGTGATGGAAATGCTTCCTAAGAAAACCGTTTCTTTTGAGGACTACCCATTCGCCGTAACGCCTTACGAAACAAAGGGAATAAAATGATAGATTCACGATTTTTTTTTAAATAAGCACCAAAATTGATTGCGAAATGAAATAAGTTAATTCTTAATGATGTAGATCTATACTTCATAGTTTACTTATTCGAAAATAAAACGACAGTTGTTTGACCTGATAATTCGAGGTACTTGATGGCGCACCCCTGAATCCAATAGTAGTAGTGGTGGTGGTGATGGTAAAAAGTACGCCTAAGTGTTTGTGTATATGTGTGGGTGTACGTGTGTCTGTAAACAGCAAGTGTGTCTGTAACCAAAAGTCCGCTAAATATCAAACTTGATATTTAATTTTTTTTCCCACTACCCGTGTGTAGGACAGGAGTTGGATAGGTAGTCAGACTGAAAAATTCAATACCAAAGCCGGGATTTGAACCACGGATCTCCCTGACTCTAGCCGGTTGCTCTTCCACTGAGCTACCATGGCAACATGCCGGCATGGCATTGAATTTTTCAGTGATATTTCAGTTCAGCATCTTTCAAGGATGCAACACGAACATTTTCGCGAAAATCCCCCCACCCCAAACTACCCTTCACAAGAAAACTTTTTATCTTACGCTGTGATGTTCTGTAAACCAATTCATTTTTTTCCCCTGAGGTAATGGAAGATTAAAGGCAAACAAAGGCTTAATGGTACAAAAAATTGAGACAATGTATTGCGCTAATGGGGTGTAGTGATTAGTTTAATCGTACCAACAATTCTGAAATGTTGGTATAACTTGTTAAACGTTACAGTTTTGTAAGTAAGGTAACATGTCGGCTGCATTATTAAACTGATAGAATTTTCTCTTATTAAAAAAGAAACTAATAAGACAAAAATATGAAACGGTTGGCTTCGTTCCTCATTACAATGCCCTTTAAAAGAAGGCAATTTGGACGCAATAGAACTTATTTCTAAATGAAACTTAAGATATTGTAACAAAATCTCTTTACCACTTCAAAATGTGTTCTTTACAATAAATGTCTTTATTCAAATGCTTTACTAAAATTGTATCTCTCGTCGCTTCGATGCTCGTCGACAGTTGACAGTTGACAACTGCTGTGTATTCAACTAGACTCTTCAAATTCACTGTCCGAACTGAACTCTGTGGGTCAAGTTGCCCTATACCTGCTGATTAAATAGCAAGACATATCGAGTAGCAGGGGTTATTATTGCACGTGTACATTCCACACATGAGTGACCATATAAAACGTAGGTATGTCGGATAGGAAGTCGCCAGCGCACGAGAAACAACTATTTGCGGTGGTAAGGACAGGCGCGTGCATTTGGCGCGTAGTCACATTATTGTGCTACTCTAATGAGGTGGACGATGGATCATTTGTGAGGGGAAAATTAAGTAAAAAAATCTGATTTGTTCCATTCACACGACTATCTCTAGCTGTTCCACAAACAAGATTTCCTTACAAAAGAATACTCTTTTATCTGCATGATGCTACCTGAGATAAACAGTAGAGATGGTCTTATTCCGGTGAAATCGTGGTGTCTCAATTTTTGGGTGGATTACAATACCTTCTCTATCTATTATGTACATTGTGCATGTCTGCTAGAGACCCAAGGCTTTTCCTCCTAATAAATTAAACTTTAGCCCAATATTGATTTAATGAATCTTTCAAAGCATTGTTTTACGAAGTATTATTATCTGCGACCACAGATTCCAATTTTTTTCTAAGTTAGCATGCGCTTTGCCTTTGATCATCAGAAGCTTCTCGGGTAACACACACCGCTTGTGTTGCTTGTTCTCGGAAGTCGCTGATATTTCATGTTGCACCAATCAGCGTGTAGCTTCAGCCAATGAGCTCACAGAAATCATAAACGACACATACTGTGTTTTACACCTTTATCTATTCACCCTTAAGTTTATATGCGCTAAAACAAAATCTAGATCAGTGCATCGTCATCATGTAGCCTTCCGCCACTCGCGCCAGAAATACTTTCATACTTTCACGACCACGTGAAACATGTATTGCAGAATGAATAGAGAAATTATAGCACTTTTTTGGTCTCTTTTGAAAAAGTCAAACCTAATTTGTCACAAAATTTTATAAAACGTTTTTCTGAAATCAGGCAAATCTGGATCAGCAATAACTTGCTGTAGCATTTTATCATTGTTGACGGATCATTTTTATAAAAGCAATTGTTACGCGAACTAGATTTTTCACAAAATCGTCACATTCTTGCATCGTGTATTTCACGCGCGTTTTTCTCCCCCGGGTGTAGCCACTTCTTATGAGTGGGGTGATTGATCAATTTGTAAGGGGGGGAGTTTAGTAAAAAGAAACAAAGGCCAATCCTACAACTTAAATGGAGAGTGTTATGCCAGAGTGAACTAAGTGACATTTAGGATATTTTTCAGAACAAGACACTGAAGTTTGCGAAGACACAGTAGCGTTGTTATGCCGCATAGCTGTATGAAACTCGAGAGGAGTATTCATTGGCATTTGACAAGTAATTGCAATATCATCTGTCCGATCCTATTTGCTTTATTATATATTAAATTCTGTTTTATCTTTTACAATGCAAGCACATAGTTCAGTCTGGCAGAATGGTTTTAAGAATATTGGGTAATAGTTCACTCTTGCTGAATACATTATGATTGTTTAGGGTTTATAACAGTAACCGATGTTAAAATTTTCACTGTATTAATATAATTTAGTTATATTTGTTTCCCAGTGTCAGTTTATTACCTTGTAGTAAATATTTCAGCATATTACAGTTAATTTTTCCTATCAGTTGAATATCTGAAGATAAATGCATTATAGTGTCTTTAAACTTGTTATAATTATATAAAGTTAATTTTGTATATTAGAGCTTTCGGCAAATAATTCAGCATCACCACGACTAAGTACATCTTGAACCGTAGTTATTGAATTTTTATTTCTGGTGGATACAACATGACTATATTTAAAACTTTTTTTTTCCTAAGCAATTGCAACATGTTAGTTTACATTGTCGGAACCACTGTACTAGAAAGATACTATGCCATCAGTTTCTTCATTTTCATCAGTTGAAGAAAGGTTTTGGATGAAATTGTGATGAACAGGTGGTACATATTTCAATAAATGGAGTATATCACTCTTCTTGCCTTTAGAAATTGTGTGACCTAAAGGATATAGGAACTGCAAATGACCTTCATTGAACCTAGCTGGTGATCCAGTTAGTTTTTTCTTTAAATTTAACTGATAATAAGGAACATCTTCCTGAAAAGAATACTTATACTTCATGATACCAGGGTTTGATTTTTCAATCCTGATTTCTCTTATTTTTAACCAATGCACTTTGTGTTTGTCTACATCCAGCTTTCGATTAGTGATTCTCACTTCAAGTTCTTTTGTGGAGTTGACATTTCAGTAACTTTAAACTGTGCCTTGTTTTGACGACAAGATCTCACAATTTGTATAAACTCATCAATGGAATAAATGTTTTCCTTCCTCCGAATTTTGTTTTCGATTTGACTGAAGTCTCTGTCATTAGGGGGATAGCTGTGACCGCTGACGCAAAACTTGTGAATAATAACATCAACTGGACAGTCATCTTTAGCTACCAGATGCATCCACATCAACACAATTTTTATGTTTCTGTTCTGGCCACCACATGCATCAGACCAAGCAACCATTTGGGACGAATTCACATTTCCTTGCACAGCTCCCCATCTCTTGAGGTCCTCTGGAGGCTATTCCCTCATGCCAAATATACACATAAGCCTGTTGAGTAGCTAAATTGTGCACACCAAGATTAAAAACAGAAAGCTGGCGTTTGTAGTAAGCTTCATTAGTTGACAATTTTGGGAGCGGAAAAGTTTTTTCAAAGTCAAAAGAAATCACATGGATTTTTTCTTCTATTCCGCCTATGATATCATTTTCACGAGCTTTCTTAGCACTTTCTACTTATCGATGGTGCAATTCCTGCATAGCCTTCAGTCTTCTGCACTCTTTTTTATTTTGCTCAGAATCTATCTGCACTTTCAACTCGTCACATGTCTTGCATATGTCCTTTTTGGGAGATTTGAACTTAAGGTTAAAATCTCGATAGAATATGCGTTTATATGTAGTTTCACTTGCACAGTTTCTGTTCCAATCAGCACCATTGTCATTTTCTTGCCTCATCATTTCCTCGTAGAGACAATACATTTTTCGCAGATTAAGCTCGCATGGTAAGTACTTCAAGTTTCGAACTTTGTTGCGTTCATAATGGCTTGTGTAGCAAGGGAAAGACTGAATATGATTGTGAATTCTGGTAAACATTTCATTAGAAGTAGCATTTGCAGGTACATGTTTACCTCGTTTGCCCTCGAAAGTACCTGAATTGGCTTCCTTCAAGGCGCGGTGAACTCTTGCACTGTCAACTTGCAAAGTATTCATAAATATGGCGAACAGTTTCATTGCTTGCATTCAAGTAATATTCTCTCGACTGTCCTTTCCGGGTGTCTTCTCCTTTACTATGACGTTTAACAGGAACTATTTTCACTGCATTTGCTAGCATAGCTGTTCGTGTTTCCCAAGAACCATTGCTGTAAAACATATCAAAGTTAATTTTCCGCTGTTCAGAAGTTATTCTCTCTTTACATTTCCAGCGGCAATTACAGTCATAACTCTCGCAGAATTTCTTTGCAGGAACTTTCAATCCATTAATATTTTTGTATGGTTTTCCACAATTTCGATTTCTTTTTCTAATGTTCTTTTTTCATATTTCAGGGTTTGCTTTCCTACGTCTTTTTGGTGCAGGACAGCTAGAGTAGCTATCTGATGACAAATGTGAAAATAATACACAGTTTTATAATACAAATAATTATATTTCATAATAATGGTAATAATAATAGCTGTTATTTAATGTTATTAATTTTTAAAAGAAGTTAAGCAAGTCTCGTTTCATAATCCTTTGCGAAAAAAATTTTCGTTAACCCTCCGTAAAATGCACTAATAATATACCACGCTGTCTTGGTGGCATCATGTTCAGCCATAGTGAACTATACATTGTGGCGGGTACAAGCTGTCCGGACACAGAGACATTCAATAGAGATAGTACATAGTTGAAATCGTACCCAAGAGATGTCACTATCACATGAAGAAATAAACAAAACTCGTGTCGCATAGTTCACTTCGCCTGACCACGTATTTACGAATTTGCATAACCTGATAGCCTAAACATTTTGGAAATATTACTCATAGCATTTAAAAATAACAGTTTTACTTACTTAAGTCAGATTCAGGTGAATAGTCTTCATCGGAAAACGCCGAGAAGTCCGAAGGTGTGCTGCTATGTCCATAATTACACTTGTGACAATGCACTCATTAAGTGATATTCCTGCCTACTTAGTTCACTTTCCCTGACTACCAGTGTTACCAAAATCTAGTCAGCAAAAATGAAATTTACCTGCAGTAGTTTAATGGGCTGAATGTGGTCTTAACCTTCCCGTCAGTGACAAACCACCTGAAATGCCTTTTAGTTGGCGCGTAAATTCTACATTTTTAAAAAATGTCGCTTGGTTCACTCTGGCATAACACTCTCCAAATAAAACTACTTCAGCTATTGCTTTACGAGTACTGTTTATGTTTGTAGCCAAAACACTGGTGAACTCGGAAGCTAATTTCACCACTTCTTTTAGGGAACTGTTCAATACTTCTCACACAACTTATAATAAACGTTCAATACTATTGTTTTACATCACTAGTCAATGGTTTACCAGTCTTATGCTTTACGTTAGCGTTAGTTAAACTGTTACGGTAATTGTATAGAATGTTACATAATTTGAGAACAAATTCATTCCGACTTTTAGATTGTTAGCATGGGATTACCTTTCTGCGCGCATTGCTACTGTGTATTACCACGGTGCACTGGCCACATGGGTCCGTTGTGGCAGGTCAACTTAATAGTGAATGCAGTTTAGTAGTATGTGGCTGTAACACTGACATCAACAACTCCAGATTTTTCTGAGAAAGACCACGGCTCTACTTTTCAACATCAACAAGGCTTACTAGGCTTTTAGAAAATACGTGCTTTGTGCTAGCACTGCTGAGTGCACGCTGGGGTGTTAGTACACCTGCGTGATGTATTTATTGCAGACAATAGATCCATTGATGACACTATCAACTGCTATGAATATGCTGCCTCACTCATCCAGAGAGCAGAACATCCCGCAAAAGTATTCTCGTCAGAAGCTTACATATGCTTGACCCCACGTGGAGTGAAACAGCATCTTCTATATTTTCTTTCTTTCTTCTTCTAAGAAATATGCTCTAAGAATAAATGTCCAGGTGTGGGGTGCGAACGCGTACTAGGAGAAAACTAGAGAGCGTTGTTTTTCGCGACACTGAATATCTTCTTACGTGGGTTTTATGCGGTGCATGTTAACCATTAACATAGCACAGTATACAAAACTATATGCTAAGCTTTCCAAGCAAACTGAAGCAATGTCGTATGATAGTCGTTAATCTCAGCTTCCGTAGCGTCTGCAGACGATAAAAGAACATTCACAAGGTTTCATATGTAATCTTAGTCGCTGTGCACTGCAATACGTCTGATAAAAATAAATATGAAACAGTGATTTTAAATTATGTTAATATAGAATTGCAGTCAATGTATTGCGTTTTGCCCAATCAAAATCATGTTACTTTCACTAGTATTTACGTGTGGTAAGTAGGTGCAATGCAGTAAAATAAAGTAATATCAATATTTCTCCAGAAATCTGGCTTTTAGATTTCCTGATCCTCAAGAATATTGTTCTTAGAAAACGGTTCTGTACGCTTGCGCGAAAAGCACGCCTTAAAATCGAAGAGTCGGATAAATGCTAAGCTAAGTGTTTCAAGGTAGCAATTCGTTAAATTCTCCGACCTCAAGAATTCTTTAAATTTATGAAACTTTTATACCAATATATAAGGGAAATCGTAGTTAAAGAAGGTAGATAACTTCCTATGAGTGCATCAATATGGATTTTATCTGCAAGGTAGGTACAGAAGAAGATAGGTAGAAGTATTCCAGCCAAAAATTCGGTAGCAAGATTTCAGCGAAAATATACGTTATGAACTTCCTGAATAAGAACATTAAAAAATCTGGTGTATTACATGCACATGATTTTCTCTATCCATTCTAAAACAAACTATTTTTACAAATCCTTGTTCTTCCATGATTTCTTATTAATAGAGATAAATATTTGCAGAAATGCTGATATTATATATGTCCTTGTACGTAAAAGGAGAATGTGGAACACACAGGACTAAAGCGATAGTCAAATCTTTTAAGAGCTGGTCTCTATGCAATGGCTTGAAACTTCGTTCTCTTTGCATGGCCAGGAGAAAAAACGACGACGATTTCTATTTGAGAAAAATACAAGTATTGGAAAGTTTAAAACACTATCTAACAAGGAATAGCTCGAAAATAGTTAGCTCCACGAAGCTAAGCATTTTTAAGCATTTACATGAATTGTGTTTTAGTGAGATGCACATTTTTTGTGTGTGAACTAAGAATTTGTGCAACCCTTACGGTTTACCAATTATCCAACAGTCATCCAGAGTGAATAAGACTTCAGTGGATATTCCAAAAAATTCAAGTTGTCCATTTTGTCACGTAAATATATTAAGCATTGTAATCGTTAGTGTCATTTTAGAAAAAATCAAAATTTGCGAAACATTTTCCGTGTAAAAGGTAGCTTTGGGTGGGAAATTTTTTTATATTTACGTGTTGCCTCCTTAAAAATACCCACTTAAATACTACCCTTGGTATTTAACGGACTTTTTTGTTTTTACAGCTTATCTCAACCTTAAGAGACTATGGATTTAAACGGGATATCTCTATCGCCTAGTATACCTATGTTGGAATTAACTTCGTCCTTTTCTACGCTTGCGTTTCTACCAAGTTGCTCATATCGTGGTGTCAATATTCAAGTGTTATAATTTCTAATATATCTATATATATATATATATATTTTTTTTTTTTTTCAGTGCGATATTTGCTATATGGTTATCATGCAGCAACTAATAAACACCCAAAGATTAGAACTCAGCATTTTTTCTTAGCCAGAACAAACTAGAATACTAACATGTCTGGTTTGAACACACTATGCTTAATGAGACGAGGGCTATGGTGTTTTCAATCAAAGATTTTCGGAAAGTCCTGTATACCTGAAATAGGAAAATCAAGCAGGGAGGGAAACTTTTTTATATTGGGGTTAAAAAGGGAACCAAGCGAGAGAAAATGTTGAAGGGTTTGAGAAAGTTTTCAAAACAAGGCGGAATCCTGTAACTTCTTGCATTCATTACATTTGTAGAACATTAATCATTCTTCTATGCAAGCGAAGATGCGAGGCAGAAGGCAGATAGTGTACTTTTGGTAAAGGTTAATATAATAAGTTTGTAAGGAAATGTTTATAGCATGTGGAACTCTGAATTGTTGATGTAGGTTTTTTCTCGTATTTTGTATTTTACGCAAAAGCTTATAGTTATGGAGTTATAGAAGCTGGAAAGAAACGAACTGTTGGTAAACATAAGAGCTGTGTATTAGTATGGGAATAAATGAAACATCTCAGACAACAGTAGTGTGTAGGACAAAAAAGAAACGGTTGAAAGGACTTGGAAGGACGCCATTAAAATAGAAATAGGTCGAGGGAAATAAATACCGGCTAGAAGTGCGCACACCCTTCGCTCTTTATTGAATTAAAACATGCCACCCACCTAAATGTAATTTTTTAAGAGTAAACAGTGATAATGCGCTACAAAATTGAATCAAAGTTGCATCTGCATATTAGATATCATTTTATGCATATAAAACTATTTCGGAATACTAAACCTAAAGAGGAGAGATAAAAATGCAAGTGAAGAATACATTTTTTAAATAGTCTTGCACATGTTTCACTATTTGATTATGCAATGCACAAGATGGCATTAAATTGGTAGACCCTTCGCTGCTGCGCCACCAAGTATAGTACACGTGGTGCAGTGCGCTCACTGCACATTCCCTTATTTCCCTTTTACTTACAAGGAAGCAAGTAATAAGACCATACCTGCTAATTATTTTGGCGATTAGCATCAAGTAAATAGAAGAATAAGATTTTTATCAATAATTTGCTGCAGATATGTAGAGCAAGTCATGTGAATGGAAAGCATCAGTTTTTACTTTTTCTACAAATATTATGCACATAGTATATAGAGAAGTTATTGTATTTCATCCGAAAATTCACCGGAAATACATGTTTTAAGAAAAAAATATTATTTTTAGAAGAAAAAACGGTCGCGTGTTTGTCTGTGAGCAGCTTATCTCAAAAACGAAAAGTCCGTTAAATACCAAACTTAGTATTTAAATTCAATATATTCCAAGAGTGGAACACAAAGATTTTGAAAAAAAATCTCCTCACGCCAAACTACCCTCTACATGGGAAAATTTTGGAAATTTTTTATTTTCTCGAAAGTGGCTGTAACGATTTTGATCAAAATACCGTATATTAAAGATATTTGCATAAAAATAAATTGTATATCATGAATTTTCTGGGAATAGCCTCTATACACCTCTTCATTCATTCTTCATTTTAGATTTTGCATAACTGGTAAACCGTAAGAGATACGACAAAAATCTACTACACAGAAATGTAGACTTCATTAAAAACACAGTTTATGCCAGACAGATTCTTTTTTCGTGGAGTTGACTGTTTCCGAAATATTCCTTGTTATTGGTTTCAGTTTTAAAATGCTTAAACTTTTCTCACACGGGTACTTGTCAACTCCTGGTCAAGCAAAGCAACTGATTTCAGTCTCATAGCACCCACATGTTTAAACATTTGACAGTTAGTTTAGACTAGTGTATTCCCTTATTTCCCTTTTACTTATAAGGAACTAAGCAATAAGACCGTTTCTGTTAATGCTTATCTCGATTAGCAAGAAGCTTTTTAACAATAATTTGTTACAGAGATGTAGAGAAAATCATGCGAGCGGAACACATCAGATTTTTTATTTCTTGACCGATTATGGACATAATGTCACTCACAGTCTCCCTTAGCCCTCCACTTATTGGATATTTGTATTCATTGCTGCAGACATGCAATATAATCATATTTGATAGTTAATTTTATACTTTAACTACCCATTTTTAAGAATATTTATTTTTAATTTAATTACTGTAGAATATAAATGGGGGTTTCAAGCACAAGCAACCATATCGCTTAGAGTTATTGACTGGTTTGGTCAACACTACCAGGCGTGACTAATCCATCCCAGTCGACTATGATAGTGTTTTTAAACAGCTGAGACGTGATTAACTTTATTTCAGCGTAAGCATCTGTATTATATAATGTCGTGGAACAAATGGTAAGCAGAACACTTGGAAGTGGCAGTACTCCAATACTTAGGTCATTGTTTGCGACGAGCAGTCAAACTTTTCGTATAAATTTCAGCCTTGGCAATGGAACAGTGGCTTCGGAGTTCTGGTATGGGGATTTAATTATCTTTCTACAGATATACGACGCGATTCAGACAGTTAAGGAAAATAAAGGCGAATGCGAATAAAGCATCGAATACCTTAATTTATCTTGAGTGCTCTCGATAACGTTTCTGTTTCTTAACTAAGTATTTTTATGCTAGTGTTAAAATTCTTTTGCGTGTGGTACTTCTAAGTAACCCAGACTTAAAACTGTCTTTTTTGCCGCCTTTGCTTATTTTACTAGTAAAGCAATTTAGATAAAGTATTGGAACTATAGAGCGTGACTATGTTGTGATTAATGAGAAGGCGATGTAATATATTTTGAATATTATATTTTAAAAATGTAAGTTTGTTTGCTATAGATTTCAAAGATATTTCGAAATAAATCTTAGCTTTAATCTGAGAAGAAATGTTTCACAAATGTTGTGACAATATCCACAGCGTTTGTTTTACTAGAAGGGAATAGCTAAACATAATGGAATTCTATGCAATTTTAATTATATACTCGGCCAAATGAGTATTAGTGCATTAATGTTAAAATACATTTATCTGGTGACACTTTAGTAATAGACTGTTCATAAATTTATATCAACATATAAGGGTTTAGACGAAGGGAATATTTTCTTTGATGCTTTAACCTCTTTTATAGGCAGTTGTCGGCTACTTAAAGGTTTTAGCAATGCGTATTAAATAGAATACATTTTCATAGAATATATTTCAGATTTACAATGCTTGTACCTCTTGTAGAGAGTTTTTTGACTACTTTACGATTTATTAATTACGTATGAAATTACACACACACACAAACATATGGTGTGATTAAAACTATCTAAAATTCTAGAAATTGCTTTATTTTATTTAACAGAGTGATTATATATATAATCACACTGTTAAATAAAATATTATCAAATGGGTGTGTTATTTTCTGAATGCCACCGCAAAGTGCTTTAGGTTACTATTTCCTTAATAACACCGTACTTCCCTATAATCCACAGACTTAGGAGAATTGCGACCAGTAGTATAAAATAACATCCGATGTCACAAAATGGTAGCAGATACCATCTCGTACAAATGCTGAATTTTATGAAAATTAATACGGCAGTGTTTAGTTTTTACTAGTATTCTCTTATGAAAACATAAGATAAATTAATGATATTTTTTGTCTAAGCCTTTATTGATGAAAAATACTTTGTTTTACTTAAATAAATTCAACATTCAATTTATTGCAATTTGAATATTGTAATTTGAATGCAATATAAATGCCATTGTCACAAAAACAAAATATTAAAATGGAACATCTTCACTAAAATATTCGAAACAAGGGAACAAGTTTTGACTTTATTCTTAAACAAATCGATATTCAGTAATTTAAGAGCATAAGGTAACGTATTGTACACAGTAATGGCACATGCCATAACTCTGCTCGGTTAAATTCAACTTCGCAAAAAGTATCAAATATTTTACAGTCTGGTTTTGTAGTCATGCGTATCTTCTAACTGATATAAGTATACATTTATTTTTATATCTAATATTAGTTGACATAAATAAACATTACATGCCATTTTTAATAAACAATGGCTTGCAAATAGCATATTCCCTTGATCCTTCCATTCATCGTGTTTGCGATTTTCTATCTACGCTTGGAAGCTAGTAACTCATTTATTCCGACATTCTACACTTTTTGGTATGCAACGTCAAGTATTTTGCGTTTTGGGTAGCCTTAGTATTATTCAAGAAGGGTGTCCAAACAGCACCACTTTACTTATGAAATAAGGCAATGTTAGTGATGAATGTTTCTACATAGCAGTAAGGGTAATCGGTTCAGACTGTGGAACATCTCCCATTCTGTTTTAATGTCCGATTTTAGGTTATTTGCTGGCGCGGAGAATCTAGTAATATTGTCTTGTGCGTATGTACACGTAATACTTGTGCATCGCTGCAATTATAAAATTCGAATTTATAACTATTGATAGAGCGATATCTGTTGACGGATATCGAATTTACTTGAGCAACTGCCTAAAAATGTAACATTTTTAGGTCCACTGCTGAGGGAAATTTGTAAACACGTTTAAATTTAAATTCAAATAAAAGTAATTTGTATTACCTTCAGTCATAAAACTTTCTCTACCTATTTTAAATTCACATACATACCTAATTTACTATAGTACTCATTAAAAAGTAATTTCTTCTACCTACCTTACATCTAAAACAATGTGTTTTTATAAGAAATGACTCAAATTAAGCAGAATATCTTAGTAATACTGGTGGAGAAATAATACACGAATGTTTATCGAAAGCATGGAGAAATGATTAAAAAAATCTGGTGTGTTACACTCACATGACTTTCTCTAGGTGTTCTGCAAACTTCTTACAAAAGATTATACTTCTTTCCACACAGTGCTAATCGAGATAAACAGCAGAATGCTCTTATTACTTAGTTCCTTATAACTAGAAGGGAACTAAAGGAATGTCCAGTGCTAAAGTGATAGTCAAATGTTTTAATCTGTCGTCTTTTTTAGCTTAACGTCCTTTAACCTGGTTGGTCATATCGGACGATGAATGAAATTGATGAAATGATGCTCAGATGATCTCGGGGCCCATGGAGCCTACAGTTACTCGATATTCGTCTTCTCAGCATAAGAGAAAACCCCGAAAAAAGTTTATCCCGGTAACTCATCTTAAGCGAGTTTCGAACACACGACCTGTTGAATATGAGGCAGACACACTACTACCACACTACCCAGGCGACTTGCAAATCGTTTCTTTGCTTGGCCAGGAGTAGAACAAAAGAAAAATGCACACTTCCTGTCTGAGAAAAGTATAAGTACTTTACAATTGAAACCAATAGCAAGGAATATCTCGAAAACGATTACCTCCACAACAAATAAAGTACATAAATTGTGTGGTTTGACGTGATCTGCATTTCTTGTGTAGTACATTTTTGTGTATCTCTTACGATTTAGCAGTAAAGCAAACTTTGGTAAAGTTAATCCAGAATGAAAAGGTCTTCAGAGGATATTCCCAGACAATTTAAGATACACATTTTGTTTGGGATGTAGCTTTCTTTAAGATAAGGCATTTTAATCAAAATCATTAGAGCCATTTTTGAGAAAATCAAAATTTTCGAAATTTTTTCCAAATAAAGAGTAGTTTGTGGTGGGGGTATTTTCTTGAAAATCTTCGTGTCGCATCCTTGGAAGATACAAGACCTAAATACCAAGTTTGGTATTCAACGGCCATTTCGTTTTAGAATTATGCTATCCACAGACACAAACATACCTTTTTCTAAAAAAAAAATTTTCGGACTCAGGGGACCACAAAGCATATATTTCCAGTGAAATGTCGTCATTGAATTTTTGGGTAGAAACAATACTTTCTCTATCATTAAGTAACATTGTACATACGGGGCTAGAGAAAGTAATAATAAATTATTCCTTTATGGCAGCTGTAATGGTTCTTGTAATACCTATTTTCTAGTGACAATGGTAAAGAAGCGAAATGAAAAATTAAGCTAGTAATTTGTGTGAACTAGCTTTTACTTTCTCTGCTATGCACATAGTAGGTAGAAAAGGTATTATGTTTCACCCAAAATTGGAAACCAGATTTCACCGGAAATATATGTTTTGAGATCCCCTGAATCCAAAAAAAAAACTTTTTTAGAAAAAGCCCATGCGTGTGTGTGCATGTGTGTGTATTTGTGTGTGAACAGCATATCTCAAAAACCAAAAGAACTTTAAGTACCAAGCTTGGTATTTAAGTTTAGTATATATATATATATATATATATATATATATATATATTGTTTTTCTCAAAAGTGGCTATAAAGATTTGAATTAAAGATATTTACATGGTAAATAAAATGTATTCCTTGAATTTTCTGGGAATATACTCCGAAAATCTCTCATTCTGGGTGCATTTTGCGAAACTGGTAAACCGAAGAGAGAGACAAAAACTTACTATACCAAAAATATATCTCATTTAAACACACAATGGATGTCTTGTGTCTTTTTTTTATATATTTATTTATTTTTTATATATTTGACAGTTTCCGGGATATTCTTTGTTATTAGTATCAATTTTAAGCTACGTAACTTTTCTCAAGCGGGTAGTAAGTTTCGTTTCATCTCATTTGCTTTACTGCTGGCCGTACAAACGAACGGAACTTCAATCGTTCACAAAGTGACCAGCTATTTAATAATTGGCTATTGCTTTAGCCTAGTGAATTCCCTTGAAGTAAGAATAAGAGAATTCTGCTAATGTTTATCACGATTAGCATGAAGTATATATAATAATATTTTGTAAGAATAGTTTGCAGAACAAGTAGAGAAACTGATATGAATGGAACACAAGACTTTTTAAATGTGAAATAAACAAGACTGACAGGAATGAAGACTAAATAATAATAGAGCTGAACAGGAACTTTGTGAAATGCATGAGTGCATACACTTATGCCAATTGTGTAAATTAAAGTTGTACAGTGCATTCTTTCAGAGGCGTCCAATGCAATCACTTACTAACGCGTGTTACCATTTTTGGTCTAAGGAAGTTCGGTCTTGAAATAATATTTGCATTATTTTGAAAACGCTTCAGTTACTCCTGAATATTCAACTCAACAGTTTATTTTAGAAGAAACCTATCTATGTTTCTTCGGTGAGTTAAAATATTGAAATGGTGTTAAAAACTGTTTCTTTCTTTTATTTTATGTTTTATTTCAGAATAAATACTTTCAGAAGTCAAGAGTTTCTCCCGGGAAAGAAAAATAAATTTCTGACTGGTAATATTGCGAACATTACAGCAGCTATATCTTTATACTTTGCCAAGAGAAAGAAAGATAGATATCTTTTGCCTCGAGCTCGTGACAAGACACCATATATGGATCTATGATGGATGATGCAAGTTGTCATAAATTGTGTTCCATATTTGCCCGAGCACTGCACCGCCAATTATCGTGGTTGCCATGACGACATTAGCTATTGCGGTATACAGCTTAATGGCAGCATGTCCTGGTTAAGGGAGCAGATGGTCATCCGAAGTCAAGGTCCGGAGCTTCAAAGCTGGCTGGTTTCAGAATCGCGTAAAATTTATAACCTGTTTTAGCCAAGTGCATACTTAGCTTGATTAAAGTGCAGCAGTTGTTTATCAGAAAGCTCATGTCTGAGGAACAGCTTCCTGTCTTTGAAAGGAACTTTTTTGCTTTATTACTTTCTCTACACGTACAATACGTTTCTTTTACAGTATGTTGAAGAACAGTCAAAGAAAGTCATGAGCATTTATCACAAAAATATGTTTACTTTTCATTCCGCAGAGGATAATTAATATAGAATGGGTAAGGAAAGCCATGTAATGAAGCACATAAGATACTATTTATTTACTGTTGCTCTACTATTAGATGCACAAATTGTTCACCATTATCATTCAGTACTTGTGGTTTTTGTGACCCACTGCACGAATACAATTGACTCCCAAAAGACTTCTGAAACAATAAAGAGGAATATTCCTCGTCGTAATCCTATTATTACTTCTGACGTTATGTCATCCTCTATAATCATTTTCCGGACTACATCTCTTCATTGAATTATAGTTAGTGTTACAATTAATATTCCTGTAAATATTGTCACACCCCACGCTAAATCAAGGCACCCACTTGGCTGTTGAGAGTTAAACTGAGACAAAAAGTTACATTTTCCTACCGGTGGACATGGAGGGAGGCACCCTTCTAGGCAAGCTCCTATACAACAAGGGAAAACCTATTCAGAAAAGGACGACGATGGATAAACTATGCTACTAAATTAAAAAAAAATATATATATATATATATATATATCTAAATCAAATGCACTTTAACATTACCTTGGTTTCTTCAGGGCACGAGGCCAAACTTGGTGTCCTAGTTGCACATGTTGCTTCCTATAGTTTTACCATACAAAAGAGAGCAATTGCCACGCTTACCGTGGTTTTAATAAATGTTCAAGTTGGCAATGTCGCCAACATTATAATAATTATAAATTATAATGCTACCACATCCTGTGCACACAGCCAGGATGAGACAATATTAGTTTTTCATTAAATTCAGTGTTTTGCATGCAGCTTTAATTTCATTCTATAGTTAGCTAACGATACCCTAGGTCTTTTAGTTTCCCCTCAGCTTGAAACCCAGAAGTGTGGCCTTCGTTACTCGAAAATCAAGCTTTCTTTGGCACTGTGGGTTAACATTTTTCAGCCCTTATGCTTGCTGCAAAAGCTATTCATCTACTGGCATCTTTATAGATAACACGATAGTATATATTGATACTCAGTAAGGCATTTAAAGAAAGAAAAACCAATCACAAATGAATGTACCTATAAAGACTTAAAGATGGCCAAACTAGTGTGATAGTTCAGCATCATTCTTTGGATGGCGGATTGTGAAGTTTCAGAGGCACAGGTTTGCGTTCGTTTGTAGCGACCGTGTAAACAAACTTTTACTTTCTCTACCATGGTCATTGTAGATAGACAAGATATTCCATTCCACCCAGAAATTCTATACCGATATTTTATTGGAAGTTCAGGCTCTTACAAGGATGCATCTCGAAGAAATTCAAGAACATTTCCCTAGCTCAAACTACCCTCTACCCTCTCGATTTTCTTAAAAATGGCGCTAACGATTTTTATTAACATCTCCGATGCTTAAGGTATTTCCATTAAAGTTAAAATGTACATCTTGATTTTTCTGAGAATAGTCCCTATATTCCTCTTCGTTGTTAATGACTTTTGCATAAATGATAAACCGCAAAAGAAAGAAACACAATCACAGCATCCCATTTGAGAATAGTACAAGTTGTCTACGGTATACCATTAAGAAGGAATTTATCGGAAATGGTTAACTCCACAATAAATAAAAGCATATAAATGGTGCGCTATAACGATATATGTTTGTTTTGTGATGATTATGGTATTATTTGGTTTTTCAGCACAGAACAACGCAAATCAGACAGAGACACATAGATAGAGACGGCGCAATTATATGACGAATTATGGGCTGGAAGGTGTGACGAACTTCCCCTGGTGTACGTAATACACGGAACAGAACTTCGAATATGTCGTTTTGTCCTCGGAGAAACGACGAATAGGCTGGCTCGCAGCTCAGTCGATAGAGCTCCTGTTTGTCGTTGAGGGGTTCCGGGTTCAATTGGTAGGAATTTTTCTCTAAGCAAGATCATTGTCCCTCCCGCCCAGGGTCTGGAAAAATGAATAAGTGTGTACATAATTGTGTGCGTGCGCGTAAGTGTATGAGTAAAGATAATTCACCAAATATGAACATGTACAGTAAACAAGCGAACACCATCGCCATGAGCATTTGTACTAAAAGAGAATCCTTCATTATTACCAGATGTCAAAGGTGGCATATAAATGTAGTGAAGGGGGAGGGGGAGTTGAACAAATATACATAGTGTCTGATTTTAACACATTCTCATCACTCTATTGTGGCGTATTGTTGCCGTAGGAAATCCAGTGGGTACAAGTCAAAAAAAAACAATATAGAATTTTCCTGTGTACTGCGAAGACGAATGTCTGGTCACTACTTTCTACTTGGGGACCCAAATTTCGTTTGAATATTCATTTATCAGCCCCACCATCTCTCGCACTAGGCCCTGTGATTCCTGCTCAGACGCAGGATTAACGTGCTGTGTTGGGCTGCACCCAGAACTCGTGACTAAATTGTCCATTCTATTCAATAAGGTCTATAACCAAATGTCTCCCACACATTAAGGCCATCCACAATAACCGAGAAGTAACCAGAACAGAACTATGAAGCTAAAATACCTATAGGTACAACAGTGACATTAATTCTGGACTTTTTGAAATTTGAATATCGCATTCAACTCCCATTCAGGATCATTGTTATCTCATATATTATAATGAGTAAGTGTTACTATAAACAGTATTGAACATTTTACCATAAACTGGAGCTAATTTACTCCTTAATGGGTTATTTTGACCCAGCTTTAGAAGTTATATTCCTTTATACATTATATATATTATATATATATATATGCTTTATATTGTATCCAATGTGAACATCAGAATTATTCCTTTGATATTACTTACCGCATTTCCCCAATTTTGAGTCCTGTATTACGTGCGAGTAATAATGTATTAAATTTCACATTGGATGCTCAATAAAATGAAATGATATTTCGGGATTATGCTTTCTATTTTAAACTGTATCCAGTATGAAATATAATTTATTATTACTCTCGTATAATAGGGAGCCCAGAATTGGAGAAATCTGTTATTTTTAAGAATATGGTGTTCACGGTTTTGAATTGTCATAATCTCAAAATTAACAGATCTCTTCAAATATTAAGCATCTATGTAATATGAAAGAAATAATTCCGATTTTCTTATTGGAGACAATATAAAATAAAATATATGTCTATATGTACAAACTACCTAATATATTTTACAAAGTTGGGTCAAAGTAACCCAAATTAAGGACCAAATTAGCTCCAGTTTATTATAAAATATTCAATACTGTATTACAGAAACATTCCCTTGTTAAAATGTATCAAATAAGAATAATTCTGAATGAGATTTTAGTGCAATATTCAAATGTTAAAGTTAATTAAAAATAAAAAGGTGACCAGCATTAATTCCACTACAGCATTATACTTTGAGCGTTCACAATTAACGGAAAGCTTTTCGGGAACTCAGGAACGGGAAAGAATGTTTGGTCAAGGTTCAGTTTTCTCGTCCTGGCTATTAGATTCACGTTGTGCATATAGGCTGTTCATTTCAAGGCATGTAACTGTCCCAAGCTGGAAAGTGAAACGCCAAGAAGTCCAGCAAATGTGTGTCGTGGCCATATCCTCGTATCCATTGAGCGTTGGCTCCTCTAGGAAAGCGTCATCTGTACTTTGTTTATACGCACCTCAAGAATGAGGACAGAGGCAATACCTTTGAAACGGGTGAAAGGCAATGAATTAGAATATTATATTTTATGCGAAAAGAAAGACAGTATTGTTCTCTGTTTAACTGTATGTTGAAATGTAAGAAATTAGTGGAATAAAATGTCACGCTTTCCATTCACCTGACTTTGTACTCTGTCTGTTCTGCAAACAAAGTATTGTTACAGAAGATTACTCTTTTATGTACATCATGCTAATGGAGATAAACATTAACAGAAATACTAGCTTCCTTGTAAGTAGAAGGGAAATAAGCGCATCTACTAATTTAACGCGATAGTCACATATTCTACAATTGTATTTCGCTTTGGAGGACTGCCAGTAAAACAAGAGAGATGACGAGAAAGGCGAAAAGTTGAGAAAAGTTAGTAGTTTAACATTTAAATCAATAATAAAGAATATCTCGAAAACGGTAAACTAACCAACAAAAATGTATGTCAAATTGTGCGTTTTAACAATATCTACATTTTTGTAAAGTAAATTTTTGTCATTTCTTACAGTTTAACAGTTATGCAAAATTCATCCAGAATGAACAGGTCTTCAAAAGCTATTTCCAGAAAATTCAAGATAAATGTTTTGCTTGTGATGTATCTTAAATATACGTGTTTTAATCAAAATTATTAGCCATTTTTGAGAATTTTTTTTTAAAAACTGTTTCCATATAAAGAATAGTTTGGGGTGGAGGGATCTTCGTGTCGTATCCTTTGAAGATACTGAACTTAAATACCAAGACACACATGCGCGCGGACCTTTTTCTAATTTTTTTGGACTCAGGGCACCTCAAAATTCTGACGAAATTTCGACATTGAATTTTGGATGGAATAGGTACAAAACCTTCTCTAAGGACTATGTCCATAGTACGTGTAGAGAAAGTAATACGCCAGGAGAGATGACAGGGATGGAAATGGGAAAGAGAAGAATTAAAGAAATAGAGCAATGTTTGGAAAAGGTAAAAGAAAAATAAATGAGAAAACAGAAGAAGTGAAAAATAAAAAAAATTAAATTGAGCTTTATTTATGGACGCTCTTTAATTGTTGTGGTTCTTAGCGTCCCATTCTATGTTGGGCGTTAAAGACCGCTTAATTTTGCCATGCTAAGGATTTTACGCTCGAAAAAATCCATCGTCTTCCGCCGGGTTTGAACCCGCAACCTTGGGTATATAAGGCTAGCATGGTAACTACTATTCCACGGAGGGCGACGCTCAGCAGAAGAAAATCCCTACGCTGACACCGGGGATCGAGCCCGAGTCTCCCGCTTGGTAAACGCAGCCGCGCTAAGGAGACGACCATCCTTGTAAGATACTGAACTAATACTTATTATTTATTTAGTCAAAACATGTATTTCCGGTGAAATCTCTGTATTTAATTTTTGGGTTGAATACAATACCTTATCTACAGAAAGTAAAGATAGGTAATCAAGTCTCATCCAAGATGAAAATGTCTCTGGGTTCATATTTCAAAGCCAGTTCCTGTAACCTTCTGTTTCGCCGCTAACAACGATAGATTCTCGACAAATAGTTTTGTTATACATCTTTCTGATTCGATTAATCAGCCAATGGATACGCTAAAATTAAAATCCCCCCCACAGATATTGGCCTTTGACATGGACACCATTTTGGCCATCGGATAATGGATAACTCGCTAGATGGACACAAACATATGACAGAACATGCCCGAAGCGGGATTCAAACCCACGACCCTTTCACGGCAGAGCGTCGACGCCAAACGCATCAACGAGACCACGGCTAACGGGGCCGGCCGAATCCCAAGAAAGTTGGCCACCTAAAAGCCGGGATTACGATGAACTTAATATAATGGGAAGTCTAACACATTGGATTAAATGATACTTGGATTGACGTTAACGAGAGTTTACGAATGTTAAATTTCTTCCCGTTTTTAATTTTGATGTAATTAGAACCAGTCGGGTGAAGGAGTAGCATGATAAAACCTGCGAATCGTGAGTCATTTCCGTTAATTCAGCATTTCTGAACTTCAAGTCCCGTCATGTTAAGTTCCTCGTAATCCCGGCTTAAGTGTCTTTCTGCACGCCATCAACAGGCTTAGCCTTTTGCTCGAAGTCTCGAACCAGTTTCCAGTTTATTTGTATTGTGAATATTGCGTATTTTATTTTATTTTTTTGGATGTTGGGCCGCATTCTGAAGGACTGGATGTAGTGCTTTCTCTGTTTTTTGACCACTGAATTCTACGAAGACACAGCAATCAGAAACTCTCGTGTGTAATATGGATGCTCTGGGTTCTCAAGCATGGTGAACACACAACACCGACAGTATATTATTACACAGTAACAAAAAAGAAATAACGGATATACGAAAAAGCAACAGCGATTTTCGAAAAATTACTTTAGCCGCCGAACTCGGATAAAAAGAACAGTGACAAAAGAAAGGCGTAACAAATAAATAGATTTGCTTATGTAAATGAATCGGCAAGAATCACTCCAACCTGCGACAAAAGCATGCCCAAAATATTTCTCAGCCAAAAACGGAACGTTTGTACAAGACAAACTTGATATTTTTAGTTACTTTACACTAATGTGGCTTCAAAAAGAAGTAGTGTGATGTGCCGATGCATAATCACGTGCGAGGGAAAAGGGGTCATGCCATGGTTGCTTGATTTGTTCATCACGTTATCTTCTTGGTTGGAGGCAACGCCATTTTACTTCGATACCGCTGCCCACCTTCCAACTGGCTTGCGTACCATATGGCGTGGAGCAAAGCATAACATTTCATAAACGTAAACTTTTAACACGCAGTAATCATACAGAGGGACCAGCAAATGGTGTTGCAAACGACGGGATCGTAAATGGGATAATATTGTAATTAATTAAAAGAAATTAAAAAATTGTATTTGAACTTACCTGGAATAAGAGAAAACTCCTAAGATTTGCATTCCCCGTTTTTTCAAGTGGAATATTTGCAGCAAGGAATGCTTCCGTCAGACCCTTTGCTAATTTTTCGTTTCCTTATTTATGACGCTTGTTTGGATTTCCAAGTAGTGTAGCATTGTTGGCACTTTGCTTGTCCTCTTTTTTAGGGATTCTGCTTTCTTTGCCTTGTGACTTTCTGTTGCCACATGTTTCTTGCAACTATCCAGGCTATTGTAAACTACGATGGAGTTGCAGTATTTGCACATGCATATTTTCTTTTCGCGATTAAAAATATAAAATCCGTCTTGTCGAAACTCATCTACGCAGCTCTGCACCGTCACAGCTTTCGGCATTTTGGAAAAAGAAATCGCACTCGCAGCTTTTTTACTTTCTCTATACGCACTATGTACATAGTGTATAGAGAATGTATTACACTCCACCAAAAAATTCGATACCGAAATTTCACCGGAAATATATGTTTTAGGGTCCCTTGTATCCAAAAAAAGTATTTTCAGAAAAAGGTCCGTGTGTGTGTGTGTCCGTGTGTCAGTGTGTCCGTGTGTCTGTGAACACGATAACTGAAAAACGAAAAGTCGGTAAAATACCAAACTTGGTATTTAAGTTTAGTGTCTTCCAGGGATGCGACACGAAGATTTTGAGAAAAATCCCCCCACCCTAAACTACCATTTACATGGAACTTTTTTCGAAAATTTTGATTTTCTAAAAAATGGCTCTAACGATTTTAATTACAATATCGTATATTAAACTTATTTTCCTGAAAAATAAAATGTATATTTTGAATTTTCTGGGAATAGCCTCTGAAGACTACTTTATTCTGGATGAATTTTTCATAACTACTAAACCGTAAGAGATGGACAAAAACTTAACCCAGAAAAAAATGTAGAGCACATTAAAACACACAATTTATGTTACATACATTTTTTTCGTGGAGTTGATCGTTTTTGAGATATTTCTTTTTCTTGGTTTCAGCTTTGAAAAACTTATACTTTTCTCATACAGGAATTGGTCAACTCCTGTCCATACAAACAAAGGAACATCAGTCACATAGCAACCAGATTTTGGCTTTCACTTTAACCTATGGTACTCCCTTATTTCGCTTCTACTTACAATAAAGTAAGAAATAAGACTATTTCTGCTAATTTTTCTTGATTAGCATGAAATAAATAAAAGATAAGCTTATTAACAATAATACTTTACAGAGATATAGAGAAAGTCATTTGAATGGAACACATCAGATTTTTTTCTGTCAAAATCTCAATGAAATTCTTACTTGCGCCTTATCCACTGTTTCACGTAAACAATAATAACACCTTACAATTCAAGAAGAAACGCAACTTTTCACTCACCTGGAATAGAGCCAGTTGCAACACCAATGGCACTTTGAATTCATTTTTAAACTAAAAGAAAAGAAAGGGATTGGACGTCGGAAAATAGGCGCTTCTTTTTCCTCAGATGGAGCAGCGGTTGTGTCTTGTGATCATTGTGTATTATTACAACCATCATTAACGTTCGAAAACAATGAAAAGTAGAACGATAGCAGATAAACGCTTCTTTATTAATATCTACTTTCTCTACGCGTACTACGTGCATAGTGTATAGAGAAGGTATTGCATTCCACCCAAAAATTCGATACCGAGATTTCACCGGAAATACATGTTTTGGGTCCCCTGAATCCAAAAAAAGAGCATTTTTAAAAAAGGTCTGCGCGCGCGCGTGTGTGTATGTATGTATGTATGTCTGTAGACAGCATAGCTCAAAAACGAAAAGACCGTTAAATGCCAAACTTGGTATTTAAGTTTAGTATCTTCCAAGGATGCGACACGAATATTTTCAAGAAAATCCCTCCACACCCAACTACCCTTTATATGGAACATTTTTCGAAAATTTTGATTTTCTCAAAAATGGCTCTAACAATTTTGATTAAAATGTCAGATATTAAAGATATTTACCTGAAAAATACAATTTAAATCTTGAATTTTCTGGGAATAGCCTCTGTAGACTACTTTATTCTGGATGCATTTTACGGAATTTTGTATAACTGCTAAACTGTAAGAGATGGGCAAAAACTTAACACACAAAAAATGTAGAGCACATTAAAACACGCAATATATGTTATATACATTTTTTTTCGTGGAGTTGACCCTTTTTGACATATTCCTTGTTTTTGGTTTCAGCTATGAAAAACTTACTTTTCTCATACAGGAATTTGTCAACTCCTGCCCATACAAACAAAGGAACTTCAGTCACATAGCAACCAGCTTTTGATTATCAGTTTAGCCTATAGTACTCCCTTATTTCTCTTCTACTTACAAGGAAGCAAGTAATAAGACTATTTCTGCTATTTTTTTCTCGATTAAAATGAAGTAAATAGAGGCATAAGCTTTTTAACAATAATTTGTTGCAGAGATGTAGAGAAAGTGATGTGAATGGAACACATTATATTTTTTTTTTTTTTGGAAATCGTCGGAAATGGTGACCAATTTCGCAGAAAAAGTGTGAAATACGGACTAATTCGCGAAATAAACTTGAAACATAAAACATCACAAAATGTCGCGAGCTTAAAACTGCATCTGATTACGCTCAAAACTGACTGATGCCAAAAAGTAACAGTAAAATCTACAATGAACACCAAAACACCGATAGAAAATAAATAACAGATAACGCAACCATTTTGTATTCTACTAATAAAGGAATGGAGCTTGGTATTGCTTTAGAGCAGGCATCCCCAACAGAACGCACGCTCGGGCGGCAGTAAAAGCCCTCAAGCCGGTTGCGGGCAAGAAATGGAGGTGTTACAGTGGCGGAATTATGTAAATTAACTTACACTTTCACTGTCAATTACATAATAATGATAACAGTATTTAAACACTTTAATGATGATCTAATATAATACAAAATAAAATCTAATGGGCAGGAAATTCAATTAACGAAATACAAATACTCATATAAAACTAATAAACTAAATAAATAATGTAATATGACATAGATCTTGTTGGTACTATGCAGTTCAATGAAGTAAACAATACAAATATATATTCTTCAAATAAATGCCTCTATGAAAACTATTCTTTCTTAGCCATCCGACAATCGCCGTGATTTTTGCAGTTGTCTGTTTTCAACCAGCTGTTCAATACGTGGGACTATTGTTTGCGAGCTACCCAATCGCAAACATGCTTTCAAGTGTTCTTCACTTAATTGGCTTCTGTGACGCGACTTTGTACACTTCAATAGGGAAAACCGCGATTCACAAACATAGGTTGTCCCGAACATGCACAAAATTCTTCCTGCTAGATTGTGGAGTTTAGGAAATCTTTGGCGTCTTACGGAGGTGTAGAAATGGTTTATACTTTTTCTATTTTAATATTTATCTTTTAACTCGATATTATTTTGCATATCTATTACTTCCAACAGCAGTTTAATAGGATTATTGAGGATATCCCCTGAAAATGGTGTTACAAATAACTAAATTGTTTCTCAAGTGGTGTAATGTCCTGGAATCTATGTTCGAATTCTTCGCACAATTGTCGCAGTATGGTTATATATTCATCAAAGTCCAAGGTTTCTACAAACTGAATCACTGAGCTTATGGTCGGAAAATGTATCGTCACCGCGAGAAATGTCGTTGCAAATTATATTTAGTTATTTTGTTTAGAAGTTTTTATCACACTCAAAATTTTTCCGTGTCATTTTCTTCCATAAACAGAAAGTTTTCTTCCCATTCTGCTCGAAACATCACAAGTGTGGACGACCGTCTTCATAAAGCGGATGTACCAGCCATCATAAGTAGGATACCAAAATACTAATATGTAGCGTTACACCACCATTGCGCGCCCTCAAGCAACCTTGACTCGACTTGGGGATGCCTGCTTTAGAGAAATAGCAAATAACAAATATCCTTTTAGAAAATGTATACTCCATCGAATTTTAATGCTGGGATTATGTTGGCTGATTTGAAGATGAAAACATACCGTTTGGTCAGTTACAAGCAATTCATATTCCAATGCATAAAAATCGATTTTCCACTATGCTATCGACATGCATTTCCGTTCTCATACCGGAGGACAAAATGAAGCTAGCCCACCTGGGTAGTGTGGTGGTAGAGAGTCTGCCTCACATTCAACAGGTGGCGAGTTCGAATCTGCTTAGGTTGAATTACCCGGATAAGGTTTTTTTCGTGGTTTTCCCTTATCCTGAGAAGGCGAATGTCGAGTAACTTTAAGCTCCATGAACCCCGAGATCATTTGAGCATCATTTCACAGATTTCAATCATCATCCAAAATGACTAACCCGGTTAAAGGACGTTAAATATATATATATATATATATATATATATATATATATATATATATATATATATATATAATACATGCTATGCTATTTTACTTCCCGTTCACGTTTCCCTCTCGGATTTTTGTGACCATCTTTAACCAACAAACACTCCCTTTCATTTCTTCGGAATTAGGACTGTTTACTGGAAGTCAGTAGGAATGCACGCGTAGAAACTGGTGATTGTAAGTGTACACAATAGTATTCTGTACTGCACTGTATTTGACCTAAACAAGCATATCGGTTAAGAAAATGTGTTATAAAGTTCAGTAGCGTAGGCCAATCTCAGCAATAACTTTCCGTAACGATCTCTTGTAGCTACGAGCTTTTTCTCCAACTCCGTTCCAAGGTATTTGGTTTTAGCGTATTCGGAACCTGTAAAATGCCAAAATGGACAACATTAAGAACGGAATTCCAAAGGTATTATATAGTGACCAGCACTTTAAAGATTTGACTATCGCTTAAGACTGTACCTATTCCCTAATCCCGTTGTGTTTTCAAAAAATCTGATGTGTTCCATTTATATGACTTTCTCTCATCTCTGTAACAAATGATTGTTAATAAGCTTACTCTTCTATCTATTTCATGTTAATCGAGATAAATATTAGTAGAAATGGTCTTATTACTTGGTTCCTGATAAGTAGAAGGGGGATAAGGGAATAAACTAGGCTAAAGCGACAATCAAAAAATGTGGTTGCTATGGGATTGAAATACTTTCTTTGCGTAGCCAAGAGTTGACAAGTTCCCATATGAGATAAGTATTTTAAAACCGAAACCAATAAGAAGGACATCTCGAAAACGGTCAAATCCATGAAAAAATGTATATGGCATAAATTGTGTGCTAAAAGAGAGATATGTACATTTTGTGTGTACATTTTTGTCTATCTCTTACGGTTTACCAGTTATGCAAAATTCAGGAAAAATCATCCACAGTAAATAGGACTTCAGAGGCTATTAACAAAAATTCAAGATATAAATTTTATTTTTCATGTAAATATCCTAAACATAAGAGATTTTAATCAAAATCTTTTGAGCCATTTATGAGAAAATCAACATTTTCGAAAAGTTTTGCATGTAAAGGGTAGTGTAAGGTGGGGAGATTTTCTTGAAAATCTGTTGCTGTTATTACAAATTGCCTTTATTGAATTTTGTAGTACATCTTATATCTCGTCGCTATGACGTTCGTTGTACTCTCTATAATCCACGTGTACTTCCGAAGTCACTGTTGAAATCTGAACCTTGCGGGCCAAATTGCCCTCCTTTTTATACCTCCAGGTTACGTAGTGATAAATTTCTAGAAGTAAAAGTCATTATTGTACGTGTTATTTACACGCAGACATAACCATGTTACGCTGATGACAATGCCTCGAGTTTTGGAAAGGAAGCAGAGTCAATTCGCGGTGGTAAAGAACGGGCGCCTGCTTTTGGCGCGTAGTCGCAATATTTTGAGGTACCCTGAATCCAAATAAACATAGGGGAGAGAGAGAGAGCCAAAACTAATAGAAGACAAAATCCGTTAGGACAAGGCGAGTAAGATGAAGTAACAAACAAATGCGCTTTCAAAATAAATATATTAAAAAAAAAGCAAATCAAAAAGGAGAAGATTCCGAGATGAAAGTGTACTAATAAAGCTGAGAGTACCTTTTTCTGCGGTTTAAGAGTAGTTAGCGTTTCTGTAGCCTGCACTCGCCCTCTGTAGGACGTTTTTCTTTATAACAAAAGTGACGGTCTAAAATAAAGAAACCCCTCCATATTGTGGAGTACGCACTTGCGCGGGATATTGATAATCTAAATGGGACGGAAATCCGCTAGGTTGGAGAGCTTTTAAGTTATTCTGAGCTTGCTTCATTGAGGTTTTAGTTTTCTGGTCCCTTGCTCGTCGTTCCACATAGGCAGCATCTACCTCACTCCTGCACTTACAACAAACATTTATGGGCTACACTTTCGGCTCAGGTACCTCAATAGTGTTCTAGGTACCAGCACTTTTTATTAATATGTTGGCAGCTCCATTGCAGGCACAAACGACCTATCCAGCGCCACCTGTAGTGAACAAGTGTAAGCCAGAGACTAAAAACGGAATCTTGTCAAAAAAACAACAACTTGTTACATTCACCTACATCTTTCCATCCATTCTTCAACAAACTATTTTTACAAATGCCTATTCTTCTATCTACTCCATGTTAATCGAATTAAATATTTTTAGAAATTATTTTTTTTTTACCTATTTCCTTGTGGGTATAATGCAAATAGAATACACCTTCACTTAAGAGATAATAAAGTCCTTTAAGAAGTGGCCGCTATGTGAAATTCCGTTCTCTTTGCATAATCAGATATGGCTTATAAACCCCACCAAAACATAAAACAGATTACACTTTCCACTCAGAAAGGTATATCTATGTGAACAGTCAAAGAAATTAAAGGGATATCTCAGAAATGATCAACTGCACAAAAACTAAACCTAAAGTGTGCTTTTTTTTTTTTTTGTAAGATTTTGTTTATCCCTTACGGTTTACCAAATGTGCCAAAGCGATCCAAAATGAAGAGGCCTTCAGATGATATTCATAGAAAATTCAAAATATATGTTTAATTTGTCCTGAAAACATCTTGGACATATGACATTTTAATCATAAGCGTTAAAATTATTTTTAAAACATAAAATTTTTTAGAAAATACTCTATGTTGAACAAAGTTTTGAGTTGATACTGTTTAAACAAATACATTTTTCTTTGCATTGATTCAGGAGTCCTAAAAACATGTGTTTACGGTGATAACTCGGTGTCAAATTTTTGGGTCGTACGCAATAGAATATCTACCTACTCTGTACATTGTACGTGGTGGAAAAGTAAAGTTGAAGGGTGACTTCCCAGTTCAGAAAATTCACACCAATAAGACATATCTGATGTGTTCCATTCACATGACTTTCTCTGCCTGTCCACAAACAATTTATTTTTACAAATCATTATTCTTTCATCTGCATTACGCTAATTAAGATAATCCTATAACTTACTTAATTGTAAGTAGAAGGCAAATAGGGGAATACACTATGAATAAAACGATAGTCTGGTGGCTATGTGAAACATGTGAAATTCGTTTCTCTTTGCCTCACCAGGGGTAAAACTAAACAGAGATGAAACGAAAGATGACTTCCCGTTTGAGAAAAGTTTAAGCAGCTTAACATTGACACCGATTATAAAGAATATCTCGAACATTTGTCAACTCTCCATACAAATGTATGGCATAAATTGTGTATTTTTAACAAGATTTACATTTTTTTGTGTTGCAAGTTTTGTCTCTCTCTTACGGTTTACCAGTTATACACAAGTCATTCAGAATAAAGGGGACTTAGAGTATACCAGAACATTCAAACTATATATTTTATTTGCTATATATTTATCTTTAATACACAAAATGTTAATCAAAACCATTAACCACTTTTGAGAAAATAATTTTCGAACTTTATTCCAAGAAAATGATAGTTTGAGGTGGGATTTTCTTGAAAACTTCGTATCATCTTTGGAAAATGCTGACGTTAAATATAAATTTTAGTTTTTATCCGACTTTTCGTTTCCGAGTTATCGTTTTAACAGACACGGAACTTTTTCTATTTTTTTATTTTTATTTTTTTTTTATTTTTTTGTTACTCGGTCGATTTCCAAACATACAGGGTGGCGTAAAATTTACTAACTGAGCAAAGATTGAATTTGTTTCATTACAAATACAAACAATACTTACAATTATTTTTTATGTTCAAACTGTTTTCTGCCTGCATTAATACATCTTTGAAGTAGTAATAACAACTTAACTGGTGAAAAATTCCTACTGTACTACTGGTACTTTCGTTTTCTTTTAAACAACTGTCCAGCGACTTTTGCACACTCTGTATATTTACTTTGAAATTTCGACATATACTTTTTTAGAGGATACAACAACTTCTCTACATTGCACGTGTAGAGAAAGTTATAATTTCACATAAATTGTGTCCTTTAAAGACATTCAGAGTTTTTGTGTAGTAAGATTTTGTCTATCTCTTACGGTTTACACATTTAACAAAAATCATTCATAATATCCAGAACTTCAAAGGTTTTACAGAGGAAATTCAAATACACACATATTTTCATTTGCCTTGCAAATAGCTCAAGGGTGTATTTTAATAAAAGTCGTAGCCATTTTTAAGTAAATCAAAGCCACGAAACACTTTTATGTAATGAGTAGTTTGGGGTGGGAGCATTTTTTTATCCTTTTATCTACATCATGCTAATGTTCTTATTACTTGCTTCCTTGAAAATAAAAGGGAAATAGGGAGTTTAAAACGATATCAAATCTTTCAAAAGATGAAATAATTGATATTCACTTATCTTTGTATTCCCGGAAGTAAAACAAGAGTTGAAACGAAAGTAGGCTTCCCGAATGAGAAAAGTTAAGGTAGTTTAAAATTGAAACCATTAAAAAAGGATATCTCGGAAATGTTCAACTCCACGAAAAAAATGTTTGATGTGTAAAAGAGATCTAAATTTGTTTACACTAAGTTTTATTTATCTTTTACGACTTACAAGTTATACAAGTGAACCAGAATGAAAAGGTCTTTAGAGGTTACTCCTACAAAATTCATAATATACATTTTATTTGTCATGAAAATTCATTAAACATATGGAATTTTAATCAAAATCGTTAGAACCATTTTTGAGAAAATAAACTGCTCAAAATCTATCTGTCGCATCCTTGGAAGTTACTGAATTAAATCCAAGTTTAGTAGTTTACCGAGTTTTCATTTCGGAATTATTGCGTTCATACACGCACGCACGCATACACGCACACACACGCAAGGCCGCGCCGTCGCCAAGTGGTTAGACCACTCGTCTCTCACCAAGGCTCCCAGGCGACTGCATGTGGAATTTGGGATGGACAAAGCGGATCAGGGGCGGGTTTTCTCCGGTTTTCCCCATCATTACATTCACCCTGTGCTCTACTTCATTCCATGTGTCATCGTCTGCGGTGCCTGTGTTGGAAAAAGGGTCAAACGGACTTTTTCTATATAAGCTTTTTTTGGGATAGAGGGAACGTGTATTTCTGGTGAAATCTCTGTATCGAATTTTGGGTGAAGTGCAATACCTTCTCTACCTAAGTACTAAGCAGAGAAAGTAAAGAGGAAGAATATCGGAATTCTTTGCTGTGAATGATGCTGCCTCACACCACATCAGTGAGTTTAAACACGCCAGTGTGAGTCGCGAATCGATAAACGCACAAGCTTATTGCTTTGTAAACATAGATAAAAGACCATCGCTTGCAATGTGAGCTTCGGTAGCAATAAACGCTAATTAGTTCGTCACTTATGCCGTGCAAATCCCTAGTTCTAAAGCCTCCCCCGGCTCCCGGCGCGCTCCATGGCAACGAGACTACAGATTTGTTTTCCAAGTCTTAAGAAAATTGGAATTTATTCAAAGTGGAAAATATGATCTGCTGAAAACCTTTAAGAGCTGCAAACACTAATGAGGCCAGATTTCTATTACTAGGATTTTCGCACTACGTAGTTAGGAACTTATTTAAGAGTAAACTGCAACTACTCCTATGTTAAGGGTTTTTGAAATGAGGCAAGGTGTTCTGTGGGTATAGAAATACAAACATCTGATGTGTTTCATTCACATGACTTTCTGTACACCTAACAAAGTATTGTTAAACAGATTATTCTTCTATCTACTCACCGGCGGCTGCTGTGTAAGAGCACAAGAGCACGTGAACCTCCAATATTTCTTAATGGATCTCCTTTTTCTCTTTCAGGAAACATTTAATAAAATGCGCTATCCGGTGGCACATATACCGCGCTCTGCTCTTCAGATTGAACACAGCCGAGAACCTGAGTATGTGACAACAGCGCTTGTAGCTCAGGCCTTTTGTGCTAGCATATAACTAGCGTTTAGCAGCTCTGCGCTTGCGCGGGTAACAAAGCAGCTCGGAATTTTAAAGCCAGAAATGAGCACAGTGCGACCGTGCACTTTCATTCTCAGTAACACCTCCAGGGTTCTGTTATCAGCGGAAGGTGCTACTATCTTTGAGATTTAGTTGAAACTATTCAGAAGTGCAACTGCAGTCTCTGTGAGACGCGCTATTTTTCTTAGTAGTTTGCATTTTATGAGAGAGTTAAGCTTAAGAGAGAGTTAAGCAGTTCATAACAGAAAACAACCTCAACGAAGAAACTTTTCCGAAATTAACCGAGCTACTGAAGATTGTTAGCACTACGCCCATGACTACATCAGAACCAGAAATATGTTTTTCCACAGTAAAAAGAATTAAAACCTTTACTTGGAATACGATGGGTGAAGACTGACTTCCAGCACTGGCAATGCTTGCTATTGGGAAGAAACTGATCAACAGCATAAAATATTTTAATTACCGAGTGATAGAAAAGTTTACACGTTTGAAAAACCGGCGCGTGGAATTTCTGTACAAATAAATTTGGTGTTAATTGCGTAATTCAAACAATGTAAATATTATTCACTGTAAATACCATTCTTCGCATGAACTGCATCAAAGGACTTCACCCCTTCATTACCTCATATTGCTGTTAATTCTTGGAGACTAAGAAATTCAACATCTTTACAATACTGGATGGGTGACGATTTGTGTAATTGTTATTGGGCACTATCATTGTTTCTAATATTACTGGATTTGTTGTTGCGGCGACATCGGTAGCAGTAGCGGCAGCGGCTGTGGCGATGGTAAATTGCTGATTTTGTGAATAGCTAAATTTTTAATACACGAGCCGCCACTCTACTTCTTGCTAATCGAGATAAACATTAGCAGAAATGGTCTTCCTTCTATGTAGAAGGGAAATAAGGGAGTACATTAGGCTAAAGGGATAGTCAAATCTTTTAAAAACTGATTCCTATGTGATTGAAATTCGTTTATTTGCATAGATAGGAGTTAACAAATTCCTATATGAGAAAATTTTTAAGTATTTTAATACTGAAACCAATAAAAAGGAATGTCTTGAAAATGGTCAACCTCATGGAAAAAATGTATATGACATAAACTATGTTTTAATGAGATCTACATTTTTTGTGTATGTAAGTCTTTGTATATCTCTTAAGGTTTACCAGTTATGCAGAGTCATCCAGGATGAGGAGGTCTTCAGAGACTATTCTCAGAAAATTCAATATATATACCAACGTTTTATTTGCAATACGAGTAGAGTATTTTAATCAAAACCGTTAGATTCATTTTTGAAAAAATCAAGATTTTGGATTTCCCCCCCCCATATATAAGGTAGTTTGGGGTGAGGGAATCTTTCTCAAAATCTTCGTGTCGCCTCCTTGGAAGATATAAACTTAAATACCAAATTTGGTATTTTAGCTACCTTTTATTTTTGAGTTATCGTGTTCAAAGACACACACACACACACGCACACATATACACATGAACCTTTTTTTAAAAAAAAATTTTTTTTGGATACAGAGAAGCTTAAAACATTTATTTCTGATGAAATCTCGGAATCGAATTTTTGGGTGGAGTGCAATACCTTCTCTATACACTATGTACATAGTACGTGTAGAGTAAGTAAAACAAATTGTTTTTGGATACAGAGAAGCTTAAAACATTTATTTCTGATGAAATCTCGGAATCGAATTTTTGGGTGGAGTTCAATACCTTCTCTATACACTATGTACATAGTACGTGTAGAGTAAGTAAAAACAAATTGTTTTTGGATTCAGAGGAGCGCAAAACATGTACTTTCTGTGAAATTTCAGCATCGAAGTTTTGAGTGGAGTGCAATACGTTCTCTTCCTCCTAGTATGTAGGGAAAGTAATAATGGTCTATTAGTATAACAGAGAAAAGATCACTGGTTCTTTCTTAGGAGAAATGTGTACTGGAAATATCAGATATGTTGTAGTAGTTCGTGCAAAAGTCTTATTAAAGTCTCAAGACTATGCGACTCAGTCAGCGTTTCAGAAGTTATTATTGTTCCGAAGGAGTAGAAGGTGTCATTAGCCCGCCTTTGAGGTGTGGTGGTAGTGCATCTGCATCATTGAAGACGTCCCGAGTTTGAATGTCAGGGTGAGTTGCCCAGATAAGGTTACTCTAGGGGTTTCCTTTATCCTGAGAAAACGAATGCCGATTAATTTTAAGCTCCATGATCCTGGGTTCATCATTTCATGGATTTCATTCTTTTCCCGTTATGACCTACCAGGTTAAAGGACGTTAAGTAAAAGTGGCATCAGCGACCCCTTTTAGTGTTTATTGGAAGTAGTTTCTCTTGTAACCAATGGTAGCGTACCTTTTATGAGAGACTGCTGCACTTCCAGTCCACTTGAGGTTCTACTCACTCACGTTTCCGAGGTCGTGCGGAAAGTAGGAGTTGGCTTCAGTGAGTATAGAAATACAAACTGCGTAGTATACATGCTAGGCAGAGACAGTTGCGCAGTTGGAGTGAGTACCTGTGTGGATTTGCCATATTGTTGCGATACCTGTCGTCTAACAAAACCACATGTTAACGCAGGTAATGCACCAACTATGCAGTAAAAAGGTGGAAAGAGAGAGAGAGAGAGTATAGCATAGGGAAGAACAGGAGTGTGGAATTTTAAAGGCCAAAGAAATGATAATTAATTGAGTGTTCTTTGGACGGAGGATAAGAATACTTGGAACATGCATTGTTTGATTATAAAGAAACTGAAAATTTGACCAATGAACTCATTAACCAGAAGCTTAAGCTTGACAAAATATCAATGATGAAAAGGATATTTAGTAAAGGATAAAGGAGTATGGGGGGTAGTGTTTATATTGAGACAGTGTTTCTCATATTTCGGATGCTCCTACCTACTTATTGTTGTACTGCGTTTATCTGTAATTATTATTTATTGCTTAATTCAATTTCATGTTATACTTTATTAATATTATTATATATGAGCTGGGAAAATGTACAACTTGCTATTTGTAAACATGAGGTTTCAGTTATCTTATGCGTATAGTTACTTGATAGGAATACATTGTATTTCTTAGAGACCAAGGTAATCTACTAGACATTGATGCAAAAGGCATATCCACTGGACTCCGCAGGAAATCCCTAGGGTCATGTAGACTGGGGCATTTTTGACTATCCCAAACCTCTTGACTGGAAGCTAGCGGATCAGAATTCATAGAATGTCACGAAAGAGAGTTTATTTCAAACTGCCCGGTTACAGAGAACCAACAAAAATCGAGATAAATTTTAAGCTCATAGTATATAAACTGAGCTAGACAGCATCCTCATTTCAAAGTTTAGATGTCGTTTCCACGACACTTTACTCCGTGTGTTGGCACCAATTTTATTAGAGAAAATAACTAATTATTGTGTTACCCTAGCGCGGTGTTTGTGAGTCATATATACGAGTGAAGTTAATGGGAGTTTTAAAAGAATTCGTACGTGGAGTCAGTTAGTCCATACTTCAAGTTTAATAAATAGCGTCAGGAAATCGATCTCGTGTAGCATTTTGCGAGCAAGCAGAAGCAACCTAAAATTCCATTTCAGTCTTGGCAATCTTGAAGCTGAGAGTGAGCCACAAGATGCACACAGCAGCAGGTAGATTACTATAAAGTTACTATCGTTATCGACGAATATATGTCGACTTTCACCTGGGACGGCGCAATATAAAGTGAGAAATATGTGGAAATGGATACTAAAGACAGTATAAGAAAATTGAAATCATTGCAATATAGAAATGCATTTTGTTTGTAAAGTGGATCTGTGCTGAATGAATGGACAGGGCAAAGTCTCTGCAGACAACTCGCCTACAATAAGATTCTTACCAGCTAACAAAGAAAGAAACAAATAATTAGATAAATAAATGAAATTAACAGCTACTTATATTATAAACTCTGGGGAGGAGATCACTTGCAGTTTCTGTGATATGAACGAAGAAATTGTTGGACCTGGTAGTTGCGTTCACCTTGTGCACGTTTAGCGATCTGCACTCGATCGTGGTCCAGCAGCTTCCATTATACCAGTGCTTGGCGTTATCTCTACCAGTCTGTTGTTCACCTCTTCACTATTTATAGTAGGTAAGGTAAGTATTGTATTCCACACAAAATTTCGGTGTAGAGATTTCATTGGAAATGTTTTGAGACCCTGTGAATGTAAGAAAAGCATTTTAGAAAAAGGTCTGTGTGTGTTGGAGGGAGGAGCTGCTAGGTCTGTGAACAACATAATTAAAAAACAAAGATGCGACACGAAGATTTTCTACAAAATTCCCCACCCCAAGCGCATGGAACATTTTCCGAAAATTTTGATTTTCTCAAAAATGACTAATAATTTACATTAAAATACCATATTTTAAGAAAGTATTGAAAGGCTTCGTTTAAAATTTCTGGGAATAACTCCTCTTCATTATGAATGTTTTACATATCAGATAAATCGTAAGAGATAAGACAAATCTTACAAAAATGAAAATCTCGTTAAAGCATACAATTTGTCAAATATAATTTTTATTTACGACGCATTCCTTTTTATTCCTTTACATTTTCCAATGTTTATAATCGCCTTAGATTAGAATTGGTTAATGGTTTTCTTTCTTTTATTTTGAGGAGGCTTCTGGCCATGAAAAGAGAACCGAATTCAATATCATCACATAGAGATAGCTTTTAAAAGATTATCCTATCGCTTTAGCATAGTGCATTCACTTATTTCCCTTGCAATTATAAAGAAATAAATGATACCATTTGTGTTGATGTTTATGTATCTCGATTACCGTTTTGGTTTTTTGTTCTTTTTATAGTATTTAATTCCTGCTTTTACTACATATGGTATCGCAGGTGATGACACGATGTTGCATTGAATGAAGATGGAGCGCCGGTTTAATACGATGGCGGAAGAAACCGGAGAACCTGGAGAAAACCCGAACTTGCGCCGCTTTGTCCACCACAAATCTTGCATGCGGTCGCTTGGGATCGAACCTGGTCTGCCTAGGTGAGTGTTCTAACCACTCGGCCAGGGCGCGTCAGCAAACATTGTAGAAATGCATATGCATTAATATATGCGGTACAACGTATTGCTGTAATGCAATAGGTTATACAAATTATAAATAAACATGTAAATACATTTAAACATTCATGTGTGAATGTTTAATAGAATATAAAAAGCAGTCGTTTACATTTCATTTTCTAAAGACTATACTAGTGCCATCTGCCTTTAGTTTGCGTTCGCTGCTGAAAAGCTGGTTTCGTCCTTTCGTCTACATGTATGAGCGAATTTCAGTCTTTATGAGCCGCAAAAGCGCTGTGTAGTCAGTATAGATGCACGTACTTTCGTCATCCTAAAGGCAGGTTTAAACCGAAGGATCCTCCGATTTATAAGCATTTACACTCATTCCAAATGCATTAACTCTGTTATAGATTATGTTACTGTTTGATTAGCAGGTTATGAAAATGCAGGTTTGCCAATTCTATTTGAATATGTTAAGATATCATGTTAAATAAGGAACTGCTTTGTACAGCACAAAACCTATTTCACGACAGCCACCAATGAGAGGTGACTGACGCAGTGCACATGACAGATAAGAGTTACCGGAGAGAAATATGTGCAACAAGGTTGTTATGCTAAACATATGGAATTTAGTCAGTTGAATAGTTTTTGATAAGATGGAAGGAATAACGACTGCTTTTAATTTAAGAGGTAGTTTGTGATGGTAAATTTTCTTAACTTCCTCCTGGCATACTGAAGAGTGCAAGTATGAATCGCTCTTCCTTTGAGTTACGCTTTTTACACATTCAACCTTCTAAATATTTTTAATTCAGGAGAACTCAAATCCTCTATTTCCGTTGAAATTTCGTTATCGAATGTTTGGGTTGAATTCAAGCCTACCACACGGAATGTGAAAAGCTGTTTATGTCAGTAGTGAACAGTCATCATAAACACAGAAGCCCGTTTTACGTTACAATACGTACAATGCATCTCTTGTCATCACGTAACACGACTGTGGAATGTAATTAGTGTATAATGTGAACCGCGCATCGAATTAATAGGAGAAGAATTCTCCTTTTTTAGGTCAGGTTTATTTAAGTTAATTGCTGAATACATCGGTACGATTGTATATCTCGTCCATCATCGAGTTATATTGTTTCTAATTTTGTTGACTAAACAGTTTTTTACTTTTTTTATTTAGTACATATTACATAGGTATTGCATTCCACCAAAGAAATCTATACCGAGATTTCACTGGAAATACACTGTTTAGGAGGATCCATTTATTCAAAAAAACTATAAAAACGTCCACTTCTCTACGTGTTCTCTGGGAACACGTAATTCAAAAACGACAAGTGGGTTAGATACCAAACTTTAATGTAAAGTTCAGCATTTCTAAGAAAATTTGCAAGAAGATCCCACCAACCGAAACTACTCTTTACATGGAAAAATCTTCAAAATTATTTATTTTCTTAAAATAGCTTTAATGATTCTGATTAAAATATCGTGTATTAAATATATTTACATTAAAATTAAATGTATATCTTAAATTTCCTGTGAACAGACTATGAATACCTCTTCATTCTGGATGACTTACTGCATAAAATGTAGATATCGTCAAAGCACATATTTATGTCCTGTACATTTTTACTGTGGAGTTAAACATTTCCGAAATGTTCCTTGTTATTGGTTTCAATTTCAAAATATGTATTACTGTTCTAAAACAAGATGTGGTGTTCGGTATTTTTCTTAGCTTTTACTTCTGGTCATATAAAGAGAACAGGATTCTATATCTCACGTAGCGACATGTTTTAAAAGATTTTACTAGTGTACTCCCTTATTTTCCTTTTACTTACAAGAAAGCAAGTAATAAGATCATTTCTGCCAATGATTATCGTGAAATAGATTGAGGAATAAGCTTTTGATAGAATATTTTGTTTGCAGGTCAATTAGAGATAATCATGTGAATGGAACACCTCAAAATTGTATATCTCTTTTCAATGCAATTTCTTCTCCTCATTGGTTAGTCACTCCTTATCAGAATGTATGTTCCTATCAAACTTCACGCTAAAGAAATACCACTGTACTGATTGTTGCTTAATCGGCCTCGTATATGAAAGAAGGTTACTCACCTCTGGCACTTATTGCCACAACGTCTCCATAGCTGCCAAAGTTCAAGTGTAGGGAAAATACGTTAAATTTGACTGTACTTCTGTTGTATATTTTATAAGACTGACAAGTTGTTATATTGTTGAATCTAATAGATGTTTATATACCTATGCTTAACGTCTTTTAACCTGGTTGGTCATATCGGACGATGAATGAAGTCGTGAAATGATGCTCAAATGATCTCTGAGTCCATGGAGCTTAAAGTTCTAGCCATTCATAATCTCACGATAAGGGAAAAGGCCAAAAAGCCTTACCCGAGTAACTCTCCCTAAGCGAGATTCGAACTCGCGACCTCTTGAATGTGATGCAGACACGCTATCCCCAAACTACCGAGGTGGACTTTATGTAAACTTATGACATAATCCGTATCTTATTATACTTTTACATACACAATACCTAGTAATGTTACTCTCAGTTTTTCTTTGCCATTAAATTAATAAATTTGTTTCGTGGAGTTCCAAATTTGAAACGCGTGAGTATATAAAATCATATGTAGTAGGCCATGATATTAAATTAAATACTAACATTACTCAGCTATGGATAGTTTTCATTGTTTATCTCCAAATCATTCATTCGTTTCAAAGACACGTTTGGAAACCATAGGAAGAGTCAACAAGAAGTATGAGATTTGTTTAACGAGATACATTAGAATAGTGCCATAATGCAATCAACAATTTCGAAAATAGTGAACAGGTGGAGTGAAACAGGAAACATAAAATCTAACCCAAAATTTGAGAAACCAAAGAATGTTTCAGGCGCAGAGAATGCCCTCAATTTGTCATCCGCTGAAGATTCGCATAAATGTACTAAAAAGTTTGCACGTAAATGCAGTACAAGTTATAATTCAGTGTGGAATATGTTAAGACTTCGGAAATGGAATCCATACACAATTTAGCTTTCGCAAAAACTTATTAACGAATGGCAGAAAAAAAAAAAAAAATACTTCTGTGAAACCCTAATTGTATGGAAAAATCAATCTCTTGAAACTATCAAGGCAAGTCTTATTTTCTGAGTCAACCTTTTATTTGAATGGTACTGCTAATCCACGTAACTTCGATACTGGTCCCCTTACATAACTGGATGGCAGAAGTGCACAGATATCATCCGCGGAAGGTTAACGTGTGGAGTGGTTTAATTGAAAACACCCTAATTAGTCTTTTCATAGAAGGTAATTTAAACTCTGAAAAACATCTACAGCTTTACATCTACTTTATTCTAAAGTTATGATTTAAGAAGATATAAGTGATATTTCCTGGTTTTTATATACAGAATATAATAGTAAACTTAAAAGATACTCGGTTATAAATTATCCTATTCAGTTCCATATACATGAAACATTAATATAGCAATTAGGCTGTAATGTTCAAAGATTTCAGTAATATTCTCAAATTAGTGCCCGAGATTTTGTATTTCTTTAGTATATTCATAAATTGTAGAGATGAATTTTTATCAAACTTACTTGAGAGAGAGTAAATGTTAAATTTGAGACTTAATGTTTTTGCTTAAAACAGTTTTACAATACAAATATTGTTTATTGAATTAACCTGGCCTGTTAATTCATCCCATAACGTTCTTTTATCATTTATAAGAAGGATTCTTCATATATACTAAAGTACATCGTGGGGCACAATTTGAAAATGAGAATGTTACGAAGGATGGAAAAAACGAGAAAACAAAGTTAAAACAATTCTAATATATTCCATTCACATAACTTTCTCTATCTGTGCTGCAAACAAACTGTTATTCAAAAGACTAATCTTTTATAATGCCAATAAAGATAAACATTAACAGAAATAGTCTCATTACTTAGTTCCGTGTAAGTAGAAAGTATGTAAGATAGTATACACTAGGCTAAAGTGACGGTTAAATAGTTTAAAAGCTGTTGCTATGCGGTTGTCATTGGAATTCGCTTCCTCTTCCAGGTCAGGAGTAAAACGAGATATGAAAGGAATAAGGGTTTCACGTGTGAGAAAATTATTTTAAAATTAAGACAATAACTCGGTATTTATGTGTAGTATCTCCCAAGGATGTGACACGAAGATTTTCAAGAACTACATACCACCCCAAAATGCCCTTTATATGGAAAAATGTTTGAAAATGTTGGTTTTCATAAAAATGGCTCCAACGATTTTAACTAAAATACTGTGCATTAAAGATATTTTAAGGGAAATAAAATGTACATCTTGAATTTCTCCTGAAGTCCTTTTCATTCTGAATGACTTTTGCATAATTGGTAAACCGCAAATGACAAACAAAAGCTTACTACTACAAAAACAAAACAAACAAAAACGTATATTTTTACCAAGATTTGACCGGAAATACGAGTGAGACCCCTGAATAAAAAAATCTGATGTGTGTCATTCACATGACTTTCTCCATATCCCTGCAACAAATTATTCTCAAAAAGCTTATACTTTTATTTACTTTCTGCTAATCAGAAAAAAATAGCACAAATAGTCTAATTAATCGCTTCCTTGTAAGTAGAAGCAAAATAAGGGACAACTGTAGGTTAAAGTGATAGTCAAAAGCTGGTTGCTATGTCAATGAAGTTCCTTTGTCTATATGGATAGGAGTTGACAAGTTCCTGTATGAGAAAAGTATAAGTTTTTCATAGCAGAAACCAAAAATAAGGAATGTCTCAAAAACGACGAACTCCACGAAAAAAATGTATATAACATAAATTGTGTGTTTTAATGTGCTCTATATTTTTTGTGCAGTAAGTTTTTGTCCATCTCTTACGGTTTAGCAGTTATTCAAAATTTAGTAAAATTCATTCAGAATAAGCTACTCTTCAGAGGCTATTCCCAGAAAATTCAAGATATACATTTTATTTGTCAGGTAAACATGTTTAATATATGAAATTTTAATCAAAATCGTTAGAGCCATTTTTGAGAAAATCAAAATTTTCGAAAAAAGTTCCATGTAAAGGGTAATTGGGGGTGGGGGGAGTTTTCTCAAAATCTTCATGTCGCATCCCTGGAAGATACTAAACTTAAATACCAAGTTTGGTATTTTACCGACTTTTCGTTTTTGAGTTATCGTGTTCACAGACACACGGACACACACACACACACACACACACACACACACACACACATACAGGGATCTTTTGTGAAAATGCTTTTTTTGGATATTGGGGACCCTAAAACATATATTTCCGGTGAAATCTCGGTATCGAATTTTTTGGTGGAGTGCAATACTTTCTCTATACACTATGTACATAGTGCGTATGGAGAAAGTAAAAACAAACCGTAATTTAGAAAAAGGTCCGTGTGTGTATTTTGGCGGCATAACTCAAAAACTAAAAGTTAGTTAAATACCAAACTTGATATTGAAGTTTAGAATCTCCCAAGAATGCGATATTAAGATTTTTAGGAAAGTTCCTCCACCTTAAGTTAACTTTTATATGGAATAATTTTAGATAGTTTTGATTTTTTCAAAAATAGCTAACGATTTTGATTAAAATATGGCATATTAAAATATTTACCTACTTGTTAAATAAATTGTATATTTTGAATTTTCTGTGAATAGCCACTGAAGTCCTCATTATTCTGAACGACTTTTGCATAACGGGGTAAACAAAACTGGAGAGACAAACTTACTGCAAAAAATCTGATGTACTACACTCACATGACTTTGTCTAGCTGTTCTACAAACTTCTTACATAAGATTCTTCTTCTTTCTGCATCTTGCTAATCGAGGTACTCATTAGCACAATTGTTTTTATTACTTAGTTACTTATAAGTAGGAAAAAATAAGGGAATACACTAGGCTAAAGCCATAGTCAATTGTTTTAAAAGCTGTCGTTATGCGATTGTCATTACAAATCCCTTCTTTTCTTGGCGAGGAGTAGAACAAAAGATAACCGCACACTCCCGTCTGAGAAAAGTATAAGTACTTCACAACTGAAACTAATAACAAAACTGTAAGCTCCACGAGAAAAATGTATATGACATAATTTGTGTATTTTAACAAGACCTAGATTTTTTGTATAGTAAGTTTTTGTCTATCTCTTACGGTTTACTAGTTATGCCAAATTAAGCAAAATTCATCCAGAATAAACAGGTATTTAGAAGCTATTCCCAGAAAATTCAAGATATACATATTATTTGTCAGCTAAATATCTTTAATATACGATATTTTAATCAAAATCGTTGGAGCCATTTTTTAGAAAATCAAAATTTTCGGAAAAAGATCCATGTAAAGGATAGTTTGGGGTGGGGGGATTTCTCTCAAAATCTTCGTGTCGCATCCCTGGAAGATACTAAACTTAATTACCAAGTTTGGTGCTTTACCGACTTTTCGTTTTTGAGTTATCGTGTTCACGGACACACACACACCCCCACCCTCCCCCCCCCACACACACACACACACAAGGACCTTTTTGTGAAAATGCTTTTTTTGGATACATACATAAAACATATATTTCCGGTGAAATCTCGGTATCGAATTTTTGGGTGGAATACAATACTTCTCTATCCCTATGTACATTGTACATACGGGGCTAGAGAAAGTAAAAAATTTGATGTGTTCCATTCACATGACTTTCTCTATATCTCTGCAATAGATTATTTTTAAATCGCTTATTCTTCTATTTACTTCCTGCTAATCGAGAAAAAATTAGCAGAAATAGTCTTATTTCTTGCTTCCTTGTAAGTAGAAGCGAAATAAGGGACTTCCATAGGTTAAAGTGATAGTCAAAAGCTGGTTGCTATGTGACTGAAGTTCCTTTGTTTGTATGGACACTAGTTCACAAAGTCCTGTATGAGAAAAATATAAGTTTTTATAGCTTAAACCAAAAACAAGGAATATCTCAAAAACAATCAACTCCACGAAAAAAATTTATGCAACATAAATAGTGTGTTTTAATGTGCTCTACATTTTTTGTGTGGTAAGTTTTTGTCTCTCTCTTACGGTTTAGCACTTATGCAAAATTCCATAAAATTCACTCAGAATATAGTAGGCTATTCCCAGAAAATTCAAAATATACATTTTATTAGTCAGGTAAATTGCTTTAATATACGATATTTTAATCAAAATCGTTGGAGTCATTTTTTAGAAAATCAAAATTTTCGGAAAAAGATCCATGTAAAGGGTAGTTTTGAGTGAGAGAATTTTTCTCAAAATCTTCGTGTGGCATCCCCGGAAGATACTAAACTTAAATACGAAGTTTGGTATTTTACCGCCTTTTCGTTTTTGAGTTATCATGTTCACAGACACACAGACATACTGACACACAAACACGGACCTTTTTCTGAAAATACTTTTTTTGGATACAGGGGATCCTAAAGCATATGTTTCCGGGGAAACTCTGTATCGAGCTTTTTGGTGGAGTGCAATACATTCTCTATACACTATGTACATAGTGCGTATAGAGAAAGTAAAAAGGTAGATCTCGACAAAACAAACCTTTTTGTTGTGGAGATAACCATTTCTGAGACATTCCTTATTGTTGGTTTCAGTTTTAAAATGCTTATACTCGTCCGTGTGTTTTTTGTTTGTTTGTTGTTGTTGTTTTTTTGTAGTTTAACGTCCTTTAACCTGGTTTGGTCATATCGGACGATGAATGTAATTGGTGAAATGATGCTCAAATGATCTCGGGGTCCATGGAGCTCAAAGTTACTCGACCCGAAAAAAACCTTATCCGGGTAACTTACCCTAACAGATTCGAACTCACGACCGTTTGAATGTGAGGCAGGCACGCTACCACCACACTACCCAGGCGGGCTTTTGTTTTATTGTTAGTCATGCAAAGAAACGAATTCCAATGACAATAGAGATAGAGAAAGTCACGTGAACGGAACACATTGGTTTTCTTAATTTTATTTGTTACTTTATGCTCTTTAAAAAGTATTTAGGGTATACGCGAATCTTGCTTCGTCTTTTACTGCTTCTTTGCAGCTAATTTTAATATTTCTGAGACCTGTCTTGGGGTGCTTGTTCCTTAATGTTGGCAATATTTTGAGTACAAAGCAGAATGCGTTGTTTCTGCTTGCGATTATTTGATATTAATAATTAATAAATATATATTAATTGTTGCAATCAAACAATCTTTAGCAATTGGAATTTATATTATACTGTGTATAATAAACACTTGAAAGAGAAAAAGAGCACACATAATTAGGATTCGAACTTTCGTAATTATTTATGTCCGGCTCTCAGCACAAATACCGTACTTTTAGTCTGCTATATTTTCTTCCTTTCTCTCTTTATCTCAGGAGCACGTTTTCAGTAATGTGCTTTTTCTCGCCCTATAAATGTATTTCAGCCGTATTACTTTCAGCCAATAAAACGGAGGGAAGCCTTCATGGCTGTTTATCGCTACCAAGTTATCACTTTATGATTAGTAGTTCCAGTTTTCGTCTGTACAAAACGCATACCCAATCAAGGATGCATGGCGCCTACAATTGCTTTAATCGTGTCGTGTCGCGCTTTGGGTGATAATGTTTTAGAAACGGTATAGCTAAGTCAAACTTGTCGTAGTCCATTCCAAAAGCTCATCTTTCCGGAAAACACTGAAAGCGAAGGTTCTGTATTATGTTAAAAAATTTAAATTATTGTTATCTTTACATATTTAGTTTCGGTTTTGGAATGAGCTTATTAAATCTTACTTAACTTTTGCTTTTTTTCCTTGGTAAATGTAAACTACTTGTAAAATTACACTAGATGTGTCTTCAAACATTCGCTGTTGAACACGCTCAAGAACTGAACCAACAGTTGAACGACTACGTAGGCCGTCGGTCACCTTCATTCTGGACGAAAGCCAAAAATCACAAAGTGCAAAATCAGGGAGCAAGTGGTACAAAGACAGTATCAGGTTCCCCTACTGAGTCCCTCGTGAGTTTATTTTAGACGACCGTTTTTGGAGCCAAACGCCGCACAGGTATACACTGACAACATCATTTGCTTTTCGTACCATCAAGGTCAAGAACAAATGGAGAACATCGATTTTGGATGAATCATTTATACCAATAATTGATTGTTTTTTCCACACAAACCTTGTATAGGACAGGAGTTGGAAAAGTAGACACAGACTGAAAAATTCAACAACATAGCCGGGATTAAAACTACTGATCTTCGGGTCTCCGTCCGGTTGTTTTAACCACTGAGCTACCATGTCAACTAGATAGGTATTACATTCCTCAACTGCCTCGCATTTTTTCCGGTAAGCCACAAAGTGGTCTCAGGCCGCGCCGTGACCATCTAGACGGCCCGGGTTCGATCCCATGCGACCACATGTGAGATTTTTGGTGGACAAAGTGGCGCAGGGGCGGGTTTTCTCCGCGTTCTCCGGTTCCCCCCCATCGCATTCCTCCGGTGCTCCATCTTCATTCCATTATCATCATTGTCATCGTCTGTGGTGCCACAAGTAGTAAAAGTGGGTGTTAAACACTATAAAAAAAGTTACCTCAAATTATTTTGAGTCGGCATGCTCCATTGGTGATTCAGTCGGAGAATTCAATGTCGTGTCGATATTATGCCATGGTAGCTCAGTGGTTAAAACAACCAGACAGAGACCGGTAGGTCTGAGGTTAAAATGTCATGAATTTTTCAGCCTGTCTCGCCTTTCGTCTCCTGTCCTATACACAGTTTGTGTGGAAAAAACAATTATTAACAGTGACTGACCTAATAATTAAACTATGAAGCCTGACACTTAAAACACAACGACATTGTAAGTCGTCATTGGGTATATCATCTCAAAATCCGTGCTGTTTATCGGGGAAAAAGAGTCAGTTGGGAAATTTAATTTTGTGTCGTTATATTGCCAAGGTAGCTCAGCAACCGGACAGAAAGTCAGAGGTTCCTTAGTTCAAATTCCGGCTATGGCATGGATACAATGTTAATGGGTTGTACCAGGCACGGGGAGCTCGGAAAGTAGGGGAAAGGAACACTTCTACCCACTCCACTTAGTAGAGCAGTTGCCTGGTGCAAAACGCGAATATCAACAAACATCTGCCTACAAAGTCATCAGTGGTACACAACCGTAATGTATACTGCCTTAAGTCGTTCTCAGGGGTCACATGCTAGCCTCTGGTTCCCAAGGTTGCGGATGCAAATCCGGCGGAGGGCGACGGATTTTTTTTTTCGGGCGTGAAAATCCTTAGTATGGGATCCTTCGGAAGGGAAGTAAAGCCGTTGGTCCTCCTCAAGCTTGATAAGGAGGCCTCTGAGCAAAATTAAGTGGTTTTTCGGTCGGTCACGTGCAATATAGACGTTGAGAACCACAACAGTTAAATAAAATGCAATTTAATTATTAAACTGATTAAATTGAATACAACAGCATACTTAAGTACAGAAAACTATTGGTTAAAGCAGCGACACTGTAAGCCAAAGATCAGTGGGCTTGGGCACTGATTTTTTCAGGCTGATTCTACCTTTCTTTTAGTCTACATATGGAATGTTTTGAAGAACAGTATTCATTAGCAGCGGTCAACTGTTCTTCACCATGCCGACAATTACTTTCTTTGTAAGTTGTAAGGTTGAACTAGACTGAAAAAATGTGTTACATTCCCTCCGTATTCTGCAACAAACTATTCTTACAAAAGTTTATTCTTTTATCTACTTCATGCTAATCAAGGTAAACATTAGCAGAAATGGTCTTATTACATATTTTCTTATGCATTCAAGGGGAATAAGGTAACGCACTAGGCATAAAGATGTTAAAATCTTTAAAGAGCCGGTCGGTATGAAACGCTATTTAAATTAGTTTCTCTTTGCATAATCAGTTTGAAAACAAAAGAAAAACGAATCACGACTTCTCATTTGAGGAAGCGGTGGTATTGAAATGTAAACCAAAAACAAGGAATATCTCGGAAATAGTTAACTCCATTAAGTATTTGACGTAAATTGTATGTTATAATGAGATCTACATTTTTTGCGTAGTAAGGTTTTGTCTATCTTTTATAGTTTACCAGTTATACATAAATTATCCAGAATGAATGTGGCATCAGAGGCTCTTCCTAGAAAGTTGCAGATAATTTTATTTGTCAGGTAAGTACCTATAATTTGTATAATTTTAATCAAATTTGTTAAAGCCGTTTTTAAGAATATCCAAAATTTCGAAAATATTCCATGTAAAGTTTAGTTTTGAGCAGGGGAGATGTTCCTCAAAATCTTCGTGTCGCAGCTTTGGAAGCTACTGAACTGAAATACTAAGTTTGGTATTTAATTACCTTTCCGTTTTTGAGTTGTGCTGTTGAGACACACACACATGGTCCTTTTTGGGCCCTCAAAACATGTATTCTCGGTGAAATCTCGGTATCGAACTTTTGGGTGGAGTGCAATATCGTCTCTCCATGCTATGTACATGGTAGCTGTAGAGAAAACAATGTCACGACCAGGTCGGCACGATAGGGGAAGATTCGTGGTTCGAGACCCGCAAGTGGCATTCCGATCTCCTTCACCTTTCCAGCAGTTACTGTCTCTTATATGCTTTCCAGAACTAAAACCGCAACTTATAGCATATACGTATATGGCAAGATAATATATTATTACGAAAAAAAAACAAAAAAAAAAAAAAAACAGAAGAATAACATTTTAAAGCATGTTTGTTTGCAGACTATCGGATTCAACAAGAGAAAATCTCATGTGTTCCATTCACATGGCTTTCTCTACAACACTGCAATAGATTATTGTTAGTACGCTTATGCTTCTATTTACTTCCTGCTAATCCAGAAAAAATTAGCAGAAATGGTCTTATTACTTGCTTCCTTTTAAGTAGAAGCGAAATAAGGGAGTACCATTGGTTAAAGTGGTAGTCAAAAGCTGATTGCTATGTGACTGAAGTTTTTTGATGAATGGACACGAGTTCACAAAATCCTGTATGAGAAAAGTATGTTCTTTATAGCTAAAAACAAGAAATATCTCGAAAACAATCAACTCCACGAAAAAATGTATCTAACATAAATTGTGTTTTAAAGTGCTCTACATTTGTTGTGTGGTAAGTTTTTGTCCATCTCTTATGGTTTAGCAGTTATGCAAAATTCCATAAAATTGACCCAGAATAAAGTAGTCTTCACAGGCTATTCCCAGAAAATTCAAAATACATATTTTACTTGTCGGATAAATCTTTAATATACGATATTTTAATCAAAATCGTTAGAGCCATTTTTTAGAAAATCAAAATTTTCGAAAAAAGTTCCATGTAGTTTGGGGTGGGGGCATTTTTCTCAAAATCTTCGTGTCGCATCCCCGGAAGATACTAAACTTAAATACCAAGTTTGGTATTTTACCGACTTTTCGTTTTTTAGTTATCGTGTTCACAGACATACGGGCACACACACGGAACTTTTTCTGAAAATACTTTTTTTGGATACAGGGGACCCTAAAACATATATTTCCGGTGAAATCTCGGTATCGAATTTTTGGGTGGAATACAATACCTTCTCTATACACCAAGTACATAGTAGGTGTAGAGAATGTAATAATACATTAAATTCTCGTGACTTTCTGTACCTTCTATTGCTTGTTAGTGATACTAATAATTTTATTATATTTTCCTGTCTACTATATTTAAATCGAGATGCATCTTTCCGGAAATAACTATGTTACACGCTAGAGAGGGAAATTAGAAATTATAGCTGGACTCTACGTGCCGGCCTTGAAATTCCATACTCTTTACATTCAATCCGAAAAACATCTGAAAATCAACGCGACTTTAAGGGAATGACGCAGTATTATAATTACTATCAAAGTGTATGTATGTGAGTTCATGAATGATAACGGTAGAGAAAGTCATTAACACATGAGATTTTTATCCTTAAACTAAATGTAACTGCCAAGCTAGCTTAACCGAACTGTGTAATTATGGATTCTCCACTCCCCCTCCTCAAGTCTGCTACTGGAGATCTCTTGCAGTGGTTATGGGTCATTTGCCTAGCGGGATGGCTCAGACGATTTTCGGGATTTCGTGGATTCGCCCCCTCCCTCGTCAGCCCACCTGTCCCATGGTTTTTTTTTTTTTGGGGGGGGGGGGAGTTTCTCCAGGTCACCAGACGAATTCTAGATAGGTTTATTTCATCTCCTGTCATTTCCTGTCACCCATTTACTTTCCAACGTCATTTCATTCATCCCGTTGGTTTCTTTCAGGGTTGGGAGTGTTAGCGATGGTGCTTGGTGCGACGTAGCAGAAAAAAGAATACTCAAAGTGACTTATCTCCGTCCACCAATTTCAGCTGGTTTTCGGGATGGGGATCGCTCCTGGCGGTATTAGACGCTATATATGGAAAGGGGCTCCGATCTGCTTATCTGACTCGTGGAAGCTGTAGGCACCCTGTCATTGCTGTGCTGTCGCTGCTGGTTCCGGCCGGCCGGTGTATCCTCTCATCTCATTTCTCCTTCCCGGGGGCGCCTCCTCTTGGTACATAACCTCAGGTTCAACGTCGAGTCCCCTCCAATCGTATCCTATCCTATAGATCACGACCTCCTTGGTTGTCTACTATAAAATCTTCAATGAAAATAATATTTATGCATTATAAACATGCAGTATGCTATAACCGGGGACGGAAAACGTGGCAGTTGCTGTTGGTGTTCCTGGTCTATGAAAAGCTTCCCATTGATCGTCCATGTTACTATTTGAGAAAGTGTGTTTGGAACTTTTATCTGTCATAGTTCTCGTTAGCGCACCCGCTCCGTTCGATTGCGCACCTAACTTCACTGGTTTTATGCTGAAGGTGCATGAAATCGCATTGTCCTGTACAGGTGCATGCTTGCTCTCTTAGAGGATATAAACATATCGTAGGTATAGCTCAATGGACTTGTAAATAATTACAACTTACACATTACCGCCAAAGTAATGGAGTTCCTTCGATAGCGCTGATAATAACTAGATTTATTTTTGGACTGATTTTGTTGACTGTGCTTTATTCTCGCGTTACACTAAATTTTCCCACTAGGATTTGGGTGGCATACCAACATTGGCACTGTCAAATATTCTTTGGACAGTCTTTGTGACTAAAGGACTTTGTTTCATGTGCGTTGCTCTGACAATTCATCCATATGCTCTCGTAGCGCCGTGTAGCCCATAGCAATGCTGCAAGGTTTCTAACGTATGAAAAGGAGATGATAATTGCGCCGACAATTCACGTTGCCTGACAAAAGTTTCGCCATGCATTACCGGGTGACAGCGACCTTCATGACAGCTACAGCGTGACTTTCTGGAAGGAGCTGCAACATAGCGATACGTCACGCACAGAAAGAAGGAAACAGGTTCGGTTTGAAGGTGAAACGAAAATAGGTGTACAAGTGCCTGTTGAAACATTTTATCAAATCGATAGGCATATTCGCTGACGAGGTGGTTAAAGGTTTTCATACGCCCTCAAAACTTGACTAAAATTGATGATTGGAAAACGAACTTACTATTTACTTGGTTAAATGTGATAACACCGCTGGTTTACTGAAAATTGTGCGTACATTATTTTTACTTTTCTAGCATCTACTTATAGTTCATTTCTATACCTATCGAGAATTAACTGGACATCCATGGTTTTAGGTAAACAAACATTTGTCTGTAAACAGTATCATTCAGAAAAGAAAAATATGATGTGTCAAACTTCGTGTTATAGCAGGCAAATGGAACTCTCAAATTTTCTTAAAATTTCTGTGATGATGGAATTATACCCATGTACTATGGTAACCTAAATTAGCATATTCGTCAAATGTATTTCTTTAAACGACATAATTCTGAATATCTTTTACTTATTTAATATGTAATTGTTTATTGCAAATTCTGAATTTACACTTCTTAGATGTATCGTTTCTAATAAACGAACTAATTTGCGTGTTTTTGTGTGCTATTTTAAAATGGTATGTGCATTTGAAGCATAAAGGAAAAATTTGAATCAATTATTCTCTTTAAAATAAGAACTAAAGCTTTCCTGGCGACGTGTTAATTCAAAATCTTCTCGGGCTTCTAGCCAGGTAAAAACTTGGCTTGACAAGTTTTTACCTGGCTAGAAGCCCGAGAAGATTTTGAATTAATTATTCTCTTTGTTTAGTTTGTCTAAAGTATTTACATATTTTTAAAAACAATTGTAGAAAAGTGTCACAGAATTGGATTTATTTAATTTTCTACAATGTTTACCTATGACAAATGATACATGGGATTATTCAAATTAATTCTAAAACATTAAAAATTGAGTAGAAAATATTAAAGCATTTGAATCAATAGATTAAGAAAAAGGTACATTCTGTTAAAAAAAAAGTTAAAAATATCAAGAAATAGTGAAAAACAAAAATACTGCAATTTTAAAGTATAAAGATATTATACTTTAAACATCCAAAACAAAGGAAAATAGTTGTGTTTTGTGGGTAAAAATAAAGAACGTTGCTTAGCACTCTTCTGAATAATAATGCAGAAAAGGATAAATTTCAAAATTTTCTGGTTTAATGCCCCCTTGGTCAGTATTTCAAAGTACACAACATGAAGATTTTCAAGACAATCCCCCTCCTCAAAATACCTTCAGTATACAAAAAAAGTTTAGTAATTTTCATTTTATGAAGAATAATGCTTAAAAAAAGAAATTTCAAAATGTTCCAAATTTTCTTGTCCAACTTCTCCTTAGACTTCCAAGTATACAACATGAAGATTTTCAAGAAAATCCCTCTCCCCAAGATTGGCACTTATTTTACTGACTTTTATTTTTTTAATTGGAAAATATTCCACTACCTTCTACATAGAACAAGTGCTAACTATTTTTATTTTCTCAAAAATAACTCAAACGATCTTGATTAAAATACCATATGTTTAAAGATATTTACACTATAAATGAAATTAATAATTCAGTTTATCTGGATTAAAAACAAGTAGCTAGAATAATAAGGTTTTGTAAAAATTCGTTATAGAAAAAGTAAGTGGGGAAAGCCATGTGAATATAATGCATTTATTTTTACTTTCTCCAAAACGTCAACTGTACATAGTAGATAGAGACGCCATTGGATTTCATTCATAAATTCGATCCCGAGTATTCATTGTAAATACATGTTTCAAGCATCCTGAAAAAAAGTTTAGAAAAATGTTTGTGTGTGTATGTTTGTTTGTGGTGTATGTTTGTTTATGTGTATATGTTTGTTAGTGTGTGTGTGTGTGTCTGTTAACACCATAACTCAAAAATGAAAAGTCCGTTAAATACCAAACTTTACATTTAAATTCAGAATATTCCAAGCACGTGACACCCGTATTTACAAGAAAATCACCACCCAGAACTACCTTATATATAGAATATGTTCCAAAAATTTTGATTTTCTGAAAAAAGCTCTATAGATTTTGATTAAAATAATTGTATGTTTAAAATATGTTTATGCCAAATGAACTCTATGTCCTGGATTTTTTGGGAAGAGCCTGTTAAGTCAGGAGCAATATAGCGTAAAGAGAAATTGTAACATTTGGAAGCGGAACAACCTTTCTGAAATAGATTTATCAGGTTTTCGAATTTACAAAATGGATTGTTAGAGAAGTAATACAAGCGGAAGAAGTTTGAAAAATTAATAACAAAGATAACATGGTATAATTTGGTATGACATAAATGGACATAAAATATTACATCGGTGAATCGAGGAAAACATTAAGATGCAAGTTTTCATGCCAATTTATCATCAATATGAGAATTGAACAAGTTGAAATCAACTGAAATAACAGTGATAAAAATGATGGAACGTTTTAAGTGGAATTTAAATAGGGAAATGTTGATAAACATAAAACTAATTTACAATAAAAAAAGAACAATAAAATATAAAATATTTGCCCAAAGAATCATATAAAGAAATAGAAGTAAATGCGGTGGTTAAATTAGTGAGAAAAAAGGACATATAGATATGGTTTTAATTAAATATTGATCTGTGACTTATAAGGATTGGAACTGAGGCATTAGTTAAATAAGAGAAAAAGAAAATTGTGAAATATGGTTAAGTAAAAATAAAAAATCTGATTTGTTCCCTTCACATGACTGTTCTGACTGTTCAACAAATAAACTTTTCTTACAAAAATAAATTCTTATATCTATATCATGCTAATCAAGATAAAAATTACCAGGATGGGTCCTATTACTTCCTTCTTTATAAGTAGAAGGGAAATAAGGGAGGGAATACACTAGGCTAAAGCGATTGTCAAATCTTTTAACAGCTGGCTGCTAAGTGAAACAATTGAAATTCGGTTCTCTTTATTAGGAGTAAACAAAAGAGAGACGAAAAGAAAGTTTTAGTGGAAAGTTTTAGTTTAAAATTGGAACCAATAACTCGGAATATCTCGAAAACGGTAAACTCTACAACAAAAATGTATGTGACATAAATTGTGTATTTTAATGAGATCCACTTTTTTGTGTTGTAAGTTTTTATCTATCTCTTACAGTTTACCAGTTATACAAAAGTCATTCAGAATGAAGAGGTTTTCAGAGACTATTCTCAGAATATTCAACTATACATTTCATTTGTCATAAAAATATCTTAAGCATATAGTATTTAAATAAAATCGTTAGAGCAATTTCTGAGAAAATCAACATTTTCGAAAAATTTTCCGTGTAAAGGGCAGGTGGCAGTGGAGGATTTTCTTGAAAATCTTTGTGTGGTATCGTTGAAAGATCCTGAACTTATATACCTAGATTAGTATTTAACAGAGTTTTCGTTTTTGAGATATGCTGCCCACAAACACACACATGGACATGTTTTTAAATTTTTTTGAATTCAGGCGGTCTCAAAAGATGTATTTCGGATGAAATCTTGGTATCTAATTTTTGGGTGTAATAGAAGGCCTTCTCTATCCACGATGCACCTTGTACATAAGTGCTAGAGAAGGTAAAAATGGCCTCTTCATTAGTCTAGTTCACACACACACACACACACACAAATAGGAAGTCATTTTACTTTTATCCCTGGCCACGCAAAGAGAACCTAATTTAATTATTCACATAGCAACCAGCTTTTAAAGGATTTGACTGTCGGTTTCGCCTAGTTAATTTCCTTATTTCCCTTCTGCTTATAAGGAACTAAGTAATAAGACAATTTTTACTTTCTCTACATGTTCTAGTACATAGTGTGTAGAGAAGGTATTTGCACCCAAAATGTTGATACCGATAATTTAATGGAAATATGTTTTTTGAAATACCCTGAGTTTAAAAAGCATTTTTTAGAAAAATGTGTGTGTGTGTGTGTGTGTGTGTGTGTGTGTGTGTGTGTGTGTGTGAGATTTTCAAGAAAATTCCCCCCAACCCCGACTACCATTTACTTGGAAAAATTTTCAAACATTTTTGATTTTCTCAAAAATGGCTCTAACGATTTTAATTAAAATGTCAAATATTAAAGATATTTACATGGCAAATAAAATGTAAAGCTGGAATTTTCTGAGAATAGTCTTTGGATGAATTTTGCGGAGTTTTTCATTACTGGTATGCCGTAAGAAATAGACAAAACTTATTTAACAAAAAATGTAGAGCTCGTTAAAGCTTGCAGTTTATGCTAGATACATTTTCTCTTCATGGAGTTGCGCGTTTTTTAGATAGTTTCAGTTTTAAAGTACTAACACTTTTTTCATACTGGAATTTGCCAATTCCTGGCCATACAAAGGAATTTCAATCATATTAGTAACCAGTTTTTAAAAGATTTGACTATCGTTTTAGCGTACTTCCCTTCTGCTTACAAGGAGGCAAATATTAAGACTACTCTCGGTTAGCATGAAGTACATAGAATAATAAGTTTTTAACAATAATTTATAGCAGTTCTCGATTAGCATGAAGTACATAGAAGAATACTTTTTTTTTTAACAATAATTTATAACAGATGTACAGTAAGTAATGTGAATGAGCACATCAGCTTTTTCATTTTATGAATAGAAAATATACATTTTTTACCTTGCACCATTGAGGAAATCTGTTATATAAATTGTAAGCAATGTCGCACTTGTTTGGTAAGAATTCTAATGTTATTCCCATCGCTGATTTTAAATTTCTTCTGGTTCTGCTGAATCATTAGAATAATCCGACATTACATTAATCGATATGCCTCTGCTTAATGTACATATAATTTCCATCGCAGGAAATTAGATTGGTAACAATTAGGAGCTACTAAAATGCACCTATATCTTTGAGGTTTATAATCTTCAATTTCTACTGTTATTGACGTGTTACAAGTTCTTTTAGTGCAGCAGTGTAAAATTACTATAACTTATGTACTTTTTCATATAAAATCGAAGATATAACATTGGAACACGAATACATTATTTTCTTCCGAAGTCCATCCCAAAGTCCACAAACATGTAATTTTTCAACTTATTTATTCTACATATCCTAACCAGCCAGTATTATCGATAAAATCTCATTTTAGCAGTCACTAATATTTCTGACACAAATCCGGTTATTGCCTCTTTGATGGAATGGTGAACGCTTTGCCTTTTCAATCCAGAGGTCCTGGGTTCGTTTTCCAGCTAGATACATTTTCTTAGCTGAAATTCTTCCCTACCGTCCGCAGAATTTGCAAGAATGAATTAAGGAGTGTGAGTGTCTTCAGTAGTTAACATTAACAAAGCCAACGTTAAGGAAACATACAGTTTGAGTTAATAATGCCGCCAGTTGGTTGTTGTCAATCTCTGATATCACCGTAGAAGTCGAGGGACCCATAAAAATTAAATTACTACTGCTATGCTAATAATACTAATACTAATAATGATGATAATAAAAACAACACTTATCTTTATCTTTGGTGTTCAAAGACTTGGAATATATGTTTCCGGATTTTTATCGAAGTTTTGGGTGGGTTGAAATGGTGTTTCTAAGCGGTAGAAGAAGTAAAACTGTGGAAATAAGTGTCAAAATATTTAGTTATTTTTGCTTTCTTTATTACTCACTGTAGTAATAAGATATATCCAGATTTCCTTCGGAAAAAATGCGTTTTCATTTTTCTTGATTGAACAAAAAGTATTTTTAGAAGAAACAAAGGTCCGCGTGCACGTTGAGTTTGATTGTGAATAACGTAACTCATAAACAAAAATGCGGTTAAAATGTAAATTCAGCGTTTTTCAAAGAACGAAGATTTTCCAGAAAATGCCTCCGCCCAAAGCTAACCATTACATCATAAAATGTTCGTCATTTTGAATTAGCCCCTTGATCCTAAGGGTTTGGCGCAATTGGTATCCCCGAGCCAGCTCACCGCCATCTCATCCTCCCCATCGCCACTCACTGGGCCACGTTTTGCTGGGAATGTCTGTTTGCCCCATTGTTTTTGTTGTTGTTTTGTGTGCGTGTGAGCGCGGGTCTACTTGCCTTCTGTCTTATTCCTCTTCCAGGCTTTTTTCTGTACTCGTTAGTTTTAAGGCTTTGGATTTATTAACTCCTGGCTCACCAATAGGGATCGTTTTTTTTTATCTCCGTGGTTCCTGTCCCACGGTTCCAGCGCGGCTTCCAACATATGTGTTCTTCGGGGGTCTCAGGCACGAAGGTTAAGTGGGCCCTTCCCATGGCCCCTATGAGTAAGCCCGTCCATACCGTAGCTTTATTGGGAGCTCGGTCCGTTTTAATCTCCCGACGAACGAGTCTCGTTGGGTGAGAATCACGGACCGGTCGTGTTACCGCTAACGGAAACCCGGTATAATCAACCACAAGTCCCCTGAAGCTATGTTTGTGTCATTATGCAGCATGGTCTAAAATGGGGCGCCACAAGTGTTAATACCTTGGTAGGGGCTTAAAGCCGGGTTGTGCATGGTGAAGGGCTTACCCGTATGCATCAGCAGTGCTGGCTGGAGGGTAACTCCTTCTGACAGACTCCTTGAGATCGGCGTGGTAGGGGTATATCAGATGGCACAGACCGGAAAGTGTTTTGGTGTGATTTTTCTCTATTCCCGGATGTCACGCTGATGCCAACGGTTCCGGAAAGGGGTCTTTCCATCATGCTATCTTCGCGCAAAACCACCATTTTTGATCGTTTGTTTGGTTGTGACATTGTCCTGCGAGACAAAGACTATACGAGATATTAGTCCCTTTAAGAAACAACATGAAATTAACGGGATGTGCAGTAAATATATCAATGCCAACAGAACGAGAGACGGTACGGTTCTAGTGGAAACCAAGACGGAGGACCAGCTCCTGAAGGCCAGCTTGTTGGGATCCTATCTCATAACGATGGCTGCACATAATTCGCTGAACACCTGTAGAGGCGTGGTGATTACCCCCCGTTTAGACGGTCTTTCCGATGCTGATTTTGTCAGTAATTTATCGGATCAGGGTGTGCGCCAAGCGTATCGTCTTCACGTGATGGACAGTCAGTAGCACTGCATACGGCATTTTTAACTTTCAGGGGTACCACTTTACCCGAGATTATGTATTGTGATTATGAACGTGTTTCTGTGCGACCGCATGTGCCGATCCCAATACCCGGTTTTCGGTGTCAAGGTTCGGTCATACGCAAACTCGGTGCACGTGCGATACAACATGTGAATGATGTGGCCAGTCTGCTCATAGTGAAAGTATCTGTTACCGAGACCCTGCCGTGGGAATCATACATCTGGTTCACAGCAATGTCCACGGTTTTTAGACGAAAAGACCATACAGGAATTGAGAATCAAGGAACGTCTTGACTTTTCCGGAGGCCTAGTGCCCTATTAACAGCTTCAGCCTGCGACCAGCTACGCCTCCAGACCTATCCCTGTGCTAAACTGCCTTGCTTGAATAACCCGCACCGACCTCGAAAGCTTCCACTTCAGTTGACCATTCGTCAAAATCCCTCTGACAGCCCTCACATAGTCCACTACCTGTTGCCGCCTCTCATGAGCGTTCTCGTAGGAAGCAGCGGTGGCCAAAAAACCATCGAAGTCCCGTTCGCGTTCTACTAGCCGCAGAAGATCTTCCGAATCTCAACCATCCGGGGAGTCCGATAGTAATACAGGCCGTCGTTTTCTGGGACACAGGCCCATAAAAATTTAACCAGCTACCTTGACAGGTCTGTCTGTTAGCTGTCCATCACCTTCTTTCGAGAGTTTCTAGCATCTTCCCTTTGCATCATGGCTCTGCAAACACTCGCGGTGATTGCTCCCATAGAACTGAACTGCAACTTGCTGCGGTCGTATGCCTGTTTGCAGGAGAAGAAGCTTAGCCTTAACGATCCGTTTGTTGCACACCGTTACGTCCCGGCTCGTTTCGATCTTACCCCGGAGGAGGCTCTTCTGCTCATGGTGTCATGATACTCACCGCGATAATGTCTATTGTTAGCCTCTGTCGCTTACTACTGCCTTACAAGCTGTTGCTATAGTCTTGTTCTTCCGGGTTTCACCTCTTCAGTGTGTACTGTTTACGTTCCTCCTGCGTCTACTCTCAGTACAGCCGACATGGTAACTCTCCTGTTTCTGTTCTCGGCACCTTTTGTTTTGCTGGGCGATTTAAATACCCACCATCCACTTTGGGGTTCGTCTAGGGCACGTAGCGGGGGACGCTTCTTGTTGAACTTTTCGACCAATTTCGGCTTGCTGTTTTTGAACACCGGTGAACCAGCTTTATTTCTGATTCTTCTGCCACGCTCTGTCAGCACAGCTTTTTGAACACCGGTGAACCAGCTTTATTTCTGATTCTTCTGCCACGCTCTGTCAGCACAGCTTGCTCATCGGTTGCAATGGAACGTCCTATCTGACACCCATTCCAACGATCATTGCCTGTGTGTTCTGAGTTTGCTCTCGCACCATGTTTCTTCCTCGCGAACAGCAACTTGGCAGCTAACGAAAGCGAATTGGACCCTCTTTTCAGCAAAAGCTGTTTTCAGAGACCATAAGTTCGACACGGTCGACCCTATGGTGGAACATTTTAATTCTGTTCTCTCCACCACCGAACTATTTATTTTTCAGTCGTCTTCCCATTCCAGACGATTGCCGGTTCTTTGGCGGAATGCCGAGCTCTGCGAGGCTATTCGTGCGCGCATGAGGGTTCTTAGAGTATTTCACCATCGCCCTACGCTGAATCATTTTTATCTGTTGCAAACAAAATCGCGCAAGGGTCCATCGCATTATTCAGGATAGCAAAGGGGCTTCCTGCACTTCGTTTGTTGCCACCTTTAATCGTTCCACGCCTTCATCGGCGGTGTGGGAGAAGCTGCGACGTGTTGCCGGTAAACAGGCTTACTGTGCCATACTAGGACTTCACTTAGGATCTGCTACCGTCGTCGATTCGATAACTGTTGCTGATGGCCTTGGTTGTACGTTCGCGCCTGTCTCTAGCTCTACAAACTATGATCCAGCTTTTTGTACTACCAAGGCCGAGAAGGATTTTCAGGCTTCTCCTTTCGATAATTTAATACTGAGTGCTATAACTCGATTTTTAGTATACAGGAGCTAGAAAACTCCATATCGTCTTCTAGACTTTCTGCTCCCGGACCAGATGGTATTCATATCGCCATACTCCAGCATCTCTCTCCTTCCGGCAAACTCTTCCTCTTGGGTCTCTACAGCCACATTTGGCGCAATGAATTGTTTCCTGCATTCTGGCGCAAGGCCACCATCGTACCAATCTTAAAACCTGTAAGGATCGCCATCTGCCTTCCAATAATCGCCTGAACTCCCTCACTAGTTACCTCTGCAACGTGATGAAGCTCCTGATTAATGGGCGATTGAGATGGTGGCTTGAATCACATAACTGCTTACTAGCGTCCAATGTGGTTACCGTTTCACAGTCCAAACTTGGATTCGTTATCCACGTATATCATGGATACCTTTTTGCGGAAGAGTCCGACGGTCGCGGTGATTTTTGATCTGAAAAAAAAAAGAAGTATAATACCTGCTGGAGGTACGGTATACTTCGTACTCTTCATAATTGGGGCCTTCGTGGTCGTCTGCCCTTTTTTATTCGGGAATTTATGAAGGGTAAGGTATTTAGGGTACATGTAGACTCGCATTCGTTTGGTGTTTTTACTCAGGAGAACGGAGTAACACAGGGATTCGTGCTTAGTGTCGCGTTGTTTGCTATTGCCATAAATCCTATCGTAGTGTGTGTTCCAGCTGATGTTGCGTCTTCATTGTTTGAGGATAATTTCGCAATTCACTTCAGTTCTCAGCAGACTTTCTTCTCAAACGCCGCCCCCAACTGTGTATTGACTGCCTCTACATTTGGAGTATGGATGATGACTTCAAGTTCTCCGCCGAAAATCCGTCTGCGTTAATTTCTGGCTACGGATAGCCTTCTCTACATCTTGGCCCAGATGTTCTTCCTTTCGCCGAGGAGGTGAACATTTTAGCTTTTATTGTAGTAAACTTAAGTGGTCTTCTTATATATCGTACTTAAGGGCAAGTTGTGACCTTTCTCTTTAATTTTTTACGCGTTCTAAGTGGCATATCCTGGAGGGCTGGTCGTACTACCCTTCTACGCCTGTATCGGTTTCTGGTCCGGTCGAAACTCAGACTTTGGTTGTATTGCGTATTCTTCGGCCCGACCATCAATTTTAAATGTTCTGCAGGGCCTTAGTTCGATGTACAATCACCATCTCTTCGTACAGCGTGTCCAGGATTGTCTCCACTCGCTCGCTGAATCAGGCTTTAGCGTCTTTTTTGTGTGGGTTCCTGCCACGTCGGCCTACACGGCAATGAGGCTGCCGATGCCGCTGCGAACCCTGCCGTTTAGCCCCCAAGAATTTTAACTCATTTTTAACTCTGAAGATTTCCACGCTGTTTTACCTCGTTTCATCCTTTTGCGCTGAAGTGCTGAATGCGCTGATCTGCATGATAATAAACTTCGAGAGGTGAAGCCCCTCCCTGTCACCTGGAATAACTCCTCTGGCGCGTGCCGTCGCGAGGAGGTCATTTTAGCTAGACTGCGTATCGGACACTGCTTTAGTCGGTCATTTTCTGTCTTCGGACTCTGCACCGCTCTGTACTCATAGTCGTAAGCCGGTGACTGAAGCATGTTTTAATCGAATGTCAGTATTTAGCTCCATTACGTTTGTCCGTCGGTATGCCAGCTGATATTTCGCAGGTACTGGCGGATGAACTCGTTGCTCGTGCTACTTTCAATTTCCTAAAAATGGCTATAATGATTTTGATTAAAATGGCATATGATTTCTTTGAAACACAATTTATATTCTATATGTTTTTTGTGGAGTTAACAGTTTCTGGGATACTCCTTGTTATTGGTTTCAGTTTTAAAATACTTTTCTCAAACGGGAACTTGTGCAAAAAACGGATTTCAACCACATGGCAGCCAGATTTTAAAACATTTAACTATCATTTTATCCTTGTGTATACCTTATTTCTCTTGTACTTAGAAGGAATCAAGTCATATTCTGCCTCACGCCTATCTTGATTGGCATGAAGTAAATAGAGAAATAAGCTTTTTAACAATAATCTGTTATTAAAGTTCGAAGGCTTTCACGGCCGGTGTTAGAATCACTTATAGAAAACAAAACCGGGCTTGTAGGCCGTGGTCCACTGGGCTTCTCCCTTCGTTCCCCAGACGTTTCGCCTGCGTCTGCGGCAGGCATCATCAGTGGCGTGTACATCTCCGTGGTCTGCAGTAGTCGCTACTGAGAGACCACGGAGATGTACACGCCACTGATGATGCCTGCCGCAGACGCAGGCGAAACGTCTGGGGAACGAAGGGAGAAGCCCAGTGGACCACGGCCTACAAGCCCGGTTTTGTTTTCTATAAGTGATAATAATCTGTTACAGAGATGTAGAGCAAGTCATGTAAATGGAACACAACCTTTTCCCCCTTGTTATACAAAGAACATGCATGGTATTTCAAAGTCAATACTCATCACATATCTAGCGATTTGGTGTTTGGATTTGCTGTCGCTTTCACCTACTGTAATTTTTTTTTTTTTTTTTTTTTTTTAAGTTTAAGCTGAAAGACCATATAGGACGATGGATGAATGAAATAACTGAAATGAAGCTCAAATGAGCATTGGGTCCATAGACCTTAGACTTTCCCGAGTTTCCTTTCAAGATAAAGGTAAAACCCCGAGAAAACCTTATCCAGGTAACTCATCTTAACCGAGATTCGAATTCGAGACTTCTAGAATGTGAGGAAGACACGCCATCGTCACATTACAGAGATGTGGCTGTAAACTTTTTATATCCCAAAAGATAGTGTAAATGTGTAATTGAATGTCTATCTCGATTAAAAGGAGGTAGAATAATAAGCTTTTCTAAGCATAGTTTTAGAATAGCGAATTCGGATAACCGTATGAATGCGCCAATATATTTTTCAATAAAAGAGGATAAGTGTAATGATAGCTATGGATAATTAAAATAATTGTATTCGAATCGGTTATCTTCTCCTTGGTATCTCTTCCTCTTATTTACTGCTCCAATTGTAATATCTGACAAATTAATAATGCAATCTGTTTGGCATCTGTATATACGTTTACATCTCTCCCCACCCCCGCTGACACTTCCACGCGAATGCCTAGGACCAGAGCAGACTAGCATTGTAATCAGAACGGGGGATCGGCTCATATTGAGAAATGAGTGTGAATAAGAAGATGAAGAGGAATGGGGGGAAAAAAAGGTGATGATGGAGCAGTTGGTAGGATGAATAGAGGGGAATGCGGAGAAACCCCGCTCAGGGACCGCTTTGAATCACAAATCCCACATGCAGTCTCTGAGATCGAACCCGGGTCATCTTGGTGAGAGGTGAGCGGTCTAACCACTCGGCCAAGGTAAATGAAAAAAAGCGAACGGAAATACGTTTTGAGTTTACTTTTAGGTTTTGCTGAAGGCTCCTTACAAAAGAAAGAAAGAAACAAAATTTACCTGTGACGTCTGTCCTGCGAGTGAGAAGCAGCTGCGCTGTCCGCCAGATTCTGGTTCTTGGCACCAACTTCCTACATTAAGACTAAGACAGTTGCGAATAATCCCACACAGACAATTTGCTCCGATATCAGAGTTGGCTAATCAAGCATTTCGCGATTGTTTTCCGCCTCTAGGGAAACGGCTAAAGGGGAGAGCAGGCTACACAGTTGGTATTTGGCTCAACACGTTCTACCCACACTTGCCAAAATTAGATCTGTACTGTGTTCACGAAAATAATAGCGCACACAGTTCTCAGCCTCAATAATATTCCCAAAATATTTAGTTGTTAACTTAATCCACTATAACTGAGGTATTATTATTATTATTATTATTATTATTATTATTATTATTATTATTATTATTTATGGATCTAACTGCTATTCCACTTGCAGATAATGTTCTGTCTCCCGCGACTTCTCCCATTACCAATTTCTCTCCTCCTGCCTGCTCATACCATTCTTGACTCCCTCTTGCTTCTCTTTCTGTGTCAGGTGAATGCAGTGTGATTATTTAAAAACGGTAGATAGTAATTATTAATCTTCTGAGCAATAACCAAATTAGCTAGTTAGTTTCCTGTAGCTTCTAAGTGGAGCATAGGGCAGCGTTACGAGTTTCTGTGATAGGATTTGAATTCCTAGTTCGAGAGTTCGCAGCTATGGGTCTGGTGGCGAGGGATCGGCACTGTGGGATAAAAGTCGCGACATGTGGAAGCGAAAAATGGCGGAATTTTGCCCAGGAACCTTCTTTCAAGGCATCGGTTTCTTCTACGTGCAAATAAACATTACAGGGTTCCACCGGATTTATTGCCCTTCCGTAGTAAGCAATGCTAAGGATTTTTGCACTCGAAAGCATCCATCACCTTCCGCCAGGTTTGAACATGTAATATCGAGTTTTAGAGGCAAACATGGTAAACCACTACACCACGAAGAGTGAAATTAACCAAATTAAAACTTATTATTAAGATGTGTAGTAAAACACCCGTATGTACAGATTTATAATAATTATGTGAAACCTTCACTACTTTAGCACATAATATAATAATACAATTATTATATATATTCATTTTATTTACATATGGTGAATAAAACTTGTCAGAAACACAATGTTTATGTTCTTCTGAAAATGTCTTTGTTCGGTTTCATTATAGCCCGTAATACCCGTTAACATGTAAAAATTGATAAGCACTAGAAATTCGGCAATAAGCTCTATATATAATGTGTGTGTATGGTACAAAGTGGGTAACTCCCAAAAAGGAAAACTTAATGCTTAGTAATACGAGGCTAATAGGTTACGTTATTTTGGTAGCGTTAGTTGTACACACAAACAGTGGGTGGAATTTTTTAATACATTTCTGTTTGAAAAACACTCAAAACGTCTAACTTGCACACTACAAGTGCTACATGAGTACATTATGTGCATTTTTTCTCCTCTGCTTCTAAATCACTTAATTCAAATTAATACCTATGTTATTATTTTCTCTAGCACGTATTATTTCAAATATTAAATAACAAACATTCGTTTTCAGAACCCCTGAATGCAAGTAAACATTCAGAAAAAGGTCCGTAATGTGTGTGCGCGCGCGCGCGCGCCTGTGTATATAAACAGTATAACTCAAAATCGAAAAGCAGGCAAGTACCAGGCTGCTTACTGATATTCAAGTTTAGTATTTTTACTTTCTCTATACACACTATGTACATAGTGTATAGAGAAGGTATTTGCACTCTACCCAAAAATTCGATACCGACATTTCACTGGAAATATATGTTTTAGGGTCCCCTGTATCCATAAAAAGCATTTTCAGAAAAAGGTCCGTGTGTGTGTGTCCGTGTGTGTGTGAACACGATAACTCAAAAACGAAAAGTCGGTAATATACCAAACTTGGTATTTAAGTTTAGTATCTACCAGGGATGCAACACGAAGATTTTGAGAAAAATCCCCCCACCCCAAACTAGCCTTTACATGGAACATTTTTCGAAAATTTTGATTTTCTAAAAAATTGCTCTAACGACTTTGATTAAAATATCGTATATTAAAGATATTTACCTGACAAATAAAATGTATATCTTGAAGTTTCTGGGAATAGCCTCTGAAGAGTAGTTTATTCTGGATGAATTTCACTGAATTTTGAATAACTGCTAAACCGTAAGAGATGGACAAAAACTTACTGCACAAAAAATGTAGAGCACGTTAAAACACACAAATAATATTATATACATTTTTTCATAAGTTCGTCGTTTTTGAGACATTCCTTATTTTTGTTTCTGCTATGAAAAACTTATATTTTTCTCATACAGGAACTTGTCAACTCCTGTCCATACAAACAAAGGAGCTTCAGTCACATAGCAACCAGCTTTTGACTATCACTTTAACGTATGGTACTCCCTTATTTCCCTTCTACTTACAAGGAGGCAAGTAATAAGAATATTTTTGCTAATTTGTTCTCGATTAGCATGAAGGGAACAGAAGCGTAAGCTTTTTAACAATATTTTCTTGCAGAGCTATAGAGAAAGTCATGGGAATGGAACACTACAGATTTTTTAAGGATGCGATACGAAGTTTTTTAGGAACCCCCCATCGCAATGGTCCATTATCCGGAACTGCTGACTTTGTTTTTATTCTACATGTATATACTTGTTACGTTTATGTAAAATTTGCATTTATATATTCACAATTTAAAGCTCTGTTTAATGTTCTTCTGCTCATCTAGATTAAAACTGTTCAAAGTCTATGTTTTTAATAAAAGACAGAAATGTACTCAAATATTTTTGTAATATTTGGCCAATCTGGCCAATTTTCCCTCTCTTGAAGTCCTTGCTGCCATTTTCATTCGTTAGCCGTACCTGCCAATCTTCCGAGGATGCCATTCACAGTTGGGGACGAAATGTCAGTTTCCGTAAGTTTGTTTGACCATGGTCTCAACCACGGAAAGCATGTTATATTTGATTAAAAGATGGGAGTATTGTATGGAATAAAATACCCCTGCGATTTCAGAATAAAGCTCATCTCCAGCGCTTTTGTTATTTGAATACCGCAACTTGAGTTTCAGAATGCTATTTCGTGATGTAAGTGAAGTTGTTATATTCTAACAGGAATAATTGTTCCATGAATAAAATTGTATTTTATGTGAAGGCCTGAAAGGGGGGAAAATATATGATACTTTCTCATGCTTTTTCTCTGACTATTCAGCAACAAACTACTCTTACGAAAGCTTACTCTTTTATCTGCTCTATGCTAATAAAGGCAACTAGTATAAATAGGTTTATTACATATTTTTATAGGTTCATGAGAAATAAGGGAATTCAACGAAAATTCTTTTTTTTTTTGGGAGGAAGGGCCTTTGTTTTATTTTACTCAGTTCACCCCTCACCTGCCCATAAGATAAAATGATTGTCAAATATTTTAAGAGCTAGTGTATCGCTTTGTGGAGGTCTTGAAATTCCATTTTATGTGCATGCTCAAGATAAAGGAAAAACATACTAAGTATAGGGAAATTGTAAAAAAATAAAAAAAAAAAAAAATAAAAAAAAAAGGAATATCTCGGAAATTGTTAACTTTAAAAAGAAGAAAGAAAACATAAACTGTATGTTTTAATAATGTCTACACTTTTAGTGTAGTAAGATTTTATGTATCTGTAATGGTTTACCAGTTTAGGAAATGTCATATAGAACGAAGAGAGCTTCAGAGGTTGTTAGAAATTTCAAAACATACATTTAATTTGTCATGAAAACATTATGGCGTTTTAATCAAAATCGTAACAACTATTTTTAAGAAAATACCATTTTCCCAAGAATGTTCTATCTAAAAGCTTAGTTTCGGCTGAAGGGATTTTCTTGAAATGTTCGTATTGTATCTTAAAAGATGCTGAACTTAAATATCAGGTTTGGCATGTAAACGCACTTTTCATTTTTTAGCTTTGCTGTTCAGATACCCAGACATACGGCCCTTTTTATTCACAGGACCTCAAACCATGTATTTCCGGTGAAATCTCATTATCTAATTACTCCACCTACTGTGTACATTTTACGTGGTAGGGCAGGCAAAAAATTGAGTTGAGAATTTCTCTTGTTGGGCTAGGATATATTAGTGATTTGCCTACAATTTAGAGCCTAGTATAGTAGGAAGACGTTAAACGTTACGTCTAAGTTCAGAGTTCACTTTCTTTCATAATGTTTCGCGGTGTAAACACTGTCTTATTGCGTTGTTATGTGAGAAGTAATAGGAACAATCACATGACTTTCACTAGCTGTACCACAAACAGACCTTTTATTATCCACATCACGCTAATCGACATAAACTTAAGCAGAATAATTAGTCTTATTACTTGCTTTTTTGTAAGTAGAGGGGAAATAAGGGAATGCATAGGCTAAAACGATATCAATACCTTTAAAACGATATCCATGTGAAACAATTAAAATTACTTAATCTTTCCTTGCCAGCAGTAAACAAATGAGTAACGAGAAGCAAGATGAGTCCCCGTTTTAGAAACGTTTGAGACCTAAACTTGAAAGCAATAGTACGGAATATCACGAAAGCGTTAACTCGACAAAAAAAGTATATAGCATTAAATGTGGGTTTTAATGAGATCTACATTTTTGGCGCAGTAAGTTTTTGTTTATCTCTTATCATTTGTAAGTTGTACAAAAGTCATCCGGAATGAAGAAGTTTTCAGAGGCTGTTCCCATAAAATTCAAGATGCATATTTTGTTTGTCCTAAAAACTCTTACATATAATATTTTAATAAAAATCGCTGGAGTCATTTTTGAGAAAATCAAAATTTTCGAAAAAGGTTCCTTGTAAAGGGTTGGGGGTGGAGGGACTTTCTTGGAAATCTCCGTGTCGCATTCTTGGAAGATACTCTCAACTTAAATACCAAGTTTGGTTATTGGTATTTGACCAACTTTTCGTTTTTGAGCTATGCTGCGCACAGACATACACACACATACACGCACACACACTCACTCACGCACTCACACACATACACATATACACGCGCGCGCTCGCGGACATTCTTCTAAAGATGCTTTTTTTTTTTTAAATCAGAGGTCTCAAAACATTCCTGTGAAACTTCGGTATCGATTTTTTCGGTGCAATACTATATCTTCTCTATGCACTATGTACATAGTATGTGTAGAGGAAGTAAAAATACAGCTTTAGCAGTGTTTGTTTTCTGTTTTCAGGGTGAGATTAGCTGCTTTTCAAGGCTATATATCTTGAAGGGGGACGACGTGGAAAGTAACGGGTAAGTATTAGTGGACAGATTTTAAATTCCTATACTACATAACCATGACGTGTTCCACTCACTTGACTTTCCTACAACTCAGTAGCAAATTGTTAAAAAGCTTATTCTTCTATGTACTCTATAATAATCGAGATAAAAAGTAGCATAAATTGTCCTTATTACTTGCCCCTTGTAACCTTTTTTTTTTAATAATAAAAAAATACAGTTCCGAAGGCTTGTCATGACTCCGGCGCTGTATTCCTTTTTGTCCATTTTTTCCAGTTTCCTATATTTCCTTAGTAGACCTTATTATTCTTAACGTTTTCCTTTTACATATACATACACAAACATAGACACATTTACAAACACAGAAACACCCATCCCCAAGGCGGGATTCGAACCCACGATCCTGTGCACCAAGAAGCGCCAAAGCAAGACACTTTAGCGAGTGCGGCCACCAGGATCGGCATATAAATTGAAGGTACATAAGGGAATACACTAGGCTAAAGCGATAGTCAGGTCTTTTAAAAGCTGTTGCCATATGGATGAAATCCACTTCTTTGAATGGCCACGAGTTCACACATTCTCGTCTGGAAAACGTTTTAAGTATTTTAAAACTGAAACCTATAACAGCGAATATCTCGAAAACTGTCAACTCCACAAACAAATGTGTATAGGTACTATAAATTTCGCGTTTAAATGAAATCTACATTTTTTGTGTAGAAAGCTTTTATTTATCTCTTATGGTTTAACAGTTATGAAAAATTCAGCAAAATTCATTCAGAATAAAGAGAATACTGGTTATTACCAGAAAATGTAAGATACACATTTTGTGTGTTATGCAAACAAATATATAATATAGGGTATGTTAATCAACACTGTTAGAGCCATTTTTGAGAAAATCAAAATTTTCGAAACATTTTTCATGTAAGGAGTAGTATGGGATAAGGAAATTTTCTTTAAAATATTCGTGTCGCATCCTTGTAAGATGCCAAACTTAAATACTAAGTTTTTGAGCTATGGTGCCCATGCACACACACACACACACACACACACACACACACACACACACACACACACACACATATACACAAACTCACCCAGATGGGCATGTTTCTTATAAGAATGTTTTTGTTTGGGTTCAGGGGGTCCTAAAACATATATTTCCGGTAAAATCTCGGTATCGAATTTTTGTGTGTATTCTCTGTACATGCTAAGTGCAGAGAAAGTAAAAATGCTGGTGAATGTGGGTGGCTGGGTGGGTCGTTTAAAAATCCAACCTTGTATTTAAGTTGATCGTTTTCCAATGTTGTAACACTTAGATTTTCAGAAAATATCCCGCCCCAAAGTACTCTTTAAAAGGAAAATTTGTTCTTATTTATGATTCTCTAAAAAATGGCTATAAAATATTGATTCAAAATATCATGCTTACGTTGTTTGTATCCCTCATCGTCGGTTCAAACCCGCCGTAGGCTGACGGATATTTTTTCGGGCGTAAAAATCCTTAGCATGGCTTCCTTGGAAAGGAAGTAAAGCTGTTGGTCCCATGTCATAGATTTACAACACGTAAAGTAAGCTCAAGTTTGATAAAGCAGCCTCTGAGCAAAATTAAACTGTCATTCCCAATATAGAATGGAACGTTGAGAACCACAGCAGTTAAACAGCGTTAATGATTAAAATTCAATTTAATTTAATTTATCACATGACAACTAATATTTAAAAAATTGGCCAGTATGCTACAGAAACACGTGTAAATGTGAATTGAACGTTTATCTGGATTATCATGAAAGAAATAAAATATGATTTTGTAAGAATAATGGAAAAGAGTGAGTACAGAAAGTCACGTGAATGCATAGAGGGGATAGGAGAGTCAACGTCTGAGAAAGTGAATAATAACCAACCTAAAAACGTTGTGAGAATTTCCTCATAAAATAACTTTAGAAAATAGCGAAAACATTGCAAATACTGGTTCATCACATTGTCCTCAAATGCTGATACAAATGTTTGTATTAATTTACCTCCCACCCTGTATATATTTTTGAGAATTTCAATTCAGGGTCAAGATATTATTTTCTACTACTAATTTAAGTTTCTTACTTCTTTGGTTTAGAGAGATCGACGAACATGAAAGAATACAGAATCACTGGTTGGGGCTTTGCCGAGCTGAGTACTTTTATCATAAATGATAACTGGTCCTATTTGACGAATACACAGTGATATAACACATTTGTAGATGTACTTCCAATCTGCAACTGTGGAAGATCCCGTAGTTTTATTACGCAAAACCCATATACTAAAGGAGCGTGGTATGTAGATACCGGCGTAAATGTGTTAATTTTAAAACTTAAATGTGCTACATTCACATGACCTTCTAAACCTATTCTGCAGCAAACTATTCTTGCAAAAGGTTAATTATGTACATCGATCTAAACATTTGGAGAAATACTTTTATTACATAATTCCTTGAAGAAAGTAGGAACAAGGAAATATATTAGGCTAAAACGATAGTCAAATCTTCCAAGAGCTGGTCTTTATAAAATGCACTAGTATTTCCTTCTCTTTGTTTGACCAGGAGAAAGAAACATGAATAACAATTTTCCATTTGACAAATGTATAACTACTTAAAAATTAAAACCAATAGCTAGGATTATCTCGAAACGGTTAACTCCACTTGACATTAAGTGACCTAATGAGATCTACATCTGTAGTAAGTTTTTGTATACCTTTTGTGGTGTATCTCTTGTGGTGTAAGAGTTATACATGACATCCAGAATGAAGACAACTTTGGGGCCTATTCTCATAAAATTAAAGATATACATTTCATTAAGTACATTTGCTTTAACATATGTTTTAATAAACATCATTAGTCATTTTTTAAAAAAAATCAAACTTTTCGAAAAAAGTTCCATTCAAGGATAGTTTGCAGTGGAAATTTTCTTGAAAATTTTTGTATCACATCGTTGAAAAATCTTGCACTTAAGTATCAATTACGGTACTTAACCAAGTTTCGTTTATAGCTATACTGTTCACGGACACACACATACAAACACCACATATACGACAACTTTTCTAAAAAAAAATCTGATGTTTTCCATTCACATGAATTTCTCTACTTCTGTAAAATATTGCTAATAAGCTTATTCTTCTATTTACTTAATGCTAATCGAGAAAATATTAGCAGAAATAGTTTTATTACTTGCTTCCTTGTAAGTAGAACCGAAATAAGGGAGTACCATAGATTAAAGTGATAGTAAAAAGCTGGTTGCTATGTGACTGAAGTTCTTTTGTTTGTATAGAGACGAGTTGACAAATTCCTGTATGAGAAAAGTACAAGTTTTTTAAGCCTGAAACCAAAAACAAGAAATATGTCAAAAAGAATCAACTTCTCGAAAAAAAATTATATAACATAAATTGTGTGTTTTAATGTGCTCCACATTTTTTGTATGGTAAGTTTTTGTCTATTTCTTACGGTTTAACAGTTATGCAAAATTTCGTAAAATTTATCCAGAATAAAGTAGTCTTCAGCGGCTATTCCCAGAAAATTCAAGATATACATATTATTTGTCAGGTAAATATCTTTAATATACGATATTTTAATCAAAATCGTTAGCAATTTTTGAGAAAATCAAACTTCTCGAAAAAATGTCCATGTAAAGGGTAGTTGGGGTGGGGGGATTTTCTTGAAAATCTTCGTGTCGCATCCTTAGAAGATACTAAACTTAAATACCAGGTTTGGTATTTAACGGTCTTTTCGTTTTTGAGCTATGCTGTCCACAGACACACACACACGCACACACGGACCTTTTTCCAATAATTTTTTTTTTTTTTTGATTCAGGGGACCCAGAACTTGTATTTCCGGTGAAATCTCGGTATCGAATTTTTGGGTGCATTACAATACCTTCTCTATACACTATGTACATAGTACGTGTAGAGAAAGTAAAAATTTCTGGTGAAATTTCGGAATCTATTTCTTGGGTGGAAATAATGCCTTCTCTATGCTGGTAAGGAAAGTCAAAAGAGAGTGTATTAATTCGAGTATATCGATTTGAGTTGGTATATTTTGACACGCAAAATATATTTTTATTTTAATAAAACTTGGCGGTTCGTTTGTAACATCATACAATTTGTTACATTCGCATGGCTTTCTCTTCTACAACTATGCTTACAAAAGCTCATTCTTAGAAATACTAAAACTCTTAATGCTGCCAATACTTTAAATATTGCGTTTAAGTATAATACATTTCAGTAGCCTAAAGTGACGGTTAAATCGTTATGTGATGGGTTTTAAACTCCGGTCTCTGCATGAACTAGAAAAAGAAATAAAGAAAAAAGAATAGTGATTTGCATGAATGAATATTTGAAGAGTCCAATCAATAAAAGGAAAATATAAGATTTGGATAACGCCTAAAAAAGTAAATAAATTGTTCCTTTAAAGAGGCACATAAGATTTCCAGTTATTTGTAAATTTTAATTATTATAAAAGGTCATTCAGAACGAAGAGAGCTTCACAGACTACTCCAGGGCATACAGTTTGTTGTGCAACTAGAATAAACCACATGGTATTTCAATGAAACTCATTAACAGCCAGTTTTATAAAATAACGAAACGTTTTCCACGTAGTGTGTAGAATTGGGATTGGCGGAATTTCTTGAAAGTCTTTTTCACGCTTTCTTGGGAGACGGTAAATTTAAATACCAGATTTGTTTTTGGCCGAATTTATTACTTTCTCTAGTAAGTATTTACAATGTACATAGTACAGGGTATTGTAATCCAACCAAAAATTCCTAGATATCGATGGAAATGTGTGTTGAATCAAAAAAAGCTTTTTTAGAGAAAGCTCCGTGTGTATGTGTCTGGATAGCATAACTAAAAACGAAAAATCGGTTAGATCCAAATATGACAATCAAGTTTATTGTTTTGCAAGGATGCGATTACAAGACATTCAGTAAAATCTACCTCCCTAAACTATCCTTTACAGGGAATATTTTTCGAAATTTTCTAACTGGCTCTAACGATATTTATTAAAATGCGGTATATTAAAGATATTTACATGATACATAAAATGCATGTTCTGAAGTTCTTGGGAATATCCCTAGAAGACCTCTTCATTTTGAATGACTTGTATAACTGGTAAATCGTAAGAGATAGACAAAGACTTTACTGCACAAAACATAGATCTGTTCAAACGCACAATTTATCCCTTTTTGTAGAGCTAATTATTTCAGATTTATTTCTTGTTATTGGTTTCAATTTTGAAATACTTAAACTTTTCTGAAACTTTTCCGCATCATATCTAGTTTGTTTTGCTCCTAACCATCCAAAGAGAAGTGAATTGGAACGACAATTGCTGAGCGACAGCTTTTAAAAGATTTGACTGTCGCTTTCGCCTAGTGTATTAACTTATTATACCCTTCTATTTACAAGAAACTAAGTAACAAGACCATTTGTGCTAGTGATTATATTGAAAGCAATATGTAGATAAATTAATAATGTTTGTAAGAATAGTTTGCAGATGAGATAATCATTTGAATGTAAACATCAGATTCTTTTGTTTATGTTGTACATACACTTTATAAAATTTCCTCATCATGGTTCAGCTTTCTCAAATCCATAATCCTAGTGAATTCGGAATAACGATTTGTTGAGCTTTGTTAGAATGTTAGAGATTATACTGAATTTCGGGATCCACTTGATCATTTCTGGGAGAATTTTAAAGCTTTTTAATACCGAAATGCATGGACAGAAGTTTCCGTTCGATATCACTGTTAGATAGCTCTTCCAAAACAAACGGAAGAAAATATACGTTATTGCGAAAAAGCTATATTACACACCCTCAAAGAATGTACGCGCGTGATAAAATAGCTGTGACTAACAAATAACGCAATCTGTGATGCCTAAGCTGTTGTAATAGGCAAGTGCCGCAGGTTGGAAGTTAGCGTTTCACAACACGTTGAATTGTACTTCTGCTGCACCGCTACTCTTTATCATCTGCCAAGGAATTTTGTCTCCTTCAGCAACTTTAAACACGTTGTGTGTTGTTTTATTATTCAAAACGATTAGAGTAAAATAATTTAATAAAGAGTTTATCTACTTGCTGATTTAAAATCATGGCATTTATTAGTTTCTCTAGCACGTATATAGGTACAATGTACATAGTAGGGAGAGAACTTCTATTTGCCCCAAAAACTCGATGCTGAGAATACACGCCTGATCCCTGAAAAAAAAAAACTTTTTTTTTTTTTTAGAAAAAGCTCTTATGTTGTTTAAAACAAAAGCTCAGCATCTTCCAAGATGCGACAGGAAGATTATTAAGGAAATCCCCCCTCCCCAAACTACGTTTTACGTGGAAAGTTTCTCGAATTTATTTTCAAAAATTTACTAACGATTTTTATTAAAATACCATATATTAAACACATTTACACGGAGAATGTATACCTTGAGGATGAATTTTGTGTAATTGGTAAACTCTAAGAGATCGACAAAAGTTACTACACAAAAGGTGTAGGTCTCGTCCAAGTACCCAATTTGTCATACATTGAGTTAACCATTTCCAAGGCATTCCTTGTAAGTTTCAATTTCAAAATACTTAAACTCATTCCTGTTTCTTTTGTTATACTCCTGGCATGTAAAGAGAATCGAATTTCAACGTTAATCGCATAGTGACATCTTTTAAAACGTTTGACCATCGCTTTAGGCTAGTGTATTCTCCTATTGTTACAACGAACTAAGCAATAAGACCATTTCTGCTAATATTTATTTTGTTCAGATAGGACAAATGTATATAAAAATAGTTTGTTGCAGAATAGGCAGATAAAATCGTGTGACGAATACATACCATGTGTTCCAGTCACACGATATCAACCTCCGCTCACGCTATATTTTGAACGGTGGAGATGCTTTTTACTTTCTCTAGCCCGCATATACACTGTACACAGTGGATAGAGAATTCGATGTCGAGATTTCACCGGAAATATATGTTTTGGGGTCCCCTGAGTCCGAAAAAAGCATTTTTAGAAAAAAGTCTGTCTGTGTGTGCCTGTAGACAGCATAGCTCAAAAACGAAAAGACCGTTAAATACCAAACTTGGTATTTAGGTTTAGTATCTTCCAAGGATGGGATACAAAGATTTTCAAGAAAATCAACCCCACCACAAACTACCCTTTACATGGAATTTTTTTGTTGAAAATTTGATTTTCTTAAAAATGGATGTAATGATTTTGATTAAAATCCCGTATATTAAAGATATATATATATATATATATATATATATCCCAAATAAAATGTATATCTTGAATTTTCTGGGAATAGCCTCTGAAGACCTCTGTATTCTGGATGAATTTTACCGAATTTTGTTTAACTGTTAGACCGTAAGAGATGATACTGTACAAAACTGTACGTATATGTCGTCGAAACCCACAATTTATGTGCTTTACGTTTTTGTTGTGGAGGTAACCGTTTCCGAGATATTTCTTGCTATTGATTTCAATTGAAAAGTACTTTTACTTTACTCAGACAGGAAGTGTCCGTTTTTCTTTTGTTCTACTCCTGGCCAAGCAAAGAAGCGATTTGCAATGACAAGGGCATAACGACAGCTTTAAACCATTTGACTGTCGGTTTAGCCTAGTGCATTCCCTTGCAAGGAACTGATAATAAGAACGCTCTGCTAATGTTTATCTCTTGTTCAGAAAGAAGAATAGTGTTTTGTAAGAAGTTTGTAGAGCAGCTCGAGAAAGTCATATGAGTGTAACACATCAGAGTTTTTATCTTTCCCTCTCTCTACTCTCTCCATATCTCGTTTCTCCCCCTTCTGTTGTCATCTTCTGCTGTCTTACAATCTAGCATGCGTTCGCTTGACAGGGCCACAGATCGTTCTTATGCTTAGTTTGCTTCCGCTGCGCACTAGGAGTGAATGACCCTCTCGGTGCTCCATTTATCATGTGTGTTATATTTGTGCTGCGTCAGCTATACATTCCGTTAGTGCTGTAAAGGTATTAGGGATGTGAGCTGTGCATTTCAAAAGTGGAATTTTATTCAAGATATCTGTAGGTATTGTGTGGATTTGTTTAAGAGTGTTCTTGCTGTTTTTTCTCAACTGAAATGGCTGCCAAGAAGCATGCGCTTGAATGACATTTTATTAATTAGGATGCAACACGAAGACTTTCAAGAAAATCCTCCCACTCCAAACTACCTTTTATATGGAGCAGTTTTTGAGAATGTCGATTTTTAAAAACGCTCTTAACGATTTTGACTATATTTTCATGAAAAATTAAATCCATATTTAGAATTTTCTGGGAATAACCTCTTGAAAATCTGTTCTTTTTGGAAGTCTGTTACACAACTGGTAAATTGTAAGAGTAAGACAAAATCGTATTACACAAGGAATTTAGATCGCGTTAAAATACACAATTTATATGAAGTACATTTTGTTATATGCCCAAATTTTCCAATACTTATATATTTCTCAGAATAGGAAGTCGTTATTCATATTTTTTTATCCTGTTCAGGCAAGGAGTGCAATTTCAATGCCATTACAGAGGACCGACTTTTAAAATAGTGGACTATTGTTTTAGCTTATTGTATTCCTTTGTACAAGGAAATAATTTCACAATAGACCATTTCTGCTAACGATTATCTTGGTAAGCATGAAATGGATAGATATACGCTTTTGTAAGAAAAGTTTTTTGCGGCATAGATAGAGAATTTATGTGAATGTAGCAAATCTAATTTTTTTAGGAATAGATTTTACTGTATAAAACTAAACGATAGAGGGGTAGAGAAAGTCATATGCACGTATGAGATGAGATTCTTTTTTAGATCTTTTTCAGTTCTAAGGCACTTTAAATGCCAAAGGTCAGTGGTAAGTGAACTAAATGCAATTAATGGTGAAGCACGCTCGCACGCAGCATCTCGTACAGTTGGCTCGCTACTTGTGTAGCTGGAATGTGCAGCGCATGCTTACTGAGCACTTGAGCTTTCAGCCTGAATCCAGCTATCGACTCGACTCGGCTAACAGGACTGCTTGTTACCAGTCATCGCAATGGCTTTGTAAATATCGTCTCAATATATCAGTGAACGTACAAGAGAAAACACTAAAGGAATTATAACTATAGTTTTAGCAATTTTGGTTCACTGGAGAAAAAACATGACTTTCTCTACTATTTACCCTTGATAACTAGAGGAAGTATTGCATTCTACCCAGAAATTTGATATTGAGATTTCACCGAATACGCGCTTCGGGAGTATATATTTTATAAAATAATTGATGTGTTGTATTCACATTGCTTTCCCTACCTGTTCTGCCAAAAAAAAAAACCTATTCTTACAAAAGACTATAAATCATACTCAACGAGATAAACGTTAAAGAGAGATGAAACGAAATGTGGCCCTGTTTGAAGATGCTTAGTTTAAAATTGAAACCAATAACAAGGAATACCTTGGAAACTGTCATTTCTGCAACAAAAATGTATATGACATAAATTGTGTAGTTTTTTCGAGATCTACATTTTTTGTATAGTATGGATTTATCTGTCTCTCACGGTTTACCAGCTATCAAAATTCAGCAAAATTCATCCAGAATGAACAGGTATTCAGAAGCTATTCCCAGAAAATTCAGAATATACATTTTATTTGTGATGTAAATATCTTTAATATACTGTATTTTAATCCCCCCAAGCTACCTTTTACATAGAACATTTTTTGAAAATCTTGACACATTGCTTGAAAATCGTGTAGCATCCTCGGAAGATGCCAAGCTTAAATACCAAGTTTTGTATTTAACGGTCTTTTAGTTTTTGAACTACGCTGTCCAAAGTCTCTTTTTCTCTCTCTCTCTCTCACACACACACACAGACACACTCGGATCTTTTTCTAAAAAATGTTTTTGTTCTCAGGGGACCCCAAATTTTATTTCCGGTGAAATCTCGGTACCGAAATTTTGACTGAAATACAATACCTTCTCTATATACTGTGTACATAGTAATACATTTTATTTAATGGATTGTTGTTGAAATATCATTTGAAGGTGGATTTAATTGTAATTAGATAGTGTAGAGAAAGTAAAACAAATGCTGGAGATGAGTGTGAATAGCTTAACTCAAAGATAAAAAGTCGAATAAATACCAAAATTGGTAAGTTTAACATCTTCCAAAGGCATCACAGGAAGATTGTCTCTAATATCCCCTTAACCCAAACCTATCTTTATATGGAAAATGATTCGTTTTTCGCTTTTGTAAAAAATGGCCAACGATTTTTATTAAAATATCTATGTTTGAAAGTTCAAGATATACTATATTTTATTTGTCATGTAAATATTTTAAAGATTATTCCCAGAAATGATTGGAAACCGTAAGAAAGGCATGGGCGGCGGAAGCTCACTGTACTTGACAGCTATGTGCTCACGCATAGTTGGACCACAAGATGATGACGAGAGGGGTCTGAGGTTAGATAGGGCTATCTGCTCACATAGTCAATATGTTTACTACGAAATGCCTTGTGTGTGTGTGTGAGAGAGAGACAGAGACAGAGAGAGAGAGAGAGAGAGAGAGAGAGAGAGAGAGAGTGTGAGTTAACCATACTACCACATCTAAACGTTCGGTTAGGTATAATACGTATTTCCAGGTTCTCATTGCTAGTGCACGAGCTTTCTGACAAGGATGTTTTCATTTGTCCGTGCAAAAACTTATGGCAGGGCAGAGCATCACATTCCTCATATATGTTTTCTTCTCGTGGCCTGGCTGTATGACGTAGTCTATTAGCAAGCAGTGTCGGGTCGCATGGGTGAATTCTAAGACTGACAATTAGTTTCTGCAGTTGGGACTTAGGTCTAGATGAAAGGGAATAAATAATAAATAAACGTTTAAATAAGCTTAACCAATAAGGAAGAAATCAAAAAGCAGTAACTACGTGCGATTCATTAAAACTTGCCTTGCATTTGAAACTGAAGGGCAGTTATAAAGGGGGGCAACGATATCATTCATCACTGTCTGCAACTCCTCCAAAATACAAATAAAAATAAGGAATTTAGTAAGAATATAACTTTAATAGAGAACGCCTAAATTTGCAGCCAAAATTAATATCCGTAAAAAATGATACGATTTTGAAATATTTTTCCCAAATACATTAACATGGATTTATATATTTAAACAATTACCAGTTGCAAAACACGCAATTAAGATTATTTGTAGTTAAAAGTTTAGCTATGTGTGCTTCTACATAATTGTATGAGCAACTGCTTTCAGAAATGAATTATGCCAAGTCAAAATACAAACCTCGTTTGACTGACGAACATCTGTTGGCGCAACTGAAAATAGCTCTATCCGAGATAACCCAGACCTTAACTAAATAATTACAATCGCAAAATAATGTAATAAAGCATCTTATGAGTTCCATTTACATGAATTTCTCTAGCTTTTCCACAAACAAACTTTCTTTACAAAAGATTATTCTTTTTCTACTTCATGTGAATCGAGATAAACATTAGCAGAAATGTTCTTATTACTTGCTATCGTTATTTGAAACAATTGAAATTCGGGATTTCTTTTTTTTTTCTTTCTTTATTGGCATTTGCGGGGACAAAACAAAAGAGAGAAAATTAAAGTTTACTACCCGTTTGACAAAAGTTTAAGTCGTTTAAAATTGAAACAATAACAAAAAATATCTCGGAAACTGTTAATGCTACAAAAATGTATGACATAAGTTGTGTGTTTTAATGAAATCTATACTTTTTGTGCTGTAAGTTTTAGTCTATCTCTCATGGTTTGCGAGTTATGCATAAGTTATCCAGAATCAAGAGGTCTTCAGAGGCGATTCCCAGAAAATTCAAAATATACATTTCTTTTGTCCGAGAATGCCTTAAACTTTAATCAAAATCGTTAGAACCAGTTTCTAGAAAATCAACACTTTCGAAAAATGTTCCGTGTGAAGGGTAGTTGGGGTGGGGGTATTTTTCTGAAAATCTTCGTACCACAGCCTAGAAACTGAACTTAAATATTAAGTGTGGTATTTAACCGCCTATTAGTTTTCAGCTATGCTGTCCTCTCTCTCTCTCTCTCTCTCTCTCTCTCTCTCTCTCTCACACACACACACACACACACACAGACCTTTTTCTAAACATGCTTTATTTCAAGGGACCCAAAACATGTATTTCCGGTAAAATTTCAGTATCAAATTTTTGGATGGAATACAATCTCGTTTCTATCTCCTATGTGCATTGTAAATACGGGCTTGATAGAGTAAAAACATTTTCCTATCCACTTCACGGTAATCGAGATAAATATCTTAGAAATACTTTATTCCATTTTTTTTTATTTTTTTAATAAGGGGATACAGGAGGTCGAAGCGTTAGTGAAATCTTCAAAGAGCTGGTCGCTATATGAAGGCTTTGATATTCCGTTCTGTTTGTTTGTCCACTCATTACTTTAATTTTGTGCGACATGTGTTGCAGTACATATTATTATAAACTACTGGCAGATGCATTTATTCATAGTTTAAACCAGGTGTTCTACTGCTTATCTAACGTAGAATATTGTATAAACCAGTAAACAGATGCTTTATTTTGTGGTGCAACTCCCACAAAAACATTTCTTTGCAGTTTTAGTAATAGTGATTGTTTAGTTATTTCTTGTTTGCAGTGCTTAGAATGGTATATTTATTGAAGAAAACCATGTGCAATCCATTCCTATTTCTGAAAATTTTTGAAGTAATTTTGTTCAGGTTAAAATATAGGGACTGGGATGTGTTACCTATCTCAAGTTTCATTTTTAGTATGGCTTGTGGCTTATCGTCTTTTAATTCAGGCTATGGCACTGAAAGTTTGTCTGGTTCCACTAGTTTGTCTGACGTGCACTGCTTTATTAACTAAGAATGAAACTTGCAGCTTAAAAAGTGACAAAAGTTTCCACTATTGTCTGATCAATTACACTTATACAAGTCGCGGTCCGTCATCTTCCTAAAACTGAAATGTACTTTTTATTATTACTTTATTTCGTACATAATAATAGGTAGAGAGGGTATTGCATTCCAGCAAAAATTCGATTTCATTACAAATGCAGATTTTAGGGTATCCCGATTAAAAAAAAATTGAAAAAATCGTGTGTGTGTATGAGAGAGAGAGAGAGGGAGAGAGAGAGAGAGAGAGAGAGAGAGAGAGAGAGAGAGAGAGAGAGAGAGAGATGTATTACTAAAACCGAAGCGCTGGTTAAATACCATACTTGGTATTAAAGTTCATCTGCCAAGGATGCAACACAAAGATTTTCAAGTCCAAAGTACCCTTTACATGGAAAAATTTTGATTTCTCAATAATGGCTCTAACGCTTTTGAGTAAAAAACGTATATTAAAGGTATTTATATAAAATACAAAGTATATCATGAATTACTTGGGAACAGCCTTAGAAGTGCTCTACATTCTCTTTGACCTTTTAATAACTGGTGAACTGTAAGATATAGACAAAAACTTAATACGAAAATGTAGATTTCGTCAAAACACACAATTAATGTAAAATTTATTTTTATTGTGAAGCTAGCCTCTTCTAAACTACTGTTTATTGTAGGTTTACATTTTCAAATATTTGAACCTTTCTCTCATGGGAAGTCGTTATTAATGATGCCCATTCTGGTGAAGCAAAGAGAACGGAATTTCAAACCCATCATAGCGATCAGTTTTTAAAAGCTTTGACTAATGCTTTAGCTATTTGTACTCCTCTTGTACAAGAACATATGTAAGATTACCGTTTATGCTAATGTTTACCTTGATAAGCCTTAAGTAGAATAGAAACTGTTGTAATAGATAGCTTTTGTAAGAATAGGTTATTGCAGCATAGGTAAAGAAATTTATGTGAATGTAGCACATCAAATTTTTATCGTACAATGTTACGCAAAGCTTTTTACGATAAGGCGGAAATCTGGTGTTTTCGATAAACCGTCAAATATTTGTGGCTAGACAAAAGTTTATACCTATATCTTATTTCCTAAAATGCTTATATACCACCCGGCAGTAACTCGCGTTTCGTGAATAGTACGCAGATCATAGATTGAGTACCCCTTTTAAACAGCTTACGTACAAATCATATAAGCAATGCTAAGTTACTTTGATTCTTTACATGTTTATGTTTTTTGACCTACTTGGTCGTACATACAAAGTTACATAATTCACAGATTCGCACACAAAACACGTATATGATGATATGCCGAAGCATGATTCCACAAGATTCATACGAGTAGTAAGAGTTTCATCTTCACAAATAAACTATTTACTATATTCAAGAATGGAAATATGTTACATCTTCACAAAGAAAGTTATATGCCCATTCTTGAATATAGTAAATGTTACATCTTCACAAATAAACTTATATTCCCCTTCTTGAATATAGCAAGTGTTACATCTTCACAAATAAACTTATATTCCCCTTCTTGAATATAGTAAATGTTACATCTCCACAAATAAACTTATATTCCCCTTCTTGAATATAGTAAATGTTACATCTTCACAAATAAACTTATATTCCCATTCTTGAATATAGTAAATGTTACATCTCCACAAATAAACTTATATTCCTTCTTGAATATAGTAAATGTTACATCTCCACAAATAAACTTATATTCCCCTTCTTGAATATAGTAAATGTTACATCTTCACAAATAAACTTATATTCCCCTTCTTGAATATAGTAAATGTTACATCTTCACAAATAAACTTATATTCCCCTTCTTGAATATAGTAAATGTTACATCTTCACAATAGTAGTTTTATTTTGCGAGAAGGAAAGTTTACGTAACGCGGCCGTAAGGCAGAGTGTAGCAATCCTACGAACAAAATAAAAACACTTTTAACTTGAGTGTCATACACTATATTTTTTAGACAGTACAATATTTATAGATTTATCAATAAATTTTTAATATAAGGTTCAATATTCCTTTTGTTTAAGGAATAGTATGTTTTCCTATCACTTGGAGGCGTGTGTGTATGTGGGAATAGAATTCGTCTATCGATATAGATTGGTAATCGATGTAGTAATGTCAGTTCTTTACTCTTTACCATCAATCTTATAAATTACAATTCCATTCAATCTGCTATTAAATGATAACCTAGAGTATGTTACAACCAAGTACCCAGCAAACATGTTTTATATGTTTGAAGTTGCCAATCAAAGAAAATTGTTGTCTAGTTGAGCATGTTTAGACACGAGAACGGACTAGTAAAGAAGGCGGTGGTTCTATTATTGATTTTTTTTCTCAGGAACATAAATCTGTATTTTGATACAGATAAATAACAGAAAACAAACGCATACAATTCTTATTAATAATAGGCAACATTAAGTTCTTAACTGTGCAATTATGATGAAAGTGTGATATTTATTGTACAATTATTACAATTGACATTAAAAATAGCGATATATCGATCGGACTCCACTAGCAACCTAACTCTTTCAAAACCACAACATTCTACAGTGATAGTAACAAAGTGTTATAAATATTTTATAAATCTAGAGTTATAAAGAACAATTTTTAGTTCGAGTGTTTTGAGTTAAGAACCTTACTTTTAACAGTGTCTGTTTAAAAATAAACTTATATTCCCATTCTTGAATATAGTAAATGTTACCTTTTTACAAAGTTATAGACCTCTTCTTGAATATAGTAACTGTTACATCTTAACAAATAAAGTTATTTGTCCCTTCTTGAATATAGTAACTCTTCACAAATAAATTATATGCCCCTTCTTGAATATAGTAAATTTTACATCTTCACAAATAAAGTTATTTGCCCCTTCTTGAATATAGTAGCTCTTCACTAATAAATTATATGCCCCTTCTTGAATATAGTAATTGCTACATCTTCACAAATAAAGTTATTTGCCCCTTCTTGAATATAGTAGCTCTTCACTAATAAATTATATGCCCCTTCTTGAATATAGTAAATGCTACATCTTCACAAATAAAGTTATTTGCCCCTTCTTGAATATAGTAAATATTACATTTTCACAAACAAATCTATAGGCCTCTTATTGATTATATCATCACAAATAAAGTTATATGCCCCCCTTTTTTTGTAATGTTTAACGCCCGCTTTTACTGTTTATGGCACCGCAAGCGATGACACTGGTGATATATGAAATGAAGATGGAGTACCGGTGGAATGTGATGGCGGGGAAAACCGGAGAACCCGGAGAAAACCTACTCCTGCGCGGCTTTGTCCATCACGAATCTCACATGCGGTCGCTTGTGATCGAACTCGGACTAAGTGAGAGACGGGTGTCTAACTACTCGGCCACGGTGCGGCCTATATGCTCCTTCTTGAATATGGTAAATGCAAAGAACACAACAAATTAGTTCATTCAAACGAAGCGAAGCTTTATCCTCATATGAAACCCGTTTCTTACAAACGCTATTTCTTCTGTTTCATATTTGTTAATAAAAATAAATCTTTATTACGCATTTCTACATTTTGCTGCAAGTATACTAACAATACAGAAGCTACAACTATTTAAAATATTTTCAGTGCCGATCGTTATGTAAGTATGGCTTGGAAATTCCGTTCTTTGCATAAAATGAAAAATAAACAAAGAAAGAAATAAAAATAAAGATTTTAAGTAGAGAAAAGTATAAAGTATTTAAACATTCAAAACAACAACAAAAAATAAATCGGAAATGGTAACATCTCAACAAATGTTGGCATAAATTGAGTGTTTTTATGAGATCTGTGTATATTATTCGTGTAGTAACGTTTTGTCTAAAAAAAATCAGAGTAAAGAGAACTTCAGAGGCTGTTTCCAGAAAATTCAATATCTTCACTTTATTTGTCACGGAAATAGATATATTAACGTACTGTATTTTAATCAAAACCGTTAAAGCTATTATTGATAAATTAAAAAATAATAACTTTGTACATGCGAAGGTATCCATTCTTGGAATTGTTTACTTGCAAACGTGTTTGTCGCGTAGTTGAAAGATGAACCTGAATACTAATGCTGACATTTAACCGACCCTTCGCTTTTACTTTTTTATTGCATTGCACCAAAAAATTCGATAATGAGAATTCACTGAAAATACACATTTTAGAATACCCTGTATCAAAAAAAAATGTTTAGCAAAAAGGTGTTTGTGTGTGTGTATGTGTGTGTGTGTGTGTGTGAACACGATAACTCAAAATCGAAAAGTGGGTTAAATACCTAACTTGATATTTAAGTTCAGCATCTTCCAAGGATGGGGTACGAAGATTTTCAGTAAAATCCTCCACTCCTAACTAACCTTTACATGGAAAAATTTTCTAAAATTTTTATTTTCTCAAAAATGTCTAACGATATTAATGATAATTATATGAGAAATAAAATATATTTCTTGAATTTTCTGTATATAGCTTCTGAAGTCCTCTTCATTCTGAAAAGACTTGCGCTTAACTTATAAAATGTAAGAGGTAGACAAAAAAGTTATTACACAAAAATTTAGATAGGTACGTTAAAACACATAATTTGTGGGATGACAATTTGTTGTGGAATTGACCATTTGTTGTTATTTTCTATTTTGAAATACATACTTATGCTTTTCTCGTACGGAGTTTGAAAACTCCTGGCCATACAAAGGAAACGAGTTTCTACCACATAGCAACCAGCTTATAAAAGTTTTCACTGTAGCTTTAGCCTAACTACTCCCTTATTTCCCTTCTTCTTACTAGGAAGCAAACAATAAGATCATTTATGCTATGTTTTTCCCGATTAGCATGAAGTAGATAGAAGAAGAAGCTTTCTAACAATAATTAGTTCGAATCTTTCTTAGGGATTACCCAGATAAGGTTTTCTTCGAAGTTTTCTCTTATCCTGAGAAGACGAATGTCGAGTAATTTTAAACTCCATGGACCCCGAGATCATTACCATTTGAGCTTCATTTCATCAATTTCATTCATCATTCTATATGACCAACCAGGTTAAAGGACGTTTAGGTGCAAAAAAAAAAAAAAAAAAAAAAAACAACTTATTACATAAGTAGAGAAAGTCATATGGATGGAACACAAACACGGATCCTTTTTATTCATAAAATTTCAAAACTTGAATTTTCGGGGAAAGGTCAAAATCGCATTTTCAAGCGGAATGCAACACCCATTTACCATACGTAACAGAAAAATAGGAAAGCACTACCAGCATACTTAAGACGAACGTTTGTGTTAATATTTTGTGTCTATTTGTCATTTACATTAGTGGTTTTGCTACAAGTTTTATTCATCGCAAGTAGATGTTAAATTCATCTTTGGTTCAATAATTCCCACACTAATTTTCTGTTTAAGTCATGTTAGACATTAAATCAAGCAGATGTGGCAGGATTGGAAATGCACGCATATCAAGAAAGGAACCAAGACGCCATACGTGGTTTTATATTCATGAGATTGTTTTATATTCCATTGTGACAGAGTGGAGCCGCGAGCGAACGGAATGACAATGTCGATACACACTCAAAGCAAAAGCAAGAGATGTTCTGGCATAAAGGGAACAGCACGAAACATAATGGGCACGGAGAACAAGAATAGCCTTTAATGAGATGGCCCTGGATTCGCAAAACACATGTATCAACAATCAAACGTCTACAATTGCCTTGTCATTCTTCGTGCTACTGAAGAAGGTAGTATAGCAGCTGCATCAAACGATGTCTGTAGTTGCAAACGTAATTTAAAAGTATGATGTTTTCATGGTTAGGTAACTCATTCAACCATGACATCAAAATACAGATAAAATTATAACAGTAAGGTGGATGAGGAGCAGCATAGCTGAAACACAATAGAATCCCCCATCCCAAAACTACATTTCATATGGAATTTTTTTTTTTTAAATGTTGATTTCGTCAAAAATGGTTCTAACGATTTTGATTAAAATATCACATGTTTAAAATATGTGAATCTGAATTTTCTGAGAATAGCCTCTGTGGCCATGTACATTCTGGCTGAATATTGCAAAACTGGTAAACCATAAGCATAGAGAAACTCTTATAACTCCATGGAACGACAGCTCACAAGGGACCTTGGCCTACCGCCCGGCCGCTGCAGTTTTGAAGGGTGAGACGTGGTCAGCGCCACGAACCGGTTAATGCGGTCCTCATGACCTGGAGCCGCTACTTCTCCAACAAGTAGCTCCTCAATTGGCCTCCCAGGGACCTCACGAGGCTGAGTGCACCCCGGGCCAGGTCTCCCAGCGAGGGAAAAATGCTCACGCCGGTACCGGGAATCGAACCCAGGTCTCCCTCTTGGTAATCAGCTGCGCTACCAGCGTGCTAAGGAGACGACCAGAGAAACTTTATACAAAAACTTAATCTCGTTAAAACACATAATGTATTTGAAATACATTTTTTTGTGGAGTTGACCGTTTGCGAGATTTTCCTAACTACTGGTTTCAATTTTAAAATACGTATACATTCTTAAATGGAAAGTTACTATTCATTTTTCTTTCTTTTGGTCAAGCAAAGAGAAGGGAATGTCAATGCATCACGCAGCGATCAGCTCTTGAAATGTTTGACTGGATTCCCTTACTCCCGTGTATACACAAGGAAGTATGTAATAAAAATATTTCTGCAAATGTTTATATGGATATATCTGAAGTAGATAGAAAAAGATGGTTTTGTAAGAATAGTTTGTTGCAGAATAAGTAGAGAAAGTCGCGTGAATGTTAAGAATAGGTTTTTCAAATTCACAGTTTAATGCGGAATCGTTGATGACCTTTTTATATATATATATGTATATATAAGTACCTATTCTGCTTTTATTTTCTTTCTTTTTTGTCCTTGTTTTTTGCCTTTTATTTCAGTTTCTTACATTTCCTTTGTTTTACAGTAATTCTTTTTGCGAACATATACACAGACATATACACATTTACAAGCACACAAGCACCCATGCCCAAGACGGGACTTGAATCCACGATCCCCTACGCCACGAAGCACCAAAGCTAGGCACTTTAGCGAGCGTGGCCAAGGGGTTCGGCCATGACAAATGGTTTTTAATGATAATGTAAAGTTTGAATCTTCTTAATAAATAGTTCATAAAGCAGCAGCAATTGAAATTGAGAATGCAATCTTTTTTTAAGTATATTTAAGCGCCTCTGCATTAATAAAAACAAATAAATAAAACAAACTTTTTCTAAGCGAACGAGATGACTCCGCGACGGTAACGTGGGAGGCTTGCATTCGGGAGATACGGGTTATACTTCAGCCGGGCCGGCCTTGACTATGGGGTTTTTCGTGGTTTCCCCTAGTCGGTAAGTGAAAGCTGGGATGGTTTCCCTTCTTGCACAATTTCCTGTCATAATTTCCTTTCATCTGTCAGGATAATAGGACCATGTGATGGTGGTTATATTACGGTAGAACTGCGGAATTTTATGAAAAGGTTTCTCCTGCGCTTGGCGGGAGTAATGGGGGCATCTTCCTCCCTTGAACTGTTTCGACTTTTTCCGGGGTTCCCAGGCTGCTGTTAACTAAGGCAGGCTAGCTGGCGTCAGAATTGATGTCATGTTGGAATCCTTGGAGACCTCGCGCATGGCATATCGCCGCCCTATCTGGTCGCCGTTTGGGTCTCCTTTTCATTCCTTCCTCCCAAGGGCCTACTATGGCTATGCTCCAGTTACTAGAAGATCCTCCGTCTGTCTGCCAACTCCTAGCGGTTCACTAACAAAGCCCCATTCTCTTTTCAAAATTATCGACAAGTTTTCACTACAGAGAATATTCGCCATATACATGTCCACCTACAAAATTATTCTTTTCCGTTTTAACGTAATGTTTTAATCCAAATTTTAACACGAAATTCAGTCTATGTATGTAATTATGAATGTTCTTTGTAGGTTTCCACACTGCTGCATTGATTTCGATCAAACTTGGCATAGAAAACTTTTAACACGCATTTGGGGATCGTGCCAGTCAGAAAGTAAAAATTGTAAATCTCAGAAATTGTAATTTAGACTATTTTTATGCACTTGTAATATTTTTCGTTGATTGATTTCGTTATAAGGGCATAAAACACAATTTATTACTTCAAGATATGATCAAAGTACTACACAATTTACAAAATATAATTACGACATTATGCATTCTTTCTGTTATATTACAGGTTACGTTGCGTTATGTCATTGCATCATACAGTCAACGTGTAATATAACATTACATTTTGTACATTGCTTTCTGGCATTTCTTTTGCATACTGCACAGCTTGTTTGTTTTCTTTCGGGCGTTCAAGATAGTTCACTTTACCGCCTTTCTTTACATCGTCACATACACGTTTCATTGCCAGCTTCTGTAGACATGGTCGTATTGTATTGCACCCAAAAATTCGATATCGAGATTTCACCGGAAATACATGTTTTGAGACCCTCTGAATCCAAAAATTCTTTTTAGAAAAATGTTCGCGTGTGTGTGTGGGCAGCATAGGTCAAAAACGAAAAAACCGTTAAATACCAAACTTGTATTTAAGTTCGGTACCTTCCAAGGATGCAACATGAACATTTTGAAGAAAATACCCTTTACTTGGAAAAAATTTCGAAAATTTTTATTTTATAAAAAATGGCTCTAATGATTTTGATTAAAAGCTCTTATATTTAAGATATATACATAACAAATAAAATGTATAGCTTGAATTTTCTGGAAATGGCCTTTGAGGAGTGCTTTATTCAAATGAATTTTACAGAATTTTGTACAACTGGGAAACCGTAAGAGATAGACAAAAACTTACTGCACAAAAAATGTAGATCACAAACACACAATTTTATGTTATATACATTTTTGATGGAGTTGATCGTTTTTGAGATATTCCTTTTTTTGGTTTAAGGTTTGAAAAACTTACTTTTCTCATATAGAAATTGGTCAACTTCTGTCCATACAAACATAGGAACTTCAGTTACATAGAAACCATCTTTCGACTATCATTTAAACCTATGCTACTCTCTTATTTCGTTTCTACTTACAAGGAAGCAAGTAATAAGGCTATTTCTGCTAATTTTTCTCAATTAGCATGAAGTAAATAGAAGCATAAGTTTTCTAACCATTTGTTGCAGAGATGTAGAGAAAGTCATTTGAATGGAACACATCTGATTTTTTTTTATTTTCTCTATACGTACTATGTAGATAGTGTATAGAGAAGGTATTGTAATGCACCCAAAATTCGATACCCAGATTTCACCGGAAATACATTTTTTGGGTCCACCTGAATCCATAAAAAGCATACAGGAATTTGTCAACTCCTATCCATACAAACAAAGGAACTTCAATCACATAGGAATCAGCTTTTGACTATCACTTTAACCCATGGTACTCCCTTATTTCGCATCTACTTACATGGAAGCAGTAATAAGACTATTTCTGCTAATTTGTTCTCGATTATCATGAAGTAAATAGAAGCATAAGCTTTTTAACAATACTTCGTTGCAGAGATGTAGAGAAAGTCATGTGGATGGAACACATCAGATTTTTTAGGTCGGAATGCGATACTACCAATAGATATGCTCGAACAATGATTCTTAAGTCTAGATGAGGCATCTTTTCATTACGAATTTTGATTCTAGGGTTGTTGAAGTTCCAGTCTAACTAGTGCACACCTCCCATTAAATTGTTATTACGATGCACACACTGGCTGTGACACTTTATCCTGATTTTACCAGTCATTGACCATTTTATTGCTTTTGGAAATGTTTGTATTCCTTCATGGTTGTGGAGCATTTTGAAGTTTTGTTGTCTTTTCAGTCACAAATATCTCATTTTTGAGATCATATCTGCAACTATGTGCACCACCGTCTTCTATTCTCATGTCAATATCTGCCTTTACAAACAATGTTTCATGCGATTATATCGAACTGTTCCAGTTGCTGCTATATTCTTATTTTTTAGAAGTTTCATCAGCTCAAAACTGTTAAAGAAGCTGTCAATCTTCTTCACCCCAGTTTTAGAAGAAGGCATCTTACGGACTTAGGCACCGGCTCACTTTCATCATTCAATTCAGAAAATGCAGATGGCACTGGTAACATATTTGAAGCATTTCAACACTACCAGGAACGTCTTTAGGAAATGTCTTCCAAAATGTTTTCATCGATGTCTTCTTTGTCTAATAATGCATCAACATTGTCTGCAGGGAGTTCCACACTATCACTTGTCACCATAAATTGGTCTGAACCTTTATCATAAAATTTGGGGTCATTTACCATCTTCTACAGCACCAAGAGTGTTAAAAATTGTCTTGTACCCATTTCTAGAAAGAAGAAGTAACTTCTCAGAACGTTCATTTATTAGTAAATTTTAACGTGAAATGAGCCAAGATCCCCAGTTGGGATTCAGGATAATAATCGATATGCCATTGTTGTTAATTGTTAGGTAAAATATTCATAACTATAGATGGTTACTATAAACAATAAGAACGCCAATATCCTTACCTGAGTTCATAGGTTTTAAAATTAATAGTGGATATTAACATGACTTCAGTTTTATACACTCCCTTACCTATAAATCCTATGAAATTTGTTTATAGCATCAAAACCTCCAACGAATTCTGACACAGCTGTTGACTGGACACTAGCCTGGGCTATGAGCAATTTTATGCCAGTTGTTACACAGGCTGTCACAATGCTACCAATGGCTATGTGAAATCTCCAAATGAAGACCGTGGCTGTTAATGGATTAATATTTCATCTCATGTAATAGTGCCCTTCAAACTATCTATATGTGTCTCAAGATTGTCGTAACAGCTCGAACAGTAAGAAAAATAATCTTTCACGGCCTCACAAAATGACAAGAAAACAGCAAGGTGACAGGTTATTCTGGCATCGAGCATGGAGAAATAACAGTCAAATACATCTCTTATGCTTGCCAAAATTAAATGCGCTAATCCCATGCTTAAACAATTAACATGCTTTCGAACTGCATTATGGTAGACAGTAATAATAGTACCAAACGAGACCAAACATTCATCATATCATTTGAGTGCTCAAACATTGCTAACATGAGAGTAATTAATGAGTCATTGATAACATCCACATATTCTCGATCATATTCCGATGTTCGGACTTTAACTTGTTATGATTTGTAGTTTCTCAATATTTCTTAAGGACCGGGTTTTTTTTTTTTTTTTTCTTCTTTATGGGAAGTTTGAAAGTTTACAAGCAGAAAACAAAACCCGATGACATAAAACCGATAGTGAGGGAAGGTAACAACAGCAGCATCAAATCAGATGTACACCCTCTTCTTGTCTTTATATACTATATGGATGTTCTCTTCTTTTGTTGGTTACTGAGAATAAACAAGGAAATAATTACTTAAACTGGCATTACTTCTTGCCAACTGAGAATTTTCCTGTAGATAGTGACTAGGAAATCCAAATGTTACAACGTTATAGAATTACAATTACAAGGAATCATTACAAATCATGGTATTTGTTGTTCAACCGTACTTTTGCATAACACTTTCTCAGTCAATTTTCTATCTTTATCTATAATGTCCTGAGAGTTTTATCTAATTATTTGTTTAATTTGTTGTGTAATACATTTTAAATTCTTCCAAATAAACCCACGAATATTGGACAAGTGCAACTTAAGGCTAAAAGTTGTACGTGTAAACCGTCAGATCAGAGGCAAGACCAGTTATTTAAACTAGTCATCTATAAGAAATTAATGCTTGTGATATTAGATGGCCCTTACGATCAAATCTATGATTGTTAGACTGATATGGTCTATGTATGTAGGTGCAATTTAATTAGTATTAATAACAATTTTGTTGGAAGGTTGGAGAACATAGGAAATGACAAGATTCTGATAGAAGAATCTGCCCATTCTATGGTTTGGAAGAAGACAGGGACCATATTTTGGCGGAATGTCCACGGTGGGGGAACCAGCGAACCATTAAACTAAAAAAAATTATAAGTCCTACTAGATGGAGATTGGTATGTTGGGATCTTTTGGCTGACCAGAGGAGCTAGCAAAACATGGGAATTTCCTGGCTAAAGTGCTAGAAGCAGGTCAATTTTACTCAGTGTCATTTATTTTTATGTTTCTCTTTCTCTTTTTCTTAACTTTTCATTTTTGTTTCTTTTTGGCACCTTTAACTTGTATGTGAAATGTGCATGTGAACAACCCAAGCGTAAGTGTTAGTGAAATAACTTTAATAAATTGGCGTCAATAAAGATGTTTACCCACCCACATACCTACCCACCCACCAACCTACCTACCCACCCATCAACCTACCTCCCTACCCACCCATCAACCTACCTCCCTACCCACCCATCAGCCTACCTCCCTACCCACCCACATACCCTCCCACCAATTTACCTACCTACCTACCCACCCACCTTCCCAACCATCTATCCACCAACCCACCTACCTCCCTCCCTACCTACCCTCCCATCCACCTACCTACCTACCCACCCGCCTACCTACCTAACCACCCACCAACCCACCTACCCACATTCCCACCTACCTACCTTCCCACAAACCTATCCACTACCTACCCACCCACCTAACTATCCACCTATAAACCTGTCCACCTATCTACCCACCCACCTACCTACCCTACCAAAAACCTATCCACCTACCAACCTACCCACCCACCCACCTACCTACCTATCTACCCACCCACAAACCTATCCATCTACCCACCCACCCACCTACAAACCTATCCACCTACCCACCCACCCACCTACAAACCTATCCACCTACCCACCCACCCACCTACAAACCTATCCACCTACCCACCCACCCACCTACAAATCTATCCATCTACCCACCCACCTACAAACCTATCCACCTACCCACCCACCTACCTACGCACCCACCCGTCTACCTACCTATCTACCCACCCACAAAGCTACCTACCTACCTACCTACCTACCTACCTACCTATCTACCCACCCTTTTGGAAGAGTCGATACCCACCCACCTACAAACCTATCCACCTACCCACCCACCTACCTACGCACCCACCCGTCTACCTACCTATCTACCCACCCACAAAGCTACCTACCTACCTACCTACCTACCTACCTACCTACCTACCTACCTACCTACCTACCTATCTACCCACCCTTTTGGAAGAGTCGATGAAAAGAATCGTGCGAGTAAAGCATATGACATTTTTATGGCTTACAGTATGCGTCAGTAAGAGCTCATAACCTTGGTTATTCCAAGGGATTTATATGGCACACCCAGCTTAAGTAAAGCTATTTTAAGGGCTATGCATAATTCTGGAATTACAAAAATCTAATGTATCCCATTCACAGGACTTTTGCTATCTGTTGTGTAAACAATTATTATTATAGTTTCTTCTATTTCATACTAATCTTGATAAACATTAGTCTTATAACTTGCTTCCTTTAAGTAGAAGGAAAATAAAGAAAAGCACTAGGCTATTGCGATAGTCAACTCTTTTAAAAGCTGTCGCTAAGATATTCATACCGATTTTTTTTTTAAATGAACTCCAGGAGTGAAAGAAAAGAAAAAACGGGGTTGAGAAAAATATAAGTATTTAAAAATTGAAACCATAACAGGATTATCTAGGAAATGGTTATCTCCACAGCAAAAGTATGCACAAGATATAAATTGTGTGTTTGTTTTGGCAAAATCTGCATTTTTTATGTAGTAAGATTTTGTCTATCTCTTACGGTTTGCCAGTTCTGCAAAAATCATCCAGGATTTAGAGGACTTTAGAGGCTATTCTCACGAAATTCAAGATCTAGATATTATAGGAGCTATTTTGATTAAAGTCGTTAAAGTCATTTTTGAGAACACCCAAAAATGTTCCCTTTAAACGATAGTTTGGGATTGTTCTTGAAAATCTTTGTGTCGCATTCTTGGAAGATGCTAAACTTGAATAACTGTATTTACTGACTTTTGCTTTTGAGTTTTACTGCTCATAGACACACGGACACAAACCTTCTTCTCCTTCTCCTTTTTATTCTTGGGACACTAAAACATATAATTCCGTTGAAATCTCTGTACCGAATTGTTGAGTGGAATGTAATGCCTTCTGTATCTATGACCTATGTAAGTGGAGAAAGCAAAATGTTGAATTATTTATAGAACATTATGATTCTGAAAATGACAACATATACATTCTTTTTTGAAAAAAAAAAAAAAAAAAAAAAAAGCAAACTTAAGAGTCCCTATAGTCAATATGGCTGGCATTTTTATAGTATCCTTTCTAATGAAACAACAGTGTTGGGGGGAAATTCCAGAGAAACAGAAATCATGAAAGCAGGGACAAGGACATACGGATATCTTATGAACTAGAGCGAAGGAGCATGATAGCGATGCATTGGAAATCGAACATGCTGTTCTGGCGTTTGGCCATTCGAGTGCTAGCTACTTCCACGTATTGGATTAATGACGTTCCAAGTGCCCATTTACGAACCCTTAGTGCTTGAGATGCATTTTCTGAACTGATTTGATTCAAATCTGCCCACTAAATAACAGATTTTCTGGATTTTCAGCACTAGTACGTTCTTTACTTTATCAACCTACTCTAAAGTACCACTCAACAGTTACACTAGGTATTGTATTCCTCTTAAACTTTAGTACCAAGATTTCACGGGAAATACTTGTTTTGAGAACTCATGAATCTAAAAACTGCATATTTAGAAAAAAGTCCGTGTATGTTTGTGTAGGCCTGTGAACAGCATAACTCAAAAACGAAAAATACGTTAAAACCAAACATGTTATCCAAGTTTAGTATCTCCCAAAGATTTTGATCAAAATGCCATACATTAAAGACATTTACATAACAAATTATATATATCTCGAATTTTCTGGAAATAGTCTCTGAAGACCTCTTCATTCTGGACTTTGTCATAACTAGTAAACCGTAAGAGATTGACAAGCGTTTACAACACAAGAAATGTACATATCATCAAAACATGCACTTTATATCCGATAATTTTTTGTGGAATTAACATTTTCAAGACATTCCTTGTTTTTGGTTTAAATACTCCAATACTTATACCTACTTATATCAAGTGGGAAGTCGTCATAATTTTTTCAAGGTATTGACATAATGACCAGCTTTTAAAAGATTTGACTATCGCTTTAGCCTAGTGCTTTATTTCCCTTCTATTTATAAACAACTAAGAATAAGACTATTTCTGCTAATGTTTGTCTCGATTAACATGAATGATATAGAAGAACATGTTTGTTTGAACAGTTTGTTGCAGAATAAAGAAAATCATTGGTTGAACACATCAAAGTTTCACTTTCTCTATATGTACTATGTAGGACATAGTGTATAAGGTGTTGTATTGCACCCAAAAATTCAATACCGAGATTTCACCGGAAATACATGTTTTGGGTCCCCCTGAATAAAAAAAAACACTTCTAGAAAAAGGTCCGTGTGTGTGTGGACAGCATAGTTCAAAAGCGAAAGAAAATTGTATTTAAGTTTGGCATGTTCCAAGGATGCGACACGAGCGTTTTCAAGAAAATCGCGAACTTAAACTACCCTTTACATGGAAAAATTTTCGAAAATGTTGATTTTCTCAAAAATGGCTCTAACGATTTTGATTATCACATAATAAGGATATTTACATGTAAACAAAATGTATGTCTTCAGTTTTTTGGGAATAGCTTCTGAAGACAACTTTATTCTGGATGGACTTAGCGGAATTTTACATAACTGGTTAACCGTAAGAGATAGACAAAAACTTACTATACAAAACTTGTGGAGCTCGTTAGCACACACAATTTATGTTATAAATATTTTTTTCATGGAGTTGTCCGATTTTAAGATATTCCTTATTAATGGTTTTAGCTTTAAAATACTTATAATTTTATCATACGGAACTTTTTCAACACTTGGCCATACTTCAATCATATGGCAACCAGCTTTTAAAAGATTTGACTATCACTTTAGCCTAGTGTATTCCCTTATTTCCCTTCTAATTAAAAGGAAGCGAGTAAAAAGTCCATTTCTACTAATTTTCCCTCGATTAGCATGAAAGAAATGGAGGAATAAACTTTTTAACAATAATTTGTTGCAGACATGTAGAGAAAGTGATGTGAATGGAACACACTAGATTTGTTTTCTGAATATTTTAGTTTCGCATTCTTGGAGGATACTAAACTTAAGTACCAGGTTTTTCATTTAACAGAATTTTTGTTTTTGGGTTATGCTGTCCACACACAAATACACTCGCACACACACGCACACATAGACACACACTAACCTTTTTTTAAAAATAATGTTATTAAGAGTCCTCGAAACATGCATTTCCAGGGATTATTCGGTATCGAATTTTGGATGGAATACAATACCTTCTCTCTACTATGTACATTGTACATACGTGCTATAGAAAGCAGAAAACAAAGAACATTTACAGCTAGAAAATCTGTAATGTTAGATTTACCCACCTAACAACTACTTTTATTAAAATTTCCTTTTCTATCTAGTTCTCGTAAATTGAAACAAAGTTTTGCAGCATTAGTTTCATTAAACATTTTGTTGTAGGTAAAGGGGATAGAGGAATCAGAAGTTTAAAAGCGGGACGCTATCCGCTACTCTTAGAGCTAAATGATCTTCCTATAGCATCTCGAGAAATAAAAATTACAAACTGTTGAAAAACTCCAGCCAGTATAAATGGATGCAGTCACTAAAAATTTGTAATAAATTGTATGTTTTAAAAATACCTATATTTTTGGTGAGGTGTGTTTTTGTCTCTCTTTTATGATTTACGTGATATAAAAAATTGATGTGTTCATTCGTATGACTTTCTCTACCAGTTCCATAAACTATTCTTACAAAAGAGTATTCTTTTATGTAAATCATGGTAATCAAGACAAACAGCAGAAATGCTCTTATTATTTGCCTCTTTGTATGTAGAAGGCAAATAAGGGCTGAAGCGTTAGCAAATCTTTTAAAAGCTGAGTAAACAGAGTTTTACAAAAGAGAGTTGAAACGAAATATGACTTTCCGTTGAGAAAGGTGAAATGGTTTAACATTGAAAGCCATAACGAACAATATCTCGTTTAATCTATAATCTATAAAATAAATGCATATAATCATCTTTCGCATTCCATAGGGCATTCACGAAGAGTCGCCATCTTACTCTGTTCCTTCCTATCCTCTTTACTGCACTCCAACTCTCTCTCTCCCTCTCTCTCTATGTATATGTATATATAGTTGGAGTTATGTGTTTTAACGATATTTACATAGTTTTTGTCTATCTTACGGTTTAACAGCTATACCTGCAAAAGTGATTCAGAATGAAGAGGTCTTCAGACTTTATTCCTAGAAAATTCAAGATATACAAATGGTTTATCATGAAAATGTCTTAAACATATTGTATTGCAATCAAAATCGTTAGTCATTTTTGAGAAAATAGACGTTTTCGAAAAATGATGTAAAGGTTAGTTGCAAGTGGGAAAATTTTCCTGAAATTATGTCACATACTTTTATGATATTGAATTTAAATACCAAATTTGGTATTTCATTGATTTCTCTTGATTTTATGTTGTTCACAAATAGACGCAGATAGGTGCTAACAAACACACACACACACACACATACACACACACACGAACCTTTGCCTAAAAATGCTTCTTATGGATTTGGGGTACCTCAAAACATGTATTTCGTATGAAATCTCGGTATCGAAATTTAGTCAAGTTACAATACTTTTATCGACTTATGTTAATTTTACATACGTACTATAGAAAAAAAAATAAAGGGAATCTATACAGGCTATTCCCAGAAAATGTTATTCTCTGGAAATTCAATAAATATATATATATTATTTCTTATGTAAATGTTTTAAATATATGCTATTTACTGAAAATTTTAATTTTTTTAGAAAATAAAAGATATTGTAAATTTTTCGATGTAAAAAGTGGTTCGTGGTTTCTTGAAGATCTGTGTGACATCTTTGGTAGTTAAATACGAAATTTAGTAACTTATTTTGTTCACACACTACTACTACTACTACTACTACTACTACCACCACCACCACCACCACCACCACCACCACCACCACCACCACCACCACCACCACCACCACCACCACCACCACCACCACCACCACCACCACCACCACCACCACCACCACCACCACCACCACCACCACCACCACCACCACCACCACCACCACCACCACCACCACCACCACCACCACCACCACCACCACCACCACCACCACCACCACCACCACCACCACCACCACCACCACCACCACCACCACCACCACCACCACCACCACCACCACCACCACCACCACCACCACCACCACCACCACCACCACCACCACCACCACCACCACCACCACCACCACCACCACCACCACCACCACCACCACCACCACCACCACCACCACCACCACCACCACCACCACCACCACCACCACCACCACCACCACCACCACCACCACCACCACCACCACCACCACCACCACCACCACCACCACCACCACCACCACCACCACCACCACCACCACCACCACCACCACCACCACCACCACCACCACCACCACCACCACCACCACCACCACCACCACCACCACCACCACCACCACCACCACCACCACCACCACCACCACCACCACCACCACCACCACCACCACCACCACCACCACCACCACCACCACCACCACCACCACGACGACGACGACGACGACGACGACGACGACGACGACGACGACTTTCCCTGAAGCGCTGCTTACTCTTAGGTGTTTTTGATTTACCCTTTAGTGGATCTAGTTCAATCAGAACAGCGTATACACATTTACAAAACTAGCTATTGGTGGATACTGTGGTGAATTTAGTCTCTAAAATCTGGTGTATTACAATCACATGACTTTCTCTACATCTGTGTAACAAATTATTGTTAAAAAGCTTATTCTTCTATCTTCATGCTAATCGACATAAACATTAGCAGAAATTTTCCTAATTACTTGGTGCCTTGTGAGGTTGCATACACGTGAAGCCCTCTAGCTGTATGGCAGACCTTTTTTGAAAACATTAATCGGTTATCTATATCATGATACTCAAGATAATATTAGAAAAATTAGTCTTATTACTAGCTCCTTGTAAGTAGAAGGGAAATAAAAAGATGTACAGGCTAAAGGAATAGTTCGCCCTTTAAAAGTCGGACGCTATGTGAAACAATTGAATTTCCAATCTCTTTGCTTTCCAGGAGTAAACGAACGAGCAAAATTTCATCCCATTTGATAAAAGTTTAAGTGGTTAAAATTGAAACTAATAATCAGGAATATCTCTAAAACGATTAACACTACAGAAACAAATATATATAACATAAACTGTGTATTTTAATAAGATCTACATGTTTGTGTATTAAGTTATTGTATTGCTCTTACGATTTACGAGCTATACAAAGTAATGCAGAATGAAGAGGTTTTAAGAGGCCATTCCCAGAAAATCCAAGATACACATTTCGTTTGTCATAAAAACATCCTAAATATACGCTATTTTAATCAACATCGTTAGAGCCATTTTTGAGAAAATCAAAATGTTCCATGTAAAGTGTAGTTTGGGGTAGAAGGATTTTTTTTGAAAATTTTCGTGTCGCATACTTGAAAGATATCAAACTTAAATACCAAGTTTGGTATTTAACTATCTCTTCGTTTTTGAGATATGCTACCCACCGACAAATAGACACAGACACACACATACACACGGACATTTTTCTAAAAGTTTTGTTTTTGATTCAGGGGTCTCAAAACATGATTTCCGGTGTAATGTCGGTATCAAATTTTAGGGTGTAATACAATACCTCCTCTATACACTATGTACATAGTACGTGTAGAGAAAGTAAAAATAAAGCCTCTTTAGCTGAACTGGAAACGAGTAAACAAGTTTTCGGTCTCTTGTATATCATCACAGACTATGGTGTCTGCCTCTCATTGAGCGCGATTCCCTCTCCGTTTTCGCTAATAATACAAGATGTGTGCAACGCCACTGACCGGTGTTTTCTGCCAATTGTCCCGTTTAATTCTGCAACTCTTATCTGCAAACGTGAAATAGGCGCTGTTGGGCCATCTAATATAACACGTATTCAGGTAAGCATCGAGTGTTATGGAGGATAAGGCAAGGAATGAGCAAAATAATTGTATTTATCTTTTTTTCAATATGAATAATGTAAAGGCATGAAATAAAAAATAACAATGGTCCATAATACTTGCTGAAGACTGAAGTGGTGCCTCTTTTGCAAATGGACTGTCTGGTGATTTTTTCTATTATATATCTTGGCGAGTTAGAAGTTGAGTTTGACTTTAGTATCTTCGTTCACTGTCACCCATAGCAAAAATGACAAAAAAAATATATAAAATGTAAGTATGCTTCTACAATGATTAAAGAAAAAATTTCAACTAATAGAACTCCACAAAAAATTAAACGCGTAAGTGTTTTGCCCTTTAGTCTCCTGTTAAGATAAAACCAAATTGTGAAAATGCTCCCCACTAGCTTTTAAAGATACTTTGCTCACTTTTTGATTTTTTTCGAACTTGCACAAGCACAGCATATCTGAAGTGAAAGGTCGAAATGAGTTAGTTAGCTCCTCAAGGAGCGACAACTTCTTGATCACAAGTGTTCAGCATGTTGCCTACGCTAGCAATACGGCGATAACGAACTTAATCATGCCGCTCGCGTGCTATTTGGGTTGCAGGTGCTGTTATTATGCAGATTACCTTAAGAATCGAAGCTATTAAGCTTTTAATCTTTAAGTCATTATCGTTCTATTATGAAACATATCAGCGAAACTGTGTCGATGGCAACGAGGATGAGTTTACTTTAAATACATTTCGGCGCCTGAAGCACTTTCGCAGGAAATAAAAATTTGTGAAGCTTTTCTGTTATGCTTGTTGAGACCTTACTTTCTCTACGATTTATCAAAGACAGAGGAAACATTACGTCCTTCAAATAATCGATTCGAGGTTTTACCGATAATATTTGTTAGTTTGAGTATGTAAGTATATGTGTGTGTGTGTGTGTGTGTGTGTCCACTCGCGCGAGACAGAGAAAGAGGATGCAAAATGGAAAGTGGACTAAGTACCAACATTTATATATAAAGTGTTTAAATATTAATTGTAATTTCATACGTAATGCGGCACATATTTTGTTATTTTAGTCACAGTATTTATATACTTTAACCCATCTTTTAGGGGAAGTGTTGTTTCACAAATTGGTATTACTGTACGAGAGCTTCTCTATGCTCAAGGTATACATCTTCATTCTTTGTTTATCCAATGAAGCTTAAGTGATTACTCCTAATTAAATAGAATCATGACAGGAAATGAAAAATTGAGTAAAAGGTATATAAACATGAAATGAAATAACAGTAAAATGATATTAAAAGACTGAAAACAATGTACAACGGAATGTAGCAACCTTTATTGAAACAAGGTTAAAGAATTAACCGTTATTATCCATAGTCATGATGTCTTTAAGGTTACTTATTTTAAAGGGAAATTATTGACCAAAAACGGCCCCTATTATCAACCCAGTTAGATTCCAGATAATTCGTATATGGTCATTTTCTCTTCGTGTACTTATTCAACATAATGAACCCTTTTATAACCTATATTAGGGCTTTAATTTAAATAAAATATATGGTTATAATTTAAAGGATAACATTAAAAGCAAGTATATCAAGTGTTAATATAAATATTAAATAAGATTAAATGAGAGACACTTCAATAGTAATAATATAGGTAACTATTTAAAAAGATTTAAATATTCTATTGACAAAGTTCTGCAATTGTGAGTAACAAACAATATTGCTGCTAATGTCAGTAGTTGTAGGTTTGAATCTACATGTTGAACAAATATGAATAGTTTTCTTTACTGTATTGAACAATAAAAAAGATGGACATCTTGTTATCTATAAAGTTTGTTTCTTCGTTTCTTTTTAGTTTTGGGAAGGTTTTTATTAGAATGATTTTTTGGTATAAATGACCCGTTTTTCACATTATTAAAGCTGGCTAAATTGAAAGATAATATTGATAAGAACGTCTAACTGCTTTTGTGCGTCTACCTTAATTATTGGTTCCTTATTTTTCAAACCATAATTGCTAATAAATATTAACACAATAATTATACCTCACTTAATACAAAAATTATTGTAAGCAGAACAACGAACTTACAGTCTACTTACTGTAAAATTTTTAGTCTGATATGTTAAAGGCATGAATCAATAAAAATCCAATATGTTACAAAAAAAGTCTGATGTGTTCCTTTCACATGGCTTTCTCTACGTCACTAACAAATTATTCTTAAAATCCTTATTCTTTTGTCTACCTCATGCTAATCGAGATAAATATAGCTGCAATTGGTGTACTACTTACTTGTAAGTAGCATGGAAAAGAAGGGAATATAAAGCAATATTCAAATATTTTAAAAGCTGATTACTGAATGATTGAAAGACGTTCTCTTTGAATTGCCGAAAGTTGACAAATTCCCGTATAAGATACATATTTTAAAATTGAAACAATAATTAGAAATACTTCGTAAAATGATTAACTCAAAAAATATTGTATATGAAAAGAATTGTGTGTTTTACCGAGCTCTACGTTTTCTGTAGCCTGCTCCCCCCCCTCTCTCTCTCTCTCTCTCTCTCTCTCTCTCGGTTTACCAATGCAAAAGGGGAGTTCATAGTTCATTCTCAGAAAGCTCAAAATATACATTTCATTTGATATGTATTTTTAACATTAACCCATTTTGAGAAAATCAACATTTGCTAATTTGTTTCAAGCAAAGTGTAGTTTGAGGTGGGCGAATTTTCGTAAATACCTATCTTCTTGAAAGACACTAAACTTAAATATCAAATTTGGTATTTAACAGTCTTTTCGTCTTTATGACAATGCTGCCCCCCCCCCACACACACGCGCGCGCGCGCGCGCGCAATTCATATTTTTAAAATGTATTTTTACTTTCTCTATACGTACTATGTACATAATGTATAGAGAAGGTATTGTATTGCACCCAGAAGCCATTCCCATAAAATCCAAGATATACAGTTTATTTTCTATGGAAATATCTTTGATATGCGATATTTTAATCAAAATCGTTAGGGCCATGTTTTAAAAAATCAATGTTTTCGAAAACTTTTCCATGTAAACCGTAGTTGGGGGTGGTGGTATTTTCTTTAAATTTTTCGTATCACATCCTTGGAAGATGCTATACTAAAATACAAAGTTTGGTGTTTTATCAAGACATCGTTTTTGAGTTATCGTCTTCACAGACACATGCACCTTTTACTAATTTTTACTTTCTCTACACCTACTATCTACATAGTGTATAGAGAAAGTATTGTAATACACCCAAAAATTCGATACGTTGATTTCAATGGAAATGCATGTTTTGGGACCACTGAATCTAAATAAAGCATTTTTAGAAAAGTGTGTGTGTGTGGGTGGGTGGGTGTGTGTGTGTGTGTGTGTGTGTGTGAGAGAGAGAGAGAGAGAGAGAGAGAGAGAGAGAGAGAGAGAGAGAGAGAGAAGTAAGGTTTTAGGGCGCTCAACCCATAAGATTATTAGCGCCCCAGGAAATAAAATAAAACAAAAGCAAATAAAAGTAAAACTTAGAACTAAAAGTTCAGGCTATAAAACACGCACACACTGACGATAAAACGAGGATTAAAATATAGGAGATAACACTCCGAAAATAAAATATAAAAAACCTAAGGTGGTCAAAAGAAATAAATAAAACTAAATAGTGTCAAAGCTGGAGAACGCAATTAAAACTATCTTCTGTGAATCGTAGGGCACTGTCGAATAAAAGATAAAACACGTTCTACAGCAACCAGGTTGTCCGACAAATGGCACGCAGGTCATGCGGCAAGTTCAACGACAGACGCACTGGAGATAAAAACTGGCACTCGGTTAAAATGTCTCTCACTGTCACGGTCGCGCCGCACCGACAAACTGGAGTTGGCTCTCCTAGCAGTGAATAACATTGTTCCATATGCAGGCGACATAACATTACCTCTTTTCGGCGGGAGGTGCGACAAGAAGTTTTCCAGGATTTGGGCACTGCTTTAATTACCCGCATCAGTTTCAAGTAGTTCTGGACTATTCAGTCGCCCAACGAGGAAGAATAGTCCCTCTTACTTACACCGCCTTAAGATCACTCGGGGAACTGAAGAAGAAAATATCCTGGAAGATGTATTTGCTCTCTTGGCAGCAGAACCAGCTGTCTCGTTTCCCGCTACTCCCGTGTGACCAGGCACCCACAGAAACGTCACACTTAGATCTGCTGCCAAAAGGAAGTGAAGGCAATCTTGGATCTGCTGTACGATTGGGTGATAAATGTACAGCGAACGAAGACCTTGGAGAGCACTCAGAGAATCTGAACATATTGCAGTGAGTGGTAGTGTATGTCGCCGCACATAAAAAAGAGCCTGAAGAATACCAAATAGCTCAGCCGTAAAAACCGAACACTGTTGTAAAAGACGAAAATTAAAACATTGGTTATCAACCACAAAGAAACATCTAATACCTTGATCATTGTTCGATCCGTCAGTATAAATAAAAATGTGATCGCGATGTTGGTCTTTAAGAGCTAAAAATTGGGATCGAAGGATGAAATCGGGGGGGGGGGACTTCAAAAAACAAGGAACAAGGGGACCCTAGATAGTTAGAGCTCCCCGGGCGAATTCAAGGAGGTAAATGGTTTTCTCGTTTGGGAAGCATGGTGCACATGACCCTAGAAGCTTGCAGAAAGGTATTCCTGGCGGCAAGAGGCATACGAGAAGCGTACGAAGCATCCAAGGTGTCGTCAAAAAATATGAGTGAGCAGGATGTTGACGCATGCTGGACAGACAGCAGGCATAGTTGCACAAAAGAAACTCATGGCGATAACATAACGGTAGTTCTGCAGCCTCCGCACAGACACTACTGACTGGGCTAGTACGGAATGCGCCAGTTGCTAGCCGTAAGCCTTGATGATGAATGGCGTTTTTAAGCGGCGAAGGATAGACGGTCGCGAGGAAGAATAGACGACAACCCAATCCAATTTGGAACGGACTAATGTTCGATAGAGGCATAGAAGGACGTTCCTATCGATTCCCCAGGATATGCCACTTAAAATACGTAAAGTATCAAGAGAATGTAAGCACCGTGCCTTCAAATAAGCTATATGGGTAGACCAACATAGCTTTCTATCAAATATTAAGCCCAAGAATGACACTTCATTAGCAAACGGTAGCATTTCTGTGCCGGGGCGGAAAGAAGGAGGAGAAAACTCCTTCTGGCGCCAGAAATTTACACTAACCGTCTTCTCGGCGGAGAAGTGAAAGCCATTTGCCATACTCCAGGAGAAAATAGAATCTAGACACCACTAAAAACGTCGCTCGAGGAGACAAGTACGCCGAGCTGTGAGGTACACAACAAAATCAACAGCGACGATGAAATCCCTGGGGGAAGACAGTCAACAAGAGGCTTGATTGCTATAAGGAACAACGTGACGCTAAGCACCGAACCCTGAGGTACTCCGTTCTCCCGAATATAATCAGATAAAACCGAACACACACGCACACGAAATACCCGGCCTTTCATGAACTTCCGAACGAATATGGGGAGGCGACCACAGAAACCCCGTTAATGAATTGCACGGAGAATGCCAGTCCTCCAACATGTGTCGTATGCTTTCTCCAAGTCAAAAAACACAGTGTGGCTTTTACTGAGGAACATGTTCATAATATGTGTCGAAAGAGACACCAGATTATCGATAGTAGAACGGGTACGACGAAACTCTCACTGAACGTTTGGTAAGAGGCCCCGAGATTCGAGCCACCACATATACCGCCCATTGAGCATACGTTCCATAACCTTGCAAACGCAACTGGTAGGGAAATTGGGCGGTAGCTCGAAGGAATTAATGCGTGCCAGGTTTCAAAATTGGAACAATGGTGGCCTTGCGCCATGCAGCAGGAAACGCACTTTCAAGCCAGATACGATTATAGAACTGTAGGAGAAACAGCTTATCCGTAGACAAATGCTGAAGGAGTGACACTGTATGGCATCGGGCCCAGGAGAGGGCATGTTCTAGCTCGCGAAGGCTAGAAGGGCGGTTATAGTCCGCATGGTTGTGGGAGCGGAATGATAACTCCTGGTCTTCCAACGCAACCTTGTGGAGAACAAAAGCTAGATCATCATTGGTGGAACTGGAAACTGCCTTGAAGGTCCTGCTTAGGGTGTCGGCCGGCTCCACCAGGATGTCATATCCTACCCTAAGACCGGGTATAGCACACGGTTTTGACTTACCGGTTATAGGCCTAAGTCTGTCTCACACAACGTATGGGGGCGTGGAGCTATGAAAGCTCTCCATATAACGCTTCCAAGAAACCTTCTTACTGTTACGAATAATGCGCCGCGCTCTGGCCCGTAATCGTTTATAGACTAATAAGTTATCTTCCGTTCGGTGACGTTTGAAAACCCGAAGAGCACTTCAACGCGCACGAATAGCTTTGGCGCATTCCTCGTTCTACCAAGGTACCCGGGTACGCCTAGGATGGGAAGATGTACTGGGAATGGAGCGTTTGGCAGCGGCCATGATAACGGAAGTCAGGTGCTAATAACGGTGAGATATTCGGCAACGGAAAAATGGGCTAGGTGAGTATAAAGCGACCAATCTGCTTTGCTGAACTGAAATTTTGAGGTTCCAATGGTTCGAGGAGTAAAAGGAAGAACTGTAATAACACCTGGAAAATAATGACTGGAGTGAGCAACACAGACAATATTCCACTCCAAACGGTGTGCAAGCTGTGCTGAACAGAGACCTAAACCGAGGTGAGAAAGGGCATCGGTAGAGTCTGAAAGAAAGGTAGGTTCACCAGTGTTCCAAAGGTATAGATTCAGCTGGTCCAGAAAATCACTAAGTAAGGCTCCCCTCGCACACGCCCAAAGAGGGTGATGGACATTAAAATCCCCCACCAGAAGATACGGCGGAGGTACTGCGAAACTAAACGCACAAGTTCGGCAGTAGCAAGGGGAGACGAGGTGGAACATGGATACTACAGACTGAAAAACTAAAACCAGGAAGAGAAAGGTGGAGAGCAATAGCCTGCAGTTGAATAGTGAGTTGCACAGGTTGGAAAAACACGTTGATACGCACCAGAACCATAGAACTATCGTGTGCAGGAGAGCCCTCGTATGGTTCCAGATCGAAGCAAACCGGCATGTTCCGACGTAAAACAAAGGTATCTCGAGGGCGAAGCTTTGTCTGCTGCAAGCAAACCATAAGAGGCGTGTAAGACTGGATTAAAATATCCAGTTCAGGCCGATGTGCGCGTAGACTATGTATGTTCCACTGGAGGAGGGACATAAAAAGGACGGCAAGAAGACTGTTGTTCATTATGCGCGCGCCGGGACCGGTTGGTTCAGTTGTAGCTGTCTCTTTTTCGTTGGACTTCGGCTCCGCCAACCGGAATCGAATCCGGATTACCATCGCTGGTGTCAGTGTCCGAACAAGTCGTGCGGGTGCGGTTTGGAAAGCGAGAACGACTTGTAGGACGACGAATGGGTCATTTACGAATCGGACTGTCAGAAACTGTGGCAGAAGATGTAGATGGTACAGAAGAAGATTAGGATTGTGGAGGCTACTTGTGGAGGAGAAACGTAGTCGGAGGATGTGGTCTGAATACCTATAGACATTCGGGCACGATGACCAGGGAGCGTCTGAACTATAGCATCCTGTTTCTACATCGGCTGGCGGCCAGTATCGGAATATTTCAAAGGAGTGATCGGGTGAAGGTCGAGATAACGTTTCCGTGAAATATTAAGTGGTCTTTGACTCTTATCTCCTGGATGGTCTTCTCTTCGATGAAACGGGAATACTTCTAAAGTTGTATGTATGCGCCTCTCCACAGTTGACATAGGTAGGGCCTAGAGCGCATACAGAACCATCGTGTGTTTTTTACCCACATTGAGCACAAACCGGCGAATTGTTACAGTATTGTTGCGTATGTCCTAACTTGTGACTACGGTAACAACCCATTGGGTCCAGAATATAAGGTCGCACGGGCGCTCTCTTATAACCACACATGATATAAGCCGGTAATTCAGTTCGCTCAAAAGTCATGAAGACTGTATGCAGTGGGAACGGTTTTTCATCCCGTTTGCCAATTAATCTGGAGGTAGCAACTACAGCTTGATCTGAAAGACAGTTCACTATTTCCTCGTTTGATAGACTGTCCAAGCTGGAGGTCGTCATCACGCCTCGGCTACTATTTAAAGTTTTGTGCTTCTCCACCTTAATGGGGTAAAAGCCCAAAAGAGAAGCACTCAGCAGCTTGGTCGGTTGTTCGGAAGTGGCTATCTCAATTAAGAATGTGCCATCTCTACATCGTGTTGCATTTGTGACTTTACAGCAAATTCTGTCCAGTTCATTTTGTATATAAAATTAACTGATATATTTTATCGTCTTGATTTCACACATTAAACGCATAACAAAAAACGTGGTATTGAAGGGGTTGAGCGCAGAGGAGCCACGATGGAAGAGTCCCCCTTCCGGAACCGTTGCGTCAGCCTGCCAGCCGGTGGATACAAGAGAAAGACGCCTAAATCTTTCGGTCTATGCCGGTCTGGAGCACCAGCAACAGGCCTGATCCCAAGGAGGACTTCAGAGGAATTACCCTCCAACTATCACTACTGAGCAGTATGCGACAGATTCATAATACTACTGAATTATTTGCTAGATGGACCGGAATATGCGAATAACGGTTTAAGAGACACTGGAAGTCAAATTTTGACTGTAATCGGCAACAAATCGAAAATTGCTTTTTAATACATATACTAGTTAGAACCTTTGGGCAACTGTAGTGAATCAGCATTTAGCTGCTCCTTCCCAACTTCGGGCTTTACAGTTATTTATATAGCATTTAATACACACTTTCTTAGCATACTAGATAATTTATTAAATACTGTTTTTCTCAAAACCATATTTTCACATTTTTAAAGTGTATCATGCGTATCAGTTGTTTAGAAACAACTAAACTTTCCCAGAATGTATAAAATTGTAAATTATAATATTATAAAGGACACAGCCTAAAAGCAACAGAAATTTTTCAAAACATGTATTTTTATGAAAAAATGATTAATTATAGAAGTTAACATTTTTAACTACTTTAAAAACTATAATAATTCAGTAAGCAAAGTTATTGAAATATTTAAAGTTTTTCTGTATGGTTGAAAGCTCCATTTCAGAAAATGCCAACCATTTTTAAGAGACACATTGAACATTTTGAGTATGCAATACATTTGCACAATAAAAGTTATGAAATAATTTATATCTTGCAAAGTATTTATCAAATTTGATGAAATTGTTATTCATATTAACATAACAGGAATGCAATAACAGTAACATATTCAGAAACACCTATAGGGGAATATAGAACTTTTAAATTTCACTTTTCACTTTCAGGGATCATTAGAAATGCCTATTTTCCAAAAAGTTTGTTTAGAAGATGTTTCAAACACACACCCTCTCTCTCTCTCTCTCTCTCTCTCTATCTATCTCTCTATCTCTCTCTATCTATCTCTCTATCTATCTCTATCTCTATCTCTCTCACACCTCTCTGTCACACATATCCTCACATATACACACTCAGTCTCCTTCACTCTCTCTCTCTCCCTCTCTCTCTCCCTCTCTCTCTATGTTTAAAAGTAGAGAGTGTTAGCGAAAAGTTGTTATACTCACAAACTACGTCTGGGACATTCCATCTCACTCGGTTGCTTATATAATGTACTGAAATATTGAGTGACATGAAATGACCTGTACAATTGACTGAGAGTTTCTGTGGTGTCAGCTGCAGGTAGTGACTGTTTCATCAATTAATACAAGAGAACTGTGTGAGGCCCACATATCATGTCATGTGGTTGATTAACGTGAAATACTATCCCGTCGGAAACACGTCCGATGATTACGTGATCCATTACTAAAGGTCACACATTGACCTTTCACATAACTGCGACTACCTTTGGCTTTTATTTTGGAATATCTTAAAGATGTCGTCACATAGTGAATTACCAGAGGGTCTAATGGCCGTTCTCAAAGATCTATAGAATACTAATTGCTAATTAAGAAGGATCATTTGATGATTTAATTGGTATAATGAGCGGTGCGCCCATTCTAATAATAAGACAAGATTTGTATGCATTTTCCTTTAAAACCGATGTGTTCCATTCACATAACTTTCTCTATCTGTTCTACAAACAAACTGTTCTTATAAAAGATTATTCTTTTATCTACTTCATCCTAATCAAGACAAACTTACCAGAAATGATATTCTTACTTACTTCCTTGTAAGTAGAAGATAATCAAGGTAATGTACTAGGCTAAAGCTACAGTCAAATGTTTTAAAAGCTATCACTATGCAATTGTCATTGAAATTCAGCTCTTTCCAAGGCCAGGAGTAAAACAAGAGAGAGATGAAACGAAAAATAACTTTCCCTTTCAGAAAACTTAAGTAGTTTAAGATTGAAACCTATAACTAGAAATATGTCGGAAACGGTTACCTGCACGAAAAGATGTATATGACATAAATTGTGTGATTTAATGAGAAGTAAATCTCTTCTGTAGTCTGTATTTTACGGTTTACCAGTCATACAAAAATCATCCAGTATGAAGAGATCTTCAGAAAATTCAAGCTAATCATTTTGTTTGTAATAAAAACATCTCAAACATATAGTAGTTTAATCAAAATCTTTAGTCATTTTAGAGAAAATCAAAATTTTCGAAAAATGTTCTACGTAAAGGACAGTTGAAGTGGCGGGGTTTACCTGAGAACCTTCGTGTCGCAACCATGGAGGATACTGCACTTAAATATCAATTTTGGCTTTTAGCCAATGTTTTATACACACACGGTCCTGTTTTTCCTTTTTTTTTTTTTTTTTTTTTTTTTTTTAGATTCAGGTATCTTTAAAACATGTATTCCCGTAAAATCTCGGTATATAATTATTGGGTTGAATACAGTACTTTCTCTATCTAGTATGCACATTGTGGTTACGCGATAGAGAAAGTAAAATGTGATGTATTCCATTCAAATAACTTTCTCTACCTATTCCATAACAAAATATTCTTACAAAAACGTGTTTTAAAATTACCAAAATTATCATTATTTTGGCTAAGCGAACCAGCAATCACTATAGTCGGTTTAACGAATACAGACTTCTTAACATTAAAATTAAAGTTGGTTCGTTTCTTACTGGGCATTATGAAAATTGCAATTTGAACTACGAAAAGTAAGGAACATAAACCAAAAGAACAAACACTTGAAAACAGTTTCTAGTATATCAAATGTTAAAATATTAAGTAAGCTGTAAATAAAATAGCCTTAATGGAATGTGTACAGTCAGCACTCAACTGAAGTAAAAGCCATTAAGAAGAACTTCAAAATGTGTCATTTAATATCGTTACATTATGCGGTGGGCTCAGACGTTGGGTGCCCAGATGCTGAGTTCTCGGCTTCGAGCCCAGATTGGTGACGTTGGCAAGACTCACTCTACTACCAATGAGCAGACCTACGTACCTGGTGAGGTTAATCTACTACCGGTGAATTTGCCTCGGTGTTGCTCAGCCTGAACGATGATTGACTCTCTCGGGGTGGTGCAGCTAATAATAGGGGTAGTTCAGGGAATGATCTTATAATAATGAAAACTTTCGGTACTTTCCTGGAGTTTATTTCGTACTAGGAGAGGCGAGACAAGCCGTTTGCTTTACAATTCTGCTAACAAACACGTGTTGGGAACTTTAATATTTGGCTAATCACACGTACTTATATTTACTTCTTCTTCCTTTATTCTGCTATATACAATATAATTTAACATACGTCACTGACTTTAAATGCACTTAGAGCGTTGGAAACTACTAAGTATTCGTTACAAGTTATCGTGCTTAACTTTGTGTTCAGCCCGACAACCGACAGGATTACAAGATCAGCGTCATACAGCGACGTACAATTAACAGACAGCGGACAGAGGACAACGACAGACAGATAGCAACACACAGCCGACCGTCCCGATGTGCCTTCTTGGGCTCTTTATATACTAAAAATGCCGTCATGGCGACTTCTTTATGATTGAACAGAAAGGCCGCGCAATTAACGTAAATATTACCCAAAAGTCAGTTTTCTCATCCCAGGGTGCACTGCAACCCTCACATGACACGTTTTGTACAATGTAAAGCTACTGTCTTCTGAATTTTAAGGTTTACCCCCGTCGTGACCCGGTTGTAGAAAGCGCTTCTCACAACCTTCTACTATCTTGGCGTCAGCTTTCTATTTCTGCTCCAGCTGAATTTACTCTGTTAAATACATACGTTAATAAGCACTTGTAATTTTTAATTATACAGTGCTAAATAATTAATAACTAACAATAGTTTTTATAGAGAAACTAATTAACGGTCTCAGTTAGATGTTTGCGTTTGTTTATAAAATTACAGAGCTGCAAATAGATTTCTCCGTGTAAAACATACGTGACAATCAATGAGTTATGCTGAGTCAACATGAAACATTCAACAGCTCTCGATACTTGTTGTCGTCTTTTGATGAAAAATAATTCCCTAAAAATCTATCAAATCTGAAAGAGACTTTCATACGGGTCCTATATACTACTACACCGATAAAAAGTAACATTCTTCTAACCGTTATTTTATGTTATTCACAATATACTGTTAATTTGTTAATGAAAAACTTTATTTAAAAGCAACAAGCCAAATAATTCTTCATATGCTTTTGGTTCAACAAATAAACATCACGTTAAAAAGAGAGGACGAAAAAAAATAATCACCAACTTTCAACGCTAAGTTTATTTGCCATAAATTCTATATTTTAATGGCCGTTAAGGGTTTATGCGTAAGATATTGGTTATGACTTATGGTTTACCAGTTATGCAAAACTCGCTAAGAATAAAAACTTTGGAGGCTATTTCCAGAAAATTCAAGATTTACATTTTATATGTCACGACATTTTATATGTCTTCAACTAAATCATTTTAATAAAAATCGTTAGACACATTTTGAGAAAATCACAAGTTTCGAAAACTCTTCCATGTAAAGGGTAGTTTGGGATGGGGGACTGTCGGAAGTTTTCGTGACGCATCCTTGGAAGATACTGAACTTAAATATCAAGTTTGGTGTTTAGCCCACTTTACGTTTTTGACGTGTTAACGGACACTCGCATACGGACCTGTTCCTAAAAAATGTGTTTTTGTTGGTTGCTATTTTTTTTTACCCAGGGCACCTGAAAACATAGATTTCCGGAGAAATATCGACATTGAACTTTTTGGTAGAATACAATACCTTCTCTATACACTATGCAAATAGTACATGTATAGAAAATAAATTTAGCTCTTCATATCACTTTGTACCCAAATGGGTACAGGGAGCAGATGAGGACCGTAATTCATATCGGAGAATATTATATTATTTTCCTTCTTCTTAAGTTAGGCTAAGCTTGTTTGTTTTTACGAAGACTGTGATAGCGATAACATCCTTCTAGCCATTTATGGTGCCCTTCATTTTCAACTTCTCTCTGATAATTGGTTTTGAGCTACTAGAATCAATATGGTTCTTCTGGACTCCCAAAACGTTTATTCCAATGTTTCTTTGTTGCACAAAGTTGTTACATCAATTATTTTCTTATTTTAAACGTTTATTCTGGCAAGTCTCCCCCCACTATTTCTTTTAATTTCTTATAATAGTTTTACCTATAAAGTTGTATTTTACTTTCAGTATTGAAATACTTATTCTTCCAAATAATATCCTAATATTTTTTATGAACTTGATGTTTAACTTTGATGTATTTTCACTCCCAAATATTTAAACAGCATAATTTCTCTATGATTTTCCTTTCATTGTTAATTTCCATCTTACAGGTTCTTTTGATACACTAATAAATTTTGTTTTCCCCGCTGAATCTTTCTTCTAATAAAATCAATTCAACTTCATTAATGTCGTAGAAGATACGATCGTATAATGTGGCAGCAGTTATAAAATAGTTAGTATATATATATATATATATATATATATATGTATATGCACGAGGGCTGTAAATATAGTAGTGGCAACATGGATAGTACACAATATTTATTGAAATCACAAGTACAATTGCATTACATTCCTTCAATGTAGTCACCCGCAAAGTCCCTGACCTTTTGCCAAATGTTGGGGACCGTTGACAAGGCGATCTCTGTTAACTGCGACGGAGCGCCCTACTGCGCGGACTACAGATGCCACGTCAGGAAATCGGTGGCCTCGGAGAGGTTCCTTCAACTTCGGAAACAGGTCGAAGCCAAAAGGACTCATGTCTGGTGGGTACGGAGGATGTTCCACAACCTCCCAATGCCACCGTTGCAACAAGAGCTGGACATTGTTTGCGACATGACAACGTGCGCTGTCATGCAACACTATGGGGTGATCGTCTCGCAATAAACGTGGGCGTTTGTGCCGCATAGCCGGACGAAGATGTCGCTCCAGAAGTCGGTAATAGTAGTCACTGTTGACGGTTTGTCCTTCAGGCACAGCATGCCTAAGAATAACCCCCTCGTAGTCGTATGCCACAATCAGCATCAGCTTCACCCGACTAGGTTTCTTTCGAACTTTCTGTGCTCATAGGCTCGTGCCCACGTCTCATCAATGGTGACAATACGCTGCAAAAATGCGTCTCCGTTGCGGTATCTGTCCAAGTGGATGCCAGCCAGTGCATACCGGTGCCATTTCTGTACCTCAGTGAGTCGATGTGGAACCCAACGGTACGCAATTTTCCTCAGGTGAAGACATTTCGTCAGGATATGATACACAGTTTGATGACTGAGATAACTCCCGGACAGTCCATCGATGGTCCATGGCAACGGGACCACTCACGATGTCAATCTGATCTTGCGGAATGGACGGCCGACCTGTGCGGTGCAAATCCGCAGTCTCAGTCCGACCTGCACGAAACGCCTTGACCTTGATCCTCGATAACATGCTGATGCATTTTTTTCCATGGGCAACCTCGATTTTAATCCACGAACGCTGATCGCCTTTGTTAAACATGCTTTAGAGTGGTGCAACTTGAACTGTTCACTTCAACACTACACAGCAACAACACACTCTCAACTGGCAGCCCGACTAATGCACACCACACATCGACACTAGTCACCTGATCGCTCCCATATCCTATTGGCTCATACCCGCTCTCCTGTGAATGTGGGGACCATGTTGCCACTACTTTCTTTACAGCCCTCGTGTGTATATATATATATATATATATAACAAATTTTAAGTTATCTCCATTTAACTACCTTTTATTTATATAGATCCCTTTGAAAAATAAATATTGTACAACGCTTCTTGACTTATTTAGATATTGGTGTTACCTGCATATCCTTTCGTGTTAGCTGCTTCGTGACCACAGACGAAAGTAACGATAAGAAGTGCCTATTGACAACAAACTTGTCTGGTATCGTTGGTTCTTTAGTACGAAAGCATAAGTTAGAAAAAATTACTTGGCAAATAAAGGGTCAGCATATTTTTGCTGTACATAGCTTAGACAGTTTTAAATCTCACCACTGGACATCACTAGGCTGTTCTGAACTTGGACATGTTTCGGAAGTTTGTTTCTTCCATCTTCAATAAATTTATCCTGTGGTGGAATCCAGGTCCTGTCGCATCCTGATATAGGCAGGAAAGGGATCCTCCTGCCATCTAATGGACCTGGTGGACTTCTGTGGCTTGCCTTCTTTCCGAAGTGACATAGATTACCTCTGAATTGCTACCTTGGAACTACTTGCTTGTATGGAATCTTGTGCTGATTGATTATAGAATGATATCAGGTGGTGGTATTTCAAAATTCACAACATTGGAAATGTTACTGTAAATGAAGATTGTTTCTAGTAATGTAATGCCCTCTTCGATAATGTGAGGGTAGTATGTCTGCCTCACGTTCAAGAGGGCACGAGTTTGAATCTCGCTTAGGGGGGAGTTACGCAGATAAAGTTTTTTTCGGGGTTTTCCCTTATCCTGAGAAGACGACTGTCGAATAGCTTTAAGCTCCGTGGACTCCAAGATCATTTGAGAATCATTTTACCGATTTTAGTCATTTAGTCATCGTCTAATATGACCAACAAGTTTGAAGGATATTAAGCTACATTGTTTACCTATCTCATGAATAGATCAAAAGTATCTTGTAATAGCAGATTTATCTATTTATTTCAATTTAATATTTCTTTGTTGTTCTTTCAAACGAGCTTTAAGTTTCTTTTTGTTTAACCAATCTCGTTTTATTGCAATCCATTTGATAAATTCCAGGTTTATTTATGACATTTGTGTTGTTATTTAATGTTTTATTTACTAAATTCCTCAAATTGAAAATATTTTGAGGAGCCAGTTGAATATGGTATTTAAAAAAACATTCAAACTGTTCATAAATGTTTTATATACAGGATTATTCAAAAAGAAAGAACAGATTTCAAAGAGAGCCCAAAGAGATCCACATCACGAGCAAGCAACCAACGGTATGGCGAGTTCTAAAACATCGTCAGCACCTGAAGTCATACAAACTACAGTTATTGCAAGTATTGAATCCTGATGACCACAACAAAAGGTTCGAATTGTACATTGGCATGTTAGAAGATATTGAAGAAGACAATTTTACTCAACGATTAATTTTTTCATGCATGATGGTGCCCCACCTCATTTCTCTTACCACGCCCGACGTTACTTGAATAACACATTTGCAGGACGTTGGATTGGGAGAGGAGTAGCAGATCAAATTTAATGCCGGTGGCCTCCCAGGTTTCACTTCATGCGATTTTTATCTATGGGGTTACGTAAAAGACCGAGTTTTTATCCCTCCAATGTCTGGCACTCTTGAAGATCTACGACATCGAATTGTTGAAGCTGTAAATTCAATAACTGGAGACCAGCTGATTCGTGTGTGGCAAGAAATGAGCCACTATTTTGACATATGGCGTGTAACACACGGTGCTCATATTGAATGCATATTATAAAAATGTACACTTTTCTCTCTCCATGAACGTTGAAATCATGTTTCTATCTTTTGTAGTTTGGAAGCAATAAATGTTTGAAATCTGTTCTTTCTTTTTGAATAACCCTGTACTACGTTATTTGATAAAGTTCTAGCTCTGATTCCTTCTGATTGTATTTTTTAAGTAAGGTGTTAACAAGTTGAGTATCAAATCCATTGTTAATGGCTACATTGGTATTATGAAGTCATTATTTTTTAAACTGCGCGTTTGAAAAAGATACGTTAATTAATCTTTGTATCAGATTGTAGAAAACTGCGCGTTAAAGAGCTTTTGGGTGGCATTTGTTTTATTTATTCAATTATTTACATGAGTGCGCCTTCTATATATTCCAAATTCAAGACTGTTGTTATTATTAAAAATCTGATGAGTTCCATTCACATAATGCACTATTCTTATAAAAGATTATTCATTCTACTTTATTCACATTAGCAGAAATTGTCTTCTTACTTAGTCCCTTACAAGCAGAAGGGAAGTAAGTGAATACACCAGGCTAAAGCGATAGTAAAACGCTTTAAAAACGTCGCTATGCGATTCTCATTAAATTCGTATCTTTCATGGACAGGAGTAAACAAAAGAAACAAGAATTTTATTGTGTTTAACGCCCGCTTTTACTGCTATGGCACCGCAGGCGATAGAAACAAGGATCACTTCAGAAACACTACTTTTGAGAAAAGTATAAGTTGTTTAAATTGAAATCAATAAGGAATATATTGAAAAGGTTAACTCCACAAAAAATGTATATGACATAAATTGTGTGTTTTAACGAGATCTAAACTTTTTTTGTAAGTTTTTACCTCTTTCTTACAGCTTACCAGTAATGATAATGTCATCCAGAATGAAGAGGTCTTCAGAGGCTATTCCCAGAGAATAGAAGATATGCATTTTAGTTTGTCATGTAAATATCTTTGATATATAGTGTTTTAATCAAATTCGTTAGTCGCCCGCCTGGGTAGTGTGATGGTAGCGTGTCTGCCTCATATTCAATAGGTCGTGAGTTCGAATCTCGCTTAGGGTGAGTTACCCCGGATGAGTTTTTTTTTCGGGGTTTTCCCTTATCCTGAGAAGACGAATGTCGAGCAGGTTTAAGCTCCATGGAACCCGAGATCATTTCACCAATTTCGTCCATCGTCCGATATGACCAACCAGGTAACCAGGTTAAACAACGTAAAACTACAAAAAAAAAAAAAAAAATCGTGTCACTTTTGAGAAAATCAAAATTTCCGATTTTTTTAATCTAAAGTGTAGTCTGGGGTGGGGAAATTTTCTTGCAAATCTTCGTTTCGAATCATCCTTGGAAGATGTTGAACTTGAATATAACGTTTGGTATTTAATTCACGTTCCGTTTTTTAGTTATCCAGTTCACACACATGCGCACCTTTTTGAAATGTTTTTACACGAGTCCTTAAAAACTGTATTTCCAGTGAAATCCCGGTATCGAATAATTAGGTGGAATGCTAGGTGGAATGCAATACCTTCTCTATCTATGTACTATGTTCGAAGTAAAGAATGTAGGAATCCCTATATGGCATCTCGGAATGTAAACTGCGTAAAGATATAAGTCATAAATGCTATAATCCAAGGATAGCTAAGCCAAAAGTTACGTTTCGTTCGGAAACGGCCCTTGTATTAGTTGGGCTCAAACCGCATTCCAATTTCTTAGAAGCATACGTGCGTAGCTCTGCGCGTTACCCGTGAAGGCATTGTTCATACAGTGCAAATAGTTTCATTCCTAGTGGTTCAGTTTTATTATTTTGTTCATATAGTGCTAATGTGTTTATTGTTGTTCGGCTCAGAGTTAGCTCAATTATTATAAGGTGCGGATCAGCAGACTGGTATTGTTTAATCTATATGATTTTAACACCTAAAGACATTGACAATTCCTACTCTATCGCATCAATGCTTTCTACGACGAAGCCACCATGGATCATACTCAGCAGTGTTCCACGCCATCACCGAATTCTATTACAACACCTCAAAGGATGATGTCGAGCTGTTTCACTTTGGAACCACCACAGAGTCCTTCGGAATACAACCAACTTGTGATTCGACCCGACAACTCCACCTTTCTGAAGCCACCGATAGTGTCTCTAAACGACAAAAGAAGAATAATCCTCTTTCTTTAACTTTTGCAACAGCTAACCAATTTCAGCCGTTGGTTACTATAAACCAGGAGATGGGATATTCCATAAGTAATTTCAGCCCTAATGCACCTATTCTACAAAAAATGCACGTCAATTATGTTTTGAACGTGAACGCTATTATCACAGACTTAAACCACAATACTGTAGGTCCTTATAACCGTATCGTTTTGGTAAGTGTGTCATAATGTCGAATATCATACTATCAATATATGAGCGGACATTCGGAGTGATCATTCCCTTTTTTTTTTCTTTCCGTTTTCCGTTGGTTTCTTAAGTATCTGTTGTTTCCCGAATTGTTTTCGTTTGTACACACAGATACACATGCACTTATTTACAAGCACATAAACACAATGCCCAAAGCGGGACTCGAACCCGTGATCAAGTACACCACGAGACAACAAGGCTAATGATTGTAGGGTATCATGCAGTAACCAAAGTGCAATTAACCCTTTTTGGGTCGATTTGACACTAACCAGGCAATGAAAACATTTGTACCTTATGAAGGTTATATTATCAGTGAAGTTTAACCTCCTAAACCTAAACGAGGCGGATTGGAATGCTTCAATTGTCAAGAAATTGAACACGGTCGGAATTACTATCATAAACGGTTCTTGCTGCGTCAAATGTAACATTATCATGCCACTAAAGACTGTTCAAAACCCCAAGATTCGCCTCATACTTGTGTTATTTGTCATGAACAACATACATCTAACTGCCGCAGCTGTCCAGTACATCAACATCCACAATTTAGAACCATTCCCCCTAGCCCTCAAGCCCCATACCTCATCTTCGCCCTGACAATAAAGATATATATATATATATATATATATATATATATATCTGCCTTCAATCTCTTTACCGGCCAACGTTCCTCCCCAAAATGCACCTAACCATTCTCACTGGTTTATTGTGCTGCCGGAAAGCCTAAACTTTCCGTCAAATCCAGTTTCAGTGCACGAGGGTGAATCACATATAAAGAATCATTTTTATACTCTCGCTTATTAATTAAACATGTACAGAAGTGACACCTCTGCCCCAAACAATCCGATCCCCATGGCGGACAAATGGGGTGTTGGACATGTACTTTCTACTAGGTGGAGGTTTTAATAGCAAGCATCCCAGGTGGGGTCCTACATGAGTTAATCTTCCAGCCGACAGCTGAGTGCCATAATACTCCATTGGTAAGAACAACCGAATGTAGACCAGACTATCTTTTAAGTAATTTTAATCAAAATCGTTAGAGACATTTTTGAGAATTTGTATTTATTTACCTATTGAATTTATTTACTTAGTGATGTTACAGACTATGCGTATAGCAATGTCAATTACTTAAAGTGGATACATTAATAAGATAGTAATGTACATTATAATATTAATCATTAAATAATTAGTGTTATACTATTGTTGAGTAACTTGCGTTTAATGAGGTTGTGAATTGAGCACAGTCCAAGTCTTTGTCACTTTTTAGTAGACTGGAATTCACATTCCTTTGAATCTTTACAAAAGTAATTTCTGATCTGATTATAATGTCTGATATATAATTGTGATAATAAGAATTAGATTAAAATCACTAAGATTCTCTTAACATGAACTACAGATTGTAAAATACGTATGGAAGGCAGAGTGAGTATCTGCAGCTATTAAAATAAAGGTTTACAATGTCCTATACATTTTACCTTAAGCTCTGAAAATGTTATTCTGAAGTTTAAATAAAACCTTAGCAGAGCCACAATAAAGTGCTATATTGAAGATGGCTGTCAAAGAAAGCTTAATAAATAGTGAGAATACATTAATATTAACATTAGATGACAAATGACGCAACATAAGTATTCCTTTGGCTACTTTTTAAGTGATCATGTTAATAATCTTTAATTCAGGATGATTCCTAAAAATGTAATATTATTATGAATGTGTTTACTTTTGTATCCAGGGTAAATTTCAAATTAGTGACTTTGCTCTCATAAATGCACATACTGGTACATCATTGTGTAATTAATGCATTTTTGATAGCAGTTGCTTGATTCTAAATCAGATTCAATAGCTAAGTTAATAGCTACATCGTCGACAAAATGTAAAATTTTACGCCACGGTTCAGGATTATAGAAGGTAAGTCATTTATATAAATTAAAAACAAAATTGGCTACAAAATGTTTATTCCGTAATTAACACATTGAAACTCAGGCTGCATATAATTGAAAGAGAGACACTGTACTCTGTGCTTTAACTAGGATTAAATTAAATAAATAGCTTCCATTTTAAAACCGTGCCCTAACAATTTGATTAACACTATTTCATAGGAAATCATTGTAGTTTGTGGTGGGAGATTTACTCGAAAATATTTGTATTGTATCCTTGAAAGACGCCGAACTTGAATGTCAACTATGGTGTTCAACAAACTTTCCGTTTTTGAATTACGATGCTCCGACACACAGAAGAATGTACCTATACAGGTATATTCTTCTAACAATTCTTTTTTGGATAATTCAGGGCATCTCAAAAAGAGTATTTCCTGTGTAATCTTGGTGTCGAAATTTTTGGTGGAATACAATGTCTCTGGATAAGGAATAGAGGAAATAAAAATAAGAAAACATCAGTCTGCGCTTCTTAAGCTTCATATGTGTTCTATTGTAAAAACAATTCCTCAAATTTTGTTTATTGAAAATATCCTGAACATAATGACCAGCTTTTTTTACTTTCTCTACACGTAATATGTACATAGTAGGTCGAGAAGGTATTGTACCCAAAAATTTGATGTTGAGATTTTGATGTCTTGAGGTCCCGACTCCAAAAAATCACTTTTAGAAAAAGGCTCGCGCGCGCGTGTGTGAACACAACTCGAAAACGAAAAGTCCGTTATATACTAAACTTTATATTCAAGTTAACTTACTATTTTTTCAGAATGTGACATGAAGATTTTGAAGAAAACCTCCTCATCGTTAAATAACCCTTTACATGGACAATGTTCGAAAATTTAGATTTTCTCAAAAAATGGCTCTAATGATTTTGGTTAAATGCCGTATATTATAGATATTGACATCGCAAATAACGTTTCGTTTTAGAAGAAGTAGATAGTCATGTGAATGGAACATTCAGATTTTTATAGTGTTGCGTCACTTCTTTTAATTGTCTTCAGCTAATGTGTATCTTTAGCAAGTTTCTCTAGCTACTAGGATTGTGATGCCACTTCTCCCTTTGTTATTCCTTCTTAGTGAAAAGGAATGGGTACAGAGCTCTACAGCTTTTCAAAATGCCCCGCAGTATGCACATTTGCAACGTCTTTATGTACCTACGTAATAATAGGTAGGTCCTGACTGCGTTTCGAGGTAGCGTTATAGTGCCTGTTGGGTTGCAGGCCCCCTGAGGTTGAATACAACTGACCTAAGATATTGACCTCTTGCTTCACAACGATGGACATGGTTAATTGAGATTGGTTTCAATAAAAGTTGATCGTGGCAGTTATATGGTATAGTTAATTTAATTTTTAGACTGATAGAAGCCCATGAAACACAGCTGAGAGATTGACCTATATTGGAAAGCAAGCAATATCCATAAGTTCAATGTGATTAGTGCCCAACAGTTTTCTCTACACAAATTATGTACATAGTAGATATAGAAATTATTGTATTCCACCCAAAAATTCTATACCGAGATTTCGCTGGAAGTACATGTTTTAAGATCTCCTGAATCCAGAAAAAAGCATTTTTAGAAAAAGCTCCATATGTATATGTGTGAGAACAGCAAGATTTAAGTTCAGCATCTTTCAAGGGTGTGAAAAAAAGTTTTTCAAGAAAATCTCCCACCCAAAACTACCTTTTACTTGGAAATGTTTTTGAAAACTTCGATTTTCTCAGAAATGGTTTTGCCGAATTTGATTAAAACACCATATGTTCAAGATATTTTATGACAAATGAAATGTATATAATGAATTATCTAGATATAGCCTCTGAAGATCTTTTTTTTCTGGATCGCTTTTGTATAACTGATAAAGCGTAAGAGACAGACAGTAACTTATGACATAGAAAATATAGAGCTCGTCAAAACACACAATGTTATATGCATTTTTATTTGCTCTACACTTACCATGTACATAGTGCATAGATGAAGTATTGAATTCCTCACAAAAATGTGACACCGAGAAATAACCGGAAATATATGTTTTGAGGTCCCCTGAGTATAAATGTTTTAGAAAAAGGTGCGTGTGTCTGTGGAGAGCATAGCTCAAAAACAAAAATACCATTAAATACAAAACATGGCTGAATTCTACATAACTTGTAAACCTTAAGAAATACACAAAAACTTACTACACAAAAACGTTACATCTCGTTAAAACACACAATTTATATAATATACATTTTTGTTGCAGAGTTCACCGTGAAATTCCTTGTTATGGGTTTCAATTTTAAACTGCGCATCTTCTCCACGGGGTCACCTTTCAACTCATCTCTTTTGTTTTTCTAGAATTGCAAAGCGAACCGAAATACAATTGATCACATATCGATCGGCATTTAAAAGTTTTGGCTATCGCTTTAACCTAGTATATTCTCTCATTTCCCTTCAACTTATAAGGGACTAAATAGTAGGACCAATTGTGTTAATGCTGATCTCGTTTAGCATGATAAAAGAATAATCTTTTGTAAGAATAGTTTATTCCAGAACTGGTGGAGAAAGTTATGTGAATGCAGTACATCAGTTTGTTTATAGAGTTAACCACTTCTGATATGTTTATTCTTTGTTATTATTTAAAGTTTTAAATTCTTAACTTTTTCTCTTTGTTTTACTCTTGGCCATGCAAAGAGAACCTAACTTCAATTATATCACATAGTGGCCAGTTTTTAAAAACTTTGGTAGCCTAATGTAATCTCTTATTTCCCCTCTGCTTATAAGGAAGTAAGAAATAATACAGATTCTGCTAATGTTTATTTCAATTAAAATGAAGTAGACAAAAGAATTATCTTTTGTAAGAATAGTTAGAATTTTAATCAATCTAATAAAGAATGCTAAAATAAGACAAAGGAATAACAATTTAAACGACTGCTAGAAGAACTGTTCAAAGGACTTCTAAATATTGGCCGTCTATTAGAAAACTAAACACCCTGTTTGATCCACGATAAGTTTGTAATCAATTGGGATATACATCTCAGATATAGTGATGTTATAGCTTACTATTTACGATTTGGATGTAATGGAATGGTAATGCTTGTTTTGTTTGTTTAAGTGATGTGAAATCGGTGCGTTTAACTTGAAAAACTGCAGACATAGATTTTACGGTGATCCGACAGTTGTATGAGGACAAATGGGTTTATCTGCAACAAGATAATGTCCCAGCTCACTACCATAAGAGATACTGGATAGGCAGAAGAGGTGCTATCAAATATCCAGCTTGGCCCTCAGACCTAATACCTTTAAGACTTTTACCTCTTGTGGACACTAAAGGATATTAGTGTTTCTTTAGGACAAATTCGCCCATCGGCTGCATTGTGGAAAATATTGAATTATTGTGTTCAGCAATTTCACTGTACACGCTAGAGCAGGTTGTTTATGGCATTGTTCTGACTGACTGTTGATGGTAACCAATTCAAGCCAAGTGATTTTAATACGCTTGGTACAGCTCACTAAGAGCTTTGGCCGCTGGATCCCCCATCGCGGTCCATTACAGACGTCATTACTGGGGTGCAGTATTGAGGGGTGAGACTTGGTCAGCACTTCGATCCCTCCGGCCAGTTAATGCGGTCTTCACGACCTGGAGCCGCTACTTCTCCATCAATTGGCCCCCCAGGGACCTCACGAGGCTGAGTGCACCCCGATCCAAGTCTCCCGGGGCCCCCATGCCGGTACTAGGTCTCCCGCTTGGCAAGCTTCAACGTACCACCGCACTCAGGAGACGACCGCTCTTTCACAAAATTTGAGCCTTGAATCTCGGTGTTTTAAACGTTACAAATAATCAAATAGCACTAACTACATTATTTTGGATTAGTTCTAGAATCGTCATCCATTCTTTCAAACAATAGTATATTTGGTGTATTACCTGCGTTAACGTGCCGTTTCGTTTGATGACTGATATCGGGCACGGAAACAACCGCGTGGAGTTTGAAACACAGCTGTCTCGGTGTATCAGGTGTATACTATTATTGATTGCAAGAGGAACGTCATTAGACGAACACTATATAAGTTCACTGATGCCTTCCCTTTCTTTCCGCAGATTTCTCAAACGGTGCGTAAAGTCAAAGAGTCTCATAACAGGTACGTTACCATTGGTTACAATAGGAACGCAATTGGACATACATTCAACGAGGACACGGATACCTTACCCCGGGATTTCTGAAACGGTAGCCGAGTCCAACTCTACCTAGAGTACAGCTGTCTCATAACAAGTACGCTACAATTGGTTACAAGAGGAACTCCATGGAACAACACCAAATGGGGTCGTTCATATAAGCAAATGTAAATATAAATGGCGTGTTATTTATGGACGCTCTTTAACTGTTGTGGTTCTCAGCGTCCCATTCTAAATTGGGCGTGAAAAGCAGCTTAATTTTGCTCAGAGGCCTATCTATCAGACTTGAGGTTCTTTTATGTGCCGTAATTCTACGACACGGGACCAACGGCTTACTTCCCTTCCGAAGGAAGCCATGCTAAGGATTTTTACACCCGAAAAAATTCATCGTCCTCCGCCGGATTTGAACCCGCGACCTTGTGTATATGAAGTTAGCATGGTAACCATTACACCACGGAGGGCGACATTCATGTCACCGTCTACCCCTTCAGGACTGCGGTGATTTCCACAAGGGTGGCTGAAATGGGATGGCTCAGGCCGTAGCAAGGCTTTTGTACAAATTATATTCGCGTCTCTCTCATGTATTTAGCTTGATGCATTTTTCATGAGCGTTCAAGAATATAGCGCATATAAATCACATTCCTTATATCACGTTGATTGAAGAGAATAGGTACAGTATTACTTAATAGGAATAAAACATCAATTCCATGTCCTGCTCTACTTCCCTCCATTTGCCTCTGTAGCGTACAGTCAAGTGTGCGGAAACGTGCCGATGCTTTTCTTTCTTTAATATCGGAAGAAAATTCTATATCAAAATCAGCCCTGAGTAAGCTAATCTCATGTTGATTTGAAGTCAAGTATTACACATACTCGTTAGTTTGTGATCAAAGGCTAGGACCAGGTCATCGGCGAAAGGCAAGTGTGTGAAAACTTAATTTAAATGGCTAGAAGGTTCGCTTCTTAGAGACCATGCACACCAGCCGTTGTATGTGTCCGTCTCTTATTAGTTTACGTAAAATGGCTGGCACCGAACATGAACCACTGAAAAACAGGTAGGTTTCAGACCAAGAAGTAAAAGGAGTAAAACAAATGTCAAGTATAGTGCCAGGGTCAGGTAAGGGATAGAGGCTAGGTGAGGTAGAGGCGGTTTAATATTTCCTTACCAGCATAAACCACAATATATGACATTCCATACATTCCATACATGCATTCGACTGCACCTGTCACACGATGTTTTGAAACCCTGTTTAAAACTTGGCTTTTTAGGATAGGTAACAAACTAACTTTCCATGCAAAAGATTGTTCTTTTATCTACGTCAGGTTAATCCAGGTGAACATTAGCAGAATTGATGTTATTTGCTTTCTTATAATTAGAACGGAAGTAAGGAAGTTCACTAGGCTAAAACGATAGTCAAATCTTTTGAAAGCTCATCGCTATGTGAAACAATTGATATTAGGTTCTCTTTTGCATTCCTGGGATAAAACAAAACAGATGAAACGGAATTTGACTTCCCAGTGGAGAAAAGTTTAAGTAGTTTAAAATTGAAACAAATAACAAATAATGTCTCGGAAACGGTTAACTCTACAAAAAATGTCTATTACATAATTTGAGGTGTTTTAACGATATTTATATGTTTTGTATAATAATTTTTTGTCTATCTCTCAATTGTTTACTTGTTAGACAAAATTCATCCAGAATGAAGAGGTCTTCAGAGAAAAGTCAATATATAGATTTCGTCTGTCATGAACATATCTTAAACATATGGTATGTTAATCAAACTTATTAGCCATTTTTGAGAAAATAAAAACTTTCGGAAAATGTTCCAGGTAAAGTGTAGTTAGGGGTGGGGGGATTTTCCCGTAAATCTTCGTGTCTCAACTTAAGTACCAAGTTTAGTATTTAACCGACTTTTCGTTTTTGAGTTACCTATGCTGACAACATACACACGCGGAACTTCTTCTATAAATGTTTTTTTTTTAACTCTGGGAACCCTAAAATATGCATTTCAGGTGAAATCTTGTTATTGAATTAATACCTTCTCTAGCTACTATGTACATTGTATGAGCATACGTGCTATAGAAAGTAAAATATATGCACCTACACCTACTTAACCCGTACACTCCCTTCGCTTTCGAAACCATACCGTTTCGCAGAATAGACATAAAACCGTATTAGATTTTTACTTATAATTAGAAACTTACCGTAACTTGCCTATCACTGAGCATAATTGCTTATACTCATTCCTAATAGCAACGGTGACGTTTAATCCCCAAAACAAACTATTAAAATAATGTTAGAATAGTTTCAGTAAATTTATTAGAAAACTACTTATTACAGAAAAAAATCTTCAATTAAATAAATGGTATAATTTCCAATAATAGATAAAATTTATCGGATTAACAAACACCACAGCATGATGCGAAACAAGTAATTCTTTTCCTAGAAGAAGTGCACAAACTGTATTAAATAGCTATCTGGTACAGCAACGTGCGTATACAATGAGTCAGGTGTTAAGTTCGCTGATAATTAGTCAAGTTGATTGGTTGCCTTCGCATAACTTGTTTTCATGATGGTGGATGAGTAGCAGAGGCTAGGCTCCAACGAGTTTTAGATTCGTCGAGAAAAAAATAATCCAGTTTTATAATTGTTCTTCCGTAGGCTGGAAAGGTATGCAAGTAAAGGCAGGTATTTCGGCATTTGATTGTTGTCTCGAGAAGTTTACCGGAAAATTCTAATCACACAGAGAATTTCATACCGTGCTAACATCGCAATCGCAGCTTAGATGGCAGAGTAGCAGTGCCGGTTGGGTGTTTCAATCCCGACCATGGCATTGCGTTTTTTTATTATAATTCTGTTTCCATTATTACTTTAGAATTGAGATTATCTTATTTGAGTAATGTAAAGGAGATCCAGCACTTTGCAAGAAATACAAAAATGCATTTTTCGTTTTTTTAAAATGCTTTTTCGATTTATTTAGTTAATTCGTGTATGATTCAGTTCCTTCCATTCTTGTTTGCTTTTGCTTGTAATACCAAACTTCTCCACTAATCCAGTCCGTGGTATTTTATCCACAAATTGGACGCACTTTTAGGATATGTTCCATTTAGTTCTAGAGCGCTATTGTTCAATAAGGACAATATTTTTCGGTTTATTTGTACACGTCCTTTGTTCTTTTCAAATTATATAATGAAGACGACAATGCAAGGCGATCCCATTTAGTTTTCAACATAACCTCTCCCTCCCACTTCTGCATTCACTCCCGAACCGGAATCAGACCTGCGTTCTTTGGTATGTGACCAGAATTTTGACATCAAAACTAATAGTAGACGGTCACATCTGGTGAGCGCCTTCTAGTCGCTTTGGTAAAATGCTTCCGTTTCTCACTGATTTTTCCATACAATTTGTTCAAACTAATAGCAGATTAGTAGAACCTGGTAGGTGTGGAATATAATAAAGTATTATGGGATTTGCCAATATTAAATAAATAAAAGTAAATATATTATGTATTTATTTTTGGTCAGGCTGTGTGGTGCCTCAAAATTGCCATCTAATCCATCAAACTAATCTAGCAAGTCTCACGCCCATATTGGTTGCATTTTAAAAGATTTCACTAAGCTCCCAATATTGTTATTGTCTCGTTTGCCCTTATTCTTTACTTAACCTCACTTATTTTCACTATTCCCCTGTATGAACAACGCACTTAAAACAACCTAAAAGGGATCAAACGTTCTAATATGGAATGGAGCCTAGTTAATCTGGTGATATTGCTGAAGGTACAAAACGCACGTCTACGTGCTGTGAATATATTTGGAGAGAGAGCTGAAGAGAGATTAATACCACGACATTTGCACTTGACGTCACAGAGATTCCTGTACGTCTTGAGATGGTTGTGACGTCATAGCTTTCAATACACAAGGAGATTCCTTTGCGTTCAGGAGAGAGAGAGAGAGAGAGAGAGAGAGAGAGAGAGAGAGAGAGAGAGAGAGAGAGAGAGAGAGAATGGAAACGCGTAATGCTTTTATCTGGTTCACTTTTAACATTTTTTTTTTAAACGAGTAGTTCTGAAAACAAAGGCGCTTGATTGGTGTTGGAAAGCGAGTCATCAGAAGCCTGTAACTGCCAAGATAAAATGCTTGCTGCAGCAGACGTTAATAGTAGTGCTAGAAGTTCCATGGCACCCTATCAGTCGGCTTAATTTCTGGCACAAATTCAATGGTGATTTCATAGCAAGAACAAATAAAATGATCAAGGAACGCTAGAGCAACCAACTGGAGCAAATATAATCCGCCATTAACCAAGCAACAGTATAATGTTAACCCTCCAGCAGCGCAGCGGCGCCATTGTCTGTGTATAACCTTGACACTCGAGTGCTATGTGAACTGCAGGCCATCAATTTAAAGTTCGATCCAACGACAATTTGCGTTTGAATTCAACTCTCAAGCCTTACAGTTCTGTGTATTGTTGGAGGGAGAAAAATATTACTTCTCAGTCAAATGTAACGACAGTTAACACCAGAAATGTTCTCTTGTGAACATGCTGCAGTGCAAAACTTCAAATTAGTTAACAACTTATTATCTAAAGTACACGTTTCATTTACTTCTGGATTGTGTATGTGCGACCAATAAAATTATACGAATTCAAGTATGAATTTATTTCCCTTACTTTCTAGTTTTATCAAAAGTAACTCCAACTCTTATTTTAAATGACACATTCTTAATATCCTTATATTCCTTATGTAATAGACTTAAGACACTAAAAAACATACACTATCTCTCAACAGTCTTCTCATTTGAAGAACGTATCAGTACAAAATGGAAAAAAAAAAAAAAAAAAATCTCGGAAGTAGATGATTCCACAAAAAATTGTATTCGACATAAATTGTGTGTTTGACGATATTTATATTATTACTTTCTCTACATGCACTATGTATATAGTGTATAGAGAAGGTATTGCATTCCACCCAAAAATTCGATACCGAGATTTCACTGGAAACAGATGCTTTAGGGTCCTCTGGAACAAAAAAAAATGAATTTTTTAGAAAAAGGTCCGTGTGTCTGTGAACACGATAACTCAAAAACGAAAAGTTGGTAAAATACCAAACTTGGTATTTGAGTTTAGTATCCTTCAGGGAGGCGACACGAAGATTTTGATTAAAAAAAAAAACACCGCAAAATGCCGTATATTAATTATATTTATATGGCAAATAAAATGTATATCTTGAATTTTCGGGGAATAAACTCTAAAGACCACTTTATTCTGAATGAATTTTGCTGAATTTAGCGTAACTGGACAACCGTAAGAAATACATAAATACTTGCTCTACAAAAAATGTAGATCACGTTAAAGCACACAATTTATGCCATATACGTTTTTTCGTGGAATTGACCATTTCTGAGATATTTCTTGTTATTTGTTTCAGATTCAAAATATTTAAAATTTTCTCACGCGGAAAGTCTCCTGGTCTTGAATGGAACGGATTTCAACCACATGATAATCAGCTTTTAAAAGATTTGACTATCGTATATTCCCTTATTTTCCTCCTACTTATAAAGAAGCAAGTATCAAGGCAATTTCTGCTAATGTTTATCTTGATTATCATGAAGTAGATAGATAAATATGCTTTTTAACAATAATTTGTTAAAGTGATGTAGAGAAAGCCGTGTGAATGGAACACATAAGATTTTTTTTTTGTGTAGTATGGTTTTATCTATCTCTTTCAGTTTGCCAGTTATGCTAACGTCATCCAAAATGAAGAGAATATCGGAGGTATTCCCAAAAAAATGCAAGATATGCATTTCATTTGTCACGAAAATATCTTAAACATGTGATATTTTAAGCAGAATGGTAACAGCCATTTTGGCAAATGAAGATTTTCAAATATGTTCCATTTAAAGGATAGTTTGGGACTGGGAATTTTCTTAAAAATCTTCCTGTCGCATCCTTGGAACAAACCGAACTTAAATACCAAGGACTTACCATTTATGAGGTATGGTATTCTCATACGCGCGCACACACACACACACACACACACACACACACACACACACACACACACACACACACACACACACACACACACAGGCTTTTTCTAAAAATCTGTTGACACGACTTTATCTACCCATTCTTGAACAAAATATTAAAATTATTAAAACAGGTTTGTTCTTCTATTTACTTCACGTGAATCTAGATAAACTTCTGCAGAAATTAGGATCATTATTTTATATGAGAAGAACGGGAGAGAACTGGAAGTTGCCGGGAAAACTATGCGGGTAGAGACGGACTAAATTCCTTTCCTTATAATTTGAAACATGTTATGCGTCACTCATATGACTTTCTCTACCCATTCTTAGATGACGAATTCTTACAAAGGTGTATTATTCTTGCAAGTTCTGTTAACCCAGATAATTTTCAGTAGACATTTTTCCGTTTCATTTTACGATTCAGTAAAGTAAAAGGATAATCAAGACTTTTAAAGCACAGACCGCTATATGATAGCTCTAAAATTCCATGTTCTTTGCATAAAAATGAAAGAAAGTAAATGAGTGAGTTCTCATTTAATAAAAGTATATTGAGTTGAAAATTCAAACCAACAATTAAAATATATCCGAGATGGTTGACCTCACAAAATATTTATTTGCATTAGTTGTGTATTTTAAGACATTTTTCTATGCAGTAAGTTTTTGTCTATGTCTTACGGTTTATGCAGAAACCAATCAGAATTATGTGGACTTCAGACGTTCTCCCATAAAATTTAAGACATTCATAAGATTCAATTTTTCATAAAAATATCTTAAACATATTGTGACAAGGCAGTCCGTGTGTTGCCGTTCTCAGGAGGTGACTCGTCGCAGTTGGAGACTTTGGAATGCAAAACAACACAGGAGGTGCGGCGGTACGGTACCAGAGACTTTGAAACGTAACACGTCTGGTACACGCTAGATTGTTCCACAAGCTTCCAGCACTCTGTTAGTTTCTGAAAGGAGGAAGAATTGCAAGCCGGTACAGTCGTAAGTTGTGTACTGAATTATACTGAGTCACAAATGACTGGCGCGCAGTGGCGTGTAAGCCCTCGAGTATACGCGTCGAAGCGTCGAGTGAACTGTTTATAGCACTGATTTAAAGTCTTTATTTGAGTCAATAGAGGTATTTGTTACAATGCGGTATTTTAATCAAAATCGTTAAGTTATTTCTGAGAGACTCAAAAATGTCCAAATATTTTCCATGTAAAGGGTAGTTTGAAAATAGTCTTGTTATACCCTTGAAATATGTTGAAATTATAATACGAAGTTTAATATTTAAGTGACTTGAATCATGCGTTCAAACACCCACACCCAATACATGGTCTTTTTTTTTTTTTTTTTTTTTTTTTTTTAAAGTTTTACTTTTATTTAGGCAGTCTGAAAACGTGAATATCCAATGAAATATCGTATCGACATTTTAAATGGAATGCAATACCTCTCTACTTACTATAGTAAGTATACTCTTCTATTGGCAAGTAGTAGAGAAACAAAAGTCCTTCATTTTTTCAGGGGACCTGAGCATGTATTTCCGAGTAATCTCTGAGTGAACTTTTTGTGTGAATTCCAATATTTCCCTACCTTATTATAAAGAGGTGCTTAAGAAAAGAAAACAATGGAAACGCAAGGTTTAGTCAATGAACGCTAATGTATTTGCTATCTGACAGCTTAACATTGTTAAAAACGTTAAGCCTGTCTTTGTACTTTTCTCAAAACACTAGTTTGGCATTGTGACTGGTGTCTATCTCAGTGCAAAGGGCACACACCTGTTGAAATGCAAACGAAGGCGAGTGGTTCTGAATCCCATTTCCGCTGTGTTGAAGGGCATAGCGTAGCTGTGCTCTGCCAACAAAGGACTTCTCACCCTGAGCTCATTAATTAAACAGCTTAGCAATATTATGGCAAACGTTATTATGAAGCAAAACATAATACCCAAAATGTATTATAACTTAATAATACTTGGTAATTTGAAGGTTGAAACATTGTGGTACGCTCCTAATATTCCTAGTACTAAATTTAATTTACAGATCTTTAGTTCTCTTTGATAATGTATTTCGATTTAACTTATATCATTTGCGTTGACATTGCTCCTTTGTAAACCTTACTTTTCAGCCTTCTTTAACCTCTAGTATGACGATTTACAGGAAGAAAAATTTGGTAAACGGTGAAATTAAGAATGTGACATTGAGAGAGAAAAAAAAAGTTTATTAGAATTTACTCATGGCACCGTGTGATTGAACATTTATCTTACTCCTGTTTTCAAGTAATAATGTGTTAGTGATTACTAAGGACTGCTTTAATTAATTTCACTCATTTTTGTGAGTTCAAATTCATGAAGCTTGGTTCAAAAAGGTATCCGCTTGACGGACACCACAGCTATGTCGGATGAACTGGAGAGAGGCCAATCACAGTTGGTGTGTTTAGGGAAACAGACTCGTACCAGAGTAGGAAATAATCCCGACAACACGTTCTTTATGATCATCAGCATCTATGCACAGGGATTAGACCTTCAATGTCCTGTTGGGAGTTGAATAAAATCACTTCATCGACTAGACGGAATTTCATCCCACAACTGAACAAAATAGAAGTAAATATCATGATTCAACTTGAATATCGCATACCTGCATTTAAAGTGTTTTACAAACGGGATGTAAGAATCACAGAGAGCATAATTCAGTTTTAATTCCGTTTTCGCAGTTTCTTCACAGTGAATCTATGTTTACCTTCTGCTATTTACTTTAATGCAGAAATTCGTGAACAATAACCATAAAGAGGGCTTGTTAAGAGTGTCTCTGCAGCAAAGTTATCAAAATGCTGAATTAAACATGTGGGTTCCATTTTAGGCTGCTAGACCTATTTTTAGCCCCCACTCTCAAGAACCTGGAAATATGAATGCGATACTGAATGTGTGTTAAGTTAATCCAGAAGTATAATCTTAATGTACACCTTAAGGTGGGAACTGGTAACGTACCTGGTGACGTACCTGGTGGTGCTGGGCTGCGCAGCGACGACTGGTCCTCTCTCCGGCGTTGCGGCTGCTAAAGTCGGTTCTCGATGCTCCTCGGCTATTGGTGGACTCAGCGACGAGCAATTGAGACCTATTTATATCTAACTCGGGTATTTAGCTGCGGTGATCTTCAGGGAGTGGTACGGGAATTAACTTAAAATAACGTCGGCACTTTTCGTTCAGTCAAGATATTCTCGTTCCTGAGAATGTTCCTGGCGCGTTTGAGTTCCGATAATTTCCCTCAAACAAGGGCGTAACGCGCATAAAGGTTACTACATTTTACGCAGCGACGATTACAATTGTTACGTGCAGAATAATTAGACACTTTTAATTTTCGCTGTGGCTTTCTTGTTTCCGGCGTCGCAGATTGCGCGTGACATTTATTTTAACTGTGTGAATCACTGTAATAACCTTACTATATGTACGAGGATTCTTGTTTCGAGCATCACAGACTCTGCGTGTAGTTACATTCCAACTGCGTCAATCACTATAATAACTCTGCTGATTCGCGCTTACTCTTATTTTGGGCGTCGCAGATTTCACCTTGGAGTTACATCTCAACTACCTGGAAATTACGGCAAATACTCTATATTTATAGCAAATTCTACCCACGCGCAAAACTCCCAACTTGTAATCTCATTGGCCTATTTTTAGCGTCGAAATGAGATTACATTTTGGGGTGCGCTACTGCCGTGACGTGATTAATTCTAATTGGTCAATGCGTGTTTCATGTGAATCTTGACCTAAATTTCCTCGTGGTTCCCCGGTTTATATGTCGCCTTCACTTTCTCATGCGGAGACGTGACCACACAATAGCGTCTTTCCCCTCTTGAAATATACAAAGAACTAGTGTAAACAACTGAATTCGTCACTTGAGAACTCTCGGGTTGAAGTTTGGAACGCTTTCCAGGAACAATCTCTCTGAACATCCAATATACAATACATGCATGATATCTTACTAATTAACCTAAACAATTTAATCAATTAAGATATAGGCTATGCGCTTATTCACCTGGGGGACAATCCGTCTCAAGATGCCCCAATTGGAGAAATGAAAAGATGAACCATGTGAAGGCTTTTAATTTTTTACAATTTTGTCCTCCAACGGCTGACATATATGGGTATCTCTAGCCCTCGACTCTTTCTTTTTGTCTATGGTCTAGGGTTTCAATAGTTTCCTTCTATCCCCGCGCTGTTGGCTTTATATTCACACATTTCTCACTTTCTAATGGAACAGCGGAGTGTGTGCGTTTGGAGGTCATTAGCACTGGTACCGTCCAATGTATTCACTCTTACTTTCAATAACCTGGGGATCGTTACTTAAGTCTGTCAAAACGGGTTATTTTCCCTTTTCTTCCGGGCTCCGTACTCGTAAGCATTTACACATATTGCCAACCTAACATTCCATTTACATCACAGATTTAGCACACGTATTACTAGGCAAGCGCATAACAACTACAGATAAAATACACAAAACTATCACTTAAACTAACATGAAACATAAATATAAGTATATATACATTAATCATAACAATGTATTTTTCTCTTTTTATTTTGTAAGTCGAGGCCTCAGTCTACAGTTTTGCGTCTGGCGGTAAGGTTTTGTATTTTCGCAACAACTGTTTATGATATCGGCCTATCACTTTCTTAGAATTCTCGGGGTGAACTAATTTGTAGGTGTCTGACCCGAATCTTTGTCTTATTAGGAAAGAGCCATGATATAAGTTTTGCATCCTGGAGTACTCTTTCCGGAGCGCATTTGATTTTGCGGTGTCCTTCACCAAGACGGCATCTAGGTTTATGAGCCATTTCCTTCTGTTCTTTATCGTGTCGGGCCTTACGTTCGGCCGCTTTCTTCTCCATTCTCTCCTTGGCCTTTCGGAATATTTCCTCTTCCGTGAGTTCGGGAATCTTTACATATGGTATAGCCGCGGGTATTCTCGTTAAAGGTTCTGAATTCATCCTCCCACACATCAACTCGATGGGCTTGTACATTGTTGTCGGATTCACCGAATGGTTATTATATCTTCTATAGTTTGAATGCAGTTCATCCAACCGGTATGCTTCTTCGACAATGCTACCCGGAGGTATATCGTGATATCCCGGAGCACCCTCTCACATGAATTACTCTGTGATCGGTATCGGGAACAGTGGTACAATTTTATGTTATTTTCCTTCAACGTCTTTACAAATTGTTTGCTAATGTGACCGGTTCAAAGACCTGCCCCACTTCTTTCTCAACAGCTGGCATACCTTCAGCTATTAGCAGCCTGTCTGCGTTATCTTGCCCTACCATCTCCGGGCAAATCTCCTGAGGTTCTGAATTTCCCTTAGCACCTTCCATATTTACACAAAAATCCTTTCCCACAATCTTACCGCTACGTAACAACATAAACTACAATATCCTATATACATATAAAATGGTCATGCATTACCTTACTCTCCACAGGACAATATACAGTTTTTGTTAATCACTTTTTTTTCTTACTAATCGCAGAGGTCCCTTCCTGGTCCTTCACGGTCTTCTGGTGCGTTGTTCCCTCAGTGAGTCGCTGTTCTGATGTGCCCCGTCCTCCAAACACTTTGTCTGACGTGTTTGTCCTTCACTGCAGTCGAGGTGCGTCGTTCCGGGTCGAGCTCAATTTCCCAGTTCAGGCCCCACGTTGGGCGCCATTTTTGTGGCGGGAACTGGTAACGTACCTGGTGGTGCTGGGCTGTACAGCGACGACTGGTCCTATCTCCGGCTTTGCAGCTGCTAAAGTTGGTTCTCGGTTTAGCTACGGTGATCTCCAGGGAGTGGTACGGGAATTAACTTAACACCTTTCGTTCAGTCAAAATTTACTTCTCTTCACAAGCGTTCCCGAGAATGTTCGTGGCGCGATTGAGTTCCGATAATTTTCCTCGAACAAGGGCTTAACGCGCATAAAGGTAACTAAACATTACGCGGCGACGAGTACAACTGTTACGTGCAGAATAATTACACACATTGAATTTCCGCCGTGGCTTCCTTGTTTCTGGCGTCGCAGGAAATTTATTTCAACTGTGTGAATCACTGTAATAACCTTACTATATGTACGAGGATTCTTGTTTCGAGCATCACAGACTCCGCGTGTAGTTACATTCCAACTGTGTCAATCACTATAATAACTCTGCTAATTCGCGCATACTCTTATTTTGGGCGTCGTAGATTTCCCCTTGGAGTTATATCTCAAGTGCCTCAATCACTATAATAACTCGGCTAATTCGCGCATACTTCTTGCTTTGGGCTTTGCAGGTTTCCCCTTGGAGTTACATCTCAACTGCCTGAAAATTACGGCGAATACTCTACATTTATAGCAAATTCTACCCACGCGCAAAACTCTCAACTTGTAATCTCATTGACCCATTTTTGGCGCCGAAAGTGGCTTGGGGTGCGCTTCTGCCGTGACGTGATTAATTCTAATTGGTCAATGCGTCTTTCACGTGATTCTTTACCTAAATTTCCTCGTAGTTCCCCGGTTTATATGTTGCCTTCACTTTCTCTTGCGGAGACGTGACCACACAATAGTGTCTTTCCCCTCTTGCAATATACAAAGAACTAGCGTAAACAACTGCATTCGTCGCTTGAGAACTCTCGGGTTGAAGTTTCCAGAAACAATCTCTCTGAACATCCAATATACAATAAATACATTATATATAACTTACTAATTAACCTAAACAATTTAATCAATTAAGATATAGGCTATGCGCGTATTCACTTGGCCGACAATCCGTCTCAAGCTCAACAATTTAAACAGTTGTTATAGAAGCAGTAATACGCGATATTACCTAAGGCGGTATGAAAATAAATAAAAACTTAAATAAAACGATATAGCAGAAGAGGAAAAAATAACAAAAACACATGCGATACTGGATATTCAGAGACGGTACGTAGGTACAAAAATAAAATAAACATGAAAGTAGGTACTTGTATTCCTTTTCAGTAACATATAATCAAGGCGTTAAGAAAAACATTTCTATCAGCATTTGTGTTATATATGAGCTAGATGAGATAGGTATATTAATAGGTGCACCACAGAAGAGCCTGTGCTTCCTGAAATAATTTATAAACAAACCTAATATTAGAAACGATTAATGCTTAATATTCTTTGTGTTCTAACACGTTTGTAAGATTTCTTTTTGCACCCTGTGGGGTTGTGTTTCAGCCTGAAATTACAAATTTGAAAAATTAACTTAATCAATATTTCGGTAATTTTTAAAATTTAGGACACATTATAATATTGAATCTAATATTTTAGTACTGCCTTCTAATGCTAATGAAACACATTCAAAATAGTTATAAGAATGAAATTAGCGTTGTCAGATGAGAAGGGAAACTAAATATTGAAGGAACTGTATCAGGGTTTAGCATCATCTTACCTTTATTCTCATGGAGTGTTTGGTCGAGTGTTTAGACCGCTTGCTTCACTCCATTCCAAGGGAGCAAATGCGGAATTTGCGGGGACGGATTTCCTTCTGGTTCTCACGTTTCTCCCACCATTCATTCCACCACTTGATTCATAATCACATTTGTTCATCCATTTCACCGTAATTTTATAAGAACTTCATTATTATACCATGCATTGGGCTGATTACTTATCCTGCCCACTCTCTCTGATCCAGATTCCGTCTGACCCCGGCGCTGGCTTATGACTCCCTCACACGAGGAGGGTAAATAGCGAAAAAAGAAGAAAAGTATGGTTACAGTCTTAGTCGCGTTCTAGTTTTTCAAATCAATTTTCATTCCATAGACTGTTTATATAGTTATAAAAAATAAATGCTGGTGTTAATCCCCTAGTGATTTAAACAGCACTTCAACAGTGCGGCCGTTTCTGAACTCCATACTCTTTATCTGCCCGAATCAAAACAGCAAAATAGTTTCGACCTCTTGCAGTCTTACCTCATATGCAGCTATTTTATTATTAAATTAATTGTTGAAATGTTTCTCTGGACACATAATTCCTTTATGCAATCCTGGAGATGTCACACATTTTGGGTTATAAGGTCGTTTGTTCTTACAGTATATATTGGGGTCTCAACAGAGCCTTCGCAGTGAGCTCTGAGGCTTGCGACTAAGGTTAAGTTGGGAGTGGAGATATAGAGTAGGAGCATTACTTTAAGTGAATGTTTTCCTCCCTCCTCCTGCTTGAATAATATTGTGAGAACATTGTGCTTGGAGACAATACTGTGGCTTGCGAAGTGAAGTTAAAATGTTAACCATTGAAGAGAGAGCATTTTTAGTTAAGGACATATTCCTGATAGATTTCAGAAAATGTAAAACGTACAATTCTTGTACGCTTTGCACATTCAGCATATCCTCATCCTGATGCTGTGAATTATTTTATTACTAAATTCCTGAAGTCGATTCCGTGCATGACGCTCCGAAAAGCGGTATGCGTAAATTTTAGGAGACTAAACTGAAGAAATTTGAGCTATAATGTTCAGAAGCTCCACTAAATGGGTGGGGAGTGAGCACAGGAAAAAAATTGTTTCTATGCAGCCAGCATACAGAGCCGTTAGTATGGAAATGAAATTGGTCCCTGTGATGTGCAGTTGTCCCGAAAACAAGATAATGTAATAAAATAAGAAATTATAAATTACGTATGCTCGATTCATGGGAAACTCTACGCAAAGTGTCCTAAATAAGGGCAAACTAGGTGAACCATACTCATGAGGACAGCATTTCCAACATCTTCTGTGACAGAGGTAAGGAAATAATGTTAATTTCAGTTCAGGTCATCTTCGTTCCCAATAATAATTAGCGAGAATTGGTAACCGAGTTGTGATGAGTAATTGTGCTAGCACATTCACCTCATTGCAGAGGAACATTTTTGAGACCCGTTTTTATCTGGATGCTATTTGAAATAGGCAGAATGTTCCAAATTCCTTGGGTCCAAATGACACTTATGGTAGAAGTGTGACACTTGGTCTTTGAGATAAGGACCATAGTGTTCTTCAGAAATGCCATTCTCCATAGCGTGTTGAACAAATAGGAAATAACTCCAAGGCCCAGGAACATTTGAGGCCAAGAAAACTCCAAGGCCAAGAAAACACCTCTATTTGTTCCTATGCTTCAAATGGGATTTATAGGAATTACTAACTTTTGACATCCTAAACAACTTAAATTACATGGGATCATTAATACTGATTAACTGTTTCAGAAAGAAGAAGGATTATGTTTCTTCAGCTAGTAAAGCAGTATTTACAGTGTGGAGTTTTCAAAGCATATGACTCCGGGGCTGCCATAAGCAAATCTGAATTGGTGACATTCAATGCGCTAATGTTGCCTGTGGGCTGGGAAGATATCCATGAACTTGCCGGCATAACTGTATTCTGAGGAATTGATCGCTGTTGCGTGTCATGTTGCGGTGCATTACACAAGCCCAAGCCCTTGGGAGGTCTAGGCTAACTCCGATTGAGCCTCGTTGCATTACGTTAACTATCCCTAGTAAACTTAGTACAACACTCTTGTTCTTAATACATTTACTGCACATGATAAAAGTTGGCTTAATTTCTGAAGAACGAACGTTGAAAGATAAATACGTTTCAGGGACGCTGCCAGCCGCGTTTGAAGCCAAGTTATCCGAAGTCTATTCGGGACATGCTGTCAGATTTGAAAGATACCGAACTGATAAGTCTTGGAGAGAATGTGGGAACTACACGAATGCGACACCTGCTTGCATTGCTTTTGTCCGTGCTCACCTTAAATTCCAAACGGTCGCGTCGCATGGCCATCGGATCTCGCACCTCTAGACCTTATACCTACTATTACACCAATTCGTTAAGCGTGTGATGGATACTCTTCTAGTAGCCGAATAGATGTCTCGTCTGATTGTACAAACAGAACAACGATATTTTGGAGAATGCTGCAAAATGCTATGAGCTGCACAACACGTATTGAGGATTATCGTCATGATTTCGACAGCAGCTATTAGGTGCATCTTGCTTCTCGGAATAAAAAATAAAGCAGTATTACATAATTTCTTCATAATTTATATCTAATACCTATGCGTTTTAGAGAAAAAATAGAAATAGATGTTGCTGTAATTACTTATTTTTATTAATAAGGCGAACAAATTATAAATTTAAACAGGTTCTTTTCAATAGATACAATCACAAATAAGGATCGGGATAATCTTTCGTAATATAATTGTTTATATTACTCTTCATTTATGCCTTCATTAGTGGGAAGAGTAACAACCACCACAAATATAAGGCACACTTTAAAACTCAATGTAATATGATTAGGTGCTGCCGTTTAAAGTCTGATTTAACACAACTTTTTATTTTCTCTACACGTGCTCTGTAAATAGCGTGTAGAGGAAGTGTTGTATTTCACCCAAAAATTCGATACCGAGATTTCACTGGAAATGTGTTTTGAGGTTCCCTGAGTGACAAAAAGCATTTTTAGGTCCGTGTGTGTCTGTGCACAGCATGACTCAAAAACGAAAAGACCGTTAAATACCAAACTTCGTATTTAAGTTTGGTATCTTTCAATGATGTCATAAGATTTTCAAAAAAAAAAAAATCCCTACATTTACATGGCACATTTTTGAAAATGTGGTTTTTCTCAAAAATGGCTAACGATTTTGATTAAAATACCATTTATTAAAGCAATTTACATCATATATAAAATGTATATCGTAATTTTTCTGGGAATAGCTTCCGAAGACCTGTTCATTCTGGATGAAGTTTGCTGAATTGTGTGTAACTGGGAACCGTAAGAGATAGATGAAAACTTATAAGGAAAAATATGTATTTCTCGTTAAAGCACACAATTTATGCCATATTCATTTTTGTTGCAGAGTTGAAAGTTTTCGAGATATTCCTTGTTATTGATTTCAATTTTAAAGTATGCATCTTCTTAAACGGGGCCACGTTTCGTTTCATCTCTCTTTTGTTTTTCTAGAAATGCAAAGCGAAGCGAACTTCAGTTGTTCACCTAACGATTGGCCTTTAAAAGATGTGACTACCGCTTTAGCGTAATTCCCTCATTTCCCTTCTTCTTAAAGAAATCAAGCAATAAGATAATTTCTGCTACTATTTATCTCGATTAGCATGAAGGAGATAGAAGAATAAGCATTGCTACTTCTGCTAGTCAAGAAAAAGTTAGCAGAAATAGCCTTATTGCTTACTTCTTTATAAGTAGGAGCGAAATAAGGGAGTACAACAGGTTAAAGTGGTTGCTATGTGACTGAAGTTCCTTTGTTTGTATGGGCAGGAGTTCACAAATTCCTGTATGAGAAAAGAATAATTTTTTTAAAGCTGAAACCAATGACAAGTAATATCTCAAAAACGATCAACTCCACGAAAAAATGTATGACATAAATTGTATGTTGTATCATAATCTACATTTTTTGTGTAGTAAGTTTTTGTCTATCTCTTACGGTTTACCAGTTTTGCAAAATTCAATAAACATGATTCAGAATAAAGAGTTCTTAAGAGGCTATTCCGAGAAAATTCAAGATATACATTTTATTTGGCATGCAAATTAAATATAAAACATTTTAATCAAAATCGTTGGAGCCATTTTTGAGAAAATTAAAATTCTCGAAATTTTTTCCATGTAAAGGGTTCTTTGAGGTGGGGGGATTTTCATGAAAATTTTCGTATCGTATCCTTGGAAGATACCAAACTTTATACCAAGTTCGGTATTTAACGGTCTTTTTGTTTTTGAGCTATGCTATCCATAGAAACACACATACACACATGCATACGCGCATGCACACACGTGTAGACAAAGTAATAAAGTAATGAAATGCAACATGTATAGTGTAATACAGATATTAGATTGATGGTAGTAGAAGCATCATCTTCTCTCTGGCCTCGCAATAGCGATCGGCAATCTTAGTTAATGACAGGGCAGTGCATTGTTGGAGTCCATATCTGCATTCGACTTAGACAGAAAGGATTGTTATATATCCCAATTTGATAGAAGTAGCTGGCCAAACATTCATGTCCGGTATTCGAAAAGTAGTGGCTTGCTTTCGCGGCCCATCTGGTTAATTTGGCTTTTATCTTATGCTTCTATTGATAATGTTTTATTCGTTCAGCAGGTATGTCTTCTCACCTAATTTTAATTTTAGAGTGAATGCTTAATTTCATAATGTTGTAGGAGACATCTTTTCTCGGTGGTAGTAAGATATGGGTCCCCTTTTTTTTGCCAATTGAGCTATTGCCTCGCTTCCAGCAATATCACAATGAGCTGTATCCACTCTCTTTTGGTGATTCAAGAGGGTTTTGACGTGTTTTTTTTTTTGCATTCTATGATTTTATTGGTGGATGCAGGTGTTAAATAGTTTGTAACAGCACAAGTTACAGCCTGGAAACAACATTACAGAAGGAATCAGTTCAATATACAAGTTTATTTAGGGCAGAGCGGATGGTGTCTTCATCATCAAAAGCTTCATGATTCTTACCAAGAGACAAGTACGTTGTAAGTAGGTTACTGAAAGTGCCAGTTCCAGTATTCCTAGCTGTACTTACTTGTGACCCGTTTTTTTTTTAAACATGTACCTAACTAAGTACTAATAGAATATCGAGTATGAATAGTCTCCAGAGTAGCGGTTCGGAAGATGTAATCTGGTGTATCAGTTTTGTTGATGAACGTATTTAAGTCAAGATTGTATTCTATAATGTATATATCTAGAGGGTTCTCGACTTCAGACATCTGACAAGGCGTAGAAGGTATCTCAAGTGAGAGTTTTTCCTTAGCAGCAAGTTGTATGACACTTTTGAGTTTTCAATCTTCTGACATTATGGGATTTTTCAGGGGAATACTCAGTGTCCGATAGTAGAATTAATTTCTCAGGACCTTTTAGGGCAGATTCAAGAATTGTGATTTTCATTTCAGAGTTTCCAGTGAGTAGCAACATTGCATCAATAGGGGTAGATTTGATTGCACCAGTAACCAATCGAAGGACCTGGTTTTGAACCCATTCTAATGTATTAATATTCCGCTGATTGGTAGTGATCAGAGATCCACAGCAGTATGCCATATTTGATTTTATATACGTTTTGTAGATTCTGTTGAGTGTATAAGTTACACATCCCCATTTGAAGTCTTCGAGTCGTTTAAGGAGATTAAGACACTTTTGTGTTCTTTCAAAAATATAAGTTCTGTCCAAGATAGTTGGCAATCAAATGTAACACCCAAATATTTAAGTGTGTCAACATTTTTCAGCTGAGAGTTGCTGTAATGTATGTATAAATCCAGTTGTTTGTGACCGAGAGAAAACTTTTGGTTTGCATTTTTACAGACATTTACTGTAATGGCATGTACTGAATTTGCTGCACACAATTTGTGTAAGTTGGCTAAGGTAGAATTTAGAGTATTTTCTATATTTTGCTTAGCCGTATTCTTTGGTGAAGAGACCCACAGTACAAGATCGTCAGCGCATAAAAGTGCATTCACATTGTTTTAATGATGATTGGTCATTAATGTACAGGTTGAATAGAAGACAGCTTCTTATAGTACCTTGGGGAAGACCAGTTTGTAGTTGTTTAAATTTAGATCAAGTATTGCCGTAGCGAACTTGACAGTATCGTTGAACAATGAAGTTATTTAACCATTGAAACATTTTCCCTTTTGTTCCTTAATTGAATACTTTTATTAACAGGTTTTCCTTCCATGTTGTGTCGGCGGCACTTTTGAAATCAATATATACTCCTGTGGTAATTAACCCTTTATCCAAATTATCTTTTATGTATTGGGACAGAATTTCAACTTGTTGATCTGTTGATCGCTATCTGCGGAATCCCGCTTAGCTGGGTGTATTATTTTATGACTCAACAAACCAGGTGAGTCTTGTATTTATATTCTCTCCATAACTTTACAAAGTATGCTTGTAAGAGATATTGGAAACATCTGAAGGGGAGTTATTCTTTTTTAATATGGGAATAGTTATTGCCGTTTTCCAAATGGAAGGAACAGTAGAAGACAAAACAACGTTGAAAACATGTAATAGTGTTTTTGAAAAGTATGTTTTTCTCAAAAAAGGCTGTAACGATTTTAATTAAAATACCGCACATTAAAGATATTTATACCGCAAATATGTATATGTATATTTTGAATTTTCGAAGTGTTTTGCATAACGGTTAGACGCTAAGAGATAAAAAGAAAGTAATACACAAAAAATCTTGCTAAACACATTGTCATATACGTATTTCTAGTAGAATTGGCCGTTTTCGAGATATTCCTGTTATTGTTTTCAATTCTCAACTACCTAACTTTTCTCAAACGTGTTCATGCAAATAAAACCGAACCTCAATTGTTTCAAATAGCGACCAGATTTGAAAATATTTAAGACTATCGCTTAAGCCAAATGCAGTGCCCTATTTTCCTTCGGCTTACAATGAAGCAAGTAATACGACCAATTCTACTAATTTTTATCTCGATTAGCATGAAGTAGATAAAAGAACAATTTCTTGTAAGACTAGTTTGTATTTGGAACAGCTGGAGAAAGTTATGTGAATGGAACATCAGATATTTTACCATAAAATAAAAAAACTGCACAAAAAGTAGCGAATGATTATACCAATTAACTTTTTAAAACTAATATGTTACTAACATGAAAATCCAAGCAGAGTTTTATTACACATTACCCAATATTTTTCAAAAAACATTTCATTCTAGTAGGAGAAAACAGATTTTGAATATGGGAAATAACAAGTCATTTAACTTGTGCAACGCTTTCAAAACGTGTGTTACATCCACCCTAGGCGAATCAAACATTGTAATAGGTATAAACTGTCCATCCTTACTTCATCGGCGATGTAAACAAATCAGAATGTACTCTTCCGATAACACACCACGTGGTGCCGTGCAATTGTAAAACAGCGTACCTAGGTTTGCAGGAAAAGAAATAGCTATCTGATGTCACTGTTCACAAATAATTATTGCCTATTCAATGTTCAATGAATAAAATACAATAAAACAGATAGGCGAGAGGTTATATACTCAGTTCGAAATCTAAAATTCTACCATAAAAATCATATAATGCGTACATTTTGTTTTGAAAGTTTGGTGAACTCCAGCACTTTTGCGAATTTTAGCATTCGCATGTGCACAATCATACACTGCATAATTCTTTAATATAGTATCATGATGCAGTGACTTACCAGAAAAGCTAATCTGAAGATGCAACTGTCCGAATCATCACAGAGCTTGATAATTATTAGTGGTCCAACCATTCCCTCCAAATCTTTGTTTACTCTTCCAGAACAATTTGTGATGCACAGTCACTGCATTTTCGGCTTTCGCTTGTTGAAAAGTGCTTGCACAAGATATCTCGCCTCGGCCAATTTAAAAGTTGTGCACACTTGATGCTGCTTTCGAAAATACCAGTAAATTATTTAATGAAAAAAGCAAGGTACTTTTCACAAATCTTATTATATACACTAGGAATAATTCTTTCCTTATGTGTCATTACACTAATATTACATGTTTCCGTCATTACTCGCTTACTAGAAGCAGCCATTGAATTGTACAGCGGATATGCATTGTTATATAAAGTAATAATGATTAAATAATAGTAAATTTTGTTCCTTAATCATTCACACTACATTACTTAGATGTTATTGCACAGTATAATACGATATTTCGCTACTCACTCGGCAATTTAAAAGGAACTATTTTCTGTTGGAGAACAATCATAGCCATTGCAACTTGTTGCTTTTGTTTGCATTACCGCTGAAGTAAGTTGGACGAAGAATAGAATTAAAGTATGGAGTATTTTTTGTGCCTAATATAAAAAAATCGATCTTTTTTACCAGAAACACTTAAAAATGTATTTCCTTAAAGGTAATCATTACTTAAAGTGAATAAAAGAAAAACCTGAGCATACATTTTCTATATTCCCTAAAGCTCCTGACCATTGCTCTATGAGCGCATCTGAAGCTAACATATCTGTAGGTATTGGTGCAATATGTCCTCTGATGTAAAGAAATGTTTTAAGTGAGGAGAAACCATACGCTAAAAAATATTTTATTAAAAAAATCTGACGATTTCCATTCACATGACTTTCTCTACCTGCTCTAAAACAAAATATTCTTACAAAAGATAACTCTTTCATTATAATCGAGATAAACTTGGTAGAAATTGTCTTATAACTTGCTTCCTAGTAAGCAGAACGGAAATACGGGAATACACTAGGCTAACACGATAGTCAAATCTATTAAAAGCTATTGCTATGTGAAACAATTGAAATTCGGATATCTTGCATGAGTAAGACTAAAACAAAAGAGATATCTATTATCTTGTAAAATGTATGACTACAGAAAAAATGTATGAGATAAATTGTGTATTTTAATGAAATCTATCTTTGTTACTTCCTCTAGCACCCATGTCGATATTTCACCGAAAATATGTTTTAACGTTCCCTGAGTCCGAAAAAAAGTATTTTAGAAAAAGGTCCGCGCGCGTTTATAATCAGCATAGCTCAAAAGCGAAGAGGCCGTTAAATACCAAACTTGGCATTTATGTTTAGTATCTTCCAAGATTGCGACACGAAGATTTGCAAGAAAATCCCTCCGTATATAAAAGACATTTACATCGCAAATAAAATATATATTTAGAGTTTTCTGGGAATAGTCTCTGAAGACCTCTTTATTCTGGTTGGTTTTTGCAGAATTTTGCACAACGGTTAAACCGTAAGGCAAAAAATATAGATCTCGTTAAAACACATAATTTATCCCGTATACGTTTTTCTTGTAGAGTTTTCGAGATATTCCTTGTTATTGGTTTCAATTTTAAACTACCTAATTTTCTCAAACAGCACCATGCAAAGCGAATCAAATCTCAATTGTTTCAAATAGCTACCTGGTTTTAAAATATTTGGCCTTTAGCCTAATGCATTCCCTTATTTCCTTTATGCTTACAAGGAAGCAAGTAATAAGACCAATTCCGCTAATGTTTATCTCGATTAGTATGGTATAGATAAAATAATAATATTTAGTAAAAATTGTGAGTTTGTGTATGAAACAGCTAGAGAAAGTTACGTTAACACATCAGTTTTTTGTAGTAAGTTTTTCTCCTTTACTTGCGGTTTACCAGTTACACAAAAATCATCTAGAATGAAGAGTTCTTCAGAGGCTATTCGCAGAAAATTCAAGATGCACATTTCGTTTGTCGTGAAAACATCTTAAACATGAGGTATTTTAATCAAAATGTTAGAGCCATTTTTGAGAAATCAAATTTTTTGAGAAAATGTTCCATGTAAAGTGTGGGTGGAGATGGGGGATTTTTGAAATTTTCGTGTCACATCTTTGAAAAATATGAACCTAAATACTAAGTTTAGTATTTCATTTTTGAGCTACATTTCCCATACACACACACACGGCCGTTATATAAAAATGTTTTTGGAGTCATGGACCTAAAACACGTAATTCCGATGAAATCTCGGTATCGAATTTTTGGATGGATTACAATACCTTCTCTATCTACTATGAACATTCTACTTACGTACAAATGTTAGGCAAAATGTTAAGTAAAAAATTTTTAAGCGAATGTTTGCGGCCGTAAGTTTTTTAATGTCATTTAACTCGGCGACTCAGATCGGTCGATAAATGAATGAAATGGTTTAAATAATGCTCGGGGTCCTTAGAGCTTAGTTATCCGCCATTCGTCTTCTTAGGATCAGGGAAAGCCTCGAAAAAAAACCTAATCTGGGTAACTCACCTTAACCGAGTTTCGAACTCGAGACCTTTTGAATGTAAGGTAGGTACGCTACAGAGAGGTGTGATTTGTTTGAAATGTATTAACATTTTGAGAAAATTTTAAAATACCTATATATATTTTTGGGTTTTTTCTAAAATGTTAATAAACTCAGAATACACGATGTAAAATGTTGCTATCGCCCCTGATATATAAATATGGATTCACCATAGTAAAATAGGCATGCTGTAGTGCTGTTCTGAACTTTTCAGTCTGCAACATGGAAGCTGCCTTTTGTCAAACAAAATAGAAGATCGCTTCGCTACTTTTGGGACACTGACAAATAAAGGATTGTTTTATCGCAATTTCTTTACCTACACAGAAGTAAGCTTCATTTACTACTTATGAAGAAGTGTATTTTCTTGAGAAAGGATTTTAAGGCAGTGCATATAAAAGTTTATGTATCTACCGCAGTTAATGTTAACAATCTCTTCCTTTAATTGTCGTCTGGCGCTTTTATTGTAGAAGCTACCGATTGTCATTAACTTGTAATAGCATTTTGTGATGACAGGTCGTCTCCGGACGTGAATCGCGTTCAGGCATCACAACCTGACCACTAGTTCAGTTTTGGGCACGTCACACAATTATGAACAGATAGGCGGATTAATTTTCCTTGCAAGTGACAGATTCACTGACAAATATCCTAAAGATAGGTAGGTATCTTATGTCCGAGGTGATTGTGAGAAAAGTAACTTTTGTTTCAAATTTTACGTTACTGTGGTAGGAACGTTCATGTTTACTTCCTCTACCACTAGATAGTAAGCAGAGAAGGCATTGCATTCCAACCAAAAATTTGACACTGAAATTTCACCAGACATACATGTTTTGAGATTAGTAAATCTAAAAAACAATATTTTTAGAAAAACTTTGGCGCTCGCGTGTGTGGGCAGAATAATTGAAAGATGAAATAGATAAATGTCAAACTTAATATGCAAGTTAATATCTTCCAGTTGCGTTGGGGAAGAAAATCTCACCTAAACTACCCATTACATAGAATATTTTCGAAAATTTTGATTTTTCTCACAAATAGGTATAATTATTTTGATTAAAAACATTTTAAAGATATTTTCATGATAAATGAAATGTATCTCTTGAATTTTCTGGGAATAACCTCTAAATTCCTATACACTCAGGATGACTTTTGCTCAACTGGCAAATCGTAAGCTAGGATAAAATCTTACTAAAAGAGAAGAAGATCTCGTTAAAAAACACAGATTGTGCAATACATTTTATACGGAGTTAATCATTTCGAAATATTTTGTTAAATTTTCTGATACTCATACTTTTCTAAAATGGGAAGTGGTTATTCGGTATTCTTCCTCATTATGCACAGAACGAAATTTCAAAACATAGCAACAGCTCTCAAGATATTGACTGTTATCTTTCATTAGTGCCCCTTGTTTCCCATGTAATAAGTGATAATGCTATTTCTGCTCACGTTTGTCTCGACTATAATGAAGTAGATAAAATAATAAGCTTTTGAAATAATAGTTTGTTGCAGAAAAGGTGGAGAAAGTTGCAGCATTCTACTCTAATTTAGTACAAGCAAACTGTTACCAAACTGTATAACCACTGCTCACACTTACAGGTAACCTATTCATTTCCTACAAATCGTGGAAGCAATTAGGAAAGAATTAAACTGTAGAAAATACGGTAAAACCACCTTACCTAAAACCTATAAAAACTGATTAGCTCCGTGGGACATTTTTATTAGTATAAACGTACTTTAGGATTCGTGGATCTCGGAAAGGAATATTATGTAGGTTCTTTAAATGAGAACTCTGGGTAACACACAGTGTTAATTTAAAATCATATATTGTAAATAATAAATCTTTTACAAATGGAAATACAACTTGAATCGGTAGTATCGACTGCCCAGTACGTAGTCGTAATACCAAGCACGTAAAGCAAGAGGCTCTTACTCCCAATTTTAGGTGAAAAACTGGCGAAAAGGAAAGTGGAGGGGAAAGCGGAAATGTGCAGAAGACGAGGAATGGAAGAGTCTAGGGCAGGAGGAGGGGTACCGGAAATATAAAGGTACAGTCATAGATTTTTTTTTCAAATGTATGTTTTAATCAGTGGTACGAAAATTCATTTTTAAATTGAGTTCATGAACATCATCATCATCAGATTACCCCTCACGAATAAAAAATAGTGTTTAAAATTAGGATTATTCTTTCTTGCATGTTGAAACGAACTTTCTTATTTAATTTCTTTGAGCTTTGGGTTTAGAATTAAACACGGTTTGAATTGAGTCGTGAAGGAAGGAAGGAAGGAAGGATTGCTCTCAGAACAATATCTTATTTTAAATCCATTCTTTGTGTTTAATTTTATTTTACTTCTGTTATGTTCGTATGCTATAACATTCATCTGTATACTAATGTTAAATGTTGCTTAAAAATATGAGCCTTCCACTGTCTTTGTTGGAATTGCAAGTTGTGACTCGTACGGCGAATGATGTTTCAAGACTGCGAGCATAAGTCGCTCTGTCACTATTCCATTTTTACAATCCATTGTATTACTTTTATTTTTCATTCCATTATAAGCAAGCAGCTATAACGTAATGAAACAGTAATAATTTGCTCAGTTTTATGAAATATGGAGCTTGCATAGAACAACCTTAGGACGACGGTTGCCCTCACTCACTCACTCACTCAAGTTACTGGCTGGCTGAGGTTCAGCCAGTGTGCTTTTGCTGCGTACCCACCCTCAACAGGGTTTAAAATTCTCTTAAGCAGTTATATGCCGGAATCCGTTTGTCTTCAGAAGCGGTCACGCGAGAGCTTCTGACGACATTCTTTTCTGTGCTATTATCTCCTGTCCTTGTATAAGATTAGCAGTACAAGTCGAAAAACACCGAATTGTTTCGTTTGTTTATTTTGCGCTCGGAGTTTTAAAGGTCCTCAGCTAATTAGAAAGAAACTATCATATATTAACCGCGTTCATATTAATGGTGAGAATATTTTATTTTGTTTGTATATGGAGACATGTTGGGATGTAGTTTTATCACTTTTTATTTATTTTATAGTACCTGATAGCAAGCTTTCACTAGAAATACATGTTTTGAGGATACCTGTATCCATAAAAGTATTTTTAGAGAAAGGTCTGTGTGTGCATAACTTAAAAACGAAAGGTCCATTAGATACCAAACGTTCAGCATTTTCTAAGCATGCGACACGAAGATTTTAAGGAAAACTACCCTTTACTGGAACATTTTTCCAAATCTTTGATTTTCTCAAAAATTACTCCACCATTTGATTAAAAGACCATATTTTAAAGATATTTCGTGAAAAATAAATGCACATTTTGAATTTACTGTAACTAGCCTTTGAAGACGTCTTCATTCTGGATGTCTTTTGTTTAACTGGTAAACCGGTAAACTTATTACAAATGGTCAAATATATATTGTTTGTAGAGTTGTAATAATTTTATGTGTATATATATATATATATGTGTGTGTATATATGCGTGTATGTATATAGAGCTTGTTGAAACGCAATATACATCTCATTCATTATTTTTGTAAAGTTTGTATTTCCGAAATATTCGCTGTTATTGGTTTAAATTTGAAAGGGGTTAAACGTTTCTCAAAGGGAAGCCACTATTTGTTTCATATGTTTGTTTTACTCCTGACCATGCCAATTTGTCACATGGTAGCCAACTTTTAAAAGTTTTGACCATCGCTTTAGCATAATGTATCCCTTATTTCCCTTCTACTTATAAGGAAGCAAGTAATAAGATCATATCTTCTAATGCTTATCTCGATTAGCATGATGCAGATAAAACAATAGTATTTTGTAATAACTGTTTGCATAACAGATAGAGAAAGTTATATGGATGAAACACATCAGATTATAAGGCTTTTTGTGCGTGTAGTGTGTGTGTGTGTGTGTGTGTGTGTGTGCGCGCGCGCGCGCGTGTGGGTAAACAGCATAATTGGAAAATGAAAGGTCAGTTAAATAAATAATCAGCATTTCTGAAGGAATATTAAAGACATTTACATGACAGTAAAATGCATATCCTGAATTTTCTGGGATAGCCTCTGAATACTACTTTATTCTGGATGATTTTTGTATAAATGGTAAGTGTAAGAGATAGACAAAATCTTACTGCACAGTAGGTAAATTAGATCTGGTTAAAGCGCACAATTCATGCCAGATACACATTTTGTAAAGTTAACCATTTCCGAAATATTCCTTGTTACTGGTTTCAATTTTAAAATACGTATGCATTTCTGAAATTGGAAGTAGTTATTCTTTTTTCTTTCTCCTGGGGAAGGAAAGTACCATCACATAGCGACTGGCGGTTAAAGATACCAATATTGCTTTATCCTAGAGTACTTTAATCTGCATATCTACATCTGTAAATGTTGGTCTCATTTAAACGAGTTCAATCTTGTTTAGCGTGAGTCACTCGGATAAGGTTCTTCTTCGGGTTTTTCTTTATCCTGGGAACATAACGTTGTATAACTCTAAGCTTTATGAACCCCGAGCTCATTTGAGCTACATTTCACCATTTCATAAGGTCATCGTCCGGTAAGACCTTCCACTTACAACAAAAATCGTAGTAGTAATAATAATAATAATAATAATAAAAATTATAATGTGTTCCTATCACTTAATTTTCTCTACCTGCAAACAAACTACTCCTGTAAAGAGATTGTTTCATGCAAATCGAGATAAACATCAGACATTTTCTTATTGCTTAGTTCCTCTTAAGTAGACGTGAAATAAAAGGAATAGCGGTAGCGATAGTGAAACCTTTAAAATCGGATTGCTATGTAATTGAAATTCTGTCCTCTGAGCATGTTCAAGAGTAAAATGAAAGAAACAGGAATGTCAATGTCCAAGAAAAAGTGTTTTAAGGTTGAAACCAATAACCAATATCTTGGAAATGGTTTGAGCTACGCAAATTTTCTTCTAGAATGAACAGGTCTTCACAGGTTATACCCATAAAATTGAAGATTTTTTTTATTTATCGTGTAAACATCTTTAATACACAGTATTTTATTCAAACTCGTTTGAAACTTTTTGAGAAAATAAGCATTTTCGAAAACATTTCCATGTAAAGTAATTTAGAGGAGGAGGACTTTCCTGAATATCTTCGTGTCGCATCCTTGGTAGATGCTCAATTGCAATATCAAATTTGATATTTAAGCTACTTGTCGTTTTGGAGTTATCACACACACACTCACACATACACACACCCACACACACCTATACACATACACACATCCCCACATACATACACACCCACAGTCACTTAAATATCAAGTTTGATGTTTAAGGGACTTGTCGTTTTTGAGTTATCGCGCGCGCTGACTTTTTGCAAAAAAAAAAAAAAAGTTTTTTTAATGCAGTACGAGTATTTACCGTGGAATCTCGGTATCGAATTTTTAGATGAAATAGAATACTTTTCTACCTATAATCGGGTAGTTTCACATCAAACCGGGAATAAATGAAATGATGTTCAAATGGGCCCTGAGCCTGTCTCTGCCCCAATTTTCTGGGATACAAATCGTGAATCTGCTGTAAATGATTTCCACAAAACGGTAAGGCATTACATAAATGGAGGTTCCTGCGTGTAATATATGAATTCTGTGGTTTGCATTTTATTTTGAGACTGAACAGAGAAGGCTAGTAAGGTAATATTGATGAAGTGATTTTGTTACTTTGCTACGGTTTCTTATTTACTCCCCGAACTGTTGCGTTAGTCGCCTTGGGAGCAACACAACTCCTTTCGCAATCAGAGAAATATCGTTTTACCGAAGCAGTATCTAAGGAATCTTGGTTTCCAATCTCCTTAATATCCTTGCTTCTTCCCTTGCTTCTCTAGTTTATTTACTTTTTCTGCCTCTAAGCCTATATTTGCAGGACGGCGGTTTTGTCGAGTTAAAAGCTTTGGCTATATTAGATCCACTAGCTGATGCGGTTGCGTCAATTCTTAAGCTTTCCTTCCGGAAGAGAAAATATATTTAGTGACTTAAAATAATTGCTGTTATAAAACCTCAGGTAGTGCTACCACAATGCCCATCATATCGCGCTTTAAAACATTATACCAACCTGACCACATTATGGTTGGAGCCAGAGGGACCATTCAGTGGAAACCTGAAGAACTTCGGAATGAAACCTCAACTTTTCAAAGAAGTTGGTTTTCAGGCAATGAAAGGAACGTTAAAAATGTATAAACAATATATATGCTGTTTATTAACAAACACACACACACACACATATATATATATATATATATATATATATATATATATAATGTAGTTACATAGCAGCATAACAAACATTTAAATAGTGAAATAACAGAAGGAGAACAAATGTAATTTCACTATTTAAATGTTTGTTATGCTGCTATGTAACTACATTTTATATTGTCTTTTTTTTGTGCTTTTGTAGTTTTTCATAAGTTGAAATGTTATTTTTATTTAATTATGGTTAATATACCTTTTTAGGAAATGATACTGTTTGTCTTCCTGTATTCAGGAGAGGAAAATAAAATAAATATTGTAAGTTAATGTCCAGATGATATTTACGGTGGCTGAATTTTCACATACGTTCTGTCACGTAAGTACTGATCATTTAAAAATCCTGTTTAAAAGGGGATTCGAAATTATTGATGTCGCTAAGTTGGTACAACTTTCCTCTATACCCAGGCGGAGTTAAATCGTCATCTGTCATCTAGTTTGTTTAGAGTGCGCCATTTTGTTAGTTCATCTCAAAGATGATTTGCGATTTTACGATGGATACAAATATTGAACAAAGGATCTGTCTCAAATTTTGCATTGCAAATGGTATTTCGTGTGCCGAATCGCTGTAAATGTTACAGAGGGCTTACGGTTAATCGACTTTATCAAAACCGCGTGCATATGAGTGATACAGTGTATTCAAAAGTGGTCGAGATATGGTGGAAGACTTGCCTCGCTCTGGTCGGCCATCAATGGTATCAACTGAACTGAACATCGCTAAAGCGAAGAAAATGGTGTCTGAAAATCGTCATTTAGGTTTGGGAGAGATTTTGAGAGAGATTGCCGCTGAACTTTCTGTGTCTCATTATCGATTCAAAGCATTTTAAACGATTGTTTGGGCATGACACGCGTTGCAGCTCGAATAGTTCTGAAAGACTTGAATTTTCTACAAAAACTCAATCGCGTAAGGATTGCTGAAGACATGCTAGAACGAGCCAGTTCCGACGCCACATTCATGAAACGCATTGTAACTGGTGATGAGACTTGGGTTTACGAGTTTGAAACTCAAACCAGTCAGCAAGCTTCTGAATGGCGCCTTCCAACTGAACCGAAACCTAAAAGGGCACGTCAAACTCGATCAAAACTGAAGGTCATGTTGACAGTTTTTTTCGATTATCGCGGTGTCGTGCACTCAGAGTTCTTGCCAAAAGGTCAGATGGTTATGTGGCGTTTGAGAGAATACGGCGGAAAAGGCCAAATTTGTGGAACGACAACTCATGGATTCTGCACCACGATAACGCACCAGCTTACAAGGCTAATATTGTGAACGAATTTCTGGCCAAAAACTCAACAAATTTCATCAAACAACCACTGTATTTACCTGATCTGGCTGGTATTGATTTCTTTCTCTTTCCAAAACTCAAGTTACCACTTCGAGGCACCCGTTTTCAGTTGATAGAAGACATAAAGGAAAATTCGCGGCGACAACTGACATCGATTCCTAAAAGTGCCTACAAAAAATGTTTTGGTGATTGACCACAAAATGTAGTTAACCCTGGAGCCAGGAGCCAGGAGCAGGAACTAGTCGCCCGAGTGTACTCGGGCGGGGGCAAATCACCACGGTACCTATCCGCTTTTCTTGCGGATTTACCCGTGTGATATAGTAGTTAACCCTATTGATCGTCTCAGGTTAAAGGAATACCGAGAGAGACATAGTCTAGCTGAGTCGCTCTAACCTATTAAACAGGCAGTCAAATTTCCTCATATTCACACACAGGAGTTTTTGCGTTTAACGATAAATGAAAAAGTTGCTGAATTAAAATAACTGTTCTGTATGCATTTGAAATAATGTAAAGGCTTATTTTTCTCTGAAAAATGTTAGACTTCATATTTCATGCTTTAGAGCTAAATGAAAAATATTCTATGTTTTATTTTACTTGGAAAATGAACATTTATTTCAAATTACACAAATCATTTTCTTTCATAGATCAAGTGTTTGCCTGTTCCGATCTCACATCTGTTCAGCCTAGCGTTTTCTTGGTCTTGCTATCGATCTTCTTCCTCCAGGATTGAACATCAATGCCATCTTTAGTATCCTATCCTCTCCATTCTTTGCAAATGCTCTATGAAATTTTTCCTGTGTTCTTCTATTTGTTGAAGTGGTTTTACTTTTAGTTTCTCTCTAATATTCTCGTTTCTAATATGTTTTCCCCTTGTACAACCCTTCAGCCTGTAAGAAGCTCATATCCGCTGCTTGAGTTTTGTTTTTATAATTACAAAAATAAAACTTTAATATTTGCGTCTTCATACGATGCAGCTAGAAGTTGTGGAACAATGTTTAGAATTTAGACGAAGCCAGTTACAATCCCTACAAGACATTAAAATAAGGCAGCAAACATAAGTCTTGTTTTTGAAAATTGTAGGTTGATAACAGATACATATCAGAATTTCAGTCTAAAGAAAAACCTGTTGTCAGCTTGTTTTGTCCCAAATTAATTCGCAGAGAGCCAAATGTGAAATATTAGAGTGGTCACTTTGGAACTTGCAGAACGCATGGATCCCAATGTTAAAGATACAATAAAAGACAGTCTAAATGTACAAGTTACCTATCGGCGATTTAAATTATGTAATGGCAGCAATTAACCAATCAATTACTTTTACAACTACCTATAATTGCATTAATTCTGATTTGCTTCTATGTTACAAAGAACACTTTGAACAACTAATCAATATTGGTCACAGTTAGAAATTATATGCAGTAGCGGCTCTTGGTATAGATAGTGATTTAAATAAATTGGAAATAAGGAGTTTCAGCATTAATGTTGCTTTAGTTACCTGTCCATTTACATTTCTGTCACGTCATTGCCCATTTATTCTGTCCGAAAATTAATACGAAATTATGTAGAATGCTCAACACAATCATCATTAATTAAAACTATTAATGCGAGTTTTAAAACAGTTCAGCACAAAATCTTGCCTCGGGCAACTCCAAAGAGGAACAAAGTATTTTAAGTGCGACTTCAGAAATATCTATGTTCACTTAAGCGCATAGCACACAAATTAATGGAGTGATATGACAGTCTTTGAGAATAAGAGATGATAAGGGAAGCTGTATCAAGATATAAGAGATTATTAGAGAAGAAGAAAGGTGAACGGAGTAAAGATCAGACTCGGGTTATTGATGAGCTAATTAAAAATGGGGAATAGTCAGTAGATATGAAAAATGATTAGGATTTTTTCTACACATGATCTACAGCAACGGTTCCCAACCGGTGTGCCCCGGCACCCTAGGATGCCGTGTGATTGGCTAAGGGGTGCCGCGAGATATTGAGATAAACAAAAAAAAAATATCTTCTACTGAAGCCTTAAGCCTTGTAAGGTCTTGAAATAAAATCAATTACTCTCATGCACGGCAGATGGTATTAGTGGTCGATTCATTTCAATAATTCAGTTATACTAGTATCCCACAGATGGCATTACAGCTATACCCTGCCGAACATTCCCGAGACTACTCGCTTCCTCACGAACATTCCCGAGACTTCGACATGAATACATAAAAGTGTACGCCGCTTCCTCGCGTTGATTCACAGTGTTTAGCTATGAATAAGTTCATTGTTAAACGTAAACGCCAGGACAGTGAAAGTGAACAGTCGGCTCCTACTGCTTGCTTTAAGAAGCCAAATCTTACAGTTTCTCCCGGACCGTCGAATTCACCACATAAAGAAGACAAACGAAAGAAAAGAACATACCAGGACAGTTACTTAGCGTATGGATTTAAGTGGAATAACAACGAGGAAAACCCTATCCCTGTGTGTTTAGTTTGTGGCGAAACACTTAGCAACGAGGCCATGGTACCTAGCAAACTGAAGCGGCATCTTACAACAAAGCATCCTAGTGTGTCACAGAAAAGTGTAATGTATTTTTCACATATATTAGAAGGGGAGAAGAAAACAGCTGTGCGAATGGTAAAGAGAATGACCATATGTGATACTGCTCTTGAAGTCTCATTTAAAGAAGCAGAACTGATAGCTAAAGAAAAGAAACCTCATACTCTTGGAGAGGAAATCATTGGCCCTGCATGTCAAGTTATAGTTTCAACAATACTTGGCGAAGGAGCAGCTAATCAAATTTCGAAAGTTCCTCTGTCCAACAACACAATCAGCCGCAGGATATCTGAAATGTCATGCAATATCAACGAACAAGTCACGGAGAAATTAAAAAACTTATAGAACATTTGCTTTGCAAGTAGATAAGAGTCTCGATATTGGTGACAAACCGCAACTCCTTGGATTTATCAGATATATTGATGAAAAAGATATTAGTGAACAGTTTCTGTTCTGTAGACCGCTGGAGACTACAACCACAGGCCATGGTATTTTCGTTTCTATTAATTCCTATCTCAATGACCATGATCTTTCATGGAAAGACTGTTGTGGCATATGTACAGATGGTGCACCATCTATGTCTGGGGAAATTAAAGGTTTTACTGCCTGAGCTCTCAATGAAAATCCATCCATTATTATAACTCACTGTTTTCTGCATAGAGAGGCATTAGTCGTGAAAGCGTGTAATGAAGATTTTGCTGAAGTGCTTAACCAAGTTGTGAAAATGGTGAACTATATGAAGTCTCGACCTTTAAAGTGCAGAATTTTTGAACAGTTAGGTCGCGCAACGGATGAAGCTCATACTCTTTGTTACTTCACACAGAAGTAAGGTGGTTGTCGCGGGGTCGTGTATTGAACTGGTTTCTCGAACTTAAAGAACAGCTAAAAACTTTTTTTAAGGATGAAAATTAAGACACATTTCATGAGCTCTTACTAAGTGATTCTCGGTGTTTTGAACTGTCGTATCTGGCAGATATTTTTCATAAGCTGAATGAACTGAATGTTTCGATGCAGGGTCGACATGAAACAATAATCTCCTCAACCAATAAAATGAAAGGTTTTAAAAGAAAACTTAGTTCTTGGAAGTCTGCAGTTCAAAAAGGAGATTTGTCAAACTTTCCATCTCTTCTTAATGTGGAAGGAGATAAAGATCTGGGTAAACTGAAAGACCGCATTTGTGATCACTTATCAAGATTGCAAGATGCAATAGATGCGTACTTTCCAACTATTTCCACTACGAATCTCGACTGGGTTGTCTCACCATTTGATTTCGTAGATAGTGCAGAGGAAATAGATTTCACTGCTTGCGAACGAGATGAATTTATTGATCTTTGCGCGCTGATTCCACACTCAAAGGTAAGTTCACCAAGAGTGAGGCGTCACACTTTTGCCCTTTTCAACATCCTATCTATGCGAGCAAGCCTTCTCTGCTATGGTGACAGTAAAATGCAAAGCAAGAAATAGACTGAATAACCTTGAGGATGATTTGCGTGTTTCACTGTCAACTGTAAGACCCGACATCACATATCTGTGCTCTAAGCATCAATCACAAGTTTCGCATTAATCATTAATCGAACAAAATTTATTGATGTATTTTTACTCAGTGATTGTAGTAAAGTTTACTGTATTATGTTATGGTGTACGTTATTACTATATAATATTTCAATAAATTAACATATTAAGCTTAATTTTCTTTTAATTCAAGGAAGGGTGCCCCTAGTGTTTAATGTTATTCCCAAGGGTGCCATGAACTTCAAAAGTTTGGGAAACACTGATCTAGAGAATACTATTATCAGTCCAAATTAATTTATGAATCATTCTAAAATTTATTTGAAAAAGAATATATAATTTATAACAGTTTAGAATTAGAAAGTGGTAATAACTATGTAGAAGAACTGGACAGAGCAACTCATGGCAGAATATGTAAATGGGTAAGTTCAATAGGAACAAACCTGTATTAGAAATGGTTTAGCGACGCACAGCAACAATTCATTCAATGTTTAAAGGGAAGGTGATGAATACAAGTAATTATCGAGGAATAGCATTCTGTAGAATTTCGAAAAAATATTTACATGGATCTTACAAGAAAAGTTGCAAGCCTTGGTAAATATTTAGAAAGGAAACGGGGTAAGCTCTATTATGCCTTTATTGTTCTAAAAAAAAGCACATGGAAGAGTAATAAGGGATGCTTTGTCGTTTAAATTAAAAAAAAAAAAAAAAAAAGCAACATAGGGTCAGTAAGAAAGAATTATATTATAATACTTTTTATGTAAAATGTAGCAATGGTGAATAAAAAAATGATGTATAGCAAGGATCAGGTTTGAGTCAAGGTTGCAACTGAGCCCACTGTTGTTTACTGATGATGATATCTTCGACAACTTAAAATAGGTGATCATACACACATCAATAATAATAAAAAATGAGGAGATGCCCGGTTTTCTTTACATGATGATCTGATGCTGGGATATGTATAAAGATAACAACTGAGGTAATAGAAAGTTTGTAATGAATTGAGCTTTAAAACTGAATCATAGCAGGACATAAGTTGTAAGTTTTAAGAAAGGAACCTAGTAAATTATGTAAAATGAAACAGGGTTTGTAAATAACAAAGAAACTCGGGCGACGAAAGAATTTAATTATTTGCGAGTGATAGAAATGGGGAGAGACAAAGTCAAATATCAGGAACCAAAGCTAAGTTGTCATAGACAACACCTAGTATGAGTCCGAAATGGTATGAAATAATTTATTTTGAAATCAAGATGGACATATGGAAATGAAGTTAGTAATGGTTGGATGGAATAGTCACGATTGTTTGCAATGTTATTGTAGTGCTTTTACATGACGTTCTCTACATCTCTCTATGTGTATTGTTGTTGAAAAGCTCATTGTTTGATCTATAATGCTGCATGTTAACCGAGATAAACATTTATAGCAGAAATCACCTTATTACTTGCTTCCTTGTACATAAGTAGAATTGCTTACGTACTTTTTTTGATGGTGGTTATAAATTGTGATATATTTTATGCTTAAAACGAATATACATAACACGATTCTAAACGGAGTGTGGTGCAATCTCTTATGCTTCAACTTGATTCAGCATCGGTAAGAGCATATGCATCGCTTGAGGCGAAGTTAACACAGACTGGTATTATTCAGGATATGAAAGACGCCATTGAACGTAGCGTTGAGTAGGAATTGTCCAACAGAAAGGCTTCCAGTGATTGGAACCTCACCATGAGTACAAGTATGATGGGGGGGGGGGGGCAACACTGCCCCGTACTGCGACCTTTAAAAATCTATTGCTCGTCTCCAATCAATGCATTTTCTTATTTACCAATAAACAATGAGTCAACCTGCTTACTTTTGGCTTACCTCATCTTCACGAAAAGGCTGAGAGAAATCGGCGGCCATGGTTCTATAGCTATTCCCTCGCCCTATAAGATTTGGAATAATGGTCGTAAACAAATTAACATTTTAAATTAAGGATATGTATAACTGAAATTTCATGAAAAATTACGAAAAGTCTACTTTTTAATTTTTAATTCCATAAAATAATTTAAACATTCCTGAATACAAAAAAAAAAAAAAAAAAAATGTATAACTGGCCATCAGGCGTAATTTTAAATAGGCTACAGCAAAGCATTGCAGGTGAAAGTGTACTGGACTCGGCAAGAAAAACTTCAGTTCGAGGAGATCTCATTCGCATCATGCAAAGTAAAAACACGAAGTTGTGCAGAAGAAAAGCAGCAATGCAAGAGGAAACTGAGGGACAAGACAGCAGGAGAGAACAGGAAAAGGGAACCTGAAGGTCCAACCTACCAAGCTGGTGGGTTTTAATGTGACATATATTCAAATCTTTCCTTGTTTTCTCGCTATTGATATTTTCAACATTTTGCTTCCTGTAAAATGCTCTTTGCGGAGTAGTTTTTGTGTTTCACAAATACAATTTGCTTACTTGTTACCAGAAGTAGAATGAATAAGAATTGTCTTTAAGTTTTACTGCCAGATGTATTGAAGCATACATTTTCAATTTTCAACATAGCAATTATATTTTATGACAAAAAAGCACATTCATAATTTTAAAAATTGTTGGAGCCTAAACCAAAGGAAATAGAGAGAAATCTATGACAATTTCAAAAGTACATGAATTTTGAACTTAGGGCTAAAATGATAGATTTTTTTTTTTTTTTTCTGTTTCAAGGGACTTTTTAGTGACGCGACAATAACGTAAACCTCCAAACCATTAGGGGAAATGGATGAAATTTGCACTGTAGCTTATTTGCACTATATTACATCTGTGATATAAACTTCAAAAACGTTAGCAGTATTAGTTTAGAAGTTCCAAGTTTCAATCATACATGTTCTTACACATCTGTATACTTTTTTTACGTAACCTAATTTCTCCCAATGCGTAAAGTATGAAGTAACGTTTCTTGAAGTCCTCAACGGCTTTGATATCTCGTCTATGTTTAGGCCTCTATTGCATGTAGCGATTCCAGTTGTATGCAAACAATCTCACTTGCAAATAGCTCAATATCTCCCTCTGTCCTTCCAAGTCCTGGTAGCGTCCTTAAGAAGAAAAAATGTGTATTTTGAATTGTTTGTGTACAACAGACAAGCGCGGTTATCTCTCTGCCTGGCGGCTGGCCAAGTAAGTGATGAACGCTTTCCATATTTGCAACAGGTGAGTCAGTGAGCTATAATCTTATAGGTTTTGCTAAGCTTGCCACGTGTGAGGGCACGAGGTTCGACCCCGTGTGGAACGTGCTCATCACCACTGGGTTACGCATACTTGCGGCAATAAGATCAGAATCCACTACTCGGAAGTGATTCATATCGTATAAGTAATCCGGAATGGAACATCAGCTTACTTCTGTAAACTTTCACTGCATCTTTTTTAAGTTGTTGGACCCTGTTGATGAACCCATTGTCTTTTTTTCATTGCTTTCTCTGCTGCTTAAAGTGGTATAGAAAGTATTGCATTCGATCTAAAACTTCGACGTCTTGACACCCTCTGAATCAACAAAGACATAACATACGGAATTTTACTCTGGGGAAACAGCTCACATGTTACTGATATTCTTCTATTACGAAAACAAGTTATTCAAATCATCTCTTATGCACCGAAACTCACACACTGCAAACTTTGTTCATCAAACTAAAAGTAATGACTGTAATAAATTTATACATTTATACCGTATTACTGTACATAGAAAGTCACTTACCTGAATTCCAAAATAGACAAGATATACATACATACATACATACATTCATACATACATACATACACACATACATAAACACTAGAAGGGGGCAACATATTAATGTGCCATACCACAGGCTATCCACATCTCAGAAGAGCTTTGAAATATTAGGTATAAAACTTTACAATAATTTACCCTTAGAAATAAAGCAATTCTCAGGATCAACTTACAAGAATAAGCTGCATGGATGGTTAGTAGCTAAACCTTATTACTCAGTACAGGAATATTTTGAAATGTAATTTTAATCACGTATAGAAAATTATAATTAATCTTTATATCTTAGTAATATTCTTATGTATATACATATAAATGCTACTTTGTATTATGAAGATTGAATTTAAACACTTTTCTAATTTTGTGGCAATTGCTGTACAGCTCAAATACAATAAAAATTATTATTATTATTATTATTATTATTATTATTATTATCATTATTATTATTATTATTATTATAATATTTTAAAAATCTCATGTATTCCATAAACATGACTTTCTCTATCTATTCTGCAACAATATATACATAAAAATCTCGTATTCTTTTATCTTCTTCATACTAATCAAGATAAACATTAGCGGCAATGGTTTTATTACTTATTTCCTTAGAGGTGCAAGGGAAATAAGGGACACCAGGCTAGCGACAGTCATATATTCTAAAAACTGGTCACTATGGTATTAAATTCCCGTTCTCCTTAGAGAGAGAGAGAGAGAGAGAGAGAGAGAGAGAGAGAGAGTATGTAAAGGGAAGAGAAACAAATGATGACTTCCCATTTGAGAAAAATATTATTGGAAAATTTAAACCAATAACGAAGAATATCTCCGAAATGATTATTTCTACAAAAATTGTATTTTTCATAAATACAACGTGTGTTTTAACGAGCTTATATATTTTATGTGCCATTTATTTTTATGATTTTCTATATGCCTTACAATATTGCAAAAGTTATCCTGAATGAAGAGTGCTTCAAAGGTTATTCATTTACATTTCAAAATTGAAGATGTACACTTCATTTGTCATGAATATATCTTAATAGAAAAGATTAGTCATTTTTGAAAAATATCAATTTTTGAAACATGTTCCATATAAAGAGTTGTTTGGGGTATGGAGATTTTTCTGAAAATCTTCCTGCCGAACTAAAATACCAAGTTTGCTACTTAATGGTTTTAGGTTTTTGTTATGCTGTTCAGGTATATAAACACGCGTGCGCGCGCGCGCACACACACACACAGATGCGCACTCGCGAACCTTTTTCCAAAAAGTTTTTCTGGACTAGGGGTCCTCAAAGCATGTTTTTCCGGTGATATCTATATTGACTTTTTGTGTGAAATGGGATACCTTCTCCACCTATGTAAACTTGGGTTAAAAATATAAAACGTGTTGTTCGCCCGTTGTGTGTGTGTGTGTGTGTGTGTGTGTGTGTGTGTGTGTGTGTGTGTGTGTGTGTGTGTTTTATAAGCCACAACTCAAAACCAAACGACGGGAAAATCCTCAATTTCTAATTTATAGTTCGTCGTTTCGGAGATACAAAGTTAAGTTTTATATGAAATCTCTCTACACCAAAGAAACCTTTTAGATGGAAAAAAATTAGTTTTTATTCTTTCAATCATGCTGGAACCAATTTGAATAATTGTTATAAATGTGAGCTGCTCATATGACAATCGGGTTTTAATAGGATTCCATTTGATTAAAATGAAGAAAGGGTGGACAAGTTAAGCCCTAACATTGGACCTTTTTATTTATTGTATGACTTTCAGTATATTTAACTTCTAGTGTAAAATGGAATTGTTCTAGTTGTAGGCCAGGAGTTTATTAACTAGTTTCTTTTTCGAAAGTACTCACTCTAGGTTAGTGATTTAGTTTGCGCACACATGTGAGAGGCTGTCTCATCTCCATCATTGGTCTGCAGAGATATTTATATCGATTTAATGGGCTTGGATTATCTTGACACCATGTCGGATAATGAAGGAAAGTCGCCATCCGTGGTGTAATGGTTACCATGCTGACTTCATGTATCCAAGATCGCGGGTTCAAACCCGGCGGAGGACGATGGATTTTTTCGGGTGTAAAAGTCCTTAGCATGGCTTCCTTCGGAAGGGAAGTAAAGCCGTGGGTCCCGTGTCGTAGATTTACGGCACGCAAAAGAACCTCAAGCCTGATAGAGAGGCCTCTGAGCAAAATTAAGCGGTCTTTCACGCCCAATTTAGAATGGGACGCTGAGAACCACAGCAGTTAAAGAGCGTCCATAAATAACACGCCATTTACATTTTTGTGAAGGAAAACCGTCATTCTTCGTTTCCAACGCTCTTCATAATATGAACTTGGATCTTCGGAGGAGCCTTGTTCCATCTTGCAAGGCGCCCGCGGTTCTGTTCATTACCCCGATCGTAAGATAACGGTAATGGCTATGAAACAAAGGGACCTACAGCTTTTACTGTAGACTCCAAATAACACGTTTCGGTTTGAGGGTACCACGCATGCGCTAATTAGAGGATTCGTACCATGATTCTCGAAACGAAAGGTGCAAGGAAACCATTGAGCTACTCAGCTCGCATATAGAGCTTATTGAAAAAAATCATTTTTCATAGTAACAACTGCTTTAGAAGTATTCGTTAACAAGGAATTTCTTGAAAACGGCTAACTCTACGAAAAAAAAAAAAAAAAAGACAAATTGTTTGTTTCTCATATTTCTGTGTATTAAGTTTTTGTCTGTCTCTTACGGTTTACTAGTTACACAAAAGTCATTCAGAATGAAGAGGTTTTCAGAAACTTCTGCCAGAAAATTCAAGATATTAATTTGATTTATCCTCTAAATATCTTTAATGGTCTTTTAATTAAACTCGTTAGAACCATAGAAAATCTTCGTATCGCAACCTTTAAATATACTGTACATAAATACCAAGTTTGGTATTTAAAGAACTTTTTAGCTATGCTGGCCCCACACACACACGTTGAAATGCATGTATGCCCTTGAAATCTCGGTATCGAATTTTTAGGTGGTACACAATACTTTCTCTATCTACTACGTACATTGCACATATAAGTTGGAGAAAGTAAAAATGCACTTAACATGTAAAAGGTTTGTATCTATCTTCTTCTTAAATAATTAAGTATGTATTGCCTATTTTGAAACTGTCTCTAAGCACTCGCTTTATGCAGTTGGCATATAGTAACTGGAGAAGTCATTTTTAGCACAATACATGGATAATTACTTTCTAAAAGATATAAAAAGCCTTGAATGTGTTTTAAATTGAAACTTTCTTTCTATGTTTTCTTTAACCGACACGTATTTTATTAATGTTTTCCTTTCATTATATTTATCTAGGTCAGCATGATTTGAAGAAATAGATTCCTGGGATACAAACATCCAGAATATAATGTATGTTATTTAATATTTACTTAATTATGTTCATTTAATCAGATATTCGGTCAGCTAAGTGTCTGTAACGTCCTGAGAAACAATTAGGTATATTAATCGAATAAACTTTATGGTCATGCTGTACTTAAAATAATTTTTGAGTACGTATAATATCATAGCATTTCTGGACCTAACTATATGCACTGAAGAAGAACCTTTTAGGTTCACGATGCATTTAATGGTGTATTCGTCGTAGAGCTATATGTAGATACACAACTTATGACAACGGATCTTTAATTTCAGCAGTCTTTGGGTGCAACAAAATGAAGAAATTGGCCATTAAAAGCTCATCATATTACGTTCCTATGTAATATTCTCAGTGTTTAAAAGAATATGTAATGAAAATACCATTTCGATTAAGAATCTGTTATTAGTAGTATGGAGAAGGCTCATCAGAAAGTGAATGCGGCGAAAATGATATCGAATTACGACCAAAGCGGAAAGAGAGAGAGGATACAAGTATAATAAAAGACTATTGCTAAAGAATAGACAGGAAGCACCTAATGCGGTTCGAGTGTCATTGACAATAAAGACTAAGGGTCGCGCAAGGTTGACAGAAACAGTCAGTTATCAATAACAAATTGACGGTAAATTACGGAACTAACCAAATAAAGCTTCAGACATTACAATCACCGAACCCTGGAATTATGTGCAAACTTATTATCGCACATCCTCCCAGCCACTTCCTGCCAAATCGAATATCTGCAACGTGGTTATCTGTAGAGGAAAAAAACAAAGAAACTTACAACTTCGAAACTATATTTTAAACTCGCAACAAAGTCCCCTTTGTGGTCATCCTCTTTGGTCTAGAGGTAACATGCTAGCCTCTTGTTCCCAAGTCGAGGGTTCAAACCCGAATTTTTCAGGCGTAAACATCGTTCCTTTGAAAGGGAAGTAAAGACACTAGTCCCGTATCGTAGATTTAAGACATATTAAAGAACTTCAAAGTTTGATAAAGAGGTCCCTAATATAGAATGAGACAGTGAGAACTATCGCAGTTAAAGTGTCCATATATAACCAGTAACTTGTTTCTCTTTGTGTTTTTGTATTTTATTAATAGGAACCAAATAAATGTTACATTTATTTTGTATAAAGTTAAATAATGACAGGGTGTGAATGTGCTCCAAAGTTTGCTTTGAAAACATCTCTCTCAGCAGCAATACATTTAAGACGTCTTGATCTGTTAACATTCAGGTGTTTTTTTTTTTTTTTTTGTTGGTAGTGTTTAACTGCTGATGACACCGCAGGCGGTGACACTGATGATACATGAATGAAGATGGAGCACCGGTGGAATGCGATGGCGGGGGAAACCGGAGAACCCGGAGAAAACCCGCCCCAGTGCCGCTTTGTCCACCACAAATCTCACATGCGGTCGCTTGGGATCGAACCCGAACCGTCTAGGTGAGAGGCGAGTGGTCTAACCACTCGGCCACGGCACATTCAGGTGTGATATTGGCATTTCTCCTGACCTAATTGTTCTATATTCTCTGTGTGGGTTATCCTTATACTCACGTTTTAAGTTTCCCCATAAAAGCTACAAAGTCGGATCGGGACTAACAGAATGCCATAATGCAGTTCTGATATTCTGTCTTCAAAAACCTTCTCAAAATGGGCAGTATAAACCGTAGGAATGGCTCGCTAAAGGAATGATTGTTGGCATCCGCAGGCTGCTATGGAAATGGTTTTAATATCATTTATATATTCTGAAAAATGAATCCACCCACAGAATAAATAGGGTTGTCCTGAAGTTACTATCAATGATCAAACACTTTGAAGGGCCGGAAAGTAGGGAAGAAGTGTGTATTAGCAATTTGTAAATGTTTGTAGGCGCTAAAAATGCCTCTTTAAAGCTGCCAACAAAATCAGTACTTATTACCTCTGTGGTTTAATGGTCAGCGTTCCAAGGCCCCGGGTTCAATTCCTGGCAGGCGAGGGAAATGTTTCTTTAATCAGAATCCTTCCCTATTCACAACAGAGGGAGTATGCATGTGGAAGTGAACATTTGCATTCCAATAGTATAACACTGAAAAAAAAAAACAAAAAAAAAAACGAGTGTCAAGAAATCTTATAGTTCAGCGAGCAAAAGATCAGAAGTTGTTCTTAAGTTTAAGCTCCTAATATGACCACAGAATATGGCTATGTGAAAGAAACAATTAAAACTATTTCTCACCCGGAAACATGGAATAGGTCTACTTGTTCTGTCTAAATGTATTCCGAACAGTTATTTTGAAATTATTTAAAAGAAGTTACTAGTTTATTGAAATAATTAACAATATAAATTCACAAAAATAACTATAAAAAAACTATGTAGCCGGTGCTTATTTGAAAATTGGACTTGGTATAGTTTCATTGTTAAGGTATTTAACTTTCTAACCAAAATTAGAGTTAGGGAAACAAACAAAATACCCTTAGAATATAGGTATCGTAAACACAGGTTAATTTAGTCCTATAGTATTTCTTTGTCCCAAAACAAAAAATGATTGCACCATCATTATTAACAGTTAGATTGCTTCAGGTTTGCCTAATAAATGCCGATTCCGCTAGGTCATAGCACTGCTTGAGGCGGGAACTGGTGAAGATCTGGGAGACGTACCTTTTGGTGCTAGGCTGCCCAGCGACGACTGGTCCTCTCTCCGGATTGCAGTGCTGAAGTCGATTCTTGACGCTCCTCGGCTATTAGTGGACTCAGCGACGAGCAATTGAAACCTGTTTATATCTAGCTCAGGGTTTGAGCGGTGATGATCTCAAGGGATGGTACGGGAAATTAACTTAAAATAAGCGTCGGCATTTTTGTTCAGTCAAAGGTTTATTTCTCTTCATAAGCGTTCCCGAGAAAGTTCCTGGCGCGATTGTGTTCCGGTAATTTCCCTCGAACAAGTGCGTAATGCGCACAAAGGTAACTAGAATCTACGCGACAAGTGCAACCGTTACATGCAGCATAATTGTAGACACTTTAACTTTCTGCCGGCTTCCTTGTTTCCGGCGCCGCAGGTTCCACGTGACATTACATTTCAACTGCGTGAAATAATAACTTTGCTATTTGGCGCGGATTCTTGTTTTGGGCGTCACAGGTTCCTGGTGTAGTTACATTTCAACTGCCTGAATCACTATAGTAACTTTGCTAATTTGCGCGTATTCTTGTTTAGGGTGTCGCAGATTCCTCGTGCAGTTACATTTCAACTGCGTGAAAATTAGGGCGAATACTCTACATTTATAGCAAATTCTACCCATGTGCAAAGCTCTCATCTTGTAATCTCATTGGCCCATTTTGGCGCCGAAAGTAGCTTGGGGTGCGCTTCTGCCGTGACATGATTAATTCTAATTGGTCAATGCGTCTTTCACGTGATTCTTGACCTAAATTTCCTCGTGGTTCCCCTGATTATACATCACCTCCACTTTCTCTTTCGGAGACGTGATTACATAATAGCGTCTTTGCCCTCTTGTAATATACAAATAAATAGCGTAAACATCTGAATTCGTCGCTTGAGAACTCTCGGGTTGAAGTTAGAAAACGCTTTCCAGGAACAACCTCTCTGAACATCCAATATACAATAAATACATTAATTAACTTAAACTTAGTAATTAACTTAAACAATTTAATCAATTAAAATATAAGTTTGCGCTTATTCATTGGGCGATAATCCGTCTCATACCTTCGATAGTGGGACAACAATCGCCGATGCGTTACAACAGTGCTGTTTTCGTAACGCTGTTGGTGACATTTGTTTTGTTGGTGTCAAACTTCCATGTGTGCAAGGGCTTAAATACGTGTTCTTATTTATGTGAGTATGAACTTTTAAAGCTAATGTCATCTACAGTAAGAGTATATAATACGTTTCTTTTTTAACTATTAAGGTCTTTTGTTATAAGCACAGAACAAAATGTTGTGCAAACAACTTTAAAAAAAGGGTAACTTTGTACCACTAAGTAGCTCTTAGAATTAAATTAAAATAAAAACATACTAAATTGTTTTAATAATGACATTTAAACAATTTTAACATGTTACTGTGTATTATATGAGTTACTAAAAGTCTACATTTTTGTTCTAGGTCAAAATAAAATGTCACAAAAATACAAGAGGCAACTGGGAGCAGCAGATACTGTGATTTCACAAATGCTAAAGTCGGTGATTGCTTGGAAGCTATTATATCAGGTGAATTGAATCAAAGATAGGCTGAAAATCGTTTTAAGATTTGTCGAATCGCCATCAAATTAAAGAACCTGCATATCTCCTCACCCGGTCATCCAAATGCCTTAAGTGAAGATGAACTAGCATTTGCAAGCCATGTACAAGAGTTGAGTGAATTCGGCTTTCCAATAGATGAGCTTTATTTAGTTTCATTGTTAAAATTTAACTCACAAGGCAAGGAAAAATCATAATAATATTTAAAGATAAAAGATAGTCTTTTTATGTAGACAACTTATGCTAACAAAAGGTTTGCTTCCAACATTAAATGGTACGAGCCGCCGTGACTGGGGAGACAATAAATGACTTTATTGGCATCTAGAAGAAGTTCTGAAAGATGTACCATCCAAAATATTTACAACTATGATGAAACAAATATTATATATGACCCTGGACGGAAAAAAGATGATTTGTTGTAGGGGTTGCAAATACCGAAAGCGCATAATGAATTCGACAAAATCCAGCACAAGTCATGTCCTGTGCTAATGCTATTGGAGAGCCATTTCCACCTTATGTCGTATATAAGGCTGAACATTTATGGTCTACCTGGACTGAAGATGAACCATTTGGAGCACGATATAATTGGAACCGGCATGGGCAAATTGACTTGCCGACATTTGAAGAGTAGTTTACACCGCACCTTCTTCCAGAATTAAAGGAATGAGTGGGGGAAAATTCAAGTCATATAACACAGCCCTTAGATGTGTCTTACTTCAGACCATTAAAAATTAAATGAAGTAAACAATTGGAAATCAAGAATCATAAATTGTTTTTAGTTCATAAGACGTGAATTTCTAGAAGATTACATGTAGTAATACTTCTAATAAGACTGAGGTTATTTAATCTTTCTTTAAAGAACGTTTGAGATTCCTTTTTTTTTTTTATTTCCTGTACTGATTAGTTAAAAGTTTTTGTTTCAAAGTATACAGCATAAACTGAGAAGCAATAGCACGTGTATGTATCTGTATTGATTTGAGAGTAATTTTGCATTTAAACCAGCGGGTTTTATTGGACTAAGCATGTTTTATGATAGGAATTATGTGATGTGGGGCAAAGTTACCAAAATTGATGGTCCAAAATAAGAAACAAAACAATTCATAAAAATACTTTAAATTGACGATTTGTCATATAACACCTTTCAGAGCAAGGTTTAAAGAATCTAAAAATAACCTTAAAAATGCAGTATAAAGTATCTAATGTTTCCTAGTGTTGGATTAAATAAAAGGTTTTATAAAAGCGGGATAATGTGACCCGTGTTTTTTCGGCACATGTAAATATGAGTTTATGAAGTAATCTGAAGTGTTCCATTCACATGCCTTTCTCTTGCTGTTTTGCAAAAAATATTCTTACAGAAGATTATTCTTTTATCTGCATAATACTAATCGAGATAAATATTTGAAGATATTGTCCTATTACTTGCGTCTTAAAAATTGGACGGGAAATAATGGAGCACGCTAGACTAAAGTGATAGTCAGATCTTTTAAAAGTGGTCGCTGGGTGAACAATATAAATTTCACTCTCTTTGCTTGACCAGGAGTACAACAAAACAGATGAAACGAAAGATGGCAGCGTCTGAGTAGAGTTTAGTTTAAAATATGCTACAGTCTTCTCTAAAATCATACGGATAGTTAAAATTCCTTTTCAATTACAGAGCTAAAACAATGCTGATTGAATAAACAAATTTCAAGCGTGCTCCCAAGTAAAGAATATGAAATTGATTTTTACTCTCCCTGCACGTTTTACGTAAATAGTGTATAGAGAAGATACCTATTGAAATGTAACAAAAACTTCGATACCGAAATTTCACCGAAAATGTTGCCCTCCGTGGTGTAATGTTTACCATGCTGACTTCATACACCCAAGGTCGCGGGTTCAAACCCAGCGGAGGACGATGGATTTTTTCGGGTGTAAAAAGCCTCCTTCGGAAGGGAAGTAAAGCTGTTGGTCCCGTGTCGTAGATTTACGGACGTAAAAGAACCTCAAGCCTGATAGAGAGGCCTCTGAGCAAAATTAAGCGGTCTTTCATGCCCAATTTAGAGTGGGAGCCGGTCCCCATGGCCACGCTCGCTAAAGCGTCTCGCTTTGGTGCTTCGTGGCAGGGGATCGTGGGTTCGAGTCCCGCCTTGGGCATGGGTGTTATATGTTTGTGCAATGTGTATATGTTTGTAAATGAACAGTGAAACCAGTAATCAGTAAAACCTACGGGGGTAAAATGTAAATGGGGATACAGCGCCGGAGTCCTGATCAGACTCCGGTACTGTTTTAAATAAAACAAAAAAATGGGACGCTGAGAACCACAGTAGTTAAAGAGCGTCCATAAATAACACGCTATTTACATTTTTCATCGGTTCTTTTACACTTTCCAAATCTGCCAAAGCCATAATTTCAATCATGTAATTCTTGGATATCTTAGAAAACCGTTATTCATGTTCTCGCCCCTCTGTATATCTACATCATTTGACCAATATGGACAAAACTTTTTATACTTTATTTTAAGTGTCAGCAAAAATAATAGCCTACTCGCAACTTAAAAAAAAAGTACCTACCCTTCTTTTCAGCCCGTTATTTAAGAATGCACTATTGCACCTACTTATGAAAACCGTAAAAGCTGTTTTGACTGTGCGATATATTTACCTCTCATAAGTAGGGTATCTTAAGATTTGGAAAATAAAATAGTGCAGAAGTCGGCCACAGACGCGGTATCGTGCAACGCCGCACTCTGATCTATGGGTTTTTCGATGATTACCATTGTCGGTAGGCAAATATTGAAGTGTTTCTTTTCTACAAAGGCTCCTTATTCAAAATGTCCTCTTTTTGTTTCATTCACATCTTTCAGGCGCGCTTTTAGCTTTTGGTGTATGGCGGGGCAGAACAGATTCCCATAATGCTACATCTAAAGAACAGTACACTCAATGGACACTAGAGGGCAGCATGGTGATCGCCCTCTCTAGGCAGCTCCAGCAGTGGGACGAATATTCGTGCCCGAAACTTACGGAGATTTCCAATTATTTCTGTGATTTGTCTGTCTGCGAATTGTAGCGTACATGGTTTCTAATCCCGTTCCTCCCGCGTCTCTGCCTCCGAACTGTAACCTACAATGGTTTCCTTACTACATCCGTTCCTCCCGCGTCTCTGCCTCCGAACTGTAACCTACAATGGTTTCCTTACTACATCCGTTCCTCCCGCGTCTCTGTCATGTCTGTCTCCGAACTGTAACCTACAATGGTTTCCTTACTACATCCGTTCCTCCCGCGTCTCTGTCATGTCTATCTTCGAACTGTAACCTACAATGGTTTCCTTACTACATCCGTTCCTCCCGCGTCTCTGTCATGTCTATCTCCGAACTGTAACCTACATTGGTTTCCTTACTACATCCGTTCCTCCCGCGTCTCTGTCATGTCTATCTCCGAACTGTAACCTACAAAGGTTTCCTTACTACATCCGTTCCTCCCGCGTCTCTGCCTCCGAACTGTAACCTACAATGGTTTCCTTACTACATCCGTTCCTCCCGCGTCTCTGTCACGTCTGCCTCCGAACTGTAACCTACAATTGTTTTCTTACTACATCCGTTCCTCCCGCGTCTCTGTCATGTGTGCCTCCGAACTGTAACCTACAATGATTTCCTTACTACATCCGTTCCTCCCGCGTCTCTGTCATGTCTGCCTCCGAACTGTAACCTACAATGGTTTCCTTACTACATCCGTTCCTCCCGCGTCTGCCTGCGAACGTCGTTTCCTCACTTCATCCGCCCCTCTCCGCCGCCTGTGTTAAGTGCCGAGGTTGCCAGAGCGCGTCGAAATTACCACTGCCCTCAAGTAGCTAGAACAAGCTAAGGCCTAGTCGCCTACGCGACATCAGAAATGGAAAGAGGAGGACTTACTCCCTCTCTTCTCTTCTCTTCTCTTCTCTTCTCATATTCCCCTTCCAACATATATATTTGCACAACGCAACATTTTCAGTATTGTTTCATCTCCACTTGCCTGCCAGTTAGATAGCCTTATTTGCTTTGTCGCTTTCCTCTACCTTCTACTTGATAAAAGTGTTTTAATACAGCTGTGTCTCTTTCCTTCTCTGTCTCTCACACAAGAAGAGCGAGCCACGTTAGTCAATTCTTTTTTTATACTTTTTTATACTTTTTTTTTAAAAACAGAAGATGATAGTAGCAAGCTGAAAGATATGAGAAAAATGCGACGTATGCTGGGCTTATAACACAGGCATTTTGCAGTTCTTATTTGCCACTCCAAAGAGGGGACGTATAATGGAACTTGCAAGGGATGGCATGAGATGACGTTACACAATGGATTGAAACGAGAGACAGATCTGAAAAGCGCTCTCGCTAGTTACAAATAAAATGCTATTAATATCAGAAAAAACGAGTAAATGAGAAATGTAGCGTGCCTTTACAAAACATCCGTGGATGACGTGCTCTAAATTGGGGAAAAAAAAAAAAAAAAGAGAAAGAGAAACAGAATTCTAGCATTTCCATGAAATGATTAAAGCGAACTTTTTTCTTTTATCTGCTGAAAAATGAATCGCTCCCTATTGAATATTTGTTTACTGACGAGTTCGTTATGTCGCTCAGTTAAGCGAGCTGTATGAAAATGACACCCAAAGCTTCAAACGCTAATTAAGATCCGGAAAAAAAGATTACTGCAGAACCTGATACCGACAGCATAGTATTCTGTCAAAAACTTATAACAGAATCCAGGAACGTTTTGAAAATATAAACATTTTTTTTTTTTCCATTTTACGATATTCCTTTATATACTTACCGCATAAGTATCGCATATTGATATGATTTACACTATCGGATTTAATAAACGAGTGTCCGCAGTGAGGTGAGTGCGCTAGCTCGCGCATTCGATTCATAACGGATTGCACAGTTATTATTGGAAATGAAGGCCCACGTCACAGGAGCTGTTGGAGATACTGTCCTTACTCCTGTAGGCAGAATTCGGTGTATTGCTCTTATTTTGAACACTTTGTGTGGGGTTTCCCGCGTAAATTTGTGATTTCCTTTAGTTCATCATTTTTATTTCGGTACAGCTGTACATTTATACGGATGGAGTATCATTTCCTTACTAATGCTCTACGATTTTACAGTTGTTTCCTGTGCTAATTTCTGCATTCATTTAGTAGGGTTAACACTACATCCGATATTTCGTCCAGTTTAGCCTGTTAAAGGTTTAGATCTACTGCTTTTCGGGCATGATTTTGTTTCAGGGAATTTGGAATTTAGTATTTAAACCTCACACAGAATCACTATTTACTTCATGCTAATCGAGATAAACATCAACACAAATGGTCTTATCACTTAGTTCTTTATAAGTAAAAGGTAAAGCGATAGTCAAATACAGAACAATACCTTTTCTACTTTTGTAGCATACAGTATGTAGAGAAAGTAAAAATATCTAAATATCTAATCAAACATATCTGTTACCTAAACAGCTCTTATTATTTTGATTTAATGGAGATAAATTGAGCTTAGAGTTTTCCAAACCTTGAAAATTTTAAAATTACCGAAACTCAGCTTGCAGATGTTTGTGAAAAAAATGCATTATATCTAATTGTGTTCATACAACTAAATGACGTGATAAAATTTACCTTAATATTTCGTATGTACAAAGCTGAACAGAAGTGATTGTTTGGTTCAGCATATAGAACCGAAGATCTTGATTGTAATTTTGTTTTCTCTTTTCTCGTCAAATATTTTCACTTGTAGGAGCAGTTTGAAGATATTTCGTTAAATTATTTTAGTACATTTAGTATTACTGCAATAGATATTGTATATCATTATTAATGAATATATGCATATATATATATATTAATAAATAAAATATATATCTTGAATTTCCTGGAAATAGCCTCTGGTGACCTTTGCATAGCTGTAATCCATAAGAGGGGGACAAATGCTTACTGCACAAAAGTTTAGAGCTCTTTATAACACACAATTTATATCATATGCATTTCTTATGGAGTTGGCCATTTCCGAGATGTTCCTTGTTATTGGCTTCAGTTTTGAAACTTTCCTCATACGGGAATTTATCAACTCCTGGCTTTATTTTATGTGAATTTCAATCACATAGCAAATGCGTTTAAAATATTTGACTATCGGTTTAGCCCAGTACAGTCCCTTATTTTGTTTTTACTTACAGTAGAAGTAATTAATGCGACTATTTATACTATCTTCTGTGTATCTTGATTAGCAGGAAGTAGAGAGCTTTTGTAAGAATAATCTATTGAAGAATAAGTAGAGAAAATCATGTGAATAGAACACAACAGATTTCTTGAAGAAATATTTCTTGTTATTAGTTTCATATTTATACTTCAGTTTCAATATTGATACTTCTCTTAAATGGGAAATCGTTATTTGTTTTCTTGCTTCTGGTCAAGCAAACAGAACGGTGTCTCAAAGCCAGCTTTTAAAAAAAAATTGAGTATCGCTTTAGCCTAACAAAGCATTCTCTTATTCTTCTGGTGCTTACAAGGAAATAGAATGTTCTTTTTTATTCAGTAATCTCGATTAGAATGAAGTAGAGCGAAGAATTAACTTTTATAAGAAGGCAGAGAACGTCGTAAAAAGGAACACGACAGATTTTCTGAAGTTTTCTTTAATCCTATTTATTCTCTGAATTATTGGGTAGTGCAGACTTCCATTTTCATATGGAAGGATAGTGACTCGCTTCGGTGCATCTTAGCATCTGTTTGTGCAGCAAAAGTTTGAGCTCAGTGAAACGTGTCCTTTATATGCTCTGCAGTTTCATTCCTCTCAAGTGATGCCAACTATTAACATTCTGCCGTACCCGACAATTTCGCTTTGCTCTGGAGTTCAGAGCTGGCTGCAGGCCGAAACACCCAATAGATAACGAGGGGTCCTTTTACTTTCTGCAGCGCATATGCACAATGTACATAGTAGAAAAGGTATTGCATTCCACCCAAAAATTCGATACCGAGATTTCACCGGAAATACATTTTTTAGATATCAAAGAAAGAAAGCATTTTTAGAAAAAGCTCGTGTGTGTGTGTGTGTGTTCAAAAACCAAAAGGTGGTTAGATAGTAAACCTGATATTTAAGATTAGAATCTTCCAAGGGTGCGACACGAAGATTTTGGCTAAAATCCCTTCATCCCAAAAAAAAACTTTTACTGGGAAAATGTTGAGAATTTTTTTATTTTCTCAAAATTGTTTCTAACGATTTTCATTAATATGCTTTATATTGAAGATATTTGAATGGCAAATGAAATAGATGTCTTGAATATTCTGAGAATAGCCTATAAATACGTACCTCTTCATTCTGGAGAACTTTCACAAAACTGTTCAACCGTAAGAGATAGACAAAAACTTACTACACAAAAAATCTAGGTCTCGTTCGTCAAAATGCACAATTTATGTTACATATACATTCTTGGAGTTGACCATTCGCAGGATAGACTTTGTTGTTGGTTTCAGTTTTAAAATACATAACTTTTCTCATATGGAAATTTGTCTGATAAATAGGTATTGTTTATTGAACTCTATATTCAAAAGATAATGCAGCTTACAAACGCTTAAAACTGGCTGGCATTATTTACACTGTTAAGCAGCAAATGTACTCCATTTTGGTGTAGCTTATACATAATGGTGAACAGAGTGGGTAGTCTAGCGTGAATCTAAGTGGAATGGAACACATTGTGGCTTATACTTTTAATATAAATAAGGTTTCACCTGAGCTTTAACAAGTTTAGAAATTGACTGTAATCATGATTTGTGTGGATGTATGCACATGTACATTTACTATGCAATATGTACTTGCAAGTCCACTTTTTTACTTTCTCTACATGTACTATGTACATGATGTATAGAGAAGGTATTGCACTCCACCAAAAATTAGTTACTTCACCGAAGTATATGTTTTAGGGTTCCCTGTATCCAAAAAAAGTATTTTCAGAAAAGGTACCTGTGTGTGTGTGTGTGTGTGTGTGTGTGTGTGTGTGTGTGTGTGTGTGTCCGCGTGTCGGTGAACACGATAACTCAAAAACGAAACTTGGTATTTAAGCTTAATATCTTCCAGGGATGTGACACGAAGATTTTGAGAAAAATCCCCCCACCCCAAACTTCCATTTACATGCAACTTTTTTCCGAAAATTTTGATTATCTTACAAATGGCTCTAACGATTTTGATTAAAATATTGTATATTAAAGATATTTACCCGGCAAATAAAATGTATATTTTCAATTTTCTGTGAAAAGCCTGTGAAGCTTACTTTATTCTGGATGAAATTTACGGAATTTTGCATAGCCCCTAAACCGTAAGAGATAGATAAAAACTTACTGCACAAAAAATGTAGAGCACGTTAAAACACACCTTTATGTTATATACCTTTTTTTTCATGGAGTTGATCGTTGTTTAGATAATTACTTTTCTCATACAGGAATTTGTCAACTCCTGTCCACACAAACAAAGATACTTCATTCACATAGCAACCAGATTTTGTCTATCGCTTTAATCTATGGTACTCCCTTATTTCGCTTCTACTTTTAAGGAAGCAAGTTATAAGACTATTTCTGCTAATTTTTTCTCGATTAGCATGAAGTAAATAGAAGCATAAGCTTTCTAACAATATGTAAAGATGTAGAGAAAGTCATGTGAATGGAACACATCAGATTTTTTCTGATTAGCATGAAGTAAATAGAAGCATAAGCTTTTTAAGAATAATTTGTTGCAGAGGTGTAAAGAACTTCATTTGAATGGTACACATCAGAATTTTACTTTCTCTATACGTACTATGTACATAGTGTATACAGAAGGTATTGCACTCCACCCAAAAATTCTATAGCGAGATTTCACCGGAAATATATGTTTTAGGGTCCCCTGTATCCAAAAAAAAAAAGTATTTTCAGAAAAGGTACCTGTGTGTGTGTGTGTATGTGTGTGTGTGTGTGTGTGTGTGTGTGTGTGTGTGTGTGTGTCCTTGTGTCTTTGAACACGATAACTCAAAAACGAAAAGTCGTTAAAATACCAAACTGGGTATTTAAGTTTAATATCTTCAAGGGATGCGACACGAAGATTTTGAGAAAAATCCCCCCACACCCAACTACCCTTTACATGGAAATTTTTTCGAAAATTTTGATTTTCTAAAAAATGACTAACGATTTTGTTTAAAATGTAACGTATTAAAGATATTTACCTGACAAATAAAATGTATATCTTGAATTCTCTGGGAATAGCCTCTGGAGACTACTTTATTTTGGATAAATTTTACGGAATTTTGCATAACTTCTAAACCGTAAGAGATGGACAAAAACTTACCACACAAAAAATGTAGAGCACACTAAAACACAAAGTCTATGCCATATACAGTTTTTTGTGGAATTGGTCGTTTTTGAGATATTTCTTGTTTTTGGTTTTAGCTTTAAAAAACTTATACTTTTCACATAGAAGAATTGTCAACTCCTTCCATACAAACAAAGGAACTTCAGTCACATAACAACAAGCTTTTGACTATTACTTTAACCTGTGCTACTCCCTTATTTCGCTTCTACTTACAAGGAAGCAAGTGATAAGACTATTTCTGCTGATTTTTTCTCAATTTGTATGAAGTAAATAGAAGCATAAACTTTTTAACAATAATTTGTTGCAGAGATATAGGGAAAGTCATGTGAATGGAACACATGCGATTTTTTTACATCGGGACGATCATTTCCAACATTGATACAAAAAATACTGCAATATGCCATCCTGCCGGTTCTAAAAGTGATTCTGTGTGTTTAGATTCTGAATCCATTATTGTTCTGTAAATAAGTGATTTTCGTGTAATTTTTTTTTTTTTTAATAGTAATTTTCAGTAGTTTCGCCAAAGCACGCGTGTGAAGCAAGCGTGGGCTGTGATAGGTTTAGGTTAGTGTGTGTCAATATACTGACTTTCCTGTACTTTGGTTTTAATAATTTTCACGGTTTCCCAACTGTATTATGTTCCAGCTACAGCCTTAGCATTCCATTATTAATGTGTGCATGTTGGTGACTTTGAGCTTCACTTTTTTTTTTCTTCTTTTCCTTTCTTGTTTGGTTACTATATCTACGTTGGTAGCATCCACATTTCATTATAGATCGTAAATACCTACTTCCCGCCTAGCAACAGATGTTAAATCTTCCCCCACCATAAACATTTTCGTGAATTTTACTATTTAAGAACGTGTATTTAAAGGGTGGGAGTGATGGGATATTCCAATTCTAGATGAAATCATATTAGCTCCTTGATGCTCTGAAGGTTACTTTCAATTCTTAAACATTTACGTTTATATGATGGTACTATGGTGTAGCTTTACCAGAAATATGGCGCAATATCCACAGAATAACAGAAAATAATGACAAAGGATGATGAGAATGCACGTGGGTAATTATGGGACGTTCTCCAACCATACTATCGCCTCCAAATGTTCTCCCGCGGCAGACAGCGGAAACGAATTCGAATCCAATTCGGTCATTGGAGATGGAGTGGAACGATTTTCTTGGTTGTGAAGCCAGAAATTATAAAAGAAGCTGTTCATAAGCAAGGAAATGGCACTCTGAGAGTATTCGTAGTCGACTGAGGGCGACTGTGACTTCGCGCGGTACATATAGACAGGGGATTCTAGGCTACTACGCGTGCAGTTATGTTTCCGCGTTGATTTAGAAACGCGTAAATATTTGCAGCAGGGATTCTTAATGGCCTTCCGCTTACTGAAGTGGAAAGTAATAATATAATTTCTTCCAAGGAGTTGATAAAGCATAAGAGTCGCGAGAGATTAGAGTTTTCGCGCGCACTGAATTGCACTAAGGATTGCGATGTCGTGTAAGGATTGTAAAATATAATCGAAAATAAATTAACAATTCTGCAAAGAGAATTTCAGCTGTGGATTACTTAGGAAAATACTGACCACATCTAGAGCCCAAAAAACCCTTATTAGCACCTTGAAATACTTAGAGCCCACAATTCCATCATAGTGCCCTGAGAAAATTATCATTACCGTTTATTGCTTAAAATTGGCACTAATGTAAAGGCAAGCCCATATTTCCACTTCATGTTTATCTCGATTAGTGTGATGAGTCTAAAATAATGATATTTTATAAGAATCCTTTGTTTTCCTAACAGATAGAGAAAGTATGTAACACATCAGAGTTTTTAGAAATAGGCATTGAAGAATGCGTAGAGACAGAATGTAAGAATAACTCGTGGGCATTGTTTTTTTTTTTTTTTTGTTTTTTTTTTACTTCTTATAGATGTGCTTCTGATTAAATCTTGGTATTGAATTTTAAGGTTAAATATGTTGCTTACTTAAGTGAAACGAGAATATAAAATAACCTGCCTTCTGTAATCCCTGTTCCCATTATGCATACAAAAAATGTGTACGTATTATTATTTTTCTGAAAAAGTTTATCTTAGTAGTATGAAGTGGATAGCATAATAAGCGTTTATACGTGTGCTGAAAATGGGTATAAAAAGTGATGTAAATGAACACATCAGAATGTTTTTAAATTTTATCGCGTAGGTCATGTCGGCTTTACCTTTTGAGCAATTGTTGTGGACGGTTGTTTTCATTCTTATGTTTGTGTTCATCTTTGGGCTATCTTTAAATTCACGAACAGCTTAACATTGTCTTTCATACTTACAAACTTTAGGGAGGGTAGGGAGTACTTCTGATTATAACCGATCCAGGTGGCTCAGGCTTCTCGTCTAGAAGTGGCATTCGAAAAGTCGTAGAAACGGTTGCCCGCGGCCGATCTCTGTGACCCATGGGTTTTTCTCGGGTTTTACCGGGTCTCTAGGCCAACACTGAATTTCCCTCGAATTTCCTGTCCCTTCAATTCATCCCATCCAGTCTCTTTGAGGCTTGTAATCGACGAGGACTGCGGCAGAGGCGCCATTCCGTGGAGGTGACTGTGCTCTGGAAACTCTATAGTTCTGTACAGCTCTCGGCGGTGGGATGGCGCTGGTAGTTTTCTGCGACTCAAGTGGACTATCCGCACTGAGCCACATGCTCTTCACGTTGATATGAACTGTTATGGACCGTCCACGACGGCTGTCGAGATGTCGGCCGTCCTCTGAAATTACATTCGTTTCATCCTTTCTCAAGGGGTATGAGGTACAACAAGCTCATGGCTGCAATATGGAAAATACCCCTCCGCAAAATACACACACATCACACACACAAACACACCTGATTATAGAAAAGTTCCCATTCTCCAGCAAAGACTCGAACCCGGAACCTCCGGATATTTAGGTTAGCATACTAACCAGCAGATCACAAAATCGGTCAAACAGGCGATGTTATTTGAATGTAATGTAAAAGTAATTAAAATGCATTTTTGTTTCTGTTTACAGTTAAGTGAGTTGTTGACTTCTTCAGGAACACGATCGGATCCACACAAGGTTTCCTCCGCAGCCCTGAAAGGAAGGTAAGGCTCCTTTTTAAATCAAATTTCCTAATATGTAGAGTTCAGAGACCGTGAATACCCTGATCGTTTGAACGAATCGACAGAATACTGAGCAAAACATAACTCCGTTCATGTCGAAAGGTGACTAAAATAAAGATTCCCTTGTTTGTAGATGTAGATTACAGTCTAATATAAATTGTGAATTTATTCGCTTCAAAGTGAAAAAACCGGTGCAAATAAACACCAAACAAAAGATTCAGAATCATGGAAAAGCAAATCGCACCAAAGCTTTGCTAGAGAGGCAGAAAACCTGTTTAAAGTTGTTTTTATCATTAAGGTACTGAATTGGCTTTTAACTTTTTTAACTTCCTTCTACCTCTCTCTTGCTTTTAATGGAACGATTTAAACCTCCCATCCCACATAAACCCTTTTTAATGAAGTGATTATGTCTGATTCAGACAGTTTGGAAGAAAAGTAAGTACTGACATGCATGAATCTTTATAATTGACAAAGTTTTATAGAAGAAGCACACGGTTCCGATGTAATTTACGTTTACCCAAGTCTGGTTTCATCTGTGCTGCTTAAAACTCCGCCCTGTAGCACTACGCTTCACATTAGCATAACTGCTAAACTTCAATAAAGCATAAATCTTTTCCTATATTTCGATATTTGCAGTGTGGCACTGTTACATAAACCTGTAAAGTTATATTTTCCAACATTGATTTAAAATACTTTATATATATAACCCACGATGAAAAATGCTGTTTATCATAGGTTTAAAAGTTGGCAATCTAATTTTTGTTTTGTTTTTTATGCATCATATTTAAAGTTAAAAAAGTTGAACTGTTTTAAATGCTATATTTGGATAGGGAAAAAAAAAAACGCCTACAAAAATATAAAGTAGTGCCTGAAATGTTCTATTTGCGGTTGACATAAATGCATTAATGGTTTAGACACGGTTTTATCGTAGTAGGTTAAAACCTTTCAGGAGAATATCCTATACAGATCCAACACATAAGCAAATAAAATACAAGTTTTCAAATCGTGCAGCACACTAAATCTTTATTTAAATCTGACCTGCTGCAGTCAGGAAGTTAACCAAAGCTGAAAAATTTAGTTCAACAGGATTACTTTTAAAGCCTAAAAATCAGAACTTCCTATATGTGGATGTTTAACATTATTTTTTTCATTAACGACGCTCTCAGTTACCAGGATCATACCAGCGCCACAGTTTTGCCGGAATTTCATACCGCAGGAGTCGTTTAACATGTCAGTAAATCTACTTACATGAAGGTGTCCCTTTTAAGCACACTCAAAAACCATCGTTCTAGGCCGGTTCCAATTAAGCCACCAGACCGAGGTGCGGAGTACACGCGCGTGTGTGTCTGTATCCGATTAAAAGACATATTTGCGACATTTACTAGCCAATTAGACAAGAAAGAAAGGCATAATGAATTAAAATACGTTAAAAGAAGAAAAAGCTACTACAGAAAACCTAACTTGACTCTATAGGTACTATTATACTTCAGAATCCAACAATAGGATTCTTCTTTATTAATAGAGACTACTTTTGGCTAAAACTGTCTGTATTTTTTTATGGGGAACGTTGATATTTTTGTAGATTTTAGGTAGATAATTTTTTGTTGGCATTAATGTGAATTTTAAAATTTCATACGTCCTGTGAAGATTTCTGGGATGGAAAACCTCTTATGGGGGTTTTACCCTCTTTCAGAAAATTGAGAAATGTTGAATGAGCTTTGCTTGCCATTAGGACACTTATGTCGGTTATTGCTTAAAGCAACCACAGGTTACCTAGGTGGAAAAACACTGAAAAGTTCAGTTCCATAGTCACGATTTGAATCACGAAATTCGGCGCTTTAATGAACTGAGCTACCATGAAAACATGCCGGCAGTTATTAACCTCATAGAGTCTCATTCTTTTCCGGTGAACTATATAGTTCTTAAATTTATTTTTAAATGCCACATCCCAATGAAGATCTAAAACATCGTAAGTACCGGGCTTCATAGTTAACCACTACACTGTACAATACAATTTTAAATTTTTTCATGCCATGAAATAAAAACGTGTAACTTTACTAATTCGGGTCTACTAAATTCGAATATGAAGTCAGAAATTCCCTATCACGAACAGTTTTCTTTGGCAACCATATTTAGTATTTTGGATAAAATGTAATCTGTTTTTCATAAATATAATTACAGATTCAACATTTTACTACATTCAATGTTCAAAGATACCAATTTTATTGAAAAGGATATGGCAATTACTGATAAAATTGTTAATTAGCTAAAACACAAAATAAAAAATGCAAATAACTTTAACTTTTTTAAAAACTTAAAATTTTAGAATGTTTTTCTGGAAGATTTTCTTTTGTGGCTAGGCCCGGAACATTCGGAGACAAGAAACCAACAGTAGTCAGCAAGTATGTTAGGAGACAATTTTCCTGCATATCGCTTTTTCATTTGAGATAGTTCCTGATGAAATTTTTCTCCATGCTCATTGCACACCATTCCCAGGTTCGGTAGAAAGAAGTTAAGATCCGAGTGAGGAAATGAATTTTAAGGGCACATTGCACCCCATTACCTCATATGCCCTTAACAAACACTACTATGATGAGTTATCTTGCTCGTAATTTCCCAGGAATTGTGAACATATTTCTTTGAGCGCAAACCACCCTTTTCTTTCGGTGAGTTTTTCCCGAACATAGGATCCCGCTGGAATTTTCAGCTTTGGGGACGAATGTCTTTTAATGTGCCTTTACTTAATCTGGGAAATTTGTCTCTTAAGTACTGATGACCATTCCCATTTAGGTATATCCATTGCTTTAACGAAATTCTTCATTAAGCCCAGCTTTATATGGAACGGTGGTAATAACATTTTCTGAGAAACTTTACATTTTTCTCGCCTGGTACTAAACTTTGTCTCAAAGGTTACTGTTTCATTCTTTAATGATTAACTCTGTCCCGAGAGTTCCACTAACAAACAAACAAACAAAAAAAACAATATTTCGTATATCCCGGTTGCAAATCGGTTAATAAACCAATAATTTTTAGGTCTCCACATATTTGCCGTTCGTAGTCATAACTTATTGATTTTAGGAGGATATCCATGTTTTCGTGCGTTTCTTTCATATCTACGCCATAAGACACTGGTGCCGAAGGGTAAATATTACCATTGTGTAGCAAATCACTCATCAGGAATATGCTCTCTGCATAAGTTCCCTCACATTATTACAGTAAACGAGATCTCATCCTTTTTTAGAAAAATATTTCGAAAAGCTATGTTGACGCTTACGTTAAATTGTATCCGGCTGTAGGAGATTCAATTTCTTTAGTCTAGATGCTAACAATTCAATGTGATTTAAATGTCTTACAAGATTATTTAGTATTGTCTGTGAAATTAGATGGGATTTTTTGGATTCCACGGATTCAAATTCAGAGTCAGGTGAGAAAGAAGTAGTGGGACCAGCCTCAGGGGAAGAACTCGATCCTTCCTCTTGTGGGGTCAATTTTCCGGGTGGTTATGGTCGATAAGCCTTGGCGTGGAGGGCAAATCTGTATATTTTAGGAGAAATCTTGGTTAAACAGAAGTAACAGTGTGAAAGGTGGTCCTGTTCTGTCCATACCATAGGAACAGCAAACCGCACAGAAGGGCGAGTGCCATTTTAACGAGCCTCTCAAATTACGAGAACATCTACTACAACAATATTAGGAGCAAAACTCTGTCCTTATCTACTATAGAGTTAAGGTACAATTCATATGCTTTCTTAATCGCAGGATGGCCGCGCCATGGCCGGGTGGTTAGACCACTCGCCTCTCACCTAGACGGCCCGGGTTCGATCCCAAGCGACCGCATGTGAGATTTATGGTGGTCAAAGCGGCGCTGACGCGGGTTTTCTCCGGGTTCCCCCGCCATCGCATTCCACCGGTGCTCCATCTTCATTCATATATCATCATTGTCACCGCCTGCGGTGCCTTAATAGTTAAAGCGGGCGTTAGACACTACCAAAAAAAATTAATCCTAGGATTAATATTTTCCCTCTGAGATTTTGTGGTAAATTCACCACACACTTAACAAAATACGTTCAGAGAATTTACACACTGAAGCGAAATTGTTGCTGTAAAATGAATTTTATAAACTAAAGACCTGTTTAACGCACTGTTAAAAGCACTATTATTTACAACCACAAAATTAACATCTAAACTCACACGAAATGCGAACGTAGAACTTTACGTATAAACAGTCTCGATAATAGCAAATCACTATACTGTCTGAATTTTATTATTTACAAATAGCAGTGCAGGAAGGATATACGCCTGGAAAAGAATGTAAACAGGAAATGCCATCCGATAACTTCCACTTGCGTCTACCTACAAGATTATCTTATGTTTACAGGCTTTCAGACCAGTTGGGATGACGTCCCGACGAGTATTAAAAAAAAAAAAAAGCGGAATTGCATTACTGAATAAAGAATGGAATGCATTTTCGCATTCAGCGCACATAATACTTTTTTTTTGTACAGTGACATTAGATTCTTCCAGATATGCTGTGAGTATGCTTAAGTTGGAAAAATTAAGGCAGTATGGAGTTAAATGGGGTATCTCTAACGTATACATGGTGTCATTAGCTTCGTCATTCTCTACTCTGACGCTGTCGGTAAGTTGCTAATAATATACATAAGTAGTGTAAATATCCACATTTTTTATATAATTTTCAGTTTTGATCATTATCCTAAGAAATGTTTTCTTCCTTATCAGATTACATCAGTTTTAGATCCATTTAAATTACCGAAGTCCAAACTTCTAAAGAAAATGTGATTTTAGTACAAGTCCGATATTTGTTGCTTTTATGTTTATCACGCAGTAACTAATAAACAGAACGTAACGCTACTTTTTTCTTAGATAAACTAGAATGCTCGTACACGCTTAGTTTTAATTCTATGCCTTTAATAAGATGAGCGTTATGAGTTTTTAAAATAGAATATTTATGGGAAATTCTACACTTATTTGGCAAAAACAGAAAAAAAGTCAGGTAAAGATAAACATGTTACTACCTCTATACGTATGTGCAATGTACACCCATCGCCAAAAAAAGATGAGTCATGTCTGGAACGCAAATTCGTCTAAGTACTACATCGCATAGCGCCTTGTTTACAACATCCGCGATACAGTTGTGACAATTTGTTGTTGCCGCTTCACAAGTTCCAAATCTTATTATTACTAACCCATATGATCAAAAATCATAATCAAATGCATAACTTGAGCTTGTTCAGCAACAAACTATCAATATTAACTAAAATTATTAACGGCACAAAACACAATACAGTTTATATTGTTCGGCATTACTAAACCTGCCTCTTTCCATGTGAGTTCACCGTAGCACTGTGCCAAAACGTAGGTTACTCCTCCGTTGTAGGTTGCAGGTTCGCTTCTCGCATGTACCACATCCCCCCTTTCTTAATTATGTTAAATCAACACATAGCGGTTATTTATTTTAGACACACCCAATTCTTAACTGACATTCGATACAGTTAATAATAGGATGCTGATTATGACGCTTCTTTAAGGATTTATTCTACCGAATAGCAATTTGCTGCACACAAAAGCTTCTAGTGCACAGAATGGTAAGCAGAAGCATCAGGCACAAACAGTTCTCTCTCAATGAAAAAAAAAATGGAACCTGGTATACAAAATGCTAAAACTATTGTTAAAGAACCAATGTTTCGAAACATTTTTAGGAATCCAATTTTGGGCAAATTTAATTTATTATGAAGGTAGGAACTTTGTTTTTTGTTTGTTTTAATCTATTATCCAACACACCCTTCACAAAACTGATCCAGCAGCAAAATGCCAATCGCAACTGGAATAACGTGATATTCTCAGACGAGCTGACATTTTCTTCCACATGTAAGGGAAAGGTTATTAGCGATCGTCTCCTTAAGGTTCCTTATACGATGAAAAATACTTGGCTTCATAATTCTCCATCACAGTCGCGTATCTGTATCGTGTTGAGGCTGGATGTCAAGCGTAGGTGTGCTGTGGCAACTTGACGACACAGAGAACGATGTGCAGCACTCGGTAGTGCTCGACAACATTTTGATTCCCGTGAAGATGAGATATCCTGATGGAATTGAAGTTGTACAGAATAATCATCTTGTCCATACATCTCGAAAGGTTTCAAATTGGTTTCTAGAGAGGCAGAATATCAGAGCGGTAGAATGTGAGATGTGTGGTTTAAGGTAAAAAGGGAGCTGCGCTGCAATTTAACTGTAGATGGGCGAAGGAAAAGATGGCTTCTAGGCATAAATTCAAGAAACCTGGGATTTTGTAGCTTCTCGCCCATATTACGGCAGACTTAATTTTGTCTCTTCTCCGATTATTGAGGGCATTTATACTGTATGCTCTATGAGTTGCTGAGGGTTCATACACCCGATATTATGTTTTTTTTTAAAATTATATTTAGTTTTAGAAGATAATAGTTAATTGACACATATATGTTTTAGTTATTTAACACAAGCGTTAGTAGAATTGTGTTTTTGTATGCATAGCAAGGCCCATAACTTCAAATGCCAAAGTTTTATCACTGCATTAATATGTCCTTCATACGAAGGAGGTCTGAAAAGTTCCCGGCCTCACCCAGAGATCGCGGCACTACTTGCATCATATTTACCGTTACTTGGTACACATGTTAATAGACCCTATGTAATATTACAAGTCATTTCAGGCAATAGTTGACTGTAGGCAGTTGTTTGAAGCAGTGGAAGTGCGCATTGCTTTGAACATTTAGAAATTCGAGTATCGTGCTGTGTTAAAATTATTCGTAAAAGAAGATTTAACTCAGAAATTCATTTGCGGATTGTAAATGTGTATAGTGACTCGTCACATTCAGCTTCCACTCTGAAGGAATGGGCGGCCAATTTTAAACGTGGCCGTGAAACCGTCCAAGATGAATCAAGCGAAAGACGTCCAAAAACCGTAACCACACCGGAAATCATTGAAAAAATGCATGACATGATTTTGGAAGATCGGTGCGTGAAATTGCTAATGATCTTAGAATTTCAAAAGAACGTATTGGTCACATCTTGCATCAGGAATTAAACATGAAAAAGCTTTGCGCAAGATGGTTGCCGCACATCCTCACTGTGATTAACAAACGCATTCGCACGACACTTTCTGAAAAGTGCTTGTCGCATTTTCAGAAGAATAGAAGCGACTTTTTGCGCCAATACGTCACAATGGATGAAACGTGGATTCACCACTACACACCCGAATCCAAGCAGCAGTCGAGACGGTGGACAGAAGCTGGTTCTTCGGCTCCAAAGAAGGCGAGGATGGTGCCATCGGCGGGAAAGATCATGACATCAGTGTTTTGGGATGCCAAAGGAATTTTGTTGATTGACTATCTCGAAATGGAAATGGCGTGTTATTTATGGACGATCTTTAACTGCTATGGTTCTCAGCGTTCCATTCTTTACTGAGCGTGAAACACCACTTAATTTTGCTCAGAGGCATCTCTATCAGGCTTGAGGTTCTTTTACGTGCCGTAAATCTACGACACGGGACCCACGGCTTTACTTCCCTTCCGAAGGAAGCCATGCTAAGCATTTTTACGCTCGAAAAAATCCATCGGCCTCCGCCAGGTTTGAACCCGGAAGTTAGCATGGTAGCCATTACACCACGGAGGGCGACAGGACTATCTCGAGAAAGGTAAAACCATTACTGGAGAATACTACTCTCAACTTCTAACCAAACTGAATGCAAGCATTTGTGAAAGAAGGCCCGGGTTAAAAAAGAAGAAAAAAAGAATTGCTTTCCATCAGGACAATGCACCTGCCCGCAAAAGTGCTTTGGCAATGGGTAAATTGAGAGTTCTCCATTATGAAGTGCTGGAACACCCAGCCTATTCCCCAGATTTGACTCCCTCGGACTTCCATCTGTTTCCAAAACTGAAGAAATTCCTCACTATTGGGCGCTTTTCGTCCAATGAAGAAACAATTGTGGCTGTAAATGGGTACTTTGCAGCACTTCCAGAGTAACACTACAGAGAGGGAATGATGGCATTGGAACACCGCTAGACAAAATGTATTGATATTAGAGGAGATTATGTTGAAAAATACAAATTTGAAAGCATGAATTGTCGTTTTTCACTATCAGACCGAGAACTTTTCAGACCATCCAGGTATCAAGTCATAAAATTAACAAACATAAAAAAAAAGGACAAGTTTAGCAAGATTTGAACCTAGAAGAAATGTCTACTTAAAATTTTGGCCAACGGAACGTTGTTTTGTGATCTGTTTTCAGTACTCGTAAGATAAGCATCACGCTATCAGTCACAGGCCTTTGTACAGTTCTTCTGTGTACATTGTGAACACAGCTTTTACGAAGATACACAAAACTCTTCGATCGACAAACAGGATGACTTTTTTTTTTTTTTTGTTTCTACGGGTGCACAGAATAAACAGAGAAGGTACTATTGTATTCCACCAAAAAATTCGATACCGATATTCCACTGGAAATGGGCGTTTTGGGTTCTTCTGAATAAAAAAATAGAAAAAGGTCCGTGTATGTAGGTCGATGTCTTGACAGCGTAACTCAAAAACGAAAAGTCGGTTAAATACGAAATTTGGCATTTAAGTTCAGTATCTTCAAAGAGTGCGACACGAAGAAGTTAAGGAAAATCCCCCACTCTAAGTACCCTTTATATCGAACATTTTTCGAAAATTTTTATTTTCTCAAGAGTGGTTCTAATGATTATGATTAAAATATATGTATAGGATATTTTTATTACAACGAAATGTATATCTTGAATTTCCTGTGTAGATCTCCTAAAGACGAATACATTCTGGGTGACTTTTGTATAACTGGTAAACCATAAGAAATATACAAAAAACTTATTACACATGAAAGTAGATCACGTTAAAACTCACAGTTTGTGTTATACCGATATACTAGCTGCCCGCCCCGGCTTCGCACGGGTGGTGTACCTAATGAAAAAACTGAGACAAAAATCTTCCGTTTACAGTGCGACCATGCAATGAAATAAAATTACAATTAAATAATTTGACAATACTTTATTGTAATGCTTTGTAATGTACAAAGAGCGCCGATGGTTTGCCAAATCTCGAACACGCAACCGCCTATGCGAAAAACACGGCAATTTAAGGTATATTCCACACACTTTTAACAACTGACCCTGGAATTTATGTCGTTGGAATGCAAGGTGCACCGAAAAGTGAACACGCTTAAATTCAAAAGGAAAGTCAGTTGGTATGAGTGGTATTCTCGGAATAAGCACATTCTCGTCTTTGAGCTTTGCTATAGAAGCTTAAACCAAAATTGTCATAATTTTTTTAACAGCACAATTTTGGCTGACTGAGATTGTGTAACATAATTATCACCGAGTCAACCTTCAGCTCTAAATTGTGTGGTGGTAATAATGACAAATCCAATGAATTTAGGAATTCAGCTAGGTAATTGATGACTTCATTTGGATTGGTAATGGAATTGATCGACTTAAATTAATGTATTTGTCCATCAATTTTACTCTTACATCATATATATTCTTATTAGTTGCTGCTAAAATGACTCGTTCACTCAACCGAACATAGTTTTTATAATTTGCACAAATATTTGGGAACGCTTTCGATATTAATTCTTACTTTGACGCTGTGAAGTGATAAAAATTGGTGGAAACGAGATGAAGCCAGTAGAAGTGTCAACAGGAATTTTCCCATTGCCAATTTTTGCATTTGAAAAGCTTAATGAAGCACAATGATCTGCATGATGTAGCATATATAGTTGGTATTGTGAAAAGGAAGAAGTCGGCGTACCCATAAGATAGTATGGAAAGAATGACGTATGTAGTTTGCAGCGTGGGTAAGCAAGGATGCCGTTGGCATAATAGTAATGGCAGCGCTTCTATAGTGTGGCGGGTAAACGCTGAAATAAGTAATGAATTACAGCAAGGAGAAAGTCACATAGTAACATTCATGCATCTTCCGAATATCTTTCTTTCCCCCTAAAGTTTTCCACCTCTTTCTTTATTTTCTTCTATGTCAAGGCGGCTATTTCTAAGGCTAAGAATGGCATAACTAAAGTAGGTCTGGTTGAGCAATTGATAAGCTTTTATTTGATGATAGCTTTTGTATATTAAATTTTTCCAATTAATTCAAAATATTACTTGATCTAATGTATTAACAGCACCGCAGTTGCAGTGTGATGGTGACGGGGTATCTTCATGTTCTGATGAAATCACCTTTACTTAGCTGATGCACCACATAACCTCAAATAACCAACATCTGCAATAGCAAGTTAAACTAAAACGGTTTACTATCCGGGTCCCATCATTTCTCCGCCATTTTCAGATTCCAAGAAGGATTACTGGTTATGTGCATAGTTTATAACTTCTTCATTTTGGAGAATTACAAAAAATATACTTATTTCTTTATTTAAATGATGTGACTAAGTGAACGGTAGTTAATACATAAAAATGTATGTGATTTTTACTGTTATCTTGCGTCATTGACTCCATAACCGGATGCATTCCCTTAGCATTGAATAGCGAAGAAGAATAGAGCAGTACTACGGTCGTCTAGCGGCTAATAAATAAGTACGTACCTTAGGTATTCGTCGCCAGGAAAGCTTGTTTGCGTCTTTATGTTAAACGATAGGAGTAAGAAAAGGACAGTTAATACATAAAAATGCATTTGAATTTCATTGCTGCGTTGCATCATTACTCGATAAACTGTTGCGTTATCTTAACATTGAATGGGGAGGAAAAAAATAGAGCAGTACTAGCAGTAAATAAATAAGTACTTACTCTAGATGTTCGTCGCCAGGAAATCATCTTTGCTTCTTTGTTTTAAACGATAGGAGTAAGGAAAATATAGTTAAGACATAAAAATGATTTAAATTTCACTGCTGCGTTGCGTCATTGTCTCGATAAACTGGTGCGTTACCTTAACATTGAATGGGGAGGAAAAATAGACTACTACTACTGCCATTTTTCAACAAATAACCGTGTTACCACTGCTATATGGCGGCTATTAACCGATTGCGTTCTCTTTGTCATTAGGCGCCGGGCTCAGAAATTTTACGCCAGATTGGGCGAACATGAGAACGCACTTGTCAGATCGCTGGGGGGAGTACTTACCCACTGAACGCCGAAAGAGGTAGTTTCAGGTTCCCCGTATGGCTTGCAGGCTTCAAATCAGCGAAAAGCGAAATAGCTGAACTAGACACTCCCCCCCCCTCCCATTGGGAGTGGTCCATCAAAAATTAACCAACATAAACCATTTTAAAAATTAAACACCAACGGAGCAGAGGAAAGGATGCTGCTCCTGAAAAAATGCAACCGCTCGAGTAGCCTATCTAGCGCTACCTCCTTAACATCATCACCCGAAACCTCAAATATATAACCTTAACCTCATTCCTGTGGTTAAACCCTTACCAGGGTAGGTACATAGCAACAACACCTAGGCTCACCACGAGCCTACCAGATTTGGCACGCACGCACGCACGCACACGTTCTCTTGGCACTGTATACTGATTCATATTACGAGACTTTAAAAACTATCGCATATGATTTTTATACATTTTCTTCTACACAACCTTGTCGTGGCAATAACGAACACCATAAAAAATGACTTTTTCAACTTGGTGCAGTCATTCGGAAGTGATGCGCGGACATACATTACGGCGATTGATTTTTACTTTCTCTACACGTACTATGTACATAGTGTATAGAGAAGGTATTGTATTCCATCCAAAATTCGATACCGAAATTTCACCGGAAATACATGTTTTGGGTACCCCTGAATAAAAAAAATTGGAAAAAGGTTCGTATGTGTGTCTGTGGGCAGCATACTTGATATTTAAGTTTGGTATCTTCCAAGGATTCAACACGAAGATGTTCAAGAAAAACCCCAACTTTACATAGAACTTTTTTCCAAATTTTCATTTGCTCAAAAATGGCTCCAACGATTTGAATTAAGATATCGTATATTAAAGATATTTACCTGACAAATAAAATATATATCTGAATTTTCTGGGAATAGCCTCTGAATACTACTTTATTTTGGATGAATTTTGCATAACTGCTAAACCGTAAGAGATGGACAAAACCTTACCACACAAAAAATGTAGAGCACTCTAAAACACACAGTTTATGCCATATACAGTTTTTTCGTGGAGTTGATCGCTTTTGAGATATTCCTTGTTTTTGGTTTCAGCTTTGAAAAACTTATACTTTTCTCATACAGGAATTTGTCAACTCCTGTCCATACAAACAAAGGAACTTCAGTCACATAACAACCAGTTTTTGACTATCACTTAATATAGAATACTGATTTCTTAGGCATAAGAAACATTTGAATATAATAAAGAAAAATGCAAATGAATATAAAAGAACGGGGGAAAAGAGATTGCAGTAACAAATAAATAAATGATTAAAGATATTAAAAGGAAATACATTAGAATAAGCAATAAATGTTAAACAATTGTAAGGCATATTTATTCTGTATACGAAAGGAAGTTACTGCTGAAAGGAAAAACCAGAGATTTAGGAACATTAGCTGCAAGGTTAATTTGGTAATGTGGGTCAGAAAGTCATTAGCAGAACGTATATACAATAGAATTGTGGAAAGTTTGTGTTCCGAGTGTTACAAAGAAGAAACATTAAACATTAATAACCAAGGGTACTTTGGACCTGAAGGGAACAAACTGGAGTCTAATGCTTTTGCTGTGGTGCCAAACTTATTTGGTGAGAGGAGACCGATTTGGAAAAACCATTGACTGAAAATACTGACTGACCAATAGAAATTAAGAAATGTTTAACTTCGGATCAATTCGTGTCCGATCATAGAAAATAGGAGGGGCCATAAGAAATTTGTCTAGGCCCGAAGAGAGGTTACGGTCACGAATGGGAGACGGGAAGAAGTTACTTATAAACTATCAATGGTGCTGAGCAGACGTGTTGCATATATTAACTTCAGTGCTGCGATATAAAGTATGTGTCTTTATTTTAGGAAAGTGAGTGGTGGACAAGGAGTCATTCCTCCGAGTTCACATGGGAATTAGAGCAGGGAATAGTTGGGAAAATAATCTGGATAAATTTGTAAAAGTTTCATTGTAAGGAAATTATTCAGTGTGGGGGAATAACATTATAAATGAGAAAACGGAAGTCAGAGGGGACAAATAATTTATTGTGTGTGGAATGGATAAACTGGGGTAATCCGAAAAAATACAGTGTTATTTTTTTCTTCACACACGCCCTGAGAAAATCCCTTAAAGAGATCCTACTTTTAAACCCTTCTTATCCTTCCAAATCCTAAAATAATAAACCATAAAATTCCCGCCACACACTTTAACATATAGTACTCCCTTATTTCATTTCTACTAAATTTTGAGCTATGCTGTCCACAGGCACGCAGACGGACAAACACACACACTGACCTTTTTCTAAAAAATTTTTTTTTTAAGATTAGAGGGTCTCAAAAGATTTATTTCCGATGAAATCTCTGTATCAAATTTTTGGGTGAATTACAATAGCTTCTCCATACACTATGTAGATAATAACGTGTGGAGAAAGTAAAAATGGAATACAAAAGGCAGTACTTGTATTTGAACCAGGATTGGAGTGTAAGGTTTGCCATGCGTTTCTCTAATCAGCTGAGCTATAATGTCAGGAGAAATTATATAAATTGGAAAGAGGATATGTAGGAGAAGGATTAAGGTTGAAAAAAGTGTGCAATAATTAATTCTAATGTATGTGCTTGAATTCTAGTTTCTGGTAGTGTAGAAAATATTTTATCAAACCGGTTTATCTTAGCTACATTATGCAGTTTTATCTAACCTAAGATTAGTGTGTGTGTGTGCGTGTGTGTGTGTGCGCGCGCGCGTGTGCGGGGGGGGGTGCATACAAACAAGATAAGCCGATGAAACCTTGTAAGTTTTGCACACATTTCAGACACAGGACTAATGAAATTCCCATGTTTATGTAAACAGCAACCTTGAGTACTCGAATCTAGAAGTCGCATAATGGCAATGCTCACTAAAAGTAGTTGTTTCCTATCTTATCTGTATGCCGCTGCCATGGACAACACCTGTATAGTTAGTGTACTGCCAACTTATTCTTTAGCACAACACTAAACACTGGCCAAGTCCACACATAAGTGTAGTTGCATTAATACCTTCACGACGATGGACTCGCCATACTTATAGGTATGTTTTAGCTTTTCAATCTTAGATTATTGCCTGACTGATAGAATAACAGTATAGAATATATATTTTTAGTTCAGGGGGTTCGAAACCTATAATTCCCATAAAATTTTAATTTCGAATTTTTGTCGTCCCCAGCTGATTGGCAGAGAAAATATAAGCTTTGAAGTGTTGAAAAACCATGTTTTTATTGCTGTGGCCAACCAAACTTTAAAATATCACTTGGCATGCTGTCACTTCACTAAATCGTATTCACTCTTAGTTTGATCAGCGTCACAACGTGGTCAGTGCTCGTACAACACAGTAGTAATGAGCGTAGGAAAGTAATCGCATGCTAATAATCTAATGAGTTTGTTGTGAAGTTGTACAGCATTCTACACAAATATCCAAGAGCTAATTAACACTGATTTATGCCGTTAAACAGCTATAATCCCAACAAGAAATTCCTTAAGTCACCTGATATCCGGAATATTATTTACAGCAGCTCCTGTTTATTGCTGCTTGGTGTAATGGATTGAAGAACAGTTTCCGTAAATTTTCTCTTGAGTCTTTGTTGAGTTACATAAAAGATAAGGATGGTAGGCCATTGACTATTGCTGAAAATAAATAGTGTTGAATATTTATTATATGTTTTGTGAGAAATACGAACACTTCCCATAAAAGAGATGAACTTTTTGAGTTCATAGACATTTCGGCTACCGATATAAACACTGCTTATGAGAAACATGTGAAAAATTTGATTGGGAGGATAAGACTTTGTTTCTTTATCTCGTAGTTAACTATCCCCCCCCCCACAAACCGATCTATCATTCCCCTCATACTAGTTAATTATTTTCCTCAGTTGAGGGCTACCAAGTAGACAAAGCATAACTATTCAATTAACATTTTTAAAATGATTTGCAATGATAAAATAAAGTATATCTAAAAATGAAACATCAGTTAGAAATAATACACTTAAAATCTAATTTACATACGGATCTTGTCATAACACTACATTGTTGGCTTCAAAATTACACAACAAATTTTAATGAATTTACATAGCATCAACATTAAAATGAGTACAAATAATTTCTGAGGATGGGAATAGAACCTCTGATTACCATGATTGTTATTGTATACAGCAGGCATTTATCCAGACCATAATGTACCCAAATTGCTATAATTTTTGGGGTATTGTCCTCTGGCCCCTATCACTAATCCAGTGGCTGATATCTTTTTAAGATTATATTTTGTCCCTTATAAAAGGGAATATTAGATTCATAAATTACTTCTTTCTGTATCTTTTCTTCAGATTGTTCACAGTGGCACACAAAGCGAACAGTAGGATCAAGGAAAAGCAGAACGCGATGAAATATGCGATACAAGAATACGACGATTTTATGATGAATGCAGTTCTTATAACGATGCACAATTTCTTTTTTAAAAATGAACCGGTAACAATTGATGTACTACAGAAAGTTAATTTTGATTCAGATATGTCTACTTTCATAAGAAAAGCAGTTAATTTATTTTTTTTTTTTTTTTTTTTTTGAGAGATTTGGTTTGAATTTGTCAAAAGAGTACTTAATTTTCTGTTCGTTTTGCATTACAAGCCTTGAGTATTCATCACGTAGTCCTGAAAGTTTGTTAGTATTTCTGGCGCGAATAGCGGAAGGTTACATTATAGCGGTGCACTAGTCTCCTGGATTTTGTTTTGGGGCGGATCAGCTTAGGGTGAATAGATATTAATGCGATTCAATGCAGTTCTCACTTTGACTTCATTATTGTGGTCAGGTTTAATTTACATTCATAAGTATACGAGCAAGTCTGAACGGCAATACTCGGTGGAAAGGGGACGGAGAAGTTACAAATATTACTATCACATCAAGACAAATTCTTGTGCACATTGCCTAAGCAAACAGGCGTGGCAGGAGTACATTATAATTTGGACACCTCTAATATCAACATCGAAGTAGATGGGTTGGGGTCAGGGCAGTGGTAGCTCGTGCCTTGCAAAGTAGATTAAGAAGTTTACATAGGCATGCTGAAATAAAACGTATGACTACCATAAAATAAGGATGTATGACTTACCCATTTGTTGTAAATTAAGTTGATCCTCCTAATTTTAGAGCAACAAATCTGTCCATAATGCCACGTTATTTTTGTTGCTTAAAGCAAGCAAGGCCAACAGAACTGCGATTGCAAATTACATCTATTCCACAGCCAAAAAAATTAGACAACCAAGAGCCTTTGAATGTTATATTGTACGAATTCCCTATTTTCTTATTGTCTATTTTAATGGATATATCGATGATATCCGTGAGGCGCTCAAAGTTTATATCTTTCTTGTCTTCATCTTTCCGCCCTAGAAAATGGAGTTCGTAACAAACAACAAAACACTTCGTTCACTATGGAATCTAGTAAAATCGTGAACTATGGCGCTAACAGTTTTATAGATCACCACTTTTACACGTTGCGCACGAACGCATCCTCGAGTTGAAACAATGACAGCGACTGTGATTATTTGTTATCAAGCGAAAACAGGAAATGTCTCTTCTACCTTAAAGGCCAAGTCAACACTCTTTGCTTTGGTACCCTCCTACAGGTGGAAATATTTCCTGTTTGCCAAAAACATATACAAGAGAGCTGGTGACTATCTGGGTCGTTATATGTATTACTATGACCACCAAGACGTTTAAAGAATCAGCTCCTCCAAAACTCCTCACTGCTGCACTGGTTTGAAAGTCAACTGTTTTTTTCCAACTCTTACCAATTCTTTCCCTGCTTGGCTGTATGTTCTTGGCAGGGTTGGTCATTGGCGATATTGCAGGATGCTCGTAGTTTAAATTTGTTCTTAATTTTTTGGAATGGCAGTACCATTTCCAATACTATAAAAATGGAATACTATAATTATATTTAAGTAAAACTTCTTCACTGAATAGCCGCCCTTGTGTCAGGGATGCTTCATATCAGGCAGTTGTGAACCCTAACTCGTTGAAAGTTGGAGTACGAGGTTCTTTTCTCTCTTAACCTGTCATTTTTTGTACTTTCATATCGGTAAATGTGGCACACGACCTTGTTTACCTATTATGTACTTTGTGCATACGTGTCAGAGAAAGTAATAACTGAAAAACATTCGAAAATATCAATAAGTAATAAAGAAGGCTTTGCTTGGTTGATTTGGTAAAAAATTCGGTATATATGATATTTGTGAGCTGACCTTTTTCCTTTATTTATACGTATAAGTAAGTAGAGGAAGTCTTGTATTGCACATAAAAACTTCGATATCGAGATTTCTCTGGAAATACATATTTTTAGGACTCCTAAACTAAATAAAAAAATTAAAATAAGGTCCCTGTGTGTCGTATTTCTGCCAGCGGTTAAGCATACCGTGCGTTTCTTTAGAGGCATTTAAAAAGTATATTACTGATCTACAAATCTATCAATGTATCATTTCTAGACTGTACTACAAAGCTTTAGAAATCCCTCACGATTCATATTCAAAAGCACCAAAAATACTTCATTTGCTGAGCTATGCAATTCATTTTGCACAATAAAGCTGCAGAACTGCCAACATGTTACACTATTTTATTTCTAGGTTAGTGTGTGTTTACACTGATTTTCGAGCAATCTAGGCGCCAATCTGGCGAGTATCTCTCACTGTATTACGTTCGCAATAACGGCAGAATGGCGTGAGATAAACAAAAATAAGCAGCCCTCTCACCCAGCTCAAAACACTGTGCTACAGAGAATAGCGTCCACGCAGAATACTCTTTTCTTGGAGCAAGCATCAGTAGCATGTGTTCGCACTGTCATGTGTCAAGAAATCTAGAAGCATACCTGAAAGACGAGAAGAAAATGCAATAAAAATGTAAAAGGCGTGATATTTATGGACGCTCTTTAATTGCTGTGGTTCTCAGCGTCCCATACTGAACGTGAAAGACCGATTAATTTTGCTCAGAGACCTCTCTTATCAGGCTTGAGATTCTTTTACGTGCCGTAAATCTATGACACTTTGAGCTATGCTGTCCACAGACACGCAGACGGACAAACACACATAGATACAGATCTTAAGCTGCATTAGAAAGTTCTGGGTTGAAATCCCTTGGGTCGACCAGTGTGGTTGGGTTTTTTTCGTAATTTCCCTCAGTTGCCAAGGTAAATAGAGATTGGACATTTAATACCATGACCCAAAGTTCTACCTTCAGGCTAAAGAAGAATAGAAAACAGAAGGTAATTGTGATTGCGTTGCTACTATCCACAGATAGCCGACGACGACATAAAGACAGCAGGATGAAAGTTATCATCAATGCCAGCCAGGTGGTTTCTCCATTGGTCATCCAGTTAATGAAGAATAGCAGGAAGGTGTTTGATATCGGTAATGACCAGAACAGTATGGTTATTGTAGCCGTGTTGATAAGCATGTGTCATCCGTCTAAGAAAAAACATATGTTTACTTGCAAGCGATTGTAAATCCATGTGGGAAACATCCCTCCACGCAGGATCATCATATAACAGTAATTGCAGAATTATAGAGGTATAGAGTACAAGTTTTATCCACAGAGAGAGAGAGAGAGAGAGAGAGAGAGAGAGAGAGAGAGAGAGATGTTCGGAAGTGAACAGTAAACGGATTGCTCCGAAAGTCTGAGTTTTCTTACGAACATATTGAATATGACGATACCAACTGAGCCGGGAATCAATATGAGCACCCAAATATTTGGTGCTGTATGAAACAGGAAGAGCTTGGCCATGTTAAGTGTATACAACTGGATGCGCACGAAGGAAGCAAAACATATGTCATTTATCAGAGTTGAAACGGCTAAGATAGCCTTGTAATTCACGATCCAAATGAACATCAGAAGAAAGAAAATGAGAATGACGGTAACTTCTGCATAAGCTGAAGGGGCATATCGGATGTATAAAAGTTATAAAGAAATGGGGCCAGAACAGACCTCTGAGGCACTCCCCCGTGAATATCCTGGAGGGGTGAAGAGTGACCTCATATGCGAACAGAAAATTTCCTGGATTGGAGAAATGATGCGAGTAGATGAGTAAGTGCATCAGGGATGTTGTATTGAAACGACTTATAAATAAGACCGTCATGCCAAGCTGAGTAAAGCTCCAAGAAAATAACCGTTGCCTTGTTATTGTCGGTTTTGACCTTCCGGATATAATATGTGACCCTAGCAACTTGAAATTCGGCTAATTTCCGCCTAGTATATATGCAAACTGGCGACTTGGAACGTGGGGAGGCAGATGCACTTCAGAATGAGTTTCTCGTACAGTTTTCTTAGTGTAGACAGAATATAAATATATAAATATAAAATATAAATATAAATATATAAACTAATATGACGATAGGAAGAGGAAATGTGTGGAGATTTTCCGGGTTTATGGATAGGAATAACCGTTGCTATTATCCATTGCGCTGGGAAGTACGCACGTTGAATACAGGAGTTAAATAAATGCAACAAAAAAGCGGTTCCTTTCTGTGGCAGAGATTTAAGTTGCTCAAACACAAGATGTCGCACACAGGAGATTTTCTGGTAGACCTTCCATGTAGTAGTTGACACAATTCAGTGAAGTTTGTAAAGGAACATGACTGGACAGGAAGTCAAGAAAGAAAGTCACGGACAGCAGTCACAATACTTTGATTGGAAGTAAAATAGAAGGGTTGGAAGGATGAGGCTGAAATTGTTCAGCATAATGAGTAGCCAGAGTGTCAGAGATATTTGCTGGAGTATAAACGGTACCATATGCATCTTAGGGCGCGGACGTGAGGGGCAGAGAGGATCCATGGGTTTCTTTTGACTGCGGCATCCTGAATTTTCAGGAGAAAAACACGTTCCTGACATGTTCGGATGTGTCACTTCAAAATGGCTGAGTATCTGTTATACTCCATTTGTGATTGGGGTCCCTACTACGCTACCAAAGAAGGCTTTTAGCTTGCACAAGTCTGAGTTGGAGAAATCTGCAGGCTGAACTGGTTGGGCGCAGCGCTGAACGGTGCTGCAGCTGTTATACGCCTCTTGCAAAGTGTTCGTAAAAGTGGATACAGCGGAGTGGAGTTCAGGCTGTGATATATCAGCAAAGTGGGAAGGAGAGGGTAGAGAGGCATTAATATACACTTTGTATGCAGACCAGTCAGTGGTCACAACAGGAATCATTGGCGGATGCACACGAGGAGAGGAAGCATTTATAACCATCAGGACAGGAAGGTGGTATATACTGAGCAGGAAATCGACCGCAGGTCAGAAATAAAAATATCGAGTATGTCCTCAGAGCCATCGGAATGCATGTGGGTGGGTGTATCCAGAGAAATAATATCATAATGACAGCGTTCGGAGTGATGAAGTAAGGTCGTCCCAGCGGGACTGTTTGTTCGAGCATACCATTCCTTGCGTTTGGCGTTGAAATCACCAGCAAGCAGAAACGTGCCCCAGTGAGTTACGTCATCCAGGTCGTGGAGAAAATCGACAAGCTTTGTAGCAGGTGGATAAACTGACTCAAAGGTGGTCTCCGCACCCTGTATTAGGAATTTCACAGCAGTATAATAGACGGACTGTAGTGTTGCTGGAGCTGTAACACAAACATGAGGAGTATAGAATTTATTATAGTGCTTCTTGCACTAAGGCAATGTCAATAGCTTCGGTGTGAAGAAACGCCCGAAACCCTTGCAGCTTATTTGGAAGGCCACGGGCATTCCAAGGCAGAAGTCGTAATACGATTCGAAAGGTTACTCGTCATTGTGTGCTAAAAAGGGAGCAAATATCTTCAAGTAGTTGGATGCCTTTAGTAAGAATGTCCGGAGCCTGCCGGATCTTGATAAAGGTATCCCGCAAAGTAGGAAAATGTATGGTTTTCAGGAAAGTAACGAAGTCTCAAAGAGACGAAAACTCCGCAGGTGGACATCCGCTAGTGGAGAAATGATGATGATGATGTGGCGTTTAAGGGCCTTAAACTGCTGAGGTCGTTAGCGCCCCGAAAATGAAAGTCTCTGCTGAAACCAGTAATAAAAACACTATGAAAACAAAACTGGTAAAATCCTGGGCAACAACCAGAAAGAAATAAAATTTTAATAAAATGAATGGAAGAATAAAATAATCAAGTGATAAAACCTCGGGAAAGACAACTTTTAAAAGCGAAGTCAGAGTTTAAGCCTTAAAACAACAATGGAGGGAAAGGTTATAAGCAGAATTAAAACTGCAACCACCGGGCATGGCATGAAGGCTAGACTTACTGCTCCATTGTCACTTGTGAAACAATATAAGAGTAAGTAAAACTAGATTGGTAAACGAAATGTCACATTGGATAAAAATTTAAAAACTTTCCCTTCCGCTTCGGGATAATCGGCCAGGACCCCCGAAAGCCTGGCCGGCAGTTGCAGAGTGGCTCGTAATGGTGCTAGACGAGCACACTCTACAAGCACATATCGGACTGAAAAAACTTCGCCACAGAGCAGACAGAGAGGTGGAGGTTCCTTCTTAAAAAGGTGGCTATGACTAAAAACACAGTGGCCATTGCCTAATCAAGCTAAAATAACCTCCTCATGACGAGATGGACGTGAAGAAGCCAGACATTAGGGCAACAAATTTAGGGATGTGTACACTGGGTGTGTACAGGGAGCTCCTTCACATCCCTAAGTTTGTTGCCGCGGAGAGCAGACCACTCCCCATGCCAGCTCGAAACAATCGCTTTCCGTACAACCACCCTAAAGTCTTCTACAGTTGAACTGATAACATTAACACTGGGCTCTGTGACTGCCGATTTCGCTGCCAAATCCGCCAATTCATTCCCTGGCCAGCCAACGTGTACAGGAGTCCATGCACACTCCACATTATCACCAGAAGCGGGCACAATGTGGAGAACGTCCTGAATGCGCTGCACTAATGGATGGTAATTATACAGTTCACGAAAGCTCTGAAGAGCACTAAGGGAATCGCTAAGAATAAAGCAGTCACCTAATTTTCGACGGCGAGTACACAGAAGGCTTGGTAAAGGGTATATAATTCGGCAGAATAAATGGATGTGCTACTGGGCGAACCGTAAGTAGAAGTTTCGGTCCCAGTGACAAGGCACATCCAACATTGTCGGGGCACTTATTGACATCGGTATATATACAAATTTGGCCACTGTATTTTGATAAAAATTCTAAAAACAACGACGAATACTATAAATTGGCGTAGCAGATTTCCCGAAAACCGTATTCCCGAGTTCGACAGGGGAGATAACACGGAACCAAGGAGGGTACATACTCTCCTTTTATATCAATATGGCGCTGCCGAAGAAACTCACGGAAACGTAAACCTGCTGGCCTGGGACTCAGTGAGTGGTGGCAATATCGTTCGTCCAGCTGGGAGGAGAAAAACGCGTGAAAAGTTGGATGCCCAGCCATACATTTAAGCCCACAGCCATAATTAGCGAGCGGGACATCACGCCGACATCGCAGAGGGGGTTCTCCCGATTCGGCGTAGAGGCTAACAACTGCGCTCGTTGGAAAAGCTCCAACGGCAACACGGATGCCCTGATTATGGATCTAATTTTCTGAGTACAGATGGTCGCGCTGAAGAATAAACAATGCAGCCATAGTTCAACTTCAATTAAACCACGAAGCAACACTGTCCGATCCACACCCCGGGATTTGCCTCTTTGTATCCGAAAAATATTTAGAGATCGGCCACATCGCGCTTTCAGTTGTGCTATATGTGGTGACCAACAAAGTTTCCGATCGAAGATCAACCCAAATAATCTCGCTTCATCTGCGAAGGGAAGTAAATCTGGCCTGAGTCGAAGAGACGGCAGGTATTGCCACCTACGGAGCCAGAAGTTAACGCAGACCGTCTTCTCAGTGGAGAAACCAAAGCCGTGTTTTGAGCTCCAATCATAGGGATTGTCCAAACACCCCTGGAGACTGCGTTCCAAAAACGGTGTACGCTGAGATGTACAAAAGATGGTAAAGTCGTCCATAAAAAAAACAGGACCAGACACCGTGAGGAACACAGTGCGATATTGAATTTATTGCTATAGCATACAGCGTCACGTTTAGTACCGAGCTATTCGACACTCCATTCTCTTGAATAAAATACTTAGAAAGAAACCGATCCTTACTCGGAAAACACGGTCCCGAATGAACAACGATATGCGTCCTCGTGTATTCCAGCTGTGAAGGGAGCGTAAAATCCCTGCCCACCAACACGTATCATAAGCCTTCTCAAGGTCAAAAATATCCCGATTGTTGGCTGATTCTTAAGAAACCCGTCCACGATCTGAGTTGATAGCGAGACGTCGAAAACCACACTGGATTTCAGTCAAAAGATTGTGGGATTCCATTCCTTAATCATGCGTTCCATCACCTTGCATAATCAACTGGTGAGGGAAATAGGACGGTAACTGGAAGGAAGATGGCGGTCCTTTCCAGATTTAGGAATAGGTATGATGGTGGCCTCCCGCCACTTGTCTGGAAAAGTGGCGTCAATCCAGACACGATTATAGACCTCGAGTAGGAAAGCCTTGCCAACAGGAGAGAGATGTTGCAGCATTTGGACTTGGATACCATCTGGTCCTGGTGCAAAGTATCGCGAAGAGGAAAGTGCATTGTCTAGCTCTGCCATGGTGAAAAGGCAGTTATGATCTTCGAGGTTTCCAGACCGGAAGGAGAATCCTTGAGATTCCACCTGAGCCGTAACTGTTAAAAGACTCGGGGGATTAATGTCGGAGCTAGACACCTGAATGAACTGCCTAATGTGTTCGCCACGTCAAACGTATCAACAAAAGCTCCGGCAGATGTTTTGAGACCAGCGAGGGGCATATGGGTCGATTTTCCAGCCACACTTATTTTATCCCATACGACAGAGGAAGATGTATGTCGATTAAAGGAGCCTACGAATTTATTTCATGACATCTTTTTGCCATCCTTAATAACCCATCTAGAATGTGCACATAGGCTATTATAGTGTATCAGGGTATCCAGTGTAGGAAGAGGATGCAAACCCGTAGAGCACGCCTGCGAACTCGAGTAGCCTTCCAGCAATCATCGGTCCACCAAGGTACCGGAAATCGATGGGAGTGGCCAGTCGAATGCGGAATGGATTGCTCAGCAGCAGAAGAATGTTCCTTGTGAGATGTTCAACTAAATAGTCCACAGAGCCGTCTCGTTGTAATTAAATTCAGCCAAGCGGGAATACAGCTCCCAGTTGGCTTGATCTAAGCGACAGCTAGGTAAACGGGTGGAACATACAGGATGCGTCAAGAGACTAATAAGACATGGGAAGTGGTCGCTAGAATGCAAATCAGAGATGATATTCCAGCTTAAGGAAACTGCTAACTGGTGAGAACAAATTGCTTTTTCAAGGTATGATAAACTGTGAAAGGCGTCAGAAAGGTGGGCTCTCCGGTGCTCAAGAGAGCTAACGTATTACAAAAAGAGAAGTTTGCAATGAGCTTACCTCTCGCACATGCCCGAGGTGAACCCCAAAGCGGGTGATGGGCATTCACATCGCCTACCAAAAGAAATGGGGCAGGCAACTGCACAACCAGGTCTTCTAAGTCCGTGTGCAAGAGGTCAGCAGATGGAGGCAAATAGATACTACAAACGGTGAAAATGGCGGAGGGCAGCTTAATTCTGCCTGACAGCGACGGACTGGATGGCAGATTATAAGGGTACAGATTCAGCGAATGTATCATCATAGCGCCACCATGTGCCGGGATACCCTCCTCCGGTGATAAATCACAGCGTACAGAAGAGTACTTCCTGATGATAACGGTGTTCCGGGGACGGAGCTCAGTCTCTTGTAAGCATACGACCAAAGGCTGATGCTGGTGCAGCAACAATTCAAGCTCTGGTCGATGTGATCTAATTCCGCTTATGTTCCACTATAGCCATTGTTTATGGGATGGGATAAGTTATAAATTGAAAATCGTTTCTGCATATTGGGCGGTGCTAGTCGGTTTAACTTATTCTTTTTGGGTGTTGGACTAACACTTTGTTCAGCAGCACGTTCCTGTCGCTTACGCACTGACGACAGAATCTCCCTGCTCCATCGGAGAGTGGCGTGAACATTGCTTTCCCTTAGATGGTTTCAGAAAGGTCTGGATAGTATCCTTAAAAAAGTATTGCCTGGTCTTGAATTATTTTGCAGGTGCAGAATACGTCACAAATTTACCGGTCTCATTTCCCGATGTCAAAGGTTTAGGCGATAAGGATGCTGAACTGCTCTGTTGGCTGGCAGATTTGGCCGACTTTGAAGATGACGTAGGCTCTGGCTACAAGGACCTTCTCTGCAATAGTTGTCCCATTTATATCGCTAGTTTGAGTTGCGACACGGCACCGGTTTAACTACAACAGAGCTAAAGGTGCGGACTGCGGGTCAGAGGGTTTGCGGAGTCACAAGAGATTCCGGACTTCCGAGACGGACATCTTCTCTTTCACCCGCATCTCCTGGATCGCCTAACCTCGATGGCTTCATACCCTGCCATAATCTTTTGTGGGAGATCTACCCGATCAAAAGTAAGGAGCAGTGTACGGGTAGGCATGAATTCCCTTTTGATTTTATGCTGAATCGATGGACTGATGTTACTCCTTGATCGGCCATATTCTCTTCAATATCCTCAATGCTTAAGCCGCCAAGAGCGCGCGGGTGGTGATTTACACCCGTGAGGATTTTAACATTTTGTGTACTTTGACCTTCACGGGGAAACTGGCTAACATTTTGGCCTTGATTAGTTGGGCAGCCTGGGTTGCGGAGAATGCCTCAACCAGCAGCGTGCCGTTACGGGCTTTAATGCACGACGTAACAGGGCCAGCTAAAGCATCGAGACCCTTTTGAATGGTAAAGGGGCTGACCGTAGAAAACTTTCTACCTTCCTCTGTTCTATTAACAACTAAGTAGCGAGGACTACAGGACTGGCCTACTTCTTTTCCTAAATTAACATAAGTAGGGGTTTTGTTTTTAGGTGCCATAAAGACAGATATAAATTCATCCCCCAGTGCTCCCCACCCACCACGGTGGCTAATATGGCGTCACCCCACTGGGGTGACAGGGCTACACAGGGGATATAGCGGGCGCACCGTCCCACTCACCCTGAGTCCTGGCCGATTGACTAGGGGTGGGTTAGCCCTAGTCTCCCGTTTAGGCGAAGCAGAAACCAAAGCGGTGTATTAGTTTGCGTATCCTCCCCAGTTACTGAACAGATGCCCAGGCTCCGATACGCAACCCTCAACCAACCAGGATATTCCTTTCCACCGACCCGGGTCTCCACGTATGGCCTACACGTGGGTGGGATTTTGATAGATTCCCTCACCACTCGGAGGTTGCCCACACGAAGGAGTCAGGGGTGGCTCGGGAGCCCCCGGGTGTGCCAAGCCCGTACCTACCGAGTAGGCCCATGGGGGAGGGGGTTAATGGAGAAGCAGGAGCAGAAGTGGTAGCTGGGGACTTGAGGGCCGGAAAGTTAGCACATGTGAGAGGAGGGCAGACGGGCGGTTTGGTAGTAGATTGATGATGCTGGGAAGAGTTGGAAACTGCTGTGACATAGGAAACAAATCGTGGACACTGTTTATAGTTTGCAGTATGAGCACCCTGACATTTGATACGGGTACCAGGAAGATGAGGATCTTTGCGGCAATCTGCTGTCGCATGATGTCCGACGCATTTGACGCAGCGTGGTTGGGGTGCACAATTATGTGACCTGTGACCAAAACGTTGGCAGAGATATCACTGCGTAGAACCGCCACGTCGAATATAAACTTAAACTCTGACTTTCAAATGTGGCAGGTATTTAAGAGACTGTATTTTCAAGTTACTTTCGCTCTGTTGCATGATAAGTATCCAGATGGGCAGCGGGAATGACTGTTTAACCTTGATTGCCGGATCCACGCTGTTTCTACATAGTTGACGTATGTGCAGAAGTTCGATATTTTGAGTTTGCAGCTCGATTTTCATATCGTCTAAAAAGTGTTGGGAAGTAGGCCTTTAAGTGCGCATCGAACAACAGGGTTCGTGTTCGGAGCGAAAGTATAAAACATTCTCGAGTAAATGCTTGACGGTGGTGAAATCTGAGAAAGTATCCGAAAGAAGTTTGAGTGCATTTCTCGTATAGCTTGCACGAAGAGGAATGTTGAACCTCGAAGAAAGGATAGACATGAGAAAAGAAAGTATGTTGCCATGGCAGGGAGCCAAAAAATGGGTGGGGGTTTGGACAGTCGTGGAGCTGATGTTTCAGAAACCCCAGGCAGTGCCGAAACAGATGACAATGGTTCGTCCATAGGAAGACTGGAATACTAGTTTTGTATAGATAAGTTGAAAGTAGAATTCACAGCAGCAGACGGTCGAATGGCGCGCTTAAGTTGTTGCCAACCAGCAGCAGTGTCGACATCCGTAGATGAAGAGCAAGCACGCTTTACGCCAGGGTCAGCTTCGTCAAGGTCAGCGTCAACATCGTGCGTATCCATTGCAAGTGTATGGCGTTGCGACAATCTATCGGTAGAGATACTACGTGACTGAGGGTCACAAGCTTGGTGCGTGAATATGTGGCATCGGCGGCTTTAAGTGTGACCTGAAGGTGAAATACGTAGTATAGCACTATCATCCGTGACCACAAGGTACGGTAACAAACAGTAGATAAACACAACACTAACGAAAAAAATCTTCTGTAGAACAAAAGAAACGAATCACAATGAAGTCACAATAATTTGAGCGAAAAATCTCGAAGCGAAAAATACACACGATAAGTAAATATGAGAACAGCACTTGTTAACAAGAACTCGGGTCGGCACAAGAACCGAGAACGTTGGTCCACATACAGTGCAAGCAATAGACTGCACGGCACCCCTAAATCCAAATCCCTGTTGCCGAGCTAACCGGTAAGAATGGTTTGAGGAGATCTTAGAAGGCTAGTTGCACTTTGTCTGACTACAGATGTCACTATCGGACTATAGTGGTAGTGCAGCAAGACTGGACAGCACTCTTAACATCTGCTTGGCGCAAAGCGAAGGTTGTATGGAACGGGGATGAGACCTTAAAGGGCCTCTCTCCACTACATACCGTAAATGAGTTACGTTACCAAACAATTCCGTTGCAATATGATCGAGTTGTTTAAGCGACTAAAATAAAATAGAATTTTAAAAATCTGATATGTTCGATTCGCACGACTTTCTCTACATTTCTGTAACAAAGCATTGTTTAAAATCTGATGTGTACCATTCACATGACTTTCTCTATATCTCTGCAACAAATTATTCTTAAAAAGGTTATACTTCTATTTACTTTATGCTCATCAGAAAAAATTAGCACAAACAGACTTATTACTTGCTTCCTTGTAAGTAGAAGCGAAATAAGGGACTACCCTAGGTTAAAGTGATAGTCAAAAGCTGGTTGCTATGTCCATGAAGTTCCTTTGTTTGTATAGATAGGAGTTGACAAGTTCCTGTATGAGAAAAGAAGTTTTTCGTAGCAGAAACCAAAAATAAGGAATGTCTCAAAAACGATGAACTTCACGAAAAAAATGTATATAACATAAATTGTGTGTTTTAAGGTGCTCTACATTTTTTGTGCAGTAAGTTTCTGTCCATCTCTTACGGTTTAGTAGTTATTCAAAATTCAGTAAAATTCATCCAGAATAAACTACTCTTCAGAGGCTATTCCCAGAAAGTTCAAGATATACATTTTATTTGTCAGCTAAATATCTTTAATATACGATATTTTAATCAAAATCGTTAGAGCCATTTTTGAGAAAATCAAAATTTTCGAAAAAAGTTCCATGTAAAGGGTGGTTTGGGGTGGGGGGATTTTTCTCAAAATCTTCGTGTCGCATCCCTGGAAGATACTAAACTTAAATACCAAGTTTGGTATTTTTCGTTTTTGAGTTATCGTGTTCACAGACACAGACACACACACACACACACACACGGACCTTTTTCTGGAAATCCTTTTTTTTGGATACAGGGAACCCTAAAACATATATTTCCGATGAAATCTCGGTATCGAATTTTTTGGTGAAGTGCAATACCTTCTCTATAGCACGTATACAGAAAGTAAAAATCTGATGTGTACCATTCACATGACTTTCTCCATATCCCTGCAACAAATAATTCTTAAAAAGCTTATACTTCGATTTACTTTATGCTAATCAGAAAAAATTAGCAGAAATAGCCTTATTACTCGCATCCTTGTAAGTAGGAGCAAAATAAGGGACAACCGTAGGTTAAAGTGATAGTCAAAAGCTGGTTGCTATGTCAATGAAGTTCCTTTGTCTATATGGATAGGAGTTGACAAGTTCCAGTATGAGAAAAGTATACGTTTTTCATAGCAGAAACCAAAAATAAGGAATGTCACAAAAACGACGAACTCCACGAAAAGAGTGTATATAACATAAATTGTGTGTTTTAATGTGCTCTACACTTTTTGTGTAGTAAGTTTTTGTCCATCTCTTACGGTTTAGCAGTTATTCAAAATTTAGTAAAATTCATCCAGAATAAACTACTCTTCAGAGGCTTTTCCCAGAAAATTCAAGATATACATTTTATTTGTCAGGTAAATAAGTTTAATATCCGAAATTTTAATCAAAATTGTTAGAGCCATTTTTGAGAAAATCAAAATTTTCGAAAAAAGTTCCATGTAAAGGGTAGTTGGGGGTGGGGGATTTTTCTCAAAATCTTCGTGTCGCATCCCTGGAAGACACTAAACTTAAGTACCAAGTTTGGTATTTTACCGACTTTTCGTTTTTGAGTTATCGTGTTCACAGACACACGGACACACGACCACACGGACACACACACACACACACACACACACACACACACACACGGACCTTTTTATGAAAATGCTTTTTTTGGATATTGGGGACCTTAAAACATATATTTGCGGTGAAATCTCGGTATCGAATTTTTGGGTGGAGTGCAATACTTTCTCTATACACTATGTAGATAGTGCGTATGGAGAAAGTAAAATAAACTGGTTGTAACTGGAATTCCTTTGTTTGCATGGCTAGGAGTTGGCAAATGCCCATATGAGAAAAATATAAGTATTTCAAAGGTGTAACCAATAACAAAAAATATCTCAGAAACGATCAGCTCTAAAAAAAAAAAAAAAAAAAAAAAAAAAAAAAGTGCATATGTTGTGTTTTAACGAGATCTTGATTTTTACTTTCTCCATACACACTATGTACATAGTGTACAGAGAAAGTATTGCACTCCACCAAAAAATTCGATACCGAGATTTCACCGGAAATATATGTTTTAGGGTCCCCAATATCCAAAAAAAGCATTTTCACAAAAAGGTCCTTGTGTGTGTGTGTGTGTGTGTGTGTGTGTGTGTGTGTGTGTGTTCGTGTGTCTTAGAACACGATAACTCAAAAACGAAAAGACGGTAAAATAACAAACTTGGTATTTAAGTTTAGTATCTTCCATGGATGCGACACGAAGATTTTGAGAAAAATCCCCCCACCCCTAACTACCCTTTACATGGAACTTTTTTTGAAAATTTTGATTTTCTCAAAAATGGCTTTAACGATTTTGATTAAAATTTCGGATATTAAAGATATTTACCTGACAAATGAAATGTATATCTTGAATTTTCTGGGAATAGCCTCTAAAGAGTAGTTTATTCTGGATGAATTTTACTAAATTTTGAATGACTGCTAAACCGTAAGAGGTGGACAAAAACTTGCTACACAAAAAATGCAGAGCACTTTAAAACACACAATTTATGTTATATATATATTTTTTTTTGTGGAGTTCGTCGATTTTGTGACATTTCTTATTTTTGGTTTCTGCTATGAAAAACGTATACTTTTCTCATACAGGAACTTGTCAACTCCTATCCCTATAAACAAAGGAACTTCATTGACATAGCAACCAGCTTTTGACTATCACTTTAACCTACGGTTGTCCCTTATTTCGCTTCTACTTACAAGGAAGCGAGTAATAAGACTATTTCTGCTAATTTTTTCTGGTTAGCATAAAGTAAATAGAAGTATAAGCTTCTTAAGAATTATTTGTTGCAGGGATATGGAGAAAGTCGTGTGAATGGTACACATCAGATTTTTTGTAGTTAGTCTTTGTCTCGCATAGTTTACTAGTTATCCAAAATTCAGCAAATTTCATCCCGAATAAAGAGAACTTCAGAGGCTATTCCCAGAAACTTAAAGATATAAAATTTTATTTGTCTTTAATATATAATCTTTAAATCAAAATCATTGGAGCCATTTTTGAAAAAATATCAAAATTTTCGAAAAGTTTTCCATATAAAGGGTTGTTTTGAGGAGGAGGAATTTTCCTAAAAATCTTCGTATCTTACCCTTGGGAGATACTGAATAAAAATACGTTTGGTATTTAACGTGATTTTCGATTTTGAGCCATTCTGTCCCCAGCCAGATATACACATTAACCTTATACATACATATATTTTTTACTTTCTCTACATGTACTATGTACATAGTGTATAGAGAAGGTATTGTATTGCACCCAAAATTCGATACCGAAATTTCACCGAAAATACATGCTTTCGGTCCCCTTGAATTAAAAAAAAAAGCATTTTTGAAAAAAGGTCCGTGTGTGTGTGTCTGTCTGTGGACAACATAGTTTAAAAACGAAAAGTCCGTTAAATACCAAACTTGGTGTTTATGTTCAGTATGTTCCAAGGATGCGACACAAAAATTTTCAAGAAAATCCCCCACCCCCAACTAACCTTTACATGGAACATTTTTCGAGCATTTTTATTTTCTCAAAAATTGCACTAACAAGTTTGCTTAAAGTATCATATACTAAACATATTTACCTAACAAATAACATGTGTATCTTGAATTTTCTGGGAATAGCCTCTGAAGACCACTTTATTCTGGATGAATTTTACGGAATTTTGCATGAAGTAAGCCATAAGAGATAGAAAAAAACTTACGTAACAGAAAATGTAGAGTTCGTCAAAACACAATTTATGTTATACACATTTTTTTCGTGGAGTGGATCGTTTTTGAGCTTTCTGTTTTAAAGTACTTACACTTTTCTCATTCGGGAATTTGTCAACTCCTGACCATAAAAACAAAGGACATTCAATCACATAGCAACCAGCTTTTGACTAATACTTAAACCTATGCTACTCCCTTATTTCCCTTCTACTTACATGGAAGAAGCAAGTAATAAGACTATTTAATTTTTTCTCGATTAGCATTAAGTAAAAAGAATGGAACACATACAATTTTTTTTATTCAAGGCGTCAAAACATGTATTTCTGGTGAAATCTCGGTATCGAATTTTCGATGCAATACAGTGGCTTCTCTATACATGATGTACATAGTACGTGTAGAGAAAGCAAGAAGTACAAGCTACCAATGTTTTGTACTCGAGTATTTAAACCTGCAGATGGAGAAACTTTGGCTATGAAGGATTCCCATTCAACTGGAATTCGAATTCGCGTGAATTGTTCGCCGCAAGAGTAATCAATGCTGTGCTGTACGTAAGAGGGTGTCGCTATTTAATATTCAAACATGTGGGACCTTGAGGCGAACCTGTGCTCGCTGTTCTCGCCCTCTTTTCCATTCAGCAGCCAAAGGGTGAACACTAATGATTAATGAAGAGAGAGGGAGGAAATAACAGCTCAAAGATGAGAGAAGGAGTATGAGCCTTTAGGATGCAAATGTGCAACAATTTCAGGCTGTGCAATTTTCGTCTACTGGTTTAAATGAAATCTCCCTCATTGAGAACCTCCTTTGAGGTTTTTACAATTTCAAGAGATTATCGTTTTCATTAAACTGTGATTCTAGTAACAGTACTTTCAAAGTTTTAACTCATCATTAGTTTTTTCACTTACTTAAACTATATGAAAGAAGTTGTTTTTATTAGCTTCTGGTTTTAGGTGCGTTCGCCACAGAGGAGGTCCTCCTTCTACATAAGAAAATGTCATGACCAGTGCATCTGTGTAAACATAAAGAGTGTGAAGAAACTTGAGGAGTAGAAACCTCGAGCATACCTGATGTTAACGAAATTAACAGAAAATCAAAATGTATTTATCTACTTCCGTTTCAAACGCAGGCTATTAATTGATATTTTTCTATTACAAAAGCTTGTTTATTTTCGTATAAAGTAAATGACACGTCGCTATGTATTTTCACATAGCAACGTGTTAATTTATAAATTGCTCATGATTCTTGAGAAATAAACATTTCCCTTTCCAAATTTTTACGATATTGTTTCCCTCGAGTGTAATAGAAGGCCTTGCAAAAAATAAGACATTTTTACTGGTTATTGCCAACTAATATTACTTGGAAATGAAGTTTTAATTATGGACGCTCTTTGACTACTGTGGTTCTCAGCATCCCATTCAATGTTTGGCATAAAAGACCGCTTTATTTTGCTCAGAGGATCTTAATCAGAATTGAGGTTCTTTTACGTGCCGTAAATCTACGATACGGGACCAACGGCTTTACTTCCCTTCCGAAGGAAGCCATGCCAAGGAATCCATCGTCCTCATCGAACTAATCATACATGGAAACAAATTATAACTTTTAGGTTAAGTATGAGTTCAACCATAAATCACATAAGAAAATTCTAACGGAAATTTATAGTAATCTGACAATTTGTACAATTTTTAACATTGACAAGAGGAGCTATATTATCACATGAACTGACATTTTTTTCGACCAACTCTTTGTTACACTGCTAACATTAACTTCTTCATAAATCAGGTTACGCGTGTCAATAATATTACATTCAATAGGACCACCAAGAGAACAGACTCTGCATAATTTGATTATAACAATGCGATTTACAATACTTTTCTTATATCGTATGGAGTTTTCAACATAACCTACCGCTACACTTCCAAACTCTTGTGTCTCTTTAATGTTAGCATATCCACATCGCTAGCTGCTGTAGGTGTGGAAGAGGAATGTTTCAGTGTTCGGCATTAATCTTATAGTGGCGCATGTCCTCATAGCATAAAAATCATCCATCATTTTAACATTCAATATGGAAAATGGCGATTTATTGATTTCAATTAACTACAATGGTTACCATAACAACAATTGTTGACGACATGAATAGTAATATAATTACAATTGCTCACTGATATAAGATTTCATATCCTATATTATAATTATTTTCTGGATTAAAAACATATTTTCTTATATAAACGTAGAGCTTTATTAACTCGTGGGTCTTGGATGACTCCCTGCGGTCGTGCTCTAACTTGACCCACTTATTAATAAAGCTCGACGTTTGCACCTAGTTAAATAATACATTATTCTACATTTTTTCCAAGAAATACAAAGATGTGGAGAAACAATTCGAAATATTTATAAATCCTATGCCCATGCATAATACTTTCGTTTGAAGTGGCACTCCAAATGTTGTTATTTAAGTTCCTGTCAACGTTGAGGCAATAATTTTGTTTTAGATACGTTGTTTGGAACATGAGTATCAAACTATATATGCAACTGTTACATAATTTTAAAAAGTGCTTCCAGAAAGGAAACTCAAATTAATTGTTATGAAGTCATGGTCATCCGCATAATATATAGCGGGATTGAAAGTTTGGTTTTCAAACAGAAAAATAAGTTATATTCAGGCAGCACAGATGAGACTTTTGAGAACTGTCACTTCCAGTTGGGACAGACTAATGAAAATAGAAGAGAAGATATAAGGATATGTCCTGTAGTAGAAATTACAGAAAATCGTAAACCTAAATTGAAACCTTTCTTAACAAACATGCTACTAAGAAAGATGTTAGATTTCAAAGCAAAAGGAAAAATAAGTTCAATAGGAAGACCTATGCTGAGAAGGTCAATGGCCTAAATATAAAAGCAAGAAGATTGGCAAAACCCGAACCTGTGTTCGAGTTATTGTTTTAAATGGAAATTCTTCCGTATTTTCCAAACTTTTTCCACTTTCCTTAAAACTCTGTCTCCCCCCCCCTCTCTCTGTCTCTCTTTCCTCATATCATTTGGTATTTGAATAATGTGATATTGCAGGTAATACAACTGCAATTTCTGGGGTGTTAATCAAATTAGAACATACTACACAAACACTCTACACAAACACAGTTACGAACTGATCGAAACACAGGGTGGCTATAAAGTCTGGAAACATAGTTAAGGTCTGCTATTGTTTCACTCATGTTTATTTTTGTTAATCTATTAAAGATTAACAAGTCTCTCTTTCTTCAACTGATCTCTCAGTAGAAATGCACTATGTTGTATATCAGACAGTTCTCTCCATATCTCTCTCTCTCTCTCTCTCTCTCTCTCTCTCTGCATTGAATACTCTGAATATTGACTGGTCCATTAGCCTATATCACGATAAGATTTAGCATATTTAAGATTTAACCATTATTTTGAAATATTCTTAAAATTCGAATTTTAGGCAACTTTGATTATTTTGGCAGGATAGACCTTTGTTCTATTTTACTAATACGCCTCTCGAAAACCCATCCAGCACACCCCTTAAGTCAAGAATGTATCAATTTCAGTCTTGAAATCAAAAAGTGTTACTGCAAGGCCGCTGGAGCATCCGATGTTGGCAACTCGGATAGTTTGGCATTTGGAGACCACACCATCTGCTAGTGATTATTCGAAACTCCTTTCCCCTTGGTTGTTGGAATGAGGTCAGAACTACGAGCCTATACACACAATAATCAGATTGGTCGGAGAGGGGGGGGGGAGTAGAAAGAAAACAATTTCGAGAATCAAGTTAGATGTTTTAGCATTTTCACTGTTTATTGATGCGTTTCAGTTTGGTTAAAAATATTTAGTTCATACGAAATTCATTGGATACATTTTTCATCCGACGAAAGAATAAATTCCGCCTGGGTAGTGTGGTGGTAGCGTGTCTGCCTCAAATTCAACAGCTCGTGAGTTTGAATCTCGCATAGGGTGAGTTACCCGAATAAGGTTTTTTGGGGTTTTTTCCCTTATCCTGAGAAGACTAATGTCGAGTAACTTTAAGCTGCATGGACCTCGAGATCATTTCTACAACTTCATTCATCAACGGATATGACCAAAATAGTTAAAAGGACGTTAAGCATAAAAAAAAAAAAAACCGCATTGACGTACGCTTTTTCAGGTGTGTTTTTACAGCTTATCCAAACATGTGTATTGGCACTGCAAATAAAGGGCTGGATATCGGACTTTGAGCATGAAAACTCCTCTCTTCATGTCCTACTTCAGTCAACAAAGTGGCTAAACATGTTTTGTTGGAAGTCGACTAATATATGAAATTATTCGAGCTTAATTGTGAATAAGCATTCGAAATGTTCCCGGCATACTCTTGATGTACGCGATGAAAATCACTGAAAAAAGTCTCAATGTATGTGTAGCAGGGAAGACTGGAGAACACTCTTCACGCCTTTAGTGCCTAGAAATAGTGTGACTTTAGAGAATCAAACAAGAATTACGAGGGGCGTTCAATAAGTCCTTAGAAAGAGATAAAAAAAATATTTTTGGTAGATTATTTTTTTCGACATAATCACTTCCCCAGCGTTTCTGCAACTGTTTAAGCGTTTCAAAACGTAGGATTTCGGAAGGTCCTCAAAATAGACATCTGTTTGCAAAATTGCCTCTTCATTAGACCTGAATCGTTTTCCGCGGAGCCACTTTTTCAAGTTTGAAAGAAAAAAATAGTCTCTGAGGACCATATCTGGAGAATACAGTGGACTTTGTAATAGTTTGAACCTTAATTCTACCATTTTCGCCATCGAAACTGCGCAGGTGTGCAACCTTGCATTGTCTTGATGGAAGAGAATCTTTTTTCTTTGCCAGATGAGTGCGTTTTTTTTTTTTTTCTTGATTTCGCCGTTCAACTGGTGCAATTACGACGCACAATACTCTCCATTTATCGTTCTTGCTTTCTGCAAGTAATCAATGTATATGATTCCGCGTGCATCCCAAAAAAACCGAGGCCATCACCTTATTTGCAGATTTCACCACTTTTGCCTTCTTCTTTAAAAACCCATGTTTCGACTATAGTTTTGTCTCTGGAGTGTAGTAGTGTATCCATGTTTCATCCACAGTTATATATCGACGGAGGAACTCATTAAGACTGCGACGGAAAAATTCCAAACCAGCTTTCGAATCGATCACGTGATTGACTTTATTCTCCATTGAGAACAACGTGGCACCCATCCTGTTCAGATCTTTGACAGACCTAATTTTTGGTGCAAAATTAACAACACTGAACCTTGTGATATGCCTGTGGCCTCTACTATTTCGCGAACCTTGATTCGTCGATCACTCAAAACTAATCCTGGATTTTGTCAGTCATTTCGGAAGAAGTCACTTCTACTGAACGTCCGGAACGATATTCATCATTTGTGGATGTACGGTCATGTAAATTGTAAATTGTTGCAAACGCAGAAGCAGATGTGCCATGAACTTAATCCAACTCAGCTTTTATCTCATCCTATGTGAAACCTTTTAAATAGAAGTGTTTAATCACCATAGGAAATAGTTTTTTTTTTTTTTTTTTTTTTTTTTTTCATCATTCTAAAGAAGTACAAGATTGTTGATTAAATCGCCTATGGCAACGAAACCATGCGATGGATATAGCTGACACTTTAACTGACATCTAGTAAGAGACGCCGGTTACTAATTAGACATTTCGATGCTACGAGTGTAATTTCTTGGCTTTTTCCAAGGAGTTATTGAACGCCGCTCGCAATGTTAAAAAATGTAAATTATTTTGTGTTTCTCAAAATATTCCTCTATAACCCAATAGGAACGAGGAACATTGGATGTCCCTTAAAAAAATAGCGTTTATCATTCGAGGCGGAACAAGCCAAAATGTCTAATACCTGATGATTTTTCTTCTTCTTCTTCTTCTTCTTATTATTATTATTATTATTATTGTGATGATGAACATCAAAACATGTTTGCTTTCAATGTAACCAGTCCTGAAAGCAATGATGGGCCACTTCAGAAACCAGTACAATGTTTCACTGCTTCAGCTTATGACGAAAAGCGATTCCATGCATGCTAGCCTAAATCCTTGGGAACTAAATCAAATGACAAGCTGCTATTACTTTTTTACGCCGAGTTCAAAATATAAGTAAAGAAAGCCTAGTGTATCATTCGCCGAGCATATGGCAGCATTACGTAGAAATACGACGGAACTCGTACACATTGCCTCAAATAGAATCCGTAGCATGCACATTCCTAACTTGGAGATTATTGGATTTTAACATGTTCTATGTCTTATTCCTATATTTCACCTTATATCCTAAACTTCTAGCACATAAATAGGAAGAACATATAGATAAAAGCGCTAGCTCAATAGTTTGGTAGCAAACCTATGTAACTACTATTCCGCTTGCGATAACCTTACCATTTTTTGCTCATTAAAATACGGGACGCCTGAAAAGGTTGTGTTCAACCTTTAAATTTTATCAATATAGTTTTAACGACTTTGATTAAAATGCCATGTAGGTATTTAAAACATTTTCATGACAAACGAAGTGTATATCTCGAATTTTCTGAGAATAGCCACTGAAGTCTTCATTCTGAATTACTTTTTCATAACTTGTAAAATTTAAGAGGGAGAGAGAGAGAGAGAGAGAGACAAAAAACTACTACATAAAAAAGAAATATATATAGATCTCGTTGAAACACACAATTTGTTATATAAACCTGTCACCAAAAAAAATGAGTCCTGTTTGGAACGCCAAATTCGTGCAAGTCCTACAAAGCACAGCGCCTTTGTACACCATCCGCGATATAGTAGTTCAGCGACAGAAACAGGTGTCACAAATTTCAGATCTTAATATTAGTAACCCTGTGATCAATAACCAAATATATAACTTAGCTTCTTCAACAATAAACTTTCAATATTAACTAAAAATATTACGACACTAAACATGATATACTTTGTATTGTATGGCATTATTAAAGTCCGCGGCTTTCATGCAGTTCACTGTAGCGCTGTGGCAAATCGTAGGTTACTCCTCTAGTGAGGGTCTCATGTTCTGTTCTCGCATGCAGCAAATATTTTTTTATGTCGTTCTCTTAATGATGTTGAATCAATAGCGGCTATTTAGTTTATACATACCTACTTATTTCTTAACCGACATTCGATAGTTAATAATATGATAGTGATTATGATGCTTCTTTAAGGGTTTATTCTACAGAATCCCAATATGCTGCATAAGAGAGCATGTGGTGCGCAGAATGGTACGCAAACACATCAGGCTCAAACAGTTCTCTCTCAATGAAAAAAAAAAAAATGGAATCTGTGTGAAATGAAAAAATAGTAAAGTATTGTTAAGAAAAACAGTGTTTTGAAACATTTTTAGGATTCCAATTTTGGGCAAATTTGATTTTTTTGGGAGGTACGAATTGTGTGTATTCTTATTTTAATATAATACTCAGCACACCCTTGACAAACGGAAAACGCCAATCTCAACTGGAATAACATAACTTTCTCAGACGAGGTAACATTTGCTTTCACATGTAAGAGAAAGTTGATTGTCTCTTGTCCCAATGGGTCCCGATACTATGCAAAATACTTGGCTTCACAGAATTCTTACAAAGTCGCGTAACTGTATCGTGTTGGGGCTGAATATTAAGGGACGGTCTAGGTGTGCTGTGGCACTTTGACGATACACTGAACGGTGTGCAGTACGGGAATACTCGATAATATTTTGATTCCCGACAGGATCAGATATGCTAATGGAATTGTTGAATTTATACAGGATAATCATTCTGTCCACACATCTCGAAATGTTTCAAATTGGTTTTCAGAGAGACCATATATCAGAACGGTAGAATGTGTGGGTTGAGTTAAAAAGGAGCTGCGCTCCAATTTCACTGTAGATGGGCGAAGGACAAAAGCTGGCTTCTAGGCACAAATTCAAGAAACTTTGGATTTTGTAGCTTCCAGTCCACATTACTACAGACATTTAATTTTGCCTATGCCCCTAAGATTTAGGACATTTATACGGGCTATCCGATATTAATTATGCTTATTTTTTGTGTTATAGTTTTAGAAGATAATAGTGTATTTACACCATTTTTAGTTAACACGAATTTTAGTAGAATTATGTTATTGTGTGTATAGACAGGCCCATAACTTCAACTGCCAAAGGTATATTAATGTAATATTATGTTTTACATATCCAGTCATAAAATTAGCATACATAAAAGAAAATGACAGTAGTGCAAGATTTGAACCTGGGAACTTATGAGTTAAGAAAGTTCTTCTTAAGCTCTCGGCTACCGGAACATTGCTTCGTGGCCTGTTTTCAGTACTCATAAGTTACGCTGTCAGTCACAGACCATTGTACAGCTTTTTTTCACAGCTTTTAGAAGATACCCGAAGTTCTTCCATGGACATATTACAGCTGGGGATAACGCATGTTTTGTGTCTACGCGTGTAAATACTAATAATAATAAATATTATTATTATTATTATTATTATTATTATTATTATTACCTTGGGTTATACATGACATTTACTAACTTAACCTAATTAAAATGGTCAAGAATTTTAGGATGTGGGTACATAAACAAATAAATAAAAAAACTATTAAAATGAGGTGAACTCACAAACGTCTCATATAATGAACATAGCAGTTTTTACAAAAATGGATCGTTTCACATGGTTTATTCTTTATACATCCCTCACAGTAGCTCGAACGGCAAGTCCTAACCTGTGTGACATATAAAGTAAATGAACCTGCTCTGACGTGTGTGTGTTCGTGGTGGCGTGGGAGCAAATGACGATCGAATGCCGCATTTCGTCATCACGTTGGCGTGGTTTATGCATGTGACGTGTAAATGTGCGACCCTAGTTATGTGTGAATGCTTTGCTGCAAGACATTACTTTCTGCTATTTCAGGATCAAACATAGCGTGGGCTGCAAGTCAAAACACACTTCTCGCGGTTTTTAAACGAATGATGTACGTTCAAGAAAGGTTCTGTAAATTACGAGCAGATGTGAAAGGAAGCATGGGTTCTTGATCTTCTGTCATATTACCTGGGAATTATAATTAAATCTCTGGCAACAATTTTCCATGCTCACACTACTGATCTTAAATGTGGTAGGACAGGTGCTCCTCTCCCAAGCCCTTAGGTGAGTAAGAGGTTAACTTTTTGTTGGGGGGGGGTTATTCTTTGAGTTACTTAAAGTGCTACTCCATTTGATGGAGTTCTACGCATGCTTCTCCGTAAGACTGGTTTCAACATTATGCTTTAACCTCAACAATTAGTATTCAACAATTAACAAAACGTTTGTTCAACATGTTAAATATATACCAGGTGTCCTAACAGCGTCATATTCCACGTGTGTAGATCAACTTTTTTGCGTTAAGAGTTGCAGAACTAAACACCGATCAGTGGCGGTGGTGTTGTGAACATCTGCGCTCTATATACTCTTACATTTCCTTTAACACACGAAAAGTTATCTGTACACGTGAAATGTGGGCCACCTGTTATCATTTAACTGTTCACGTTTGATCCACATCGGTTGACTTGTTGGGGCAACAAAAACTCTTTAACTAGAAGCAAAATGGACAGTGATGGTGATATGGATCTTGCTATTTGTATTTTTGCTTCGCAAGTTATTAGAAAGAAGAAAATAATAATAATAATGTGGATAAAGTCTTGTCTGGATAATTGACACCAGAGTGAAAACATTTGAAATGAGCTTAAAATTGAGGTTAGGGTTGGCTACAATTTCTCGAGAAGGGGTGAAAGGGACTTTCAACTTGTTTTGAACAAGTTAGAACCTATAATCCGCAGAAAGGACTCACATTTGAGAGCAGCCATTCCAGTGCAATTAAGTCTTAGAGTATTTCAGTGTTTCCATAACAACAAAAATTAAATTAACCTAGGGAAAAAATGAAAATGTAGTTTCATTTACGGACGCTCTTTAACTGTTGTGTATCTCAGCGTCCCATTCTATATTGAGCATGAAATACCATTTAATTTTGCTTACAGTTCTCTTTTATCAGGCTTGCTTTTTTTTTTTTTTTTTTTTTTTTTACGTGCGATAATTCTGACACGGGTCCAACGGCTTTACTGCCCTTCCAAAGTATTTTTACACCCAGAAAAAATCCATCGTCCTCCGCCGGGTATGAACCCGCGACCTTGGGTATATGAAGTTAGCGTTGCAACCATTACACCACGGAGGGTGACTAAACTAACTTCATACCCCATAGCGCGTACAAAAATTAACGAAAACAGCGACTAGCGAGCGAGTGAAGAAGAAATAGCTGTACATATGGAGTTCTCGAACTACTGCGGAGGTTTACGAAATATGCACCATTCAACTAAGTTTTCCAGCAGTCGAGGAACCAGTTTCAGGCTCAATATTAATAGTGCAGTATATTCAGTGAACATATTTAAGTCAATCATGTTTGTGGAACTGCTGTCCAAAATGACTCGGCATGCAAATATTGTAACTAAACTACCTGTATTACTTAATCTGATTTTAAAAAATCCAATGTGTACCATTAGCATGTTTTCTCTACATCTCTGTAACAAATTATTGTTAATAAGCTTATTCTTTTATCCACTTAATGCTAATCGAGATAAACACTAGCAGAAACGGTCTTATTACTGAGTTCCTTATTAAGTAGAAGGGAAATGAGTATTAACTAGGCAAAACCGAGAGTCACATTAAAATAGGGTTGTTCTGGGGATGAAATCTGTTTCTTTGCGTGAGCAGGAGTTGACAATTTCCCGTATGAGAAAACTTTTAAGTATTTAAAAAATGAAACCAATGACAAGAAATACCTCGAAACGTATACACGACATAAATTGTGTGCTTTAAGGAACTTTACATTTTTGTGCAGTAAATTTTTGTCCATCTCTTGCAGTTTATTAGTTATACAAAATTAAAAAAAAAAAAATCATCCAGAATAAAGAGGTTTCAAAGGCTATTCCCAGACAATCCAAGGTATACATTTTATTTGGCGTGTAAATATCTTAAATATAACAGATTTTAATCAAAACTGTCAGAGCTGTTTATGAGAAAATAACAATTTTCGAAACTTTTTCCATGTAAAGGGTAGTTGAGGGTTGGGGACTTTTCTTAAAAATCTTCGTGTCTCATCCTTATGAGATACTGAACTTGAATATCAAGTTTGGTACTTAACGGACTTTTCGTTTTTGAGCTATGCTGCCCCTCCTCACATACACACACACAGAGGCACGCACATGGACTTTTTTTCTAAAAATGCTTTTTTTTTATTCAGGGGATCCCAAAACGTTTGTTTTCGGTGAAATCTCAGTATCGAATTTTTGGGTGCAATAAAATATCTGATGTGTGTCATTCACATGACAAAACGTAGGTTACTCCTCTAATGAGGGTCGCAGACTCGCTTCTCGCATGCAGCAATTTTATTTTCAATCTCTTAATGGTGTTGAACCAATATATAGCGATTATTTATTTTAGGCATAATTATTTCATACACGACATTCGATAAAGTTAATAATATGATAGTTATTATGATGCTTGTATAATGGTTTATTCTACCGAGCAACAATATGCTGCACACGAAAGCATATGGTGCACAGAATAGTGCGCAAGCGCATCAGACGCGAACAGCTCTGGCTCAATTAAAAAAAAAATGGAAATTTGTATAGTATGAAAACATAAGAATACGAATGTTTTGAAACTTTTTTAGGAATCCAATTTGGGGCAAATTTGTTTTTTGGGAGGTAGTTCTGTTTGTTTTTGTTTTTTACTCAACATACCCTTCACAAACCGCAACTGAAATAAAGTGATATATTCTCAGACGAGATGAGATTTTCTTTCACACGTAAGGGAAAGGTGATTTACTAACGTCCAAAGGGGTCCCGATACGGTGCAAAATATGTGGCTTCACAATTTCATCATGGTCGCGTATCTGTATCATGTTGAGGTTAAATATCAGTTGTCTTTCTATTCACCAGATTTGAGCTACATTGAGAATGTGTGGGTTGAGGTAAAAAAGGAGCTGCGCTCCAATTTACCTGTAGATGAGCGAAGCACAAAAGATAGCTTCTTGGCACAACTTCAAGAAATCTGGAAGATTGTAGCTTCTCATCCACATTACTGCAGCAATTTAATTTTGTCCATGCCCCGAAGATTAAGGGTACTTCTAAGGGTCACCTACTGAAGAATGGTTAGAGAAACTTAATATGATTATGACACATTACATTTTTTACATTTTAATCAAGTGTATTACAACGTATTTTACATGTTAGTGAATATATTATCCAGAGTAGCAAAATTCTAGCTCTACAGGGGAGAATGTGCGGAATGGATAAGACATAATGTCTGAAGCTCGCATCCTATAGTTTTGTAGTTGAATCCACAGAGTCGGAGAGCTCAGTCCAGGAATTTCAAGCATTTTTTTCGACCTGTCATGGCGAATACCGGGAAAGAATTTGCAAAATGTTCGCTTTCCTACACTTCTTGTTTCATCCTTTCCGTAGTATTAGTATCTCATGGGCATGTAATGGCCTACTGTGATCATCGCACGGATGTCTGGCATCTGAAATTTACGTTCATTTCAGCTAATCTAGTGCCACACTAACCCATTTTGCCGGACGTTTGTACAACCCTCCGTACCGGGTTAGTAATCCAAGAAAATATAATCAGATGCTTGGGAATTTTAGGAATGTGTGCTCTACATAGGTATATCATGGCGAATCATTGCTAATTACGAATTTCCCAGGCGGCTTCACTCCTTCGAATAGATTATACATACATATACCTACGACATGTAAGTATTTTTACTTTTTGGTATAGGAAATCCTCCCTGTGTGGAGTTTTAAATGTACACAAAATCTTGAAAAACCACGCAAACCTGTGTTCGGGTATAACCTTTTAACTTCGCTAGCACATATTATGTACATACAACGTACATAGTAGCTAGAGAAGGTATTATATTCCACCCCAAAAATTCGATGTCGAGATTTCACCGGAAATATAGGTTGAGGTCACCTGAGTAAAAAAAAAAAAATTATATATATATATTTATTTAGAAATAGGTTCGTGTGTGTGTGTGTGTGCGCGCGCGCATGTGCGTGTGCGCGCGCGCATGTGCGTGTGCGCGCCGACAGCATAGGTCAAAAACGAAAATACCGTTAAACACTAAACTTGGAGTTTACGTTTAGTATCTTCAAAGGATGCTACATAAAGATCCACCACCCCAAACTACCTTTTACATGGAAAACTTTTTTAAAAGTTTTGTTCTTCTCAAAAATGGCTCTGACCATTTTGATTAATAGACTTACATATTTACATAACAAATAAAATGTATATCTTGAATATTTGGCAGTAGCCTCTGAATACCTCTTTATTCTGGATGAATTTAGCTGAATTTTGCATAATTGATAAAGCGTAAGAGATAGATAAAAACTTGCTGGACAAAACGTATAGATCTCGTTAAAGTACACAGTTTATGTTATATAATTAGGTTTTTTTTTTGTTAGTTGACCATTTATGAGATATTGATTGTTATTGGTCTGAATTCTAAATTACGTAACTTTCTTCAAACTGTAAGTCACCTATGTTTCAGCTCTCTTTTTTTATTGCTGACCATGCAAAGCCAACCGAATTTCAATTGTTCTCGTAGCGAGGATTAAAATATTTGAATATCGCTTTAGCCTAATGCATTCTCTTATTTCCCTATTAATTACAAGTAAGCACGTAGTAAAACCAATTTTGCTAATGTTTATCTATATTAACATGATGTGGGTAAAAGAATAATCTATTGCAAGAATACTTTGTATGTGGAACAGCTAGAAAAAGTAACACATCACTTCTTTTTAGTTTCTCTACCACGTACAATCTAATAGTAAGTGTAAACAGATTGCATTTCACCCAAAAATTCTATGCCAATATTTCATAAACTTTTGAGAACCCCTGTGTAAAAGAAATACAAATAAATAATAAAACTCAAAAATGAAAAGATGCTATACAAAAGTTTTTGGAAACCCTCCATTTCCAATTACCTTTTACATGGAAAATTCCTCTAAATTTTGGATTTTCTTAAAAAGAATTCCAACAGTTTTGATTAAAATGCCTTATGTTGAAGATGTCTACACGGCAAATAAAATGCATATCCTTAATTACTTTGGAATAGCCTTGAAGCCCCCTTCTTTCTGAATAGCTTTTGCATAACTGGTAAACCGTGAGAAATAGATAAAGCATAGAGACAGCTTTTAAAGGATTTGACTGTCACTTTAGTCTAGTGTTTTCACTTACTTCACTTGAAAGTATTAAGAGCATCTGATATGTGTATCAGAAATGGTAAGCATTATGTAGATAAAAGAATGATTTGTTTGCACAGCAGAGTAAGAAAGTCATATGAATGGAACACATCACGTTTTTCTTTAATGCTATATTTTCAACGTTAACTATTAATTTTAAATTAACTCCTTTTCTTGGTGTATTTAGAGTGAAATACAATATTGATATTCCGAGATGGAAAAAATCATACTGCTGTTTATCTTTCCATTTCGATTGATGTTTTAAAATGCCTTATGACGAACACGAGCATGGCTTATAATACAAGTCAAACTTGAAGCTGGCTTTAACGAGCAGAAACGTTATTACAACGTTATACTTCTATCGTATGGGCTACGAAGTAGAAAATTGCAAAACTTCCAAAACTACAGAAGATATCTGAATGTAATTAAGTACTTTCTACAAGTTGATTAGTTTTCTTAATCTATTTTATATACTTCAGTAACTTTATCGCATTTCTTCTTTCATTCATCGCCTTGGCTGTAGTTCCTAATTCGTTTCTCCCCGATTTGCCACGAATTGTCAGCTGGCTGTGTTTGGTATTTAGACTTTTATTTTTTGAGCTATGCTGTCCACACACACACACACACACACAGACACACACACACACACACACCCATGCGAATTTTTTTTCTATAATTTTTTTTTTGGACTCAGGGGACCTCAAAACACTTTCCAGTGAAATATCGAATCGAATTTTTTGGGTGGCATGCAATATCTTCACTAGCTACTATGTTTATTTCATGTAAATACGTGCTAGAGAAAGTAAAAAAAAAGCAATGCAGTCCCAAATTCGAGCTGAAGCATTGTGACCTCAGGATACCTGGGATGTTTCATAAGAAGCAATATGAAGTTTGCGAAGAACAGTAATGGAAAGGAAATGTATATCTTCTATGTATTCTCAAGAAAATAAGGAAAAGATGAGTGAAATGGATTTTGAGGAGTGCGGTTGTGTAGTGCTGACGTTGTAGTGAAGTGAGGAAAGTAATAGAGTGCATTTTAGGTGCGGGAATGGACAAGAGTGAAACGGATCTATCAAAATCAGTAATGAAGCTGGTTTAGAAAGGGCGGTACATAATTGACCAGAAAAACAAATTAGAAAGGACTAGGGATGAGAATAAGTTACTTTCAATGTGATATCCTGGAAGAAATGGTGAATTGGGCTAAGTTCTGGTGAACGAAAAAGTGTCAGATGAAAAACTGTATCAATACAAGTTGTACATCGCGGAAACGAAGAGGAAAAGAGGAAGAATAGTGGAGACTAGCTTTACTATGGGTCCTTTTTCTGATAAAAATTTATGATTGATGAATTGATATCCCAGACCTCTAGCCCGATGCTTCTTTCATGCTTTCATGTCATATTATTTATTCGTTTGCTATTGCTGTCAGTCGCCGATATTACAGTCTAAAAGAATATTCATTTATACATTTAAAACATTATTTTTAGTAGGTTGTGCCCGTATCTTGTAAAGTGAAATGAAGCACGAGACCTCTAGGGTTTCCTTGATTCTACGGAAAGTTCTCAGCTTTGAAAAACCTCTCGGGAAGCATTACTGTACTAAGCAAACAATCTTATATTAGGAATAAATTGCTTCTTCCGCAGTAGGCATGTGTAGGACAGGCGTTGGTAAGATGCGTTTAAGAAGCAATTAATGTACGGTTGACCTATAGTTGAATAAACCATGAAGCACGGGACTTAAGTACTTACGACATTGTAAATCCCATTTCAGGTTTGTCAAAATAATTAAGGTCTTGTTGTATGGTTTACGGGAAAATATACGAGTCAGTTGGGGAATTTAATGCTGTATCGGCATATTGCTGGAGGCAGATCAAGACTTCTGGTTCAAATCCCGGCTATGGCATTGATTTTTTTTTAGTCTGACTCTACCTTTCCAGAGTCGTGTATTTAGTTCTACAGCAATAACAATAAGAAGCCCGCCTGGGTAGTGTGGTGGTAGCGTGTCTGCCTCACATTCAAAGGGTCGTGAGCTTGAATCTCGCTTGCGTGAGTTACCAGAATAATTTTTTTTTTTTTCGAGGTTTTCCCTTATTCTGAGAAGATGAATGTCGAGCAACTTTAAGCTCTATGGACCCCGAGATCATTTGGGCATCATTTCACCAATTTTATTAATCGTCTGATAAGACCAACCAGGTTAAAGGATGTTAAACTACGGGGGAAAAAAATAACAATAAGAGTAAGCCTACCTCTGCGGTCGAGTGGTCAGTGTTCTTGGTTCTCATCCAGAGGTCCCGCATTCAATTTCCGGCTAGGACGGTGATGTGTGTTTAATAGTGTAATACTGGAAAAAAAAAAAAAAACAATGTAAATAAAGCCTGCAGTTCAGCGAGAGAACACCTGCAATTGTTTCTAGAGCAATGCCTCCGATTACCATAGAAGTTGAATGGGACTACATAAATGAAGCGACAATAATAATAAAAAGTAAGAATACTATGGAATGTCCTGTATTGGTATTTTAAACCAGAGGCTACTAAAGGCTATCGTTCATTGAGGCCAAGCCTGTAGATACTTAATGTGAGAATTGAGTTACTTCGCAACGGTTTGTAGTAACTTTACTCTCAACTTACTTCGTAACGGTTTTCAGCAACTTTGCTCTTATCAACTAATTTCTTACATACCGCAAATACTAGGATCGAGTTTTGTGGTACGACAGTTTGTCTCTTAAGGATTATTTTCACATTCGTTCTCCTTTTTTAAACTCGTGCTAAAGCGGGTATCGGATAAAAGCCAGCCAATTCCTGATAAAACAATTTCTTTGTAGACTGCTGAAGTACATCATTCTTCACAGGAAGATACTGTGATTTACTTAAATCAAAATGTTGCCGCCATCCGTTTTACGTACATATGAGAAAATTGTATAAATTAGGAATGAAATCTGAACAGGTAAATGATCGAATATTCGTTTCAGTTTACATTCATCTAGTCTTCGGGAAGGGATTTCGAAGTTTTGTTATAATCGTAGACACACAAATAATATATAATTATTTTATTCATCACACAAGTGTTGGAAATGAAGTTTTATTTTGCTTGTAGAATTGATGCACTCTGTTTTCAATCTTGTTCGCAAATATTCCTACTTAAAAATAAAATCACCTAACACTTTTGTCACATACTATTCTTTAGACTGCCATCAATATTACCATTATTTGTTAAGCTCTTAACAAAAGTTATTTGACAACAGCGCTGAAATACTGCAACCGAACATTTCTGTTGCTTTCTTTGCGGAGAGAAAGCGTGATACTAAGATTCTGTACCAAAAATATAAAATATAATTATATGAATTTCCTGAACTCGTACCCATTGCTTAGAGCAGAAGTTGGCCCTATTTAGTAAGTTTCAATTTTGGGTTAGGCGAGACCGGAAAAATAATTAATAGCACAGGGTTGGATTTTTATAATGTGTAGATGTAAGTTTTACTAATTTATATCAATCCATAGATAATTATTGCTTAATGTATTTTATGGGTTTTGCTTTTATTAATACGTTTTGAATATACTAGTATTCGTGCAGTTTTTTCCCAAAATTTTAATGTAAGGCATCAAGCATAATTAAATAGTATAATAATATATAATAATTTATTTTTTAGTGTTTTGGCAATGCTCAGCTTTAGTTTCAGGTCTTAGAAATATTCTATTGATCGTTGAATTGTAATCATAATTTGTATCTGATAATTATACCTATTATTTAAGAGATTCGGTAAATGGAACTCGTAGTAAAACTAAAAGTTTCACTTGTTTAATGCACTTTAATACCAAACTGACTATCTTCTGTTATGCTCTATCCGGCAGCATCTGTACACATTTCATTTTCTATGATTATGACAAACTTGTAAATAGCTTTCTGTCAGTCACCTGTTTTAGTGGATAGCAAATTCTCTTAAAATGATTCGTGAAACAAAACATAAGACTCCTCAAAAGTTCTCAGTTCATAATCTTACTTTTAAAAAACATCTGATGTGTTCCATTCACATGACTTTCCCTTCATCGTCATAAGAAATTATTGTTAAAAAGCGTATTATTATATCTACTTCATGCTAATTAAGAAAAACATTAGAAGAAATTGCCTTATTAGTAAGTAGAAGGGAAACAAGAGAATACACTAGGTTAAACTGGTAGTCAAATCTTTTAAAAGCTGTTGCTATGTGATTGAAATTTGTTTCCTTGCATGTCCAGGAGTTTACAAATTCCGTATGAGTAAAGTTTATGTATTTTAAAACTGAATTCAATAACAAGGAATATTTCGAAAATGGTCCAATCTATGAAAAACTGTGTATGACAAACTGTGTGTTTTAACGAAATCCACATCTTACGGTTTATCTGTTATTCAGAAGTCATCCAGAATGAAGAGGTCTTCAGAGAATAAAATTCCCAGAAAATTCAAGATATGCATTTTATTTGCGATTAAATAGCCTTAATATACGGTATTTTAATCAACATCGTTAGATCCATTTTTGAGAAAATAAAAAAAAAAAGATCTAAATTTGTTCCATGTAAAGGGTAGTTTGGGGTGGGAGGAATTTTGTCAAAATCTTCGTGTCGCATCCTTTGAAGATATTAATATTGGATACCAAATTTGGATTTTGTCGACTTTTCGCTTTTGAGTTATCGCGCCGCGCGCGCACGCACACACACACACACACACACACACACACACACACACACACACACACACACACGGGCCTTTTTCTTAAAATGTTTTTTGGAAACTTTCTGTACTTAGTACTGTGTAAAAATGAAGCAGATGTATTCGTGAACGATGCAAAGTAACAGAATATTTATCACCGTTTGAAACTAAAATGTTTAAATAAAATTAATAAACTGTTACTTTTTATTGCGATAGGATACTACACATTTACTTTGATATTAAAATTTCTCTCTTTTATGCTGGATACTGGACGGATTATCTAAGCGTAATTCATAACATTTATATTTTATCCTTCAATGCATAAATAAGCATTTAAAAGTTAAAATATTAACATTTTATTAAGCTTTACCACTTAGAGTAGCATTAAATGATGTTAATGCACATTTCTTTTCGTAACAAATACGTTAGCAACAGACTGTGAGCGTTAATTGCCTTCAGCAAGCAAAAATTAACTTTTTGTTTTGTTAGGAAATTGCAGAATGCGAAATGGTGCGTAACAATTGATTAGAGGTGATAACAACTTGTTAACCTTGCAAAATGTTACAGAATAGCCCTGTAGAGCTGGTTCGGTGGCGGTGTACTCGCCCCAGGGATAGTTGCTGCGTTGGCGCAAATAACAAATATAGTACAGAAAATGTGCACGTTTACACGCCATTCTTTGGTTCCTAAACAGGCTATGCTCATCTTCATGGTAACGGCAGACTCCTCTTTTATTAGCACCGAACTTCTACTTGTGCATAAAACATAACATGTGATAATTGATCCTTTTTATTATCTCCAGGTATCCGCAAATAGCACATCTGTATCATCCTTTTTTTTTAAGAATGTTGACCAGCGTTGTTTTTCGATTGTAGTGTTCACTTTTAATTGTTGTTTTACTTCCAATTTTGGAGTCCATGCTGAGTGTAAACCAAACTTGTACTATCAGAAGGGGGGCGGGAAACCTAGTCGGCATGGTAGCAAAAATATTTTAACATTAATTTCTACTAAACGCCTGCCCTAATATTATGATCTTCTCCCTCCGTTGTAAAAATGTTGTTTGTGCTACTTTGTTCTTGTTTACCTTATCACTTTATGGTTTGGTTCTCTTTCCTTCCTTTTTCGTGCCATTTTCCCCTCTTATTATTGTACGTAGGCTGTTCCAGTGTGGTTGCGCGCCAAAGAGCACCGAGTTACTAGTGGAGTACGGAGCAAAACATCAAAACAGCTACCAAACTCATTCATTAGAGAGGGGCTTGCGTGAGGACTAAAAGCATGACAAGTGATAAAAAGTACTGATCAGAACCCGCCCCATTTGCGAGAAGGAAAAGTCGTGGAGCCATATCGTGGCAAGATGTAGGGGGTACGGAGCAATGGACTGAAAAGTACTTAACCGCGATCTTTTACCACCGCGAATGTAGAGCTAGAAGCATGTTGGACACTACTGGCAGGCACGGAAGACGCGGACGGGCTAGATAAATTTATATTTAGGCAACACGTTGAGATCTGAGAAGGCTGATAATAGAGAAGAGGGGGGGGCGATAAGAAGAGCTAAACAAAAGTGATTATAATGTTTTGCATATGTTTTATGTCATACTTTTCGGTCATTGTTTTGTTGTGGTATTAGTATTATGTGTATATATTTCTCTTAAGTATATTTGTCTACTAAAAATAGGGTGCATTAATGCATCTGAATACGCTTATTCTGTGGTGTAAATGTAAGTTGCTGTATTTGAATATATTTGTACTTTTATTTTCGGGTTTATTCTTTTAATTTTTTTTTAATGCTGTTTACTATTTTGTGTATTGCAAAAGCACGTACGAGCTGTGGATCCTTGCGATTGACGAAGATCAATGTATGCATTCTTGTTTCAATAAATGCACTTATTCATTCATTCATTCATTCATTCATTCACAGGAGCATGTACGCAATATGCATTACGCCTCAGCAATAAGGGCAAACTATCATCATGGCTGAATCAAGTGTTGGAATGCAAGCGCAAGCACTGAGCTATGCCCTTCCTCCAGTGAGACGCTCTCTAATTGCCTTCTAGAGGCTAGTATCCTCAGACCATGGAGGACGACACAACGAACAGCCGAAAATGGCAACTGGAGGTCATTTAATTGTATTTATGAGAAATGATCATTGCAAACTGTGGTATTTGTGGTGGTTCAAGTATCTGCATCCCTACATATACAGTAACAGTTTTCATTGGTTACACAACTAATATAAGAAGTGAAGGTGATATTACCTCATTATCCACTGTGGAGCGTCTAGAAGCCATGAAGTTATTCTCACGACTTGAAACAATATGCCACACCGACCCTGTTAAGACACTTGCTAATATACAAAAAATTATGAAAATATACATTTTGGGGAAGAAAAACACGCAATTTTGCCACTATTCCGAAAGTAATATTGGGAGTGAAACACAAACTCAACATACAGAGGAAGAGGAGGAGGAGGAGGAGAGAGACACTGACATTTCTCTAAAAAAAAAGTTTGTATTCAGAGGATCTCAAAACGTGATTTCCGGTGAAATTTAGGTATTGGATTTTTGGGTGGAATGCAATGCCTTTTTTGTCTACTGTGTATGTTGTACATACATGCTAGAGACAGTAAAAATGTATGTGTGTTTGACTGTCTGTGTGTCTGTCTTCTGGACACAGTACAACTTAAAAAGGAAAATTATATTAAATAAATACAAAACTTAGTATTTAAGTTCAACATTTGAAACAACACGAAGATTTTCAATAAAATACCCTACCTTAAACCACACTTTACATGGGGCAATTTTTGTAATTTCTGATTTTCTGAAAAATGGCTAAACGATTAAAATAGGATATATTTATGCTATTTGCATGGCAAATATTATGTAATTTTGAGTTTATTGAGTATAGGCTGTGAAGCTCTTTACATTATGAATGCCTTTTATCTAGTTTACAAACCGTAAGATATAGAAAAGATGATCCACAAAAAAGTGTCGATTTCATTAAAGTCAAATAATGGCTTGTGAGTCAGTTTACGTCAAATAATAATTCTTTTTGTGTCGTTAACCAGTCCGAGTTATTCCTTGTTATTCTTAATTTTTCAATACTTATAAATGTTTGTCTTTTCTGTTCTTTCTTTCTTCTTCCAAGTGGTGTATTGCGATTCATTTTCCCCCGAGGTTATACCTACATAGTATTTGGAACTTCAAAGTCATAGCAAAGTGATCCGACCCGTCTCTGTAGCGTGACGGTAACTTGTCTGGCTTAACATTCAAAAGGTATCGAGTTCGAATGTTGGTTAGGGTGAGTTATCCGGAAAACTCCGGGGTTTTTCCTTATTCTGAGAAGACGAACGTCTGGTACATTTTAAGTTATATGTACCCCAGGCTCATTTGAGCATCACTTCATCCATTTTATCTGTTCATCGTCCGATATGACCTGCCAGGCTAAAGGACATTAAACTGCTAGCCCAAAATATGTGGTCCGTTTATTGAAAATCTGATGTGTTCCATTCACATGACTTTCTCTACATCTCTGCAACAAATTATTGTTTAAAAGTTTATACTTCTATTTACTTCATGCTAATCGAGAAAAAATAAATAGAAATAGACTTATTACTTATTTCCTTGGAAGTAGAAGCGAAATAAGGGAGTACCATAGGTTAAAGTGGACACACACACACACACACACACACACACACACACACACACACACACACACACACGGACCTTTTTTCTGAAAATGCTTTTTTACTTTCTCTATACGCATTCCACCCAAAAATTCGATATCGCGATTACACCGGAAATATATGTTTTAGAGCCCCCTTTAACCAAAAAAAAGCATCTTCGGAAAAATGTCCGTGTGTGTGTGTCTGTGAACACGATAACTCAAAAAGGAAAAGTCGGTAAAATACTAAACTTGGTATTTAAGATTAGTATCTTCCAGGGATGCGACACGAAGATTTTGAGAAAAGTCTCCCCCCCAACTACCCTTTACATGGAAATTTTTTCGAAATTTTTGATTTTCTCAAAAATGGCTCTAACGATTTTTATTAAAATATCGCATATTAAAGCTATTTGCCTGACAAATAAAATGTATATTTCGAATTTTCTGGGAATAGCCTCTGAAGAGTAGTTTATTCTAAATGAATTTTACGGACTTTTGAATAACTGCTAAACCGTAAGAGATGGATAAAAACTTACTTCACGAAAAATGTAGAGCACGTTAAAACACACAATTTATGTTCTATACATTTTTTTCTTGGAGTTCATCAATTTTGAGACATTCCTTTTTTTTTTTTTTTTTTTTTTTTTTTTTTTTTTTTTGTTTCTGCTTTGAAAAACTTATACTTTTCTATACAGGAATTTGTCAACTCCTGTCCATACAAACCAAGGAACTTCCGTAATATAGCAACCAGCTTTTGACTATCACTTTAACCTATGGTAGTCACTTATTTCGCTTCTACTTACAAGGAAGCAAGGAATAAGACTATTTCTGCTAATTTTTTTTATAAGCATGAAGTAAATAGAAGTATAAGCTTTTTAAGAACAATTTGTTGCTGGGATATAGAGAAAGTCATGTGAATGGTACACATCAGATTTTTTTGGATAGTGTATAGCATACATGGGTATAGAGAAGCTATTGTACCCAAAAATTTGATACCGAGATTTCACCGGAAATATATGTTTTGAGACTCCCTGAATCCAAAAAAAAAGCATTTTTGAAAAATGTCCGTGTGTGTGTGTGTGTGTCTGTCTGTCTGTCCGTCCGAAAAGTCCGTTGAATACCAAACTTGGTATTTAAGTTTGATATCTTCTGAGGATACGACACGAAGATTTTCAAAAAAATCCCCCACCCCCAACTATCCTTTACATGGAACTTTTTTCGAAATGTTTGATTTTCTCAAAAATGGCTCTAACAATTTTGATTAAAACATCACATATTAAAGATACTTACCTGATAAATAAAATGTATATCTTGAATTTCCTGGGAATAGCCTCTGAAGACTACTTTATTCTGGATGAAATTTGCAGAATTTTGCATAACTGCTAAACCGTAAGAGATGGAGAAAAACTTACTACACAGAACATGTTGAGCACATTAAAACACACAATTTATGTTACATACATGTTTTTCGTTTAGTTGATCGTTTTTAAGATAATCCTTGTTTTTGGTTTCAGCTTTGAAAAATTTATGCTTTTCTCACACAGTAATTTGTCAACTCGTGCCCATACAAAGGAACTTCAGTCTCATAGCATCCAGCTTTTGACTATCATTGTAGCCTATGGTAGCCCCCTTATTTCGCTTCTACTTACAAGGAAGTAAGTAATAAAAACTATTTCTGCTAATTGTCTCTCGATTAACATAAAGTACATACAAGCATAAACTTTTTAACAATAATTTGTTGCAGAGATGTAGACAAAGTTATGTGTAAGGAACACATCAGATTTTTATTTATAATTATTTGTCTCTCCTTCTCATTTTTACTTTCTCTACACGTGCTATGTACATACTGTAAAGAGAAGGTATTGCATTCCACCCAAAAATTCGATCCGATATTTTACCAGAAATATACATTTTAAGGTCTCCTGTATCCAAAAAAAGTATTTTTAGAAAAAGGTGTGTGTGTGTGTGTGTGTGTGTGTTGTGTTGTGTCCGTGTGTCTGTGAACACTATGACTCAAAAACGAAAACTCGGTAAAATACCAAATTTGGTATTCAAGTTGAGTAACTTTCAAGGATGTGTAACGAAGATTTTGAGAAAAAAACACTCACCCCAAACTACCCTTTACATGGAAAAAAGTTCTAAAATTTAGATTTTCTCAAAAATGGCTCTAACGATTTTGATTAAAATACTGTACATTAAAGATATTTATATAGCAAATAATATATATCTTGCATTTTTTAGGAATAGCCTGCTTTATTGTGAATGAATTTTGCTGAATTTGTGTAACTGGTAAATCGTAAGAGATAGACAAAACCTTTGTACACAAATTATGTAGATCACATTAAAACACACAATTTATGTCATACTTTTTACTTTCCCTATACGTACTATGTACATTGTGTATAGAGAACGTATTGTAATGCACCCAAAAATTCGATACCGAGATTTCACTGGAAATACATGTTTTGAGACCCCTGAATCCAAAAAGAACATTTTTAGAAAAATGTCCGTGTGTGTGGGGGGGGGCAGAATAGCTCAAAAATGAAAAGACCGTTAGAAACCAAACTTGGTATTTAAGTTTGGTATCTTTCAAGAAAATCCCCCCGCCCCAAACTACCCTTTACATGGAAAACATTTTGAAATTGTTGTTTCTCTTAAAAATGGCTCCAACGATTTTGATTAAAATCTCGTATATTTAAGATACTTACTTGACAAATAAAATGTATATCTTGAATTTTCTGGGAATAGCCTCTGAAGACTACTTTATTTTGGATGAATTTGACGGATTTTTGCATAACTGCTAAACCGTAAGAGATGGACGAAAACTTACCACACAGAAAATGTAGAGCTCATTAAAACTCATAATCTATGTTATATAAATTTTTTGCATGGATATGGTTGTTTTTAAGATACTCCTTGCTTTTATTTCTAGCTTTAAAAAACATACGTTTCTCATACAGGAATTTGTGAACTTCTGTTCATAGACACAAAGCAACTTCAGTCTCATAGCAACCAGCCTTTGACTGTCAGTTTAGCCTATGGTACTCCCTCATTTCACTTTTACTGACAAGGAAGCAAGTAATTGAACTATTACTGATACTTTTTTCTCGATTATAATTAAGTAAATAGAAGAATAAGCTTTTTATCAGTAATTTGTTGCAGAGATGTAGAGAAAGTCATGTGAACGGAACACATCAGATTTTTTTCGTGGAATTTACTATTCCCGAGATATTTCTTGTTTACTTTCTCTACACGTACTATGTACATAGTGTATAGCGAAGGTATTGTATTGCACCCGAAAATTCAATTCCGGGATTTCGCCGGAAATACAAGTTTTGGGACCCCCTGAATACAAAAAAACGCTTTTAGAAAAATGTACGTGTGTGTGTGTGTGTGTGTGTGTGTGTGTGTGTGTGTGTGTGTGTGTGTGTGTGTGTGTGTGGGCAGCATAGCTCAAAGACGATAAGTCGTTAAATACCAAACTTGATGTTCCAAGAATGCGACAAAAGATTTTTAAGCAAATGAATCCAACCCCAAACTACCCTTTACATGGAAAAATTTCGAAAATGTTTATTTTCTCAAACATTGCTATACAAATTCTCATATTTAAGATTTTTACACGATGAATAAAATGTACATCTTGAATTTGCTGGGAATAACCTCTAAAGATCTCTTTATTCTGGATGATTTTTATTGAATTTTGCATAACTGGTAAACCATAAGCGGTAGACAAAAACTTACTTCCCAAAAATGTAGATATCGATAAAACACACAATTTATGTCATATACATTTTTTTCATGGAATTGGCCTTTTACGAGATATTCCTTGTTATTGATTTCAGTTTTAAAATACTTAAAACTTTTGTCATACTGGAACTTGTCAACGCTTGGCCACGCAAAGAAACGGATTTCAATTCCATAGCAACCACATTTTAAAACATTTGACTGTTGGTTTAGTCTAGTGTAGCCCCTTATTTCCCTTCTACTTATAATGGAGCACGTAAAAAGACCGTTTCTGCTAATATTTATCTCGTTTAGCATGAATAAGATGGAAGAATAACCTTATTCATAATAATTTGTTACAGAGATGTAGAGAAAGTCATGTGAATGGAACACATCTGATTTTTTCAATGGCGCACATTCTCAGATCTGCACCTGTAACTTGTTGGGTTACTGCCCATTTTAAAATTGCTGCATGTTTGGCAAAAGAAGTTGTATTCCTGTGACACATCCTTTACGCAAGAGATGTAATTCGATACCGCCTTGTGGCTATGAGGAATTCGTGGTTACATCCTTGTGTCACAAATTAGGTTCAGAACTCTGAGATGGGAGTCACATGCTTCATCTCAGATTTCTTCGTCTATTTTTGGTATAACACAAGAACACCTATTCAGGTTTATGTTGTAAATTGTTAAAAATGCACAATTAAATGCACGTTCTCTTATGTTAAGAACAAAGGTCTATAATTAGAGCAACTGGCGCCTTTTATTCTAAAACTGTTGCCTCAAACTGTTAACATCTAACGGCCGGTTGTATAAACTTTGGTTAAGCCAGTTCTTCAGTGGTTAGGACCTAAATTGTGTCGTATGATTCAGGGATAGGGTCTCAAGGGCAAAGTTATGTAATAAGTCATTCTATATGTTAAGGCTTCCAGACAAGGGAGGATTGGCAATTAAGAAATTATATTTGATGAAAAATTCACTCTTCGGTCAAGAACTGTAACCAGGTAATCTGAATTTAGATGTTGGCACTCTCCCAGCCAATAGAGACACGCTGTTTCACCCTCTTTTTATTACTTGTACTTTATTCCACGCGACGGTACTGTTAGGTAAGATGCCTCGTTGACGGTATATGTTGGACAGCAGCCTTTTAAGGTCTCATCCCCGAACATCAAAGTTTAATTAAGAATGACGTTTATCTTCAAAATTCAATACTAGCTGATATACGTTTTGTTATCCCTAAGTCCACAAACATATTTTAAACGGCACAGTAAGGAAGCATTTGATGAATTTAAACTTTCAAATTTATGGTTACTGTCTAAGCATACAAGGCGACGGACGATCTTGAGAAAATTGCTGGTCTCCAACAACCATTTCTTCGGAATAGTATTAGTTAAATTTTTGTTTTCTCAAAGACAGCACTTACCATTTTGGTTGAAATACCGTAGGTACAAGTAACTTGAGTAACTGGACCGATAAGCAGATCTAGCTATGTACTGTATTCATGTTAAAAACTCATGTATTCTCACTGAAAGTTAAATAACTGTGAAATGTTAAAGATGCACTTACTATGGGAAAAATGCAAGAAAATCTCCCAACCATGAACTACCTGTTGCATGGAACATTCTTCTTTATCTTTTTATCAGGCCAAAAATGATTTTGAATAAAATACATGTTAATAATATTTGGTTTATGGAAAACAGGCATTGAATTGTGAACGAGTAGCCGGTGAAGTCCTGTGATTCTGATACTTTTTTATAATTTTGTATCACTGGTAAACCCAAAGAGCTAGATCATGCGAAAAATGTAGAGCCCAATGTTTTGTGGCATTAACTATTTCTGAGATATTCGATATTCTTGGTGCCATTCAGATGGCTCTTACACTTTATGTACAGGGAACCCACGTTAAGGAGGCAGATAACTGAAAATCCGAGGTTTTGGACCAAGTTAGTAATATTTGATTTATAGCTAAAACCCTATATTTCTTTTCCTATATAAAAATGCTATCATTATTTAGTCTGGGTCATTGTAAATGTCTGAGTGGCCATTTAAACATGAAAGTGTATGAGAGCTATGAATGCATTGTTTTGTTTTTTTTCAATTTCTCAAAACTGATTTTTGTTCCCATAAAATGTCGTTTGCGGGACAATTTAAACTCTTTAGAACTTTTGTTTTATAACTAGGTCTGGACTTTGATGAGAACTAGTTGAACCTTTATGCTGTAGTAAATATATATACATACATATTTTTTTTAATACATATAAAATATAAAATTAAAAATTGCAGATACAAAAGATCTTGCATCTTTTACTTTCATTATATAGCAAAATCCAGATGAAACTTTATTCGCATATACATTAAGAATCAGTTTACCAAATATAATACATAAAGCATGTAAACTGTTCTATAAGAAGCATTTTGTACCAAACAGTAAAATTAAAGTCTTAATTTAAGATGAATAAAGTAGAAGCTAGTTAGAACAGACGGCTGAAATTTTGCTAACAGGCTATTATAAATAAGAGAAATACAAGGGTCCTATTGAAAGTCGTGAGCAACTCACTGTTAAAATTTAATTTCCAACAATATAACAGAAATAATTGCAGGCCCGTGATCTGCAGACCCTATACCATATGCTGCCATATTGCGACATAATTATTTCTATCACGTGACCATAGGCAGTATTTTCAAAATGGTGCATATGAGTTTCAACATCATGCTGTCATTAATTTCCTTGTCAAAGAGGGAATATCTGCTGCTTAAATTCACCTCAGATGACAGCATGCCGATGGAGAGTGTCTGCAGTATTAGGAGATGCCGAAACATTTTAAAGATGGGAACACGAATATCCAAGTTGAGCCTCCTAGCGGTCGCCCTTGGCCTCTCTCCACGGAACGCAACAAGGAAAGAACTGACGATCTCATTAAAGAAGCCAGGCGAATCACTGTGGATGCAATCGCTGAAAATTTTGCAGTAGGACATTGTTCAATGCAAGAAATGATTAACAGCTTAGGTTATTGAAACGTTTGAGCCTATTGCGTCCCCACATTGATAGACCGAAGTTTACAAACTTCAAGAAGAACCATCACCCAAAATCTTCCTCGGAGATTTCAAAATGCAGGTAGTGAGTTTTTGACGCGTACTGTGACAGGTTATGAAATCTGGCGCTATAATTATGAGCCTAGCTCAAAACGCCAGAGTACCGAATGGCATCACTTATAGCATATTTGGAAAGCACTGCGCCAGATTAGAAAAATGTGTGCAAACAAATTGAGACTATATTAAAGGTAACAACAGTAAGGTCTGTTGATTAAAATAATATACCTGGTTTGTCAAAAAAACTTGATTTTTAAACATTTTGTTGGCTGTCGTAGATATGCATAAGGTGAACAGCCTAGTATAAAGTTATTTCGTATCCTATAGGCATATGGAATGGATTCCTTTCTGAATATCTGCATCCAATAAATGTAACTGAAATGCTTGACTCGGGTATAAACCTGTGGAAATGTAGGAGTATGTTGTTCTTTACTGACAAAGGGGATGCCTGTTTATTCTCAGGGTTGCAGAACTATTCGCAAGTCCTTGGGTTCTACTTTCACAAGGACAGTCGAACTTGGTGCGAAATGAACAACTTGCAAGTGATACGAGGATGGTTTAATAAATACTCGTGTTTAAAAATAGTCGGTGTATATTGTCATGTAATGTCATTTGTAGCACTTCGCCAAAACAAATGTGTTACTGATTCAAAGCTTAGTTTGCATTTAGCAAACATCGCGGTTAGTCGTTCAATCTGTTTTTGCTAAAATTATAAGTACAGAATTGTTCAGTGATTCGCTTTTTACTTTTGGATGAGACAATTCCGAGGAGAAGCAAAATTAGATGCTGCTTATGATTCATGATCTATGAAAATCCGTCTGACACCGAGGAAATGATTGAAAAATTCCATGATGTGATTCTCGCTGATCGTCTGTCGTCCTCCGTGGTCTAGAGCTAATATGCTAGCCTCTGGTTCCATAAGTCGCGTGTTCAAATCTGGCTGAGGGCGATGGATATATTCGGGCGTAGAAATTTTAGCCTGGCTTCCTTCGGAAGGCAAATAAACTCGTTGGTCCTGTGTCTGCATTTACGGCACGTAAAATAACCTCAAAACCCGATAAAGAGGCCTATGAGCAAAATTAAGCGGTATTTCACGCCCAGGTTAGAATGGGACGCTGAGAACCGCAGTAGTTAAAGAGCGTCCATAAGTAAAACGCAATTTAATTTTCGCTGATCCTCAAGGAAAGTTCGCAAAGTGACAAAGGTCGGTGGAAACAGAGATTCATATTTTGCATAGTAAGTTGGAGATGAAACCCGATGGGTGACGCGTGCTCACAGTGCAGAACAACTTTGAAGCTGTGTTTGGAGCTATCTAAGCGAAATCCGAAGAACATTTTGCGTCGGCTTGTCACCGCCGATGAGACCTTGATTCATCAAGTAACACTCAAAACAATGAATCTACTCCTAGAAGACAAAGACGGTCCCATCGGCCGGAAAAGTAATAACGATGATTATTTGGGTCGCGAAGAGTGTCATACTCATTGACTACTTAGAAAAACGAAAACTGATATTGGACAATACAGCAGTGAGTTATGGGCCGACCAGAAGCTGGAGACACGAGCCTATTTAAAAAAGGAGACTGCTGTTTCACCATGACAACGCACCATAACATTCATCCGGAGTTGCCAACACTAAACTGCATGAATTGCGTTATGAATTGCTGCCGCACCCTCCCCCCCCATATTCGTCCGACCTGACCCTTGAAAAACATGAAGAAATGGCTCGGAGAAGAAAATGTAGATATAATGAGGAGGTAATCTCGAGACAGAGGCTTATTTGCAGAGCTTGAGAATTCCTATTTTCAGAGGGGTTTAAAAAGGGTAGGAAGGTTGGGATGAGTTTGTATCCTTAAAAGGTGGACTATGCAGAAAAATAAATAATTTGCGTTTGAAAAAAAAAACTGAAATGTTCATTCCTAACACGGATAACTGAAGCGCCCTCGTAAGCTGTCTGACATTTCAACATTTGTTAACTTTATGTTATTATGCAAGAACGCTAATTTTGAGAGTCTTTTGAAGTATTTAAATATATTCAAGTCTAATGATCGCAAGTTATGTGTTCTTTTGTTTCCTTCCCTGCGTGGTCTGGTTCACTTCCAAATTGGTAACTGCGACTGGAATTTCTTGCCTGGCATGATCGAGGCCGCTGCCTGTGAAATAGCCTCCCTTCTTGTTCGGTACACGCAAACGGAGGAGACCCTAGGTCAGACTTGTACGTCGCGTGTATTGTGCCAGCTCGGTCGATATATCGATAAGAACGTACGTACCTACCTGCAGAAAGTTATTTTTACTGCTGTCCCCTTGGGCTCTGTGTGTGTGTGTGTGTGTGTGTGTGTGTGTGTGTGTGTGTGTGTGTGTGTGTGTTCCCCTTTCAGAACCTCTCTAGAGTGGCATCTAAATTAATAAAATAGTTACGTTTAAATTTTTAATTTAAAAAGTCTGTGTTACATTCACATGGCTTTATCTGTTATGCAATAAAATATTCTTACAAAAGCTTATTCTTCTATAGACTTCATACTAATGAAGTTAAACATTAACACATTTGTTATTTTCTTATAGATTCAAGGAGAATAAAGGAGTAAACCAGGCTTAATCGATAATCTGGCCATGGGTGGTCGCTATGTGATGACCTTGAAATTCCATTCCATTTGATGACGAGAATGAACACAACGGCTTCAGATTTGAGGAGTTAAATAAGGAAATTTAATGAAAAAATATATTACATTCACATGCCTATTTCTACCCATCAAATATTTTAAAACCTGATCACTAAGTGACGGCTTTTACTCTTTGCTGAACCAGGGGAAAAAATACCAATAAGAGCATCCCGTTTGGGGAAAGCATAAGTAGGTATTTTAAAATTGAAACCAATAACAAACAATAACTCGGAAATAAATCACAAATCATGTGTTTTAACGAGAGCCACGTTTTGTGTGCAGCAAATGTTTGTCTTAACTCGTATCGTTTCCTAGTTACGCAAAAGTCATCTGGAATGAAGAGGAAGAGGACTTAGAGGCTTTTCCGAGAAAACTCAAAATGTATTTTTTATTTGTGATGTAAATATCTGCCTTCCTTTCTTTTGGTCATCAAAGAGAAAGGAATTTCAATGTCGTTACATAACGAACCTCTTCTAAAAATATTGGCTCACTTTAAGTCAACTGAATTCCATATATCCCCTTGTACCTACAAGGAAATAATGGAAATAACACAATTTCTGCAAATATTTATTCCTTTGACTTGAAGTAAATAGAAGAAGAAGCGTTTGTAAGAATATTTTTGAAAGTGTTGATTAGATAAGGTCATATGAATGCAACGTACCACATTTTGCATTTTAATGTTTTTTTTTTTTTAATTTCTTGAAGTTTGCACTGATTTTTCGACTTTTTCATGTTGAATCTTTAAACATTTATTTGATATCCATTTTGTAGATATATTTTACATAATACCTGACAATGTTCTCAACATATAATCTAAACTGGAGGAGAAATAAATGTGTGAAGTATAAACTGAGAGGTCAATGGTGAAGTTCAGTGAAAACGTTGATAATCTCTGACTTAGATATCTTCTTCCACACGTAGAAGTTGAAAAACCAATATCATTATGACATGCAAATATTGAAAAAGCCGAAACTCGGTTGGAATAGCCTTTGTCCTATCTGGAAGTTAAAAATGAAATATTTGTCTCCGTTAACTTGGTTGCTACAACATTTTAGTCACTGCATTTGCAGCGATGTCTTCTTAGGACAGTCGTGTCAATTGATTTTACTTTGACTTTGTTCAATAAAGGCATTCTCTGGGTAAGATGTGGTTCCGGTTGTTACATTAAAAAATAGCCTGCCGCTAGGCAGATGTTGAACACCTGTTTAATGTCTCCTTAGCCATTTTACCAATTTAATTCCAACTATGATTATTCTCGACAAACCATAAAGTCATCGAATGCTTATAATTTATTTTTGGCGCTTGGGCAAGAATCTTTCTACACTATCTGCTGTAAGGAGCACAGCGTTTTGCTTGTGTAGTTTCACATTAAAATCTGTTTGTGGTCTCGTCGGCAGTTTCATTTTTAAAAATATTTTTATCAGTTAAGTTTAACAAAATTGCAATTTCTCTTTTCCCCTTGCCCAGAAGTAACAGACGTATGGCATAATTAAATAGGAACGTAACATATAATCACAAAACTGTATTTACAAAGTTAGAGTACCTTACTCTATTTCTTAACTTAATCGCCAAGATATTTGTTGGCTCGTGATACCGTTTTTTTTTTTAATACAAATATTATATTCTTCCACCACCAAAGTACTGAGCCAAGATGTTACTGCCTCTTTGAGGACTTCATCAGTTGGGAAATCTTTTCTACCCAAAATGTTATGTACGGTTTTCAAAGTGAAACACCGGTTTTTCTGAATTCTTTTATGCTTTTAACTCCTCCATACGATTGATGAACTTACACTCCGGTCTTTGGCGTGCGCACTTCCTTCATTACGCCATTTCCTGAAGACTCGTATATTGCGTCATTTGCATTTTGTGCATTCAAGAAAAAAAAAAAAAAAAGAATAAGTTCTTCGCTGGTAGGACAGTATAACATCGGCATTGAAAAACTGGTACCATGTGACAAACGCCATGACAGATTAGAGACTAAATGAGAAACAGAGTAAGGTATTGCAACTTTGTAAACAAAGTTTTGTACTGATGTCTTTCATTATAATTAGTTATACCAAATCGTTCATTACTTTCTGGATGGCCCTAGTATTCGTTTAGATTATAAGCAGAAATCATAAGTGATACAGCAGACCATCGTCCGCAGTAAGTACAGCATTTCGCTGCCGGTACCTACGCTAGTTCAATCACTTTGCAGTTGTTCCAATTTACAGGACTTATGTGTGAATATTTAATGCCGCAACTGCAAATGTGTAACATTTAAAGACGATAATTTGATACATAGTGACAGAATAAAAATTGTTACATTACAAAAATAATGTAAGCGTGGTGTTCACACTTTAAATTGTAGACGCGTCTTCCATTATCAACGAAAAAATTGAGTCTATGGCAGTTAATCGAGACTACCGCGTCCTGTTTCATAAAACATAGAGACCAATGTAAAATATTTTTATACGTGTAAATGGTGTTACGAATATACAGTCGAAATATACATACACATCGACATAAGGTAAATATTCCTCCTTCAACGTATTCTTGGAAGCACTTTCCAGGTAGGCGGAGATCAGGGCCGGCTCAAGAGTGTCGAGCTGTACCACCGCCAAGGGTTGCAAATCTTAAAACACAAGGATATTTCAAAATAGGAAGGAATTACAATTCTTGCGACTTTGTGACGAGATTTTGTTATAAAATTGTGACAAATGAAGTGTCAGAGTTGTTCACTTTGAATGTGACCCTCAATGATGAATATCGCCTAAATATCCCGTACACGACAGGTGTTACAAAATAAGCACCAGAGATATAAGCCACTGTAACTGCATAATTTCATCCTGTGGGCGGTAGCCGAAATAGCTCCCTCACAGGTCGCGTGTTCTATGTATCTCATTTCGTTCTATGTACTACAATAAAAGTATTTTAACCAGTGTAGTTTCCTCCTTTCTGTCACAACGAACATTCTCAGTCCGCATAGGTAGCTGTCACTCTTCTACGAAACCTATATCAGCCGGAGTTCCTCAAGGATCAATCCTGGGACCAGTTCTGTTCAACCTGTACACCTCTGATATGCCTGCAACGCCTACAGCTCAAATCGCTATGTATGCGGACGATACTGCAATCTTCTCAACACATCGCAATATCCACACCGCCAGAAATCACCTTCAAGAGGCCTTAAACTTAATTATACCCTGGCTAGACAACTGGCGTATTTCGCTCAACCAGCAAAAATGTGAAGCAATGGTCTTTACACTATGCAGACAAAACTATCCACCACCAGTAACGCTCCCAGCGAAACAGATACCCTGGAAAACTAATACAGAAACAGTGAAATATCTCGGTGTACTCCTGGATCGACGACTCACATGGAAACCACATATAAGCAACAAACTTAAACTAGCCCGAGCAAGACTGGCAAAACTCTACCCCCTCCTCAACAAAAGATCTTCACTCAAACTAAAAAACTGCACACTACTTTACACGACTCTATTAAGACCACTGTTACTATACGCTTGTCCAGTTTGGGGAGGAACTAGTCCTTCTGAAATCAAGACATTTCAAAACAAAATATTGCGAATCTCAACGAATGCACCATGGTTTGTCAGAAATAGTCAACTACATAGAGAAACTGGAATCAGCATCATTCAACAGTCAATTTCTTCACAAGCCGAACAGTTTTACAGCAAGTTAAAAGACGTCTCAGGAGCCATTCACTTTTCTCTTGGCAGAAAATCTAGCTATCCAACTCGCATCAAGAGTCGCCTACCACTGGACCAGCTCTCACAGCAAGACTTTCTGTAAAATAAAAACAAAAAAAAATGTACCTACTTATGAGGGGCCCAATGGGGCTTACCTCATTTCAATGTTATTCAGTATCATGCATGTAAATAATGTCTAAAATCAATGATCTGTAGAGCGCACATGCGCTGATCGATCAATAAATCATTAAAAAAAAAAAAACAGTGTAGTCAAAAGTGTATTTATTTCCTTTATTTTTTGGCTCTTCTTTTCAAAATGTTACGCCCTACTTTTTTTTCTCGCACTACAACAAATTCTGCCCGATTCCATCCGCATGTTTGTAAAGCAATGAAACCCGAAAGAAAGCATATTCAGAACTTTTCCAAAATGTCCGGTTGTTAAATCACTTCCATGTTATTTGTTCTTCAACTGTCTGGGGATTATTTACAGAGGCTAGCTAGGATGGTTACAAATGATGTGCTTGTTCGCTGCCATGCGAGCAGTAATAGTACTCAATCATTGTTCGTTTCTGTCTGCTTGCGCATGCGCATTGGTGAATCTTCGAATTGGTGGCTTCCTTGCGTCACCCCACCACCTTTTTTTTTCGTAATGTTTTAACCTTCTGATGGCCGGCCCCTTGGCCGAGTCGTTAGAACATCCGCTACATAATTGTCTTTTTCGCCCATTTCACCATCATTTCATATATTTCTCACTCTCATACCAAAGATCGGACTGATCACACACTCTGACTATGCTCTCTGATCCAGAGTCCGTCTTCTCTTCAAATCTGACCCCAGTGGCTGGCTTATAGGCCATATTTACGAGGAAAGTAAGCAGCCAAAGAAAAGGGGGAAGAAACCCGAAATATTGAACACTTTAGCGTGACAATTTGTTTTTGGTTGGGAATAAAAGAGCACATCTCGCATTTATTGTATATGTGAGAATGTGTAGGCAAGAATTGGCATTGCAGATAAAAAAGGCTGTGTCTGAAAATGTAAGGGAGTGCACTGTAAATTATTATCTGAGAGGGCCTGGGCCTGCGACCCAAGTCCTCTTGGACGTAACATATTGTAAGGTACACGTTCGGTGGATTGAGAGTGATGAACAACTTGAACTGGTGAGGAACTTTCACAGCTTGTGCTTGTGTCCTCCATATTCTCTACTAAGAGTAGGCATTGTATAAACTGCATTTCGCCCAGTTCTGTGTTCAGCAAACCTAAGATGTCTGAAAATACTCAACGCAGAATTGGGTCAGTGAAGAAACAGCACTTCATTTTACTCGCACAGTAGAAGTTTCTTTTCTGAAATAGCAAATCCCGTGAATTTGAATCTTTCGAAAACTACTCTACATATTTAATTATCGACACCACATCTAAAATGACTTGAAAATCCGGCTTTAAGCATTGGCTTAGTGCGAGCGCAGCCTCAACCAACCAAGAAACAAAGATGTAAATAAAGAAAGATACTTTTCAATTAATACACCGATGTGCAGGCAATAGAGTTGATTTCTTGAAACAATTTTTTACTTTCTCTACTTGGTACATAGTGGAGAAGGTATTGAATTTCACCCAAACATTTGATACCGAGATTTCACTGGAAAGACACGCACGAGGGTCCCTTGAATAAATAAATTAAAAATTACGAAAGGTCGGCGCGGGTGTGTGTGTGTCTTTGAACAAAATGACTCAAAAACGAAAGTACGTTAAATGCCAAACTTGATAAAAAAAATTCAGCATCTTCCAAGGAAGAAACATGAAGATTTTAAACAAGATTCCCCTACCCTAAAGTGCCCCTTACATGGAAAACATTTCGGGAATTTTTATTTTCTTAAAAATGGCTCTTAGTGATTTTATTAAAATACCAGGTATTAAAGATACTTACAAGAAAAATAAAATTATATTTCGAATATTCTGGAAATTGCCTCTGAAGATGTCTTCATTATGGCTGACTTTTGGATAACAAGTAAGGCATTGACTAAACTTACTGCACAAAAAAATGTATATCTCATTAAAACACGCAATTAATGTCGTATACATTTTTTTTCGTAGAGTTGCTCATTTATGAGATATTCCTTGTTGTTGGTTTCAATTTTAAAGCCATTAACATTTTATCTAACGGAAATTTCTCAGACCTGTTTCTTTTGTTTTATACTGGTTATTCAAAGAGAACTGAATTTCAATCACATAGGGACAGCTTTTTTAAAGATTTGACTGTCGCTTTAGTGTAATGTATTCCTTTATTACCCTTCTACTTAAACGGAACTACTAGGATAATTTCGGCTAATGTTTATTTTGAATAGCATGATATAGATAAATAATAATATTTTGTAAGAATAGTTAGCGAAACCTATGTAAATTAAACACATCAGATTTTTTTGCATTTCACATTTATTGTGGTTTCCTTTAAACAATTAATATTTTGTTGGTTGTTTTGTCATACAAGCCATGTGTAGGCTAGTTGTTGGAAAGGTAGATCCAGACTGAAAAATTCAGTGCCATAGCCGAGATGTGAACTACGGATCTCCCGGTCCAAAATGGTGCTAAATAACCTAGGTAATTATCCAACCATACTTCCATCCAGTATTGTGCAAAACTAAACGTTTAAAAGAGGAATAAATTTATAAAATATGCATTCTGATAGAGCAATGCTACAAAAAATGCTTTTTAGAGCTTTATTTATCCAAAGTACCCTAATTTCATGCAGATATAAAACAAATCTGAAACACTCGAATCGACAGACTAACATTTCCCTATACAAAATTTCAGCTGTATCCGTGCAGTGGTTATCCTAAAAATTTATATTTTAGAAGTTCTCCTCTTCTACTCTTAAATTGTTGCTAATTGGGATAGTTTTAAAATTTGTCAACCAACCTGAAATATCAAAGTCCATACATGCAGTAAAACGCTTTAGAAATCTCTGCATTTAAACAACCCTTAATTTTATACCGATTTCGATAAAATTGAATGTATGACAAACTTTCCTAAAATTACTATACCGGGCTGTATAAATGTCATACTGAGGGTTTCTTGACTAAGTACACTGAGAAAGTCTTACACTTTCGTTCTATATAGTGTGCATTATTTAGTATGTCTCAATAATAATAATAATAATAATAATAATAATAATAATAATAATAATAATAATAATAATAATGGCCCGCCTGGATAGTGTGGTGGTGTTTGCCTCACATTCAAAAGGTCGTGAGTTCGAATCTCGCTTAGGGTGAGTAACACAAGTAAGGTTTTTTTCGGGGTTTTCCCGACAAATGTCTGATAACTTTAAGCTCCATGGACCCCGAAATCATTTGAGCATCATTTCATCAAATTCATTCATCGTCCGATATGACCAACCAGGTTAAAGGACGTTAAGCTTAAAAAAAAAAAAAAAAAAAAAAACAATTATAATAATAATGATGATGAAGTGCACATATATTTTTAGCAAATGCTTTGAAATTCAGAGACATTTTGTATCAGCGTTATCTGTCTTGTAGAAGAATGTGAAAATCACACTTGTCGGCTAAAGTAGAATGCGTGCGCTCTCTCCGATTTCGCTCTGAATTAGTAAAAGAAATTAAACGCCTCTTTGTTGGTGGCACTAATTCCTAAAACCATTCGTTCGTGTACTGACTGTTCATTTCATTTTGCTCTAGCATATAGTACAAGATATGATGGTAGCGCTGAATAGCGACTCTTTAGTTTTCAAATGGGAGCAACTGCCAAAGGAGTATGTTATAGGGTGATGAAAAGAGTTCGAAACTTAGGATTCAGTACATAATATTTTCGTGTTTTCTGAAACACCAGTTTTCTTTAATTGTAGAGTGACAGGCAAAGAACATAGCAAAATAAATCATTTTACACGCTTTAAATAGTAAATCAATGCTTTCATAAGAAGCATAACATATTATGAAATTCTGGTACCTTTTCGAAAAATTAAGCTATAACAAATAATACAGTGTCTCTATCATTCCGTTGTAAATGTTTCCTTAGTCTCTTGATGTGACATCTCGTCATCTCTTGACGTATGAAGTTCAGAAACTGGTTCAGATTTTCAGGAGTCCATCAAAGACTCGGTCCTTCAGATAATGTCATAGCAGAAATCTAGGTGGTATGAAAACTGGGGATCCAAGAGACCATTAAGTGTGGCTGATAATTCCGTTGATTACATCTTAATAATGATTAATTTATCACGAGGTAATGGTCCGCATCTCTACAAAATACAAGCTGTCGGGCACACCTATTGTCTGGCACTCTTTTTCCACCACACGGATACTGTTTTCAATAAGTGAACAATATCCTATTATAAACAAAATAGACTAATTACAATAAGTATAAATATGAATACTTATTACTTAAATGTTGCGCAGCACTAGGTATTTGTTTCGTGCTCAACGGCACAAGAGATAAACTACCTCATCTCTTAATTCTCCTCTTAAAGTTTTTTTCCATACATCAGTTATAAATGTGGATATTTCTTTGCAGTATGAGTTACACATTTAGTGCAAATTTTTGTTCGAAGCGCCAATAACCACCGCAGTTGATACGCTCTAAAATTCCTCCATCCTGTTTTAAGTAGAATGCAATAATGAAATTTGACTTCGTACGCTAGAAGACATTCTCCTTTAGATAACGATAAACAGAAGGACAGTCTAATACAACATAGGAATCGAAATTGACAGTATAGACGTAAATACGTTTCCACTAGCACCGGTGCTCTTCGTGGGGGTTGAGGTCGGTTGTTAGAGAGAACGCCATAGGTATGAGTGCCTTGTGAACCACACGATTTTTTCACAAATCTACTACATTTTTGCAACCTCTGAGGAAGTAAAATTCGTATCAGATCGTGAAGTAATTTAGAGCAAGAGTGAATACCGCAGGACCGGTTTAAAATGAGCACTCACTACTTTAGCATAAATCTGAAATGTTTAATGAAACCAGCTCAAACCGAAGTATGCATGCTCAATTTTGAATGAAGCAAACGTTTGTGTAGTTCCAAGTTTACCCAATATTTAAGTTAAACTTTACTCTTTTATGTATTTAATTTTAAAATAATATAGGCACAATACTTCACAACATCTAAATGTAAAAGAATCAGGCCTGGTCGAAGTTTTATATGAGAATAATGTATAGTGTATAATAGTAATAATAATAATAATAATAATAATTAGAAGAGGAGGAAGAGGAAGAGGAACAAGGGAACAGGAAAGGAAACACTGTAAAATACAACGACTATTTTATTTAAACATTTGGTAAACAATATTGAAAACTACATTATCTTATTTTTATTCAAACCTCTAATAAACTAAAATATTTAATGTCTCAAATAATGTTTATACCGAAATTAAATATTTCTGATAAGTGGTCTAACCACATTATATATTTAATACAGGTATTCGAATAAAAATCCTTGGTGATTTTTGATAAAACTAAATTTTCCGAAAATATTTCCATGTAGACGGTAGCTTGGCGTGTGGGATTTTCCTGTATATCTTCGTATCGCATCCTTGGGAGATACTAAACTTAAGTACCACTTACGCACATTCACGGACCTTTTTCTAAAAACGCGTTCCATGGATACGGCGACCTCAAAACAGTAATTCGTGTGAAACCTTGGTATAGAAATTTTGGGTGGAATGCAATACTTCCTCTATTAACATTGTACATACGTACTAGAGAAAGTAATAATTAAGATTAGTTGCTGGGTTTTTAGAAAGGGTTTTATGGTATACATACTTCAATATAATACATGGCTTAAATTTTCATTTGTGAAGTGTAAAAGAATAGAGCGACAAATTTACATTTCCTACTGAAGGAAGTGTTCAGAGGTTCAAATGTTTTAATATTCAACCTTGTATCCCTCGGTGGTGTAATGGTTACCTTATACCACTAGCTTAACATAACCAAGGTCGTGGGTTCAAACCCGGTGGAGGACGATGGATATTTTCGGAGGTAAACATCCTTAACATGGCTTCTTTCAGAAGGGAAGTAAAGCTGTTGCTCCCGTGTCTAGATTTACGACACGTCAAAGAACCTCTTCGCCTCTCTTTGAGATTTGTGGTGGACAAAGCGGCGCTGGGGCAGGTTTTCTCCGGGTTCTCCGGTTTGCTCCGCCATCGCATTCCACCGGTGCTCCATCTTCATTCATGTATCATCAGTGTCACCCCCTGCGGTGCCATAAGTAGTTAAAGCGGGCGTTAAACACTACCAAACAAAACAAAAAATCAAAGACCCTCAAGCCTGATAAAATTGTCTCTGAGCAAAATGAAACTGTCTTTCACCTCCAGACAGGTGAAGACCCACAACAGTTAAAGAGCACCCATAAGTATAACTCCAGTTCCATTTTTATCCTCAGTCATCTCCAGTCCAGTGTAATTGGCAGGCTGAGGGCAGCCCGAGGTGTGTTAGACGTGTCCCTGTTCTCGGAGAGAACTTAACCACGTTCTGACGGGATTGTGGGTTTTGTAGGATGGCGGGTGTGTTTTGGGGTTGTGGAGTGACAGGAGGAGGCGAATATTGCTCCTCGACGGTTGCCTTGATGGTTCAACGGCCCTTGTGCACCGCTGGTGTGTTTTTATCAAAATGTTTCTTTTGAGATTATAATTTTGAATCCAAGCAACTCTTGAAGGATTATAAGGAGCTTAGCCGTAGCAGCTGTTGGTGGTGCTCCTTCGTTACCGGGGATGCCCGCAAGCCATGCGGGGAAGCCGGTATCGCCTGAAGTGGCGGCTCGTGGGATCGTAATCCCCAAGAGACCTAACGAGGGCGCTCCGATGGAATGGCAACCCTTCGTTGAATTTTGTTGCCCGACACCTAATCTCGTCCTCCAGGTATGGTAGACCAGAGGCTTCGTGCAGGAGTCTCATTGGAAAGCCTCGAGGCACAGAATAGATAGCCCGAAGACACCTATTCTGTGCCCGCTGAAGCAACAGCAGACTGGAGTCTGCCGCCATGCCCCAGATCTCGCAGGCGTGGATTAACAAGGGGATTATGAGAGCCCTCAAAAGGCGCAACTTAAGAGGAACCGTCATCGAGGACCTCAGCATCGGGTACAGTGAGGCCGCAGCCCCATTGCCCCGGCACCATAGCCCCCTGATGTGCTCCCCAAAAGTGACGCCCCTGTCAAGCTTCACCCCCAAGTAGGTGATGGTGTTGGTCCATTGTATCCTTCGTCTGAGGTACGTGAATGTGGGGAAGTTTGCGGGAAAGCGGCGCTTGGTGAAGAGAATAGCGTGGCTTTTCTCCGGATTTATGGACAATCGCCAACGCTCGCACCACTCTTGGATGAGGCAGAGGTGTCTCTGAATAGGGTTGAAGGCTCTGCGTGGGTGTTTGTTTGTACAGTATAACAGCACGTCATCAGCATACTGAGCTATGTTGACTTGCTGCACTGTTGGTAGGTCGGCCATGTAGACGCTAAAGAGCGTAGGGGAAAGTACAGAGCCTTCGGGGACTCCGCCTCTTACTGGCCTAGGTGTTGATTTGTGTCCCGCAACTGAAACTACAAAAAAATCTGTGTATAAGATATGAGTGTAGTAGGTGTATGATGTGTGTCGGGAGCTCCAGTCGGATTAGTTTGAGGAGCAGACCCGCGTGCCAGGTCGTAGAGAAGGCTTTCTCCACGTCCAGCGACACCGCCGCAGTGTAGGCTCTGTCCTGGAAACCCAGGGCAGCGGCCTCCACCACTCTCAGTAGTTGCTGGGGTGTAGAATGCCCAGGACGAAAACCAAATTGGTGATCTGGGATGGCATGAATGTCGCTCAAGAGAGGGGACAAGCGGACTAGTATTAGCCTCTCGAAAACCTTCGAGAGAACTGATAGGAGACTGATGGATCGGTAGTTGGATGGGTGTAACGGGTCTTTCCCCGGCTTCAAGATGCATATCACCTGGGCCTCCCTCCACTCGCGTGGAAAGTGGCACAAGGTGAGGCACATGTTGAAAACCTTGGTTAGAAAGAGTACCGCCTTGATGGGAAGGCATCGGAGCATGGCGGGAGTTAGTCCGTCAGGACCCGCTGCCTTTTTGGGGTTGAGACGCCGGAGTGCGCCCTGGAGTTCGCTGGGTCGGATGACGGGAAGTCGGTCCGCCTCGTCGGGGGGGGGGGGCGTCGAAGGTATCGACGCACCTCCCGCCGAGCACGGTCTGAGAAGTCTTCGTCCTGGGGGTCTTCTCGTGGCCTCATAGTCCTTTCGAGGTAGTCAGTGAACACATCGGCTTTGGCTCGTGGTTCATAAGCCAGGCCTTGGGTGCCTTGGATTGGGGAGGTGATTTGACCTCCGCGGTGTCGGAGAGCTTTGGCAATCCTCCACACGTCGCCATCCTCGAGCCTCAAGCGGGTCATCGTCTCCTCCCACGCTCGCACCCTGTGCTCGCGTAGTCGGGTCCGGACCTCTCGGCGTAAACGCCTCAGGAGTGTTCGGTTATGTGGCGTGCGGTGACGCTGATAAAGTCTGCGGGCAGCCCAGGAACGGCGTACGAGCAGATGGAGTTCTAGGGGAAGGACATCCGGGTGTAGAGGAGCTGGGGTATGAACGGTTAGGTTATGGGCAGTTCGCACCACGATGGAGGTAAAGGATTGGACCGCAGCCTCTAGGGATGGGATGTCTGTGATCCTAGGGTTCGGCGGGATGGGGTCGTTGAGGCAAACCCTGACGCATTCCCAGTCAACATCGCGGTTATGAACCGAGACGTCATGACTGGCAACCCGTGTGTTAACCTCAGCTAACACGGGATTATGATCGGAATGAAGTGCGTTGATCGATGTGAGAGATGTATGAAAAGGGAATTGTTTGATGATCGCGAAGTCAATAACGGATGCCCGTCCTTGACCTCGTGGATAGTATGTGGGTTGCCAAGGGCCCTCTATTCTGAGTTGAGGGTCCGCATCTATCATGCGTATGATGTCATTGCCTCGGGCGTCCGCCCGGGGGCCGCAATGCCAACGCGGATGTTTGGCATTGAAGTCCCCGGCCAGGATGACATTAGGATGAAGGGCTAGGATGGAAAGGTAATCGTTTAGTACGAACTGCCTATGGGGTGGATGGTAAACAGACACCAGTAAAACTTCCGTACCACCTAGGTCAACACAGACAGCCGTGGCTTCCATGGTTTGAAGAGGCGGGAGCTGGATGGGTTTGTGGACTACCCTGTTTCTCACGAAGATCGCTGTGCCACCTCCTCGGCGGCCCACACGATCCACTCTGAGGCAGTTGTAGCCCGGAAGTCGGAATGAGGTGTCTGGACGGAGATGAGTCTCGCTGACTAGCACGAGGTCTAGGGCAAATGAGCCGGCAAAATGCTGGAGCTCACTCCCCTGACCGTTCAGGCCACACGCGTTTCAGAACGCGAATCGGAAAGAGGTACGAGACCTATTTCGATTCGCCATTCTGGGCGGTCTGGACGATCACGGTCAGGAGGGAAAGTCCCTCCATGGCGACAGCCATCTTTGCGGCTGGGTCTGTGGCATATAGAAATCTGACCAGCAGATCACAGATGCGCCGGCCGTGGTTCAGCAGAAGCTGCTGTATCCATGCCATCACATCTGACATCTGCAGGACAGGAGGAGTGGTGGGGGTGATGTTTCTGGGTGAGGGTGTGGGAGGAGTGCTTCGGGGCGCTGGCACGCCGCCAGCCGCCTCCTGCCCCTGCTGTCGCTCGGGTACGGGAGTACCGTTCCCTTGCGCAGCCCTGGGGGAGAAGTTAGGCTGCCTGGCTGGCCAGCGCACCTTAGCTTGGGTGGGGGGCTTTTGTTTGGGTTTGACTGGAGCTTCTTTGTTGCGTGGGGGTTGATTTGTGTTGTTACCATCCCGTGGCTTCGCAGGGCCACGCTCAGCCCTTTGCGCCGTAGTGGTGTTGGAAACTATCCTTTGTTGCGCCGGCTGTCTTACAGGAGGGGCAGGTGCAGTTGTTGGCGCCTCTGGGCGCTGATTGGCTACAGGTGCTGATCTTGTGACCTGCTGTAATTCTGGCGGCGGTCTCCTGGCCGCTATGACAGCGAGCCTCTTAGGATAGCCACCATAACAAGCGATATGATCGCCACCACAGTTTGCGCAAATCGGCTTCGCGGTGGGAGCTATCTCGCAGACCTCTTTAGGGTGGGCGCCTCCGCACCTTAAGCAGCGCAGATTACGGAAGCAAAAGTGACTGGAGTTGTTAAACCCCAGGCACCGGTGACATTGAGGGGGCCCGCCAGAGCCCTTGGAAGGTTCAATTTTGACCCTGAGGTAACAGATGGCGGTGACGCCATCTATCTTGGCCTCAGGGTCATTGGCCCGCTCCACTACTACGAGGAAGAGGGGGAGGGGAGATTTGGGGCCTTGCCCATCTGGAGCGGACCTGGTGAGCTGCTTCACCAGTCTTGGGGTGATGCCCTGGCGGATGAGGTCTGTCGAGATATCCTCCACCGAGGTGTCGACTGGTAGGCCACGAATGACCCTGCGAAGGTCACGGGACTTGTCCAGTCCAAAGGTAAAATGAGGAACACCTTTCCACTTGAGGGCTTGCAGTATGAGGTTATAATCCTCTAAAATCTTCGCCTGGAAGACGTAGCGGTGCTTGTTCTTCCGAACCGTGCACTGACTTGATGGGGATGGCATTACCTCCTTGAGGAAGCCTACCACCCCCTTAAAGTCGTCCACGATAATCGGTGGAACGTGCTTCCTCGACCCAGGATTCTGGGCGGGCCCAGAATCTCCGGGGCGGGATGTTGTCTGGGATTGGCCAGAGGGCACGCCCTCTGCAGCCAATCGGGTTTGCCTCTTCTCCTTCCTCGAGGCCACTACACGAAAATCGTCCTCTCCGTCTGTGGAGAGGCCGGAAGAGGACTCCTCATGATCTACCATCATGGAGGATGAGTGGTACGACAGGACCGCGGTCCTGCCGCTGCGGTGTGAAATGTTACTGCACACATTGGCACAGTCATCGTCGGAGTCGTGCTCCGGAATTTGGTCTGCACGTGAAACTGGTTCGCGCGGGAGACCCTCATTGGTAGCTTGCTTGGATGAGTCCAAACATATGATCTTGCCTTTACCGCCTTGGCGTTCCTGGCTAGATCTCTTTTTGCCCTCTACAGTAGCAGGGCCACTGGAGGGCAGGGTGGCTGCACCAGTGCTGGTGCTGTCAACGGCCGTTGCTTCATCATAGGCAGGCCCGCTTGGGGCTTTGCCTTTGGATGGTTTGGATTTGCTTCTGGTCATGGTGGTAGAGGACAGGGATACTTGCCCTGCACCCTAGGGTGCAGTGCTCAAAACACACCTTGGTTTACCCTCACCTGCAGGCAGCAGGGGCTAAGAAGCAGGCCGAAACAGAGGACCGGACGCTTTATTAGCGCGCCTTACCCGAACCTAGGAGGTTGGATGGCTGTGGCCTAGGATGGTCTGGAAGTGCACTCCGCTCTTATTGGAGTGGTTGGCCGGATCACCTGAAGCAGCCCAATAGGGTTTCTTCCAGTGGTGGTGGCAGGCCAATCAGGGTCCTCGGTGTTAAGCTGGTGATGTTTGTCAGCTGATGCTTCTCTGGGTGGTAGCGACGAAGGCAGGCTTCTGCATGTGGCGCTAAAAAGCGCCTGGAATGCCAGAGATGGCCTGGAAGAGCAGGAACTGAAGATCTCGGAACAGCGCTCTGGAACCGTCGGCCGAAAAAACCGAAAAGTGAAACCTCGATCTGAAACCAGAGTGAGTCATCTTCTAAGAGGACGGTATGTATACACCACCTCTTGTTCAACACATACGAAAAATCGGTTATGTGCACTTGCTGAAGTTTAAAGCGTACAAACGGAGCTCATATGAGAGTTTCACAGCAGTGAACGCTCGTTAAAACTAAGCGTCTTATGGTTGAAATTGCAAAATGGAAAAAATAAAGCATAACATACTGAAAAGACAGTAAGTTGATTTTCCCCTTTCTTTCGCGTAAAATAAATTGTTGAATAGTTAAATGCGTCTAAAATCGTTGTAACAATCAGAAAAACGTCTCCTTTCAACTATACTGTTTACAGTAGAAGAGTGAGTGTATCCAACGAGCAGAAAGTGTAAACCGCTGAGTAAGCAAATGTTGTGTTCCCGAAGATCCATAGGAAAAAGTTAAATTGAAATCCCTATAATTTGGCAAGAATCCAGCCGCTTCCTCTATACCACTTATTCCTAACCCGCCCACTAGGAACTTCAAACCTGAGTTCTACAAGAGTTCAAAGTTGTTTGCGATTGTCTGCATAAATGAACCGGAATAATTTTGTTTAATTGGTTCAAGCTCTGGAATGCTAATAGCAAATGAGATCTTTCTGCAGACGAAGTAAAAACTGAAGAAAATTTCTAGTAAAATTGTATGAAACGCGGTGATGGATTGGAACGTCATCTATTCGAATTTATTGATCTAAAAAGGAGCTTGTCTTTTGGTCTTGTGCGTCAAGTAGATCACGTTCACCATTGAAGGTTTGAACTATTGTTTTACGTTCGTAAATTATTATTAACAGAGCATCTTCTGAACAGTATTGATATCTTTGAATCTAATGAACTATTCTAATAACGTTTTTTTCTTAAATATTGTTTAAACTTTCACTTCTTAATATACAGTACATAGAAAATATATTGCTCTCCACTCAAAAATGTGGTACCGAGATTTCACTGCAAATTCATGTTTTAGGGTCATTTGCTCCAAGGAAAATAATTTTTCGAAAAAAGTTACGCACGCGTGCGTGTGTGTTTGTGAGCACGATAACTCTTAAACGAAAGGTAAGTTAAATACCAAACTTCATATTTCGTTCAGAAAATTCCAATGATGCGTCACAAACATTTTCAAGAAAAGTCCCCCACCCCAAACTACCCTTTACATGGAAAAATCTCTAAAATTTGATTTTCTAAAAATGGTTTTAACGATTTTCATTATAATGACAAGATGTGAGAAATAAAACATCTTGAATTTTCTGGAAATACTCTCTGAAGTCCTTTTCATCTGTGATGGTTTTTGTATAACTGGTAAACCGTAAGAAAAGGTTGCTGCGCAAAAATTTTAGTTTGTTAAAACAAACATTTATGTGATATACAATATTATTTATGACATTTACGAGATATTCATTGAGGTTTTAGTTTCCAGTTATGCTATTCATACACTACGATATCACACATTGTTTTTAAAAAAAAAAAAAACTTCGGAGGTTAACTGGACATCAAAACATACTTCCAGTGAAATTCACTATCAAAATGTTTAATGGAATACAGTAAAAATGAAATTAAACATAATTCATAATCTTTTATTATACAATTCAAACAAAAATTTGGTTTATCTCCGAAAATGTAAATTCATACAATAACTATTTATAAAGCAACATCTCGCACTTGATTTAGTAAAGCAGTCAATACACCAGCCTTTATCCAACATAGACCATCGATAAAAGTAAATGTTACATTTAACTGTTAGCGTTTGTTTTCTAAGGGTGAAACTGGCTGCGAATGGTTCTTTATTAATTCTGCATGAAAAGTGTTTGAAAGACTGCCAAGGGAGATTAGGTGTATCAGAAAGTTTCATGATGCGCACATTTATGTACACGGTTTACTTCAGTTTACAGAACGATAAGATTGTGCTTGGCGCTTGCAACTACAACACTGTTGCAGTCAAAATTGTAAATATTAGTTTTTACGGAATTCAGAAACCAATATGAGAAAGTTTCTTCCTCCTCGGCATTATTCTACATTGGGATCGTTTAAGAGTGAGCTCACATCGCTTATGTGTGTAGCATCTCACTTCGGGTGTTCCTCCTCTGCGCAATAACCATTCAGTGTTAATTTTATTACCTGTGTTTAGTTGCTGCTTTGTGTTCGTGTTGTAAATACAGTTTGTGCATCTCAAAAGAGAAATTTTACTCAACATATCTATGTTGTGTGCCACTTGTTAAACCGTGTTCTTGTTTAATGATTAATTCTAATGACAAATTTATGAACAAAAAATTCGCATGCATACATGTTGCATGCATAAAAGCCCAATCGTGCAGAAAGATGTAGCAGAAATTTCCCGGTTAACCAGTTTGCTAATAACATTAGGAGAGAGGGCCGCTAAACGCTAAACCAAAGAAGTGAAAAAGATATGTTCCAACAGAAAAAGATTTTGACTGATATCTAACAGTTTTAATGTTAAAATTTGCTTGGAATTCTTATCTATTAAATAAAGAACCGAATAGAAGGTAAAGCAATAATCAAAAATCTGTTGTGTTCCATTCATATAACTTTCTCTGTATAATCTATAACAAACTACTCTTACAAACGCTTGTTTTCCTCTCTACTTTACTAATCAAGATAACCATTGGCAGAAATGCTCTTATTATACTTCGTTTCAAGTTGAAGGGAAATAAGGGAATATACTAGGCTAAAGCAATAGTAAAATATTTTGAAAACTACTCACTATGTGATAAAATTTAAATTCGGTTCTCTTTGCATGGTTAAAGGTAAAACAAAAGCAAATAGCAACTTCCCGTTTGATAGAATATTAGTATTTTAAAATTTAAAAAAACAACGAGGAATATCTCGGAAATCGTTAACGCCACGAAAACATGTTTGAGATAAATTGTGTGTTTTAACAATATCTACATTTTCTGTGCAATAAGCGTTTGTCTATCCGTTACGGTTTACCAATTATTAAAAAGTCTTTCAGAATAATGAGGACTTCAGAGGCTATTCGCAAGAAATTCAGGACATACGTCTTATTTATCATGCAAATATCTTGAATACACGGTTAACGATTTGAAGCTCGTGTTGATTATTATCATAAATTGGAATCGGAGAAATACAAGCGTTAGACCATCTTGGGTCTTTTTCAGGGAACTGGCAAAAACTTTTTTTGGAAAGGGGAGAGAGAGAGAGAGAGAGAGAGAGAGTTGGAGATGGCTTATCTCGCCATAGGAGTGGATTTGTTAATGGGTTTAGGAGTGGAGTCGGGAAGGAACAAGGAGATAAATCGGGTTGGGGAGTTTCCGCTGAGCACCCTCGTTAGTGTGGCGGGAGTTGTCAGCCGACCGAAGAACGTGGCCCAGCAGAGAGGTTTTCGAGTGACAGACATGAACATGACCGCGACCCTATCTGCCACTTGGCGAGTGAAAAATGGTGCGAAAGGAGTTGTGGGTGACTTTATTCATCGTTTGTTTTTGTCTTGTAGCCTCAATAGAGGCATTGGGTGTCTGGATCGGTCCGTTGATTCTGCCCCAGAAAAGGGAAGTTCAAGCCGAATGGTGTATCGTTATTTGTCACTTGTCTAAGACGTGAACATGGAAAAGTTGAGTCAGCGTTGTTGAAATGAATGGTGAAAATGTCAGGGCAGTCTGCGTGGTAGTGTCTGTTGAAGTGCGTCGTCTGAGGTGTCGCATCTGTGCAGTTGCCTCTTGGGCGGTGATTGGTCGCCTGGAAGTCCTGTTTCAGTTTGCGGAGTATGGTACTGATGTATTCGGCCGTCTCTTTGGTGTGGCTCCTGATGGTTGTGATGATGTGATGATGGCATCGAGGGTTTGGAGAGATGATGTGCTGACGGCGGTGTTGGTTTGGAGTTTTTGGAGCACTGGTGTAATGGTGTTCAACTGGCAAATTTCCATGTGTGGTTCTACCGGAATTGGCTGCTTTGAGATGGATGTAAGGGTGTCCTCCAGATTTGCAAGTCTCGTGCTGATGTTGAACAACTCCGCGTGGAGATCCTGGACTACATCCTGGAAGGGAGAATCCCCAGGGGGGGGGGAGTTGGTGTTTCAGCCGGCGTCGTCTCTGGTGCTGCGGGTGGTCCATGTGCGGTAGTAGTCTGCTGTTATTGGTGTCGACCCGAGGGTATAGTGGGCACTGTGCCTGCCTCGTGTAATGGCCGAAGCCATCACAGGTTGCGCAGTACCAACGTCTGTTGTGGAGGCTGTGCTTTTGGCTGCGAGTCGGCGCATGCCACAAAAGTGTCAGTGTGGAGCAGCGGTGTACGATGTCTCTGTATGATCGAATGCACAGCAGCGGTGGCATGTTATGTGGCGATCCTCACGGCTGGCTTCAATGTGTAGGCCCTGCCCGAACATGGGCGGCTCCTCCCTCAGAGCTGCCTCGTAGTCTACGACCTCAGCCAGTTCCAGTCGGACGTGCGGCGACGGTCCCCGGAAAGTCTGGATGCAATGAGGGCCATCGATGTTGAGCTGCGTTGGCTAGAACCGGCCTGGCAGGACCCGAGGAACTCCTCTTACTAACGCGCTGTAGCTCTGTGATGCCATCTACGGTAGCGAAGGAGCCCCAGGCAAAGTAGTGCTACCGCAGTCGGGCGCTGGATATATTAGAGATGCCAGCAGCTGATGGAGCGATTGCCGTTGACCTGTAGTGATTGGTAAGGGAGTGGCGGCGTTGGCTTCGGTGAATCGGGCGTCGGCTGTGGAGTGTCGTCGACTACCAGTGGTGATGGCATGTTGAGGTTCTGCAGTGTCAGCGGCGTGGCGGAGGAAGCAGCCAAGACGGCAATGTTATGGGCTGCGGCGGCAGTGGGCTGAGATGCCGGCAACTGCGGGTGTTGCCGGCAGTATGTGTGGCCACAAACTTGAGCTTGGCTGCGGCGAATCTTAGGTCACCGGAGAAAGTTCACAGCGGACGGCGGTGGTGAGCTGCGTTGCCGACGACTGGTGGTATGGCTGCCCGGGCTCTGCATAGTCAACCGCCGGGAGACTATCCAGAAGGCACTCCCGCGCCCTGGTGATGACTCTCGATGTCGGCGGTCATCGGTGTTGAGGAGGCGGTGTTGCAGATCCCGGTTTGGCGATTCTTCTTCTTGTCCATCTCGGTGCTGGAGTCCAAGGCCCCTTCCCCAAAATAAACTCCAAAAATCGCCGGTAAAACTGGCGTAAAAACCGGATATTTATAGGTTGGAGGTGTACCTGCAGTTTGTTCAGACCTATCCAATCATACATGGCTTCCTGGCACGAGATCTGCGCTCATTTTCTTCGAGGTCCTCTCTTGGTGTCGTGTAGAACTCCTTTATCCCCAACAACAGACAACTGAATTCAGACGTACTGGACATAACACTCACCCGCGGTCTTAACTACCGTTTTACCCTCACTGTTGCCAATGAATTTTCCTCCGATCACTTGCCAGTTATCATCACCATACAAGGCTCACTAGCTCCTAAGGTGCTCCCGCCTCGGCGCAACTACAACAAGGCCAACTGGACTCAATTTGAAGCCACAATGACTGAGGAAATCACACATGAGCCCATCACATCGATGGCAGAACTAAATCAGGCGGTAATAAACCTCGAAAACTGCATCAAATTTGCGACAATAAACGCAGTCCCACTCACTGTTCCATCCTACAGGGACACCCAACTACCACGGGGCATTCAGAATCTATCGAGATTCCGAAACTGCGCTAGACGTAAGTGGAAGCAGACAAGACAGCCCAGAGACCTAGCTGAGCTACATCACGCTCAATACCTTCTTAGGCGTAACACAACAGAGCTCATTCACAACCAATGGGCCCACACACTCGAAAACCTGGACTCCAATCACGCCAAAGTCTGGCGCATTTCCAGATATCTCACCAGGGAGAAAACCACTGTCCCTCCCCTAGAAATCAACCAACTTGTAGCAACCTCTGATCGAGACAAAGCTGAAATGCTCGCGGATGCATTACAAGACACTCTAACCCCGAATATGATGCCCTCAAATGCACATTTCATACATGATACGGAAATTCTTACCCGCGAACTGCACATTGCTCGCACGCATAGCAAGATACGGAAAACCTGCACCCCTGAAATAAAATGGATCATCCGGCACCTACCCAATCGTAAAGCACCAGGACTTGATGCCATACCTAACATCATACTCAAAAAACTTCCTGATTCAGCACTGGAAAGAATCACCCAAATCTTCAATTTCTCTCTTGAGAACGGGTTCTTCCCAGAAGCCTGGAAAACAGCCAAAATTCTTCACTTCCCTAAAAAGAATAAAAGCTTAACGAACCCTAAAAACTACCGACCTATCAGCTTACTAAAGACACTGAGCAAGCTCTTTGAGAAAATTATCCTAAAACGACTAAACGCATTCCTGAAAAGACACAATATTCTCATTAATGAGCAGTTCGGCTTCCGTGCCAAACATTCTAGCACGCTTCAACTACTACGTAATACTGAACATATAACACACGGATTCAACATAAACAAATCCACAGGAGCAGTATTGCTCGACATAGAGAACGCGTTTGATCGAGTGTGGCATAGTGGACTGCTGCGGAAATTAATTAACATCCGCCTACCAGACACTATGATCAAACTGATTGCAAACTATCTCCGAGATAGGCAATTCGTTTCAACCGTGGACGACACCATGTCCAACCCACATATAATGTGAGCGGGAGTCCCCCAGGGCAGCCTACTTGGACCCGTATTGTTCAACATCTATATAAACGACATCCCTAAAACTCTCAACACCCAACTATCCCTATATGCTGACGATACCTGCATCACAGCCCAATCTGGCAAACCCAAGTTAATTCGTAGCAGACTCCAAATTGCACTGACCACACTACAGCCTTGGCTTGAAAAATGGCGTATAAAGGTAAACAACCGAAAGTCCCAAGCCATCATCTTCACAAAAAGAAAACACAGATATCCTACACACGCACTCCGACCGTTACACCTATTTGGCGAAGATATCTCCTGGTTGCCTCAGGTAAAATACTTGGGCCTCACAATGGACCAAAGTCTAACCTGGAAAGCCCACGTAGCCGACATTCGACACAAAGCTCAGGCTCAACTACGCAAACTACATCCTCTCATTAACCTCCACAGTGCCCTCAGTCCTAAACTTGGTCTCACACTGTATAAAACTCTAATCCGACCCATACTAACCTATGCCTGCCCTGTATGGGGATACGCTGCTCCAACACATATCACATCACTAAATAAATTCCAAAATAAAATCCTACGACTGACCACCAAACTACCAAATTTCGCACCGGCAAGAAAGCTACATGAGGAACTCAAGATGCACACACTCGAAGAGTTCATTAAAAAATTGGCCTCCGACCTCTACGACCGCATCAAACTACATCACAACCCACTTATACAACAAATAGGCAACTACACAACTGATGACAATAAACATCACAGACCACACCACCTGTTTGATAGATCCCTATCAAGTAACACCTCAGCCATAGATATAGCTGTACACCTATACAGACTCATGAACCCGACTAATTAAACAAATTCTGCTTCTCTTTCTACCTGCATAGCAACCAACACAACGCATCCCGATGAACGGTCAGGAAACCAACACCAGAACAGCCATCGCTGTCACAAGCAACAAACTCAAAGTTAACAGTGCCCAGATGACGGCAAGCAGGTACACACACACACACACACACACACACACACACACATACACACACACGTCAACCAAACCTAAACCCACCCTCACCAAGGCATTCCCGTACTTCAATGCATGAACTGTATTAATGTCAAGGCCGTCCGTCTCACGTAGCCAAGAGCATGTATATATTTCAAGTATTATTGTGTGCATGATAGCTTAAAGAATGACGTCAAGTCAGTCCGTCTGTAAGTCACCAACTAACCTAATACCATAACCACCTCAAACACACTAACAACCCAGTACTCCTGGGTGCTGCTCAGACCTAGGTATGAGTAGCACCCATAAATTTCCCGTACTTGCTTGTGCGCGTGTGCGCCAAGCCAGGAAGTCTGTCCGTGACTAACCGGGGTGCTCAGCGGAACCCGAATACCAACAGCATTACACTAACAAGCGCCCCTTGCTCTTGAATGTTTCGCATGCTCTAGCCTAACAGTATGTGCATGGGGAGACGATGTAGCCTCCGAGGATGATCGTCACCGGGGGCGGCGGGTGTGGGGCCGCCCCTTAAAAAAACCAAAAAAAAAAACCGCTACCTTCTGCTGAGCCGCCAATTCGGCCAGCAGCAACCGCCGCACTAACGAGGGTGCTCAGCGGAACCTCCCTTCCCCGAGTAATCTCCTTTGAATCCAACACTTCCCTACCCATTCCCGCACTTCACCCAATGGTGAGATAAGCCATTCTTTTTACCTTCCAACTCTCTTTCTGCCTCCCCTTTCCAAAAAAAAAAAAAAAAAAGCGCGGACCACGCCCAATACTGTTTTACTTTCTTGATCTGGTAACAGATCTTTACGCAGCTTCCAGCGTAATTTTCTCTGAGGTTCGCTTCTGGTGTAGTATTGCGGTCATCCATCCACATACTGTCCACGCCCAATGCTGCTTAATTTCTCTTAGTACATATGTATTGACAGGTCTTCGCGTAGTTTCTGGCTTAGGTCTTTCAGTGATCCACCCTTCGCACCCTTCGCTCAACATCACCACAACTTTTCTCTTCAACTTGAATTTTAGTTAAATAAAAATAGCCTACTTAATCCCAATTTCCACCCCTTACTTCCTAGCGTTATTATTCAGGACCTCGGGTCATGAGTAATGTCAGGTCATCCTTCTTTTGACCGGCTCCCGGATATCGTCCGGCAGCTCTGCAGCCTACTAACACTTACGGAGGTGCTTAAGCGGTACTCCACTCATCCTTCTATTTCCTCTCACCACCTTCACCTTTCAACTCTTCGTCAACCCTTCACCAAGCTCTCTCCTTGAGGAAATAACTCAGGATCTTTCTCCCATCATACACACACTCTCTCTCTCTCTCTCTCTCTCCTTTTTCAAAACAATAAAATAAATGCCAGTTCCCTGACGAAGGTCACATAGTCAAAATGATAGAAAGCTTGGCTTTCTCTCATTCCAATTTAACTCGGTTAGCTATCCCTTGAAGTCATCTGTAATTGAATGTACGTTTTTTGTTGTTGTTTTTTTTTTTTTTTTTTTTTTTTTTTTTTTTTTTTTTTTTTTTATTAAAATCGTTAGAACTATTTATGAGGAAATCAAATCTTTCGAACAATTTTGGGGTGTGGGATTTTCCTGAAAATCTTTCTGTCTCATCTTTGGAGGATGCTGAACTTTAATATCAAGTTTGATATTTAAGCGATTTTTCGTTTTTTCTATGGGGGGGGGTTTATCGGATTCTCAGACACAAGTACAAGGGCGCACACCTTTTTTTTTTTTTTTTTTCTAAAAATGCTTTTTTTGGACTTATAGGCCCTTAAACGTGTATTTCCGATGAAATCTCCATATGGAAGTTTTGGTTGGAATGCGTACTCAATAGGTATTGAGTAAAGAAAGTGATTAAAAGTACTGCTGGTAAAACTGTTGAAAGGATTACGAAATTGTTGCATCATTCGAAGGCTCTTCTAAGAAGTCTCTAGCCGTGTTGCACAGCAAGTGAAGAAATAAAGTTTATTAGAACAGACCCCACACCACAGACGAACTCAACACAGACATTAGGAGCATTTTATACCAAGAACGTGGAAATTCGTCCACAGCATGACAAATGTCTTCACGCATATACCACATTCAAAGAGAGGCCTCTGAGCAAAAATTAAGCGGTCTTTCACGCCCAATTTAGAATGGGACGCTGAGAATCACAGTAGTTAATGCCACGCCATTTCATTTCGTTTAACAGCACCAATAACAGGGTATACATGGTGCATTTTTAATGCGTTTATTGATGGTACTTCCCATTACAATAAATGTAATACTGCATGCCTTTAAATCTATTACATACTTATTAATTATAATTCTGTTATTACCATATTCTTTCCTCTTTGTGTACTATGATTAATTAACTTATCCTAGTTTCTTAAATCTAAATTTTATTCATATTTCTTCTATCGTTTATGTTCTCGAGAGTCCTTGGTAGTTTATTAAGGCTTCTGTCTGTTCTAGCATGAGTTAAGTTTTTGTAAAAGTTCATTTTCCACTTTTCTTAATCATTGCACTTTTGAACTTCAATCCTTCAGTTTTAAACACCCAAATATATAATAGATTATACAGTTCAAAATCTTCTCGGGTTTCTAGCCAGGTAAAAACTTGGCTTGACACCAACGTTTCGAAGAAGTGCATCTTCCTCGTCTTCAGGGTGAACTGATGAACTGATTTTTACCTGGCTAGAAGCCCGAGAAGATTTTGAATTAAAACGTCGCCAGGAAAGCTTCAGTTCTTATTTTAGATTATACAGTGTTTGTAGCTCGGCTCCATACGGACATTGCAATCATTCGATACTAACGCAGGAGCTACGGAATGGAACTAATAGACAGTACGCATAATCGCACATGCGATCCGGCCTCACTTTAAAACGACCGCACTGTAGATCTTTAAATATAAAGCTCGTATACCAATTTTGGGATTGATGAAAAAGGAAAAAAGTTGAGGCAAATACGATATTTTTTATTACCGTTTTCAAGAAGCTAAAGTGGGTAAATAAATGTAAAAATCTGATGTATTCCATACACATGACTTTCTCTACATCTCTGGTACAAATTACTATTAATAAGCTTATTATTGTATCTACTCATGCTAATCTACATAAACATTAGCAGAAACGGTATTACTTAGTTCCTTATAAATAGAAGGGAAATAAGGGAATACACTAGGCCAAACTGACAGTCAAATGTTTTACAATGTGGTTAATTTGGCATTAAAGTCTCTTTGCTTGCGTGGCCATGAGTTGACAAGTTCCACTATGTGAAAAGCAAGTATTTTAAAACGAAACCAATAAGGAAAATTTCGAAAACGGTCAACTCCACGAAAAAAAAAAATCTGATGTGATCCTTTCACATGATTTCTCTACATCTCTGCAACAAATTATTGTTAAAAAGTGTATACTTCTATTATGCTAATCTAGAAAAAATTAGTAGAAATAGTCTTATTACTTGCTTGCTTGTACTTAGAAGTGAAGCAAGTGACTATCATAGATTAAAGTGATAGTCAAACGCTGGTTGCTATGTAACTGAAGTTCCTTTATTTGTATGGACAGGACTTGACAAAATCCTGTATGAGAAAGGCGTTGAGCTTTTAACGATGAAACCAAAAATAAGGAATATCTAAAAAAACACTATCAACTCCTCGAAAAAAATGTATATAATATAAATTGTGTGTTTTAACGTGCTCTACAATTTTTGTGGGGTAAGTTTTTGTCCAACTCTTTTGCTTTAGCAGTTATGAAAAATTTCGTAAAATTAATCCAAAATAAAGTAGTCTTCAGAGGCTATTCCCAGAAAATTCAAGATATACATTTTATTTGTCAGGTAAATAACTTTAATATACCATATTTTAATCAAAATCGTTAAAGCCATTTTTAAGAACATCAAAATTTTCGAAAAAGCGTCAATGTAAAGGGTAGTTGGGGTGGGGTGGAATTTCTTGAAAATCTTCGTGTCGCATCTTTGGAAGATGCCAAACTTAAACACCAAGTTTGGTGTTCAACGGTCTTTTCGTTTTTGAGCTATGCTGCCCACAGACAGACACACACACGGACATTTTTCTAAAAATGCTTTTTTTTTTATTCAGGGAGTCTCAAAACATGCATTTTCGTTGAAATCTCGGTATCAAATTTTTGGGTGTATTACAATACCTTCTCTATACACTATGTACACATTACGTATAGAGAAAGTAATATGTATGACATACTCATACTGTGTGTTTTAAGAAGAACTACATTTTTGTGTGTAGTAAGTTTTTGTCTATCTCTTATGGTTTACAATTATGAAAAATTCAGAAAAATTAATCAAGAATAAATAGGTTTTCAGAGGCTATTCCCAGAAAATTTAAGATATACATTTTATTTACCATATAAATATCTTTATTATAAGGTATTTTAATCAAAATCGTTAAACATTTTTGAGAAAATCAAACATTTCGGTTTTTTTTTCATATGAAGAGTAGTTTAGGGTGGGGGGCATTTTTCTCAAGATCGCCATGTCGCATCTCCGGAAGATATTATACTTAAATGTCAAATTTAGTATTTTATCCACTTTTCTTTTTGAGTTATCGTGTTCACAGACACACGGACACACTGATATGTATATATATATATATATATATATATATATATATACACACACGGACCTTTTTCGAAAAATACTTTTGGATTCTGGGGACCCTAAAACATGTATTTCCGGTGAAATCTCAGTATCGATACTTCTCTATACACTATATACTCAGTACATGTAGAAAAGTAAAAATCTTATGTGTTCCATTCATATGACTTTCTCTACATCTCTGCAACAAATTATTGTTAAAAAGTTTGTTTCTATTTACTTCATGCTAATCGAGAAAAAATTAGCAGAAATAGTCTCATTACTTGCCTCATTGCAAGTAGAAACGAAATAAGGGAGTACCATAGGTTAAAATGATAGTCAAAAGCTGGTTGCTATGTGACTGAAGTTCTTTATTTGTATGAGCAGGAGTTGAGAAATTCCTGTATGAGAAAAGTTAACTTTTTCGTAGCTGAAAACAAAAACAAGGAATATCTCAAAAACGATCAACTGCATGAAAGAAATGTATACAACATAAATTGTGTTTTAATGTGCACAACATTCTTGTGTGGTACGTTTTTGTCTATCTCTTACGGTTTAGCAGTTATGCAAAATTTCATAAAATTCACTCAGAATAAAGTAGTCTTAAGAGTCTATTCCCAGAAAATTCAAAATATACATTTTATTTGTCAGGTAAATATGTTTAATATACGATATTTTAATCAAAATCGCTAGAGCCATTTTTTTAGAACATTTTCGAAAAAAGTTCCATATAAAGGGTAGTTTGGGATGGAGGAATTTTCTCAAAATCTTCGTGTCACATGCGTGGAAGATACTAAACTTAGATACCAAGTTTGGTATTTTACCGAATTTTTGCGTTATCGTGTTCACAGACACACGGACTCACACTGACCTTTTTCTGAAAATACTTTTTTTTTTTGATACAGGGGACCCTAAAATATATATTTCCGGTGAAAACTCGGTATCGAATTTTTGGGTGGAGTGCAATACCTTCTCTGGACACTATGTACGTAGTAGTGTAGAGAAAGTAAAAATAGCTTTGAGCTGTCGGTTATTTCTTTTATTTTTTTTTCTTGGTTTCTGTAGTCGCACCATTTCAAGCACAGTTAGCGTTTCTTCTTTTCTTTCTAAAGTGAAAAAGTGAAATTTGCGAGATCGAGAGCGAGCATGCTTGAGATGAATCCAATACCTTCCAGATAGCTCTCCCAAAGCCGTCCATAAAACTTTATTATCCATGCGGCGGTGTCGACGGAGCATACAATACTTGCATGTTATCTTTGTCTGCGCTTCTAGAAGTATAGAAAAAGCTCTCATATGTTGTTCTCAACCTCAAGGCAGTAAATGACTTCGTTTAACATGCTAAACGAAATTTGATCTCCACATGATTATACTCGGTACAAAAGTGTTAGTTACAAACCACTTCCATGTCTGAGTACAACTTCAAAACAGGAACATTACAGAAAGCATCTTACTGGAAAATATTTACAAAATCCTCCACTCCAAACTACCCTTTATACGGAAAAAAAATTGAGAATATTTATTTTCTCAAAAATGGCTATAACAATTTTTATTAACATACACCGTATATTAAAGATATTTACATGGCAAATAAAACGTACATCTTGAATTTCTTGGGAATAGCCTCTGAGGTCCTCTTCATCCTGGACAACTTTGTATAACTGGTAAAAGATAGGAAAAAACTAACTACAAAAATATACACAAAATTTGTTTTTTTTTCTTAAATAGGAAGTCGTTATTCAGATTTTTCCAGCATGTTAAAGCAAGGAGAAGGGAATTTCTTAAAATCACATAATGGCTAGTTTTTAAAAGATTTGACTGCCCAGTGCCTTCCCTTATTTCTCTTGTGCCTGCAAGAAAATACGTAAAAGGACCTTTCTGTTAAAGAATACGCTTAATTTTTGCAGAATAGGTACAAAAATTCATATGAATGGAACTCATTAGATTTTTTTTCACGTGCTATCTCTTTTAGCTGTTGTTGCGCATCATAGTAGGTGAGCAGCCTTTAAACATTTGACTATCGCTGTTCCAATGAAGTGTAGAACAGAACTATTTATACACATTTTTATCTCGAATACTTTTAAGCAGATTTAAAAATATGATGTGTTCCATTCACATGACTTTCTCTACATCTCTGCAACAAATTATTGTTAAAAAGCTTATGCTTCTGTTTACTTCATGCTAATCAAGAAAAAAATTAGCAGAAATAGCCTTATTACTTGCTTCCTTGTAAGTAGAAGCGAAATAAGGGAGCACTGTAGGTTAAAGTGATAGTCAAAAGCTGGTTGCTATGTGACTGAAGTTCCTTTGTTTGTATGCACAGGAGTTGACAAATTCATGTATGGGAAAAGTATAAGATTTTAAAGATGAAACCAAAAAAAGATCAACTCCACGAAAAAAAATGCATATGACATAAACTGTGTTTCAATGTGCTCCGCATTTTTTGTATGGTAGGTTTTGTCCATCTCTTACGGTTTAGCAACTATGCAAAATTCCTTAAAATTCATCCAGAATAAAGTAGTCTACAGAGGCTATCCCAGAGAGAAAATTCAAGATATACATTTTATTTGTCACATAAATGTCTTTAATATACGATATCTTAATCAAAATCGTTAGAGCCATATTTGATAAACTTAAAATTTTCGAAAAAATTTCCATGTAAAGGGTAGTTTGGGGTAAGGGGATTTTTCTCAAAATCTTCGTGTCGCATCCCTGGAGGACACTGAACTTAAATACGAAGTTTGGTATTTTACCGACTTTTCCTGTTTGAGTTATAGTGTTCACAGACACACTGACACACGGACACACACACGACCTTTTTCTGAAAATGCTTTTTTTTTGGACCCAGGGGACATATTTTCGTGAAATTTCGGTATCAAATTTTTGGGTGGGGTGCAATATCTTCTCTATGAACATAGTACGTGTAGAGAAGGTAAAAATTAACTGTTCCAAGAGTAGTTTGTAGAAGGTAAATAAAAATAAAACTGTAGTGGGTTAAGAAAATGATGTGTATTTTAACAACCGTATTCCTTGCAACGTAATCCAAGAGTTGAAAGACCTATCTATGGACGCATGGATCCCTCTAAGATTAGCCGCCTCTGCTCCCATTAAATATTTCTGACAATATACAGAGGGCACTTAAGTTCATTCCCCAGACGCGTCTAGTTAACGCACATTTAGGCTAATAACAGCACGAATTTTCAATATGGGAATACGAGGAGGAGGCGGCGGCGACGGAGTATTTCTAGATAATTGCTTTCTTCCCAAAATGTAAATTTCTAATCAGCCATTCAATCATTCCAAAATGTGAAATTCATTTATTCACATATACAAGGGTTTTTTTTTTTTTTTTAGGAAATCTTCGTATTGCATCCTATGGGAATACTAAACTTACATAACAATTTTAGTATTCAACCGACTTTTCGTTTTTTTGAGTTTTGTCGTTTGAATTCTGTCATACATAATATTATGTGTGTGCCAAAAGATATCAATTTCTCATTTAATAAGCTTTGACTATCTCTTATTGTGTATCAGCTTTACAAAATGTACAAAACTCCTTCAAAATGAAGGGGATTTTATTCACCAAAAATTTAAGAAGCACATTCTAAATTAGTCATGCAAATTCTTAAAGCTGAGCATTATTACAAAAATAGGGCAATTTTTAATTGGCTAGTTCAGGGCGAGGGAGTTTTCTTAATCTTCATAATCTTTCTTTTTCACTTACTGCTCTGTCCCTCTTTCTTCCTCTCTCCCGCGGAACATTTTTTTAAAAATATTTTTGTTTTTATTCAAGGGACTCAAATATATTTCCACTGCAATCTCGATATTACATTTTAGGGTAAAGTAAAATACTTACTCTGCCTACCATGTGCTTATGATAGACAAACCAAAAATGCACTAGAATGCGAGAGGACTTTGCGGTAACATGTGAGGTTCGTATCCGGAGGTTCCGCGTAACATTCAGAGCTACCGCTCACTCTGACCTGTTTTTCATGGTTTTCCCCTGGTGCCCAAGGCGAATGCCGGGATGATGTATTTTACCAGGATTCTCTTTTGTTTCATTTCCTCTCGTTTCATTTCCCTTTCATATTTCAGGTGTGTTTACATATGTGCAGTGTCGGGCAGATGGAGCAGTTGCCTGCGATTGCTCTCTAAAGGTGCGCGGATGTTAGAACCTACAAGCGTTAAAGACTTCTGCGTGTCCCTGTGGGCGTGGAGCTCCCACGGCTCCTCAGCTCATCCCTGCTTCCTGGGGGTGTAACTTAATGCCCTTCACGGTGCGAAGTGTCTCCTCAGTTCCAGTTCCTGCATCCCACTATGTTGCTCTCGATCTTAATTATGCGGGAGTTTACGCGTTTAGCCGAATTTGCTTATCATTAGCTATGGAGAGAGCCACTTAGAATTCGCAACTCTTTAGGCAATTTAGACGACTGAGGATGCTTTATTGCACTGTAATTTTATTTCTATTCTTTTAACACCGCTAGGCATTCCTTTGTCTTTGCCAGTTTAAGTTTTTCGCATTCAGGAGAACGAGTTCTGATTTAATTGTTTTTTCACACAAGACGTGTGGAGTTGAGTTGGAGTTTGTAGAGTCAGACTGAAAAATTCAATGCCATAGCCGGTATTTGAACCACGGATCTCTAGCCGAATGTTCTACCACTGAGCCACCATGGCAACATATCGGTATAGCATTGTTTTTCTCAACTGACTCGCATGTTTCCCGGTAAATCACAAGGTGGTCTCAAACTATTTTATGATAACAACCCCAATGGCGACTTACAATGTTGCAAGTACTTTAAGACCCAGGATTCATAGTATAGCCAACTATGATGGTCAATTAGTATTGATTTAATTTTTTTTTATTTTTACACAAGCCGTGTGTAGGGCAGGAGTTGGATAGGTGCTATGTCGGCATGTTGCCATGGTAGCTCAATGGTAGAGCAACCGATTAGATACCGGGAGATCCATGGTTCACATCCCGACTATGGCATTGAATTTTTCAGTCTGACTCTACCTATGAAAGAACGAGTTCGGTTTCGACGCTGTGGTTTGGACGGGCGCGTCTAGTGTGGTTGTCGTTACTTTTACTCTTTTGTTTGATTATCCTGGTTGTTCTTTAGACTTTGCCTGAAACGTTGTGTCCTACCATTCCATGCCTTTGAAGCCCTTTCACCTTCACCATATTCTGACAGTAACCTATAGGTTCTCTGACTCTTGAGAACTTCCTTTTGTGCCTTTTAGTTTAGTCGCTATTTACTTGAGAAATAAAAGATAAGTTTATTTGTTATGTAATGTCTTTAATATGCGGTATTTTAATACAAATTGTTAGTGCCATTTTGACAAAAATCAAAATTTTCAAAAATGTTTCCATCTAAGAGAATTTGTGGTGGATAATTTTCAGAAAAATTATTCATGTCGCATTCTTGGAAGATACTAAACTTAAATACCAAGTTTGATATTCGACCAACGTTTTACTCTCTCTACACGTGCTATTGTACAGAGAAGGTATTGTAATGCGCCCAAAAATTCGATACCGAGATTTCACCGGAAATACATGATTTGGGTTCCCCAGAAACCTAAAAAGGCATTTTTAGAAAAATGTCCGCGTCTGTGTGCATGTCTGTGGACAGCATAGTTCAAAAACGAAAAGACCGTTAAATACCAAAGTTGGTATTTAACTTTGGTATCCTCCAAAGTTGCCACACGAAGATTTTTAAGAAAATGTCCCCTAACCCAAACGACCCCTTATATAGAAAATTTTTCGAAAATTTTCATTTCCTCAAAAATGACTAACGATTTTGATTAAAACGCATTATGTTTAATATATTTTTATGACAAACAAAATGTTTATCTTGAATTTTCTGGGAACAGCCTCTGAAGACGTCTTCATTCTGGATGACTTTTATATAACTGGCAAACCGTAAGAGATATACAAAAACTTACCTACTACACAAAAATGTAGATAACTGATTAATGTTTTGAATAAAAGGTTTACTAACTGAACAGCTAAGGGCACAAGAATGGAACACATTAGATTTTTCCCTTCTACTTACAAGGAACCAAGTAATAAGGACATTTTCTGCTAATGTTTATCTCGATTATCATAAAATGGAAGAATAAGCTTTTTAACAATAAATTGTTACAGATATATAGAGAAGGTCATATGAATGGAACACATCAGATTTTTACTTTCTCTGGCCCGATGTACATTGTACATAGTGGATAGAGAAGGTATTGTATTCCACCAAAAATTCGATGTTGAAACTTCACCAGAACTATATGTTTTGGTGTCCCGTTAGTCCGAAACAAATATTTTTAGAAAAAGATCCGTGTGTGTAAGTTTGTGCGTGTAGTTAAAACATACAATTATTTTTATCCCACTGAAAGTCCTATTCATGTTATATTTACAAAAATATGCGATAAAAGCATTATTTCAGATGTTCTATGTCAACTAACATTAATTAGAAGAAAAAGTAGTTTTAGGAATAGTTTGTTACAGAACTGGTGGAGAAAGCCATTTGATTGTAGCACATGAGGTATGTTTTTAAATGCAATTCTAATGGATCAAATCTATGTTGCAATAGTCGAAACATAGATAATGTTTTACTTATCCAGAAGGCCTACTTAAATAATTACAAATTGATTTTATAAGGAACATTGCAATCTTTTATTGAGCTTGAGAAAGTTGTGACAATCAATTTCACAAATGTAAACCTTCGTAATAACGAGTGTCTCAAAAGAATCTCCGCAGTTCTTGGACGCTTGTGGTTGTGGAGCTATGGGGGAGCAGCATTAATTATTTGTGTTTTAATAATACCGTGAAAACGGTTTTCTTCAAGTAAATATTGTCTGTTTGAGCTTGAGAAGTGAAGTCAAAATGTTAACCATTGAAAGAGAGCATTTTAGTTGAGGACATACTTCTTAATGGTGATGCGATTTCAAAAACGTAAATTACTTGAACGTTTTGCATGTCTTCATCGAGTTTCTTTGTGAGAATATGCTCCGAAAAGCGTTAGGTCTAACGCTTAACGGGCTAAACTGGACGCAATTTGAGATGTAATGTTAAGGAACCCCATTAAATGAATACAGAAACTCGCACAAGAAACAACTGTTTCTTTGCAGGCAAAATATAGAGCGTTAGTAAATAAACAAAACATCCCTACAATGTATAATTATCCCGAAAAAAAATATTAACTTAAGGAAATAACAAGTTTATGCGGGAAACCCTATACAATGTGTCCGAAATAAGGGCAGAACCGTCGAACTCTGCCCACAGAAATAAGGGTAACATTTCCAATAAGATCTGTGACAACGGTTATCTCAGTTTCAGTTCACGTTCATAACCAGCACGATCCGTTACCAAACGAACTGTGAGTGAACGTGCTGGCGCAGACATGTTTGAAACACCTGTTTATGTCTTTAAAAGTTGCACACTGCCGTTTCACTCTTTTAATGTAAACAAATCTGCATTGAAGCTTACTAAGACCAGTTGGCTCATACGAAAAAGTTCAATTTTCTGACATTTATACAAATTTTAAAAACAATATTCTATTATTTTCTCCATCACATACATAGTAGGTAGAAAAGCCATTGCATTCTACCCAACAATTAGGTACCGAGATTTAACCGAAAACCATACTTATGGGGCCCCTGAATCCAAAAAAGATGTTCACTTTCTCTACTATAAGTATTGTATTCCACCCAAAAATTGGATACCAAGATTTCACCAGAAATACACATTTTGGGGAACCCTGAATCCAAAAAGCATGTTCAGCAAAATGTGTGCATGTGAACTGGATTAAGTGAAAAAGGAAAAATTGGTTAAATATCAAAGTGATCTTTCAAGGATGCGACACGTACATTTTCAAGAAAAATTCCCCCAAGCTGCTCTTTACATGGAAAACATTTCGACATTTTTTATTTTTGAAAAATGCTTTTAACGATTTTGATTAAAATAACACGTTTGAGTTATTTTCGTGACAAAATATATATCTTGAATTTTCTGGGAATAGTTAATTTTTTTAAAGAATAACTTAGTAGTTAGTGTGTAGAGAATGACTTAGAACTATATTTTTATGTAAGTTTAAGCCTTTGTAGCCCAGTTCTATCAGCTTCCCCTTGTCTTTAAGTGATGAAAAGTACCCCACGAGGGTGTTGTTTTGCTTCGGAGAAAGAGAAGAAGGAATATCATGAGGGTGGCATCCGTTCCACAAGGATGATGGATGTTGGGGGAGCCTGAAGACCTTAGGATGAACAGAGGAGGGGGAAGCTACTGAAGCTCTTCAACTGATGAGATACGTTCACAGCCAAACATGATGATGGGGAATACAGTAAACAAATCAATAGAAAGAAGAATTCACTTGCAACTTTTGAAAGGATTCCAAAACTCATTTGGATAGTTGAATGCAGTTGATGGACGGAGTGAATGGATCTCTTGATGAATTACTGGATAAGTTTGTTTATAGAAGACGAACCAGACTCTTGAATAGCTAGATTGATATATGAGTGACATAGATGAGTGGAGTTTGCTTAGAATCCTACAAGCATAGTTCAAATGAATGGTTGCCTGCGTGCACTAGACGGATAGATGGGTTTCTTAAGAATGACTTGACAGATTTACGCTTGATAGATGAATGGACTGATGGTTGGAATGAATCTACCAAGAAATTAGAAGTAAAACATAAGAGAATCAAAATCTTAAAGATATATGGCCTCTAATTAAACATATGCAGATTGCTTGTAAAAACAGAATTAATCGTATAGATAAAGGATGATTTAGAAATAAAAATATAATTCTTAAATGGGAGTACAAAGTGAAATGTAAAAAATCGATTTAAGGTTGCATTATCAACAGCAAAGGCATTAGCTTCAAATTGCTAGCAGTAAAGGCCTGTATGCAAAAAGGTTTGCAGTTTCTAGTGCATAATACCTTGTCTAACGTATATACAAATAGTTGAGCTAAAGCAAGCAGATTGAAAATTATGCTTGCATATGATTTGTTTCCTTAAGGGAGACGCAGAGAAATTTTCACTACAATCGCTCAAAAATCGAAAATTAATTTTTTTATGACAAATAGTTGGAAAACTTTGGGTGTCTTTAGAGACTAAATATTTGCTGCCCTTCCCTTGCTTCCGACTCCACAGCCTTTTAAAAATCATACAATAATTCTTACCATACTGCAGAAAAAATCGGCCCCGACTGCTAGACTGCACCCGCCAATTGTCATCTATTTCAGCACTTATGTATATATGCCATTCTTTGAGGAATTTTAAACGCAGTCGACCCCCATGAACTTACGTGTGCTGTCTTTCAAATGCCGCTACACTGCACGCGAGTCAATCTCCCGAATTCATGAAAGATTCACAGAAGAAAGGACTGTCAACAAAGGACTGTAGCCGCCACATTCGCCAAATCTAATTAGCAGTCTAAACCAAAAGTGTACGTTAGAAGACTTAAAGGACAAAATTTGTAATGGCATTTTGAGAATTTATGCATTAGTGTTGCGCAAAGTGTATGTTATCATAAGAGTTATGGCGCGCGCAAAAGTACATTGAAGCACTAGGAGGTTATTTGCAACACCTAATGTAATGTAGTGTAAAATACAAGATCAAGTCAGTAAATATAGTCCTTTCAATTAACTTATTTGTTGTTTCTTTACTGTATAATTATTACATGTTTATCTATTTTATGTTGTATCGCTCCTGGCGGGGAACAATTTGGGCGTAATTAACGAGTCAGCAATTTATATTCGGGGTCGGTTTTTCGTGCGTCACCCTGTGTTTTGTTAAAAAATACTTTTCTCATTTTCAACTCAAAATACTACGTCTCAGTTTTTGTTTACATACAACTTAATTTTCCCAGAATGTGCAGAAGTATCTAGTGTAATGGAAAAAAATATCCTAACTCCAAACTAAATGTTTTTATGAAAATGATTAATATTAGAGATTAAAATATGTAATTTAAAATATTTTAAATTATAGTAATTCAGTAATAACAAATATATAAATATCCCATTTAAAGTTTATATGTGTGGTCGAAAGCTTCTGTTTAGAAAATGCCAACAATCTTTTTTCTTCAAATTTTGAGGCGCGTGAAACATTTTCATTATGCAGTTTATTTACATAATAACATTTATAAAATAACGTATATCTTGCAAACCATTTAACAAATCTGAATGAAATTTTATATTCATAATAACTTTACAATACAGTCACGGTAAATGTTCAGCAAAATCTATACAAAAATATAGCGTTTTCACTTCCAGTGTCCTTTTATCAGACTGCAACGCAAGTTATCTTAGTGGTTAACGAGAGAAGTCGAACTTCAGATCGCTTTACTCCTAATCATGACCTGCGGTAGAGTAAGTAAAGAAATCTTAATCGAATTCATACGCTTTTATCATGCCTAAACCCCCGGAAATGAAGACCGATAAATTTGGAAACCTAAAATTGCGTAATAAAACGAACTGATGCAGAAAAGAAATGAGAAGGCGAGCAAAGTTTTGTTGAAACAAAATCTATATTAAGTGCTGGAGAGGCTAAAAAGTGAGGAGTGTAAAATCTTGAAAGGACTAAATTTACCTAAAGTTCGAATATTGGTTAGGGTGAGTTAACCGGATTAGCCCTTTTCTGGTTTTCCCTTATCTTTATAGGACAATTAATGTCGAGAAATTCTACGCTCCATGGACCTTGTGTTCATTTGATTCATAATTTTATCCATCGTCGATATGACCTACCAGGATAAAGGACGTTAAACTAGAAACAATTACTAAATCCTACATGTATTATTCAAGATTCGGATCTTTAAGCTGCAGAACTGCTGATAATTTGAGCTCGTAAACCCCCTTCAGTTCTACTTGCTGAGGCTGAACTGCATCTTTTACTTTCTGCTCCTTCTGTTGTGATCCTGCTTGGAGATCTAAATAGTAAGCACGCACGATAGGCTTGTCGAGTAATCACAACCCTGGTAGACGTCTTCTTGTGACGTTATGATATTTTCATCTTTTTTCCGTCAGATCCTACCTACTACTCTTACAAATCTTACCCAACACCTTAGATGTGACGCTTCTGAAGAATATTAGATCTTTCACTGTGCACTCCATAGTCGAGTTGGATTCTGATCTGTGTACTTTAGAACGTGCAGTTGAATGCTCCCCGTCCCACCACGCCCCGTTCAAGGACTGGTGAACTGGGACTACTTTCATAGACAGCTAGACCTAAAGTTGCATATTCCGTATCGCCTAGAGATCTCTTCCAAAACTGTAGTCCAGAATTTCACGGTTTTCCTTAGTAGTCAATAGAAGAAATCCTCATTATCGAGAAAATGTTCCTGAACGCTAAGCGCTTCCCTTCAGAATCGTGGTGTCTCTTGAAAGCCAGATACAAAATGTAACATGAATGACAAAACCTCTAAATTGCCTGGCAGCGTCGTAGACTCAATCAGTTGGTTCAGCAAACCTGACAGACACTGGTGAACATGATACTTGCGGTACCAATAATATGTGGCTCAATTCTCACTTCCAGATGACTCTGTGGAAGGAAAAGAAACCTATGCTACGAGAGCCTACCACAATACCACCTCTAAAATACCAAAATCAGGTTTATAAAAGTGACGCAGTGAAATGCAAACTGCTACAACTCTCATGATTTAATCCCATATTGATTTAAAACACCTTAATCCAAAGCCATAGTATTCTTAACTGCCATGCTGATTGCCAGTTTTGCCTTGGCTATTTCCCAACCATGTGGAAACGTGCTAAAATTATCGTTGTTTCCAAACCTGGACTCCTGCCTTCTTTACCCATAAGTTGTCACCCAATTTTTCCAAGACATTTGACAATATTTATAACTGGTTACACGAATTCTAAATGGGTACTGCAGTGATCCCACCCCAACAATTTCGACACTGTGCGACACCAGTTACTGGGGTTAACTGAAGCTACATCACATTGGATTGGAACCTAAACAGCACACTGCCACAGCTTTCGACAGTGTATTCAGGTCTAAGTATAAAAGTCGTACCATTGGGCTGATTATCTTTATCACGTGGCCCGCCGCTTCCTTTTATGCCTCATATTCCATATCAGAATTGGTTCCGCTTTGTTTTCTGTTGGATCTACAGAGTCCGGGGCCTGCAAGGTTCCATTCTAGTGCCGCTCTTATTCAACGCCTTCAACAGCGATATCCCACATTTACCACATATCGATCTAGACAAGTATGCTGATGGCATACTTACTTACTACTCTACATGATATTGCTGCTGCAGTTCATCGTTAACAACCTGCTTTCAACACCTTGGTCACATGAATGAGACGTGGATTATTTCACTTAATCACTGGAACTACGAAACTGTTATACGCCGCCCACTGTCTCCCGCCCTGAAAACTATCCCCATTGCTTTGAATCGTCCTGATCAAGCAATTAAATGTCTTGGTGTTTACCTTGACCATCGTCTTACTGGGATTGTCACATAAATTCTAAATTAAACCTCGCTTATTCCAGATTACGCACACTTTACACTGTCCTCAACCGCCGTGCCGATATCTTTACGTATACAGTGCAACTCTCTGCTATACAAATTCGTTCAACGTCCTTTAAGGTTTAAGGCTACCAGACTTACATTAAATGCAGCATGGTTAATACGCAACGCTCAACTTCTTCGCGACTAACACTCGCTATCATCTCTGAACACATCCATTCTCAGGCGCATCCCTTCTTTCATAGACTACGCTACGTGTGCGGTACAATACTTTTCTCTCACGCAAGACGTTCAGTGGGGATCTATCGAATCAGAATCCTTTCCACAAGATATTCTGCTCTCGCTCGATAAGGATTTCGACACTGTAGATGACTAGTTCACCGAACAATCAAACAGTGATGATACAGCTAATGTGTGGCACAGGGTTCGGAAGCTGACCTATAATCAAGTTTCTTTCTGTTCTATGTATTTCTTTTGTTCTCCTGGGTTTGTGTAGCACTTTTTGTGCCTATCGATCTTATAAACGATGATAAAATCTAATATGTGCTATTCTTATGTATTTCTCTAACTGTCCTAGAAACAACATCTTACAAAAGCATATCTTGTTTCTACTCCATGCTATTCAAAATAAAGTTTAGCAGAATCATCCTTATAAATAAAAGGGAAATAAGGGAATAAACTAAGACGATAGTCAAATATTTAAAAAAAAAAACAACAAAAAACAAATAAAATTCGGTAGATACTCTTTGTGTGGCTAAGAACACTACATAAGAACTATAAACGAAATATGACTGTCCCTTTGAGAAAAAGTTAAGTAGTTTAAAATTGAAACCAATAACAAAGAATATTTCAGAATGATTATCTCCACAACAAAAATGTAAAGAACATAATGATGTGTTATGACAACATCTACATTTTTACTTTCTCTACACGTACTATGTGCATAGTGTATAGAGAACGTATTGTATTGCAGCCAAAAATTCGATACCTAGATTTCATCGAAAATATATGTTTTGAGACCCCCTGAATCCAAAAAAGCATTTTTAGAAATGAGTGTGTGTGTGTATGTGTGTGTGAGTGAGTGTCTGTGGGCAGAATAGCTCAAAAATAAAAAGTCTGTTAAATACCAGACTTGCTATTTAAGTTCAGTATCTTCCAAGAGTACAACACGAAGACTTTGAAGAAAATCCCCCACCCTCAACTACTTTATGGGGAAATATTTTCTAGAATTTTGATTTTCTCAAAAATGGCTAACGATTTTGATTAAAACATCGTCTATATTAGTTATTTACTGACAAATAAAATGTATATTTTGAACTTTCTGGAGATAGCCGCTGAAGATATCTTTATTCTGGATGAATTTTGCATAATAGATAAACGGTAAGAGATAGACAAAAACTTACTTCACAGAAAATGTAGTTCTCGTTAAAACATTCACATTTATATACATTTTTTCGTTGCGTTGACCGCTTGAATTATGTCTTATTATTGGTTTCATATTATTTATACTTTGCTGTTACGGGAATTTGTCAACTCCTGACCATACAAATAAAGGAATTCAATCACATTGCAACCAGCGTTTAAAAGACTTGGCTCTCTTGACTTGACTTTGGCGTATGGTACTCCCTTATTTTCCTTCTACTTACAAGGAAGCAATTAAGACGATTTCTGCTATTTTTTCTTGATTAGCTTAAAGTAAATAGAAGAATAAGCTTTTTAACAATAATTTGTTGCAGAGCGGTAGAGAAAGTCATGTAAGTGATACACAACAGATTTTTGTTTTTGTATAATACGTTTATCTCTCTTACGTTTACCAATTGTGCAAAACTCGGTCAGAGTGAAAGGAATTTCAGAGGCTATTGAAAATTCAAAATTCACATTTTTCACGCAAATATTTTTAATAGGTGGTATCTTAATCAACGTTGTAAGAGTCAATTTTAAGAAAATAAAAAAATTCGAAAAAAATTCCATTTGAATTGGACGGATTTGCTTGAAAATCTTTTAAAAAACAACTTTGATATTCAACGGACTTTTCGTGTTTGAGCTTGATGCTATCCACAGTCACTCACTCACTGGCCTTTTCCTAAAAATGTTGTTTACTTTCTCTACACGTACTATGTACATAGTGTATAGAGAAGGTATTGTATTCCACCCAAAAATTCGATAGCGAGATTTCACCTGAAATACATGTTTTGGGTCCCTTTGAATCCAAAAAAAAAAGCATTTTTGGAAAATGTGTGTGTGTGTGTGTGTGTCTGTCTATGGATAGCATAGCTCAAACGAAAAATCCATTAAATACCAAACTTGGTAATTAAATTCACTATCTTCCAAGGATGCTACACGAAGATTTTCAAAAAAATCCCCCTACCCTCAACTACCCTTTACATGGACAAATTTTTGAAAGTTATGATTTTCTCAAAAATGGCTCTAACGATTTTTATGAAAGTATCTATACTAAAGTTATTTACCTGACAAATAAAATGTATATCTTGAGTTTTCTGGGAACAGCCTATGAAGGCTACTTTATTCTGAATTTTGCATAATTGGCAAACCGTAAGAGATAGACAAAAACTTATGTAACAGAAAATGTAGAGCTCGTTAAAATACACCGTTTATGTTATATACATTTTTTTTTTTTTTTTAGAAGATATTTCTTATTGGTTTCAGCTTTAAAAGACATACTTTCTCAATTCCTGTTCATACAAACAAAGAATCTTCAGTAGCATAGCGACCAGCTTTTGGTTAATACTTTAGCCTATGCTACTCCTTTATTTCCCTGCTACTTACAAGGAAGCAAGTAATAAGACTATTTCTGCTAATTGTTTCTCGATTAACATGAAGTAAAAGGAAGTATAAGTTTTTCGACATTAACTCGTTGCAGAGATCTAAGTAGGTTTGGTATCTTCAAAGGTTGCGACACGAAAATGTTCAAGAAAATCCCCCACCACAGAAAACCGTTTACATGGAAAAATGTTCGAAACTTTTGATTTTATGAAAAGTTTCTCTAACGAGTTTGATTAAAGTACCGTACATTAAAGATATTTACATCCCAAATAAAATGTATATCTTGAATTTTCTGCGAATAGCTCTGAAGACCTATTTATTCTGAATGAGTTTCGCCAAATTGTCCTTAACTGCTAAACCGTAAGACATAAAGACAAAAACTTTTTTGACAAAAAATGTAAGAGGTAGTTAAAACACACAATTTATGTCCTTAACGTTTTTGTTGTGGAGGCAACAGCTTCCGAGATGTTCCTTGTTATTCGTTTCAATTGTAAAGTACTTATACTTTTCTCAGGCAGCAAGAGTCCGTTTTTCTTTTGTTCTACTCGTGTCCGAACAAAGAAGCGATTTGCAATGACACCTGACCTGCACCTTTTAACACATTTGATTATCACTTTAGCATAGCGCATTCCTTTAGTTCCCTCCTACTTATAAGAAACTAAGTAATAAGAACATTCCGATAATGTTTATCTCTATTAATATGGTGCAGAAAGAAGAATAATCTTTTGTAAGAATTTCATAGAGCAGCTAGAGAAAGTCATGTGAGTGTAACACATCAGACTTTTCCTGAAAGTTTTACAGTTAGGGCCAATAATTTAATTGAAATTTGATAAATATTTTGGAAGATATTATTTAGTATATTTTATTAGGTAAATATGCTCTATAATCAAAATGTCCCCGCAGCCTTGAAAATGTGAAGAAAATTAGATGAAATTTTCTGAATTTTAGCATTTATCTACACACAAGAGGGATATCCAAGAGTTAATCATTTTTTTATAACTATATTGTTTGAAAATTACTATTGGTGTTAGGATAGGTTTTCCCGTTGTAATATTACTAGGCTTCGGCACCGGTTGGAAACGATGTTAGGTTGTACTGTACTCATTTGCTCTTCATGTTTGTTTACAGTAGAGTAGGTAAGAAAGGGGAGGGAAACACATCGGTAATGTCTGGTCAAAGTTGCTAGACAATGCTGATAGAGCACTTGGATTTATTTTCCCGTTGTTGCTTAGGCAATTTTTATTTCCACATAGGTAAATGTAACATAATTATCTTTCCTATGCAAGCATAAATTTCACTAAAATAAAACAAACCTTCCACTAGCTATAAAATAAATAAATAAATAAATAATATTCTCTTTGTAATGTAATCAGTCACAGAACCAGAAAATAAAAACAAATGTTTCCCGTGTACATAGCTCACTTTAAAAGTTTCATTCAGTAACGATATATTGTATTAGTAGTGGATGACCCGTGCAATGGAAAGTTATTGTGTTACCGTGCAATTTTATGTAATTCCCTGTAATTTGTAGTAAAAAGGATGATCTACATATAAAATATTCTGCATGACGAACGAATGTATATGAATGTTTATTAGCTTGTTTTCTAAAGGAAAGACAAAAGAATTGAAATACATTGTCTCTTGATTTTGTTTAAAAAAGTGATGAAGAAAATGTGAGAATAAGAAAGTACATCGGAATGATTTCTTTGAATATCACGATGGTGTATCGCGTAAATTTAGAAAATAATTAATGTACTAAAAAAAACACGTTCACTTAAGATTAGGTGCAAATTAGTGAACAGAATTTAACCTGTTAATTGTGAAAGACGCAAACGATTTGTAAAGGAATTGAAGTGAGTATTAAGAAAATTAAGTGTGCGTATTAAACACGCCACTTAAAAAAAATCCAACGACCTAGAGGTTATATTGGTGATAATTTAATATGTTATCGATGTGTTAACTTAACTGAATTTTCATTCCTCAAAGCTTGTGCGAGAAATAAAAAAGTTATTATTGAATTCTAAAACTTACCTCGTTTATTCAGTACAGTACAGTTTATTCTACCTCGTACTGGTTGCCTGAGAAGAGTCCATGCAAATTAAATTACATCTTAAAAATCGCTAGCTGGCCACGCATACACAAAATAGAAATGTATTAATCAGAACAAAGCTACTGAAAAGGAATTTTAGCAATGGAAAGGGAATATTATTGGACGGAAACAGTTTTACCATTTCTCAGGTAAACCAACATACGGATAATAATAAAAACATTACTACGTGAAAAGCCCTTTCTGTTGTCAGTTACGATAGTTTTGTATTTAGAAAAGCTTCTTACGTGCTTTTGATTAATAGAGTCAAACACACACACACATTTCGCTGTAGGTATGAGAAGACAGGCTAAAGCGACAGATGTTAAAACAGAACACGGCTATGAACTCCCTGCTCTTTAAATGACTACGGGGAGTGGGCAAATGAAAGGGGATTTCCAGTTAAATTCAATACGTAGTGAAATATGTGCATCAATAACTGGGGATATAACGGAAACAGCTAACCATACGAAGAAAAATTCACATATATGCTATAAATTGCTTATTTTAACGAGTGCTACGTTTATTCTGTAGTAAGAATTTACGGTTTACCAGTTATCCCTACATCATCTAGAGTGAAGAGGCCTTCAAGCGCTATTCTCAGGAATTTTAAAATATACATTTTATTTTCCATAAAAATATCTTAAATATATGCAGTTTTCACACAATCGTTAGAGCCAGTTTTCAGTTAATCAAAATTTTTGAAATACGTTTCATGTAAAGGATAGCTGGGTATGGGGAAGTTTTTTGAAACTCTTTATATCGCATCCCTGTGACCAACCACTAACTAAATACCAAGTTTGGCCTTAAACGACTTTGCGTTTATGAGTTTTGCTGCTAACACATACACACGGACCTTTTTGCAAAAATGCTTCTTACTTTCTCTAGTATGTGTGTAATACAATGTACATAGTACCTAGAGAAGGTATTGCATTCCATCCAAAATTCGATGTCGCGATTTCACCGGAAATATACTTTGAGGTACCCTGAGCAATTTTAGAAAAAGGTCCATATGTGTGTGTCTACAGCATAGCTCAAAAACGAAAATACCGTTAAATACCAAACTTAGTATTTATGTTTAGTATCTTCCAAGGATGCAGCACAAAATTTTCGGGAAACCCCACCCCAAACTACCTTTACATGGAACACTTTTTGAACATGTTTTTTTCTCAAAAATGACACGATGATTTTGATTAAAATATGTATACTAAATATATCTATATTACATACAAAATGTATATCTTCAATTTCTGAGAATAGCCTCTGAAGACAATTTATTCCGGATGGATTTTGCATAATTGGTAAACCGTAAGAGATAGACAAAAATATACTACATTGAAACACATAATTTGTGATTTAGTTTTAGTTGACCATTTTAGTGATATTCCTTGTTATTGGTTTCATATTTAAACTACGTAACTTTATTCAATCGGTCATCTTTAGTTTCACCTCTTTTGTTTTACTGCTGACCATGTAAAACGAACCGAACTTCAATTATTTAACAAAGTAACCAGCTTTTAAAAGATTTATCACTAGCCTAATATATTCCCTTATTTCCCTCCTACTTACAAGGAAGTTAGTAATAAGACAATTTCTATTAATGTTTATCTCTGTTATCGTGAAGTAGACAGAAGAATAATCTCTTGTAAGAATAGATATTTTATAAGTAGAACGCTAGAGAAAGTCATGTGAATGGAGCACATCAGATTTTTTTATTTAGGGAGTCTCAAAACCCGTATTTCCAGTGGTATCCCGGTAACGAATGTTGCGTGGAATGCAATATCCTCCCCATTTCTGTGCATAGTAGAACAGGTAAGAAACCTTGAGCATGAGTTCACATCACGTTAACTATACCTACAGCATATTGTTTCACACAGCCCTTCATTTGCAGATATCCGTTTTATATCTGTTGTAACAATAGGTGTCGTGCGGAAGAAGAAGTAGACTCCAGAACCGAAAGTATCGGTTCCCGGGCTTTAAAGTGTTCGATTCTTCGCGACACCATTCGCGGCCCATCTCTAGGTTGTAGGGCGACACGACTGTGCCTCCCCTCCCCAACGTGTGCCACGTCACAAAACATCCATGCAAACATCATTTCCGACAACATACAACCGGCGCCGAAGCCTAAATATTACAATAGATGCCTTTGCACATTCTGGAAAATTGTATTTGCATTTCAACAAAAACTGAGACTCGTAGAACATTTTGATAAAGTGATAATGTAGTTTTGAGAAAAACGCTGTTTAATAAAATAGTATGCTAGGAAACAGGAGTATTGATAGATTTTTAAAATGGACATAGAGCATGAAGCAAGAGGAGGCCACTTATTTGCTGATTTTCTACAGATGCCCAAAGATGCCAATATAAAACAGGATTTTCGATTTTTTGACCGATTGTAGTAAAAATTTCGCTCCCAATGTTCCTTGAGGGTTTTTTAATTCAGTGATATGAATACATGATCATTAAAATGAGCGAGTTTTAGGTTGTAGGAGTCGTATGTTCCATTTCAACTTCTTTTTTCTTTTTTTTTTTTCCAGAGCCAAATAGCTTCCAGATAAACGAAGACGTATTTTAAAAATGTTGAGTAACGCTCTCATACGGAGATAACAGAAAGCTAGCGATGTAAATGCAACAGAATGGAGTAGGTGAAACGGAGTAGGTGAAACGGCATATGATATGATTCTCTTAACATCTAGTTAGCCACCAATGGGAAAGCTCAGTGTGATATGCACGGGTTCATTCGGCTCAAATTACGAAGTTTCTCTCTCATCGGTTAAAGGCACGCAATTTAAACCATCGGTGTATCGGCATCAACACGCTAACATATGAACAGCAGAAAATGTGTCAAAACTGAATATTTAAGAGACTCTGAGAAAACATGCAGCATATGCTTTATGCAAAGAGCGATAAGCCACATTGCTTTTAATATATTTGAGCCACTTTTTACTTTCTCTACCCATATGTACAACGCACATAGTAAGCAGAGAAGGTATTGCACTCCACCCAAAAATTTAATACCGAGATTTCACCGGAAATACATCTTTTGAGGACACATGAATCAAAAATAACATTTTTAGAAAATCAAGCATGTGTGTGTGCGTGTGAAGTGTGTGTGTTTGTGTGTGTGTGTGTGTGTGTGTGTGAGAAGTGTGTGTGTGGCAAGATAGCATAGCACTAAAACAAAAGTCTGATAAATAACCAAACTTGCCATTTAAGTTTAGCATCTTCCAAAGATGCGACACGAAGGTTTTCAATTAAATCTCCCCACACCAAACCGCCCTTTAAATGCAACATTTTTCGAAAATTTTGTTTTTCTCAAAATGACCTCTTATGATTTTGATTTAAAATGTTATATGAAGTATATTTACAAATGAAATGTGCGTCTGGAATTTTCTGGGAAAATCGTATAAAGTCCTTCTCATTCTGGAGGAATTTTGCAAAACTGGTAAAGCGTAAGAGATGAACAAAGTAACAGTCATAGATCAAAAATTTAATCTTGTTCAAACTCGAAATTTATGTCAGATACCTTCTTTTTACAGAGTTAATCATTTCGGAGCTTTTTATGTTGGTAGCATACATTTCTGAAATGGAAAGTCGGATTTTTTATTTATTTGTTTATTTCGTTTTTATTTACGCCTGAGCATGTCCAGAGAATGAAATGTCAAGTTCATCATTTAGCGACCAGTTTTTAATAGGTTTGACTACCGCTTTAACCCAGTATTCTCTCTTATTTCTCTTTTACTTACAAAAAATAAACAATACGAATAGCTTTGTTAATCTTAATCTAGATTAGCATGAAGTAGATAGAGTATTAATCTTTTGAATGATAATTCATTGCAGAATAATAGACATTTTTGTGTAGTAAGTTTTTATCTATTTTTTACGGTTTACCAATTATGCAAAAGTAATTTAGAATGAAGAGCACTTTAGAGGTTATTCCCAGAGAATTCAAAATAGGGTTTTCAATTGTCATGAAAATAGCTTTAATATAGGTATTATATATGAAATCAATATCGTTTTGAGAAAACCAAACACAATGAAAAATGCTGCATGTAAAGGGTAGTTTGAAGTGGGAAAATTTTTTGAAAATATTTGTATCTCATTTCGTTTCTTCAGCATGGAAGATGCTGAAATTAAATGTCAAATTGTTATTTGATATACTTTTCGTTTTTGAGTTATGCTGTTCACACACACGCACACAGACCTTTTTCTAAAAATGCTCTTTTTGAATTCGGGAGTCCTCAAGCTATTATTTCTGGTGAAATCTCGTAAAAATACTTTCTCTGCCTACTATGAACTAGAGAAATAAATGAACGAAATAAGCAGATCTCTGGTAATTAAGAGGAATAAAAATGTTTGTCTTCTTACTAAAAACAAAAGAATATATTTAATACATACAGTTCCTATATGTAGTGTTCCAGAGTTAATTATTTTGAATCAGTAAAAATGCCTAACGTATTTACTGCTCTGGGCGAACACAATGTTTCACTTATATTAGTAATTACACAAGGATTTTAGAACTAAACCATATAGTAACCTCAATTATCACATTATCTACTACGGTCATGGAAACGCGCTCTGTGTTTGGTTTTGTTTGTCAAGTGTTGCTGTTGCCTACCGAAGCTATATTATTTTAGAGTGAAGCAAACAAGTTGGCTGAACTTGTCCCCCGTACGAGTAATACTGAATGGACTCTAACAACTCAGTCAAACTGAAGCTCTGCATGGCTTTCGGAGAAATGGATAACCACTTTATTGTTACAAAAAAGTATTGCTTTATCCACATCGTGATAATCGAGATAAACATCAGTAGAAATGGTTGTATTAGATCCTTCTAAGTAGAAGGGGAAATAGGCAATATACTAGGTTAAAGCCATAGCCAAATCTTTAAAAAAAAATGGTCGCTTTGTGAAACAACTGAAAGTCGGTTCACTTGGCAACGGTCAGGAGTAAAACAAAAGAGATGAAACAAAAGATGACCGCCCGTTTGGGAAAAGTTTAAATAACTTAAAATTGAAACCAATAACTAGGAATACCTTGGAAAGGTTAACTCTATGGAAAAAAAAAATCTGATGTGTTCCAATCACATATCTTTCTCTATATCTCTGCAACAAATTATTGTTAAAAAGCTTATGCTTCTATTTACTTCATGCTAATCGAGAAAAAAGTAGCAGAAATAGTCTTATTACTTGCTTCCTTTTAAGTAGAAGCGAAATAAGCGAAATAGGTTAAAGTGATAGTCAAAGGCTGGTTGCTATGTGACGGAAATTCCTTTGTTTGCAAGAACAGGAGTTGAAAAATTCCTGAATTAGAAAATATAAGTTTTTGAAAGGTGAAATCAAAAACAATGAATAACTAAAAAACGATCAACTCCACGAAAAAATTTGTGTAACATAAATTGTGTGTTTTAACGTGCTCTACATTTTCTGTGTAGTAAGCTTTTGTATATCTCTTACCGTTTAGTAGTTAAGCAAAATTCGGCAAAATTCATCCAGAATAAAGAGGTCTTCAGAGGTTATTCCCAGAATATTCAAGATATACATTTTATTTGGAATGTAAATGTCAGTAGTATGCGGGATTTTAATCAAAATCGTTAGAGCCATTTTTTACAAAATCAAAATTTTCGAAAAAAGTTACATGCAAAGGGTAGTTTAGGGTGGGGGGATTGTCTTGAAAATCTTCGTGTCGCATCCTTGGAAGATACCAAACTTAAATACCAAGTTTGGTTTTTAACGGTTTTTTCGTTTTTGAGCTATGCTACACACAGACACACACACATACACACACGGACATTTTTCTAGAAATGTTTTTTTGGATTCAGGGGGTCTCAAAACATATATTTCCGGTGAAATCTCGGTATCGAATTTTTGGGTACAATGCAATACCTTCTCTATACACTATGTACATAATACGTATAGAGAAAGTAAAAATTAATGACAAACTGTGTTTTGGTGAGGACTAAATTTTTTGTGTAGCAAGTTTTCTCTATCGCATAAGGTTTACCTTATGCAAAGCTATCATGATTGAAGATGTTTTCAAAAAATTCACGATATAAATGTTATTTGTAATGTAAATATTTTAAATAAGTATTTTAATCAAAATCGTTAGAGCCATTTTTGGAAAAAAAAAAAAAAAAAGTCCAAACATTTTACATATAAAGGGTAGTTTAGGGTGGGGGATTTTCCTCAAAATCTTCATATTGAATCCTTGGAAAAGACTGAACTTAAATACGAAATTTGGTAGTTAACTGTCTTTTTCCTTTTTGAGCTACAGGCAGACAGACAACTTTTTTAAAAATGGTTAATTTTTACTTTTTTTTTTTTTTGGATTCAGAGAACCTCAAAATATATTTCCGGGTAAATCTCGACATCGAATTTTTTGGTGGAATACAGTGCTTTCCCTACCCAATATGTGATAAGTACGTGTAAAGAATGTAATAGCAGCTAGTTATGAACCCTGACATAATTACGGTGTAAGATATCAAGTCGTTATATGTATCTCCAAGTTAACAAATAGCATCCTCCTTGCGTTCTATCATATATAAAAGAAATAACTGGAATAGAGACGCTACCTCCAAATTGGAACGAATTGCAAGTTAATTACAGAATATCACAAAGTTTAGAATTAATACAAAGAGTAATTGAGTTAACCAGTCCATCTTCCTTACCTACCAGCAAATTCGCGACCTTCACTATACGGAGTAAAAAGGGGTTTACTCAGATCTAAATGAACCACATCACTGGAAGTGAATAAATCATGCAAGCCGACCCAGTCAGCAAATATCGCTTCAAACATGTCCTTTCGAACGAATTTGACCACGCTAGGGATTTTAGATTATACGCTCCACTCATCCGTGTTGATGGCAGGGCTCACGTTGCCCCATCTTGGTTTCCTTCTCAATATAGAACATTGCACGGAAATACCTTGTATGTGTTAAAGATTTAATACCTAGTAGAAAACGTTGTCTCATCAACATGTAATAGAGTCTGTGACTGTGCTGACGGGCAAATCAATTATTATAGTCAACAAAAATAAAAGAACACCAAGGTCAAACCTTGAGGAACACATAAGAAACATATTTCGAGTCTAACATAATACAGTTCAACGTAACATGTTGCTTTCGATTATGCACATTGTAAACTAGTAAATTTAAATATTTACACACAACCCAAAATGGTGTCATTTCACTAAAATGATATTCATTCGTAGACTCGTGCAGTAAAATCACGCAGACTGCATAAAATAACACTTTTCTCAATGCGCAATAACTCTAAATTTTCTTGGCTTTTACACATAGTACATGGATTGACTCCAAAGTTTCAAAGATATGCACCATTTTCGTTCTGAGGGTAAACTGATGAAATGAAAGTGAATTTATAGTGCAGGAATGAATACCTATAGTGTTACGATTGCCTAGAATCCCGAGAACATTTAGAGTTAATGCGTGTCAGGTAAACTTCAGCTCTTATTTAATTTTCTTGATACGTGTTTAACACAGTTTCTCGGTGGGCAGGATTAAGCGCTAAAGTCGGGTACTAAGAAAATCTTCAGTCCATATAAAAGTAATCGCATGATATAAATATTTTTAATTGCCTGCACGTTATACAAATAGTTGATTCACATTCTCTAGTTGTTGCAAATACAAACTTTTCTTACAAAAGACTATTGTTTTATCTACATCTTGCTAATCGACACAAACATTAGCATACATTCCCTTATTACTTGCTTCATTGTAGGTAGAAGGTAAATAAGCGAATACATTAGGCTAATTCGATAGTCAAATATTTTAAAAGCTGGTCGCTATGTGAAACAATTGAGATTCGGTTCGCTTTGCATAGTCGCTTTTCTGAAAACTTGGTAGTTTAAAACTGAAACCAATAACACGGAGTATCTAAAACTGATTACTCTACAAGAAAAATGTTTATGATATAAATTATGTGTCTTAACGAGATCTAAATATCTACTTTGTCTACACGCACTATGTACGCAGTGAATAGAGAAGCTGTTGTATTGCACTCCAAAATTTGATACCGAGATTTCACCGGAAATACATTATTCCAAAAAAAAGCATTTTTAGAAAAAGGTCCGTCTGTGTGCGTATATATATATATATGTGTGTGTGTGTGTGTGTGTGTGTGTCTGTGGGTAGCATAGCTCAAAAGCAAAATGTCCATTAAATACCAAACTTGATATTTAACTTCAGTATCTTCCAAGGATACGAAATGAAGGTTTTCAAAACATCCCCCCCCAACTACCCTTTACATAGAAACAATTTCGATAAATTTGGTTTTCTTAAAAATAACCCTAACGATTTTTATTAAGATCCCATATATTTAAGATACTTACATGACAACTGAGCTGTACATCTTAACTTTCTGGGAATAGCCTCTGAAGTCTTCTTTATTCTGGATGAATTTTTCTAAATTTTGCATAATTCTGGTAAACGTAAGAGATGGGGGGGGGATTTACCACAAAAAATGTTGACCTTCTTAAAACACACAATTCATGAGATATATTTTTTACTTTCTGTACACATACGACGAGTATGTACATAGTGTATAGAGAAGGTATTGTATTGCATCCAAAAATTCGATACCGAGATTTCACCGGAAATACATGTTTTGGGTCCCCTGAATAAAAAAAGAAAATTGGAAAAAAGATCCGTGTGTGCGTGCGTGCGTGCGTGCTTGTGTGTGTGGATTGCATAGTTCAAAAACGAAGAGACCGTTAAATACCAAACTTGCTATTTAAGTTTGGTATCTTCCAAGGATGCGACACGAAGATTTCCAAGAAAATATCCTCACCCCAAACTACCCTTTACATGGGAAAATTTCGAAAAGTTTGATTTTCATTGAAATCTCTTATATTTTAGATGTTTACATGACAAATAAAATGTATATCTTGAATTTTCTGAGAACTGCCTCTAAAGACCTCTTTAATCTGGATGATTAAACCGTAAGAGATAGACAAAAACTTACCACACAAAAAGTGTAGATCACAGTAAAACACACAGTTTATGTCATATACAACGTTTTCGAGGAGTGGGTCGCTTTTGAGATATACATTGTTATTGGTTTAGCTTTAAGAAGCTTATAGTTTTCTTGTACAGGAATTTTTCGACTCTTGTCCGTACAAAGGAACTTCAGTCACTTAGCAACCAGCTTTTGACTATCACCTTAACTTATGGTACACCGTTATTTCGCTTCTACTTGCAACGAAGCTAGTAATAAGACTATTTCTGCTAATTTTTTCTCGATTAGTATGAAGTAAATAGAAGCATAAGCTTTTTAACAATATTTTGAGAACACATCAGATTTTTTTTTTTCGTGGAGTTGTCCGCTTTCGATTAATTTCTTGTTATTGATTTATGTTTTAAAATACTTAAACTTTTCTCATACGGGAATTTGTCAACTCCTGGCCACGCAAAGAAACGAATTTCAATCTTATAGCAACCACATTTTAAAAATTTGACTGTCCATTTAGCCTAGTGTACTCCCTTAATTCCCTTCTACTTACAAGGAAGCAAGAAATAAGACAATTTCTGCTAATGTTTATCTCAATAAGCATGAAGTAGATAGAAGAATAATGTGTTACAGAGATGTAGAGTTAGTCATGTGAAAGAAACGCGTCAGATTTTTTGCGTAGTACGTTTTTGCCTATGGAAAACGTTTTAACCGTTATGCAAAATTCTGCAAAATGCTCATCCAGTATGAAGAGCTCTTCAGGGGCTATTTTCAAAGAATTCAAAATATATATTTTATTTGCGATGTAAATATATTTAATATGCGGTATTTTAATCAAAATGTTAGAGCCATTTTCGTGGAAAACGCGTCCTTAGAAGATATTAAAGATAAATACCAAGTTTGGTATTTAACGGTCTTTACGTTTTTGAACTATGCCGTCCACATACACACACGAACATTTTTCTAAAAATGTTTTTTCAGACTCAGGGGACCTCAAAACATATTTCCGGTGAAGTCTCAGCGTCGAATTTTTGGGTGGAACACAACACCTTTTCTATCCATTATGTAGATTGTACATACGGCTAGAGAAAGTAGTAATGTCCAGGGAAAGTAAGTTGCGTCTCTGTTCATTCCTACTGAAATGGGTGGCTGAGGTCCTTAAAACATACTAATGAACAGGTATGCGGTTAAAATCCAGCCAGGATCTCAATAAGTTTTTCTCAGTCACATAGCTGGAAAATTGCAGCTAAACTCAGGCTTGGAATGTTTCCTTTCTTAAGCATGATTCCATATACGTCCACCGGCTGTGGTACCGCATGCAGTAAGAACCGGCGTTAAACTCTACTAAAAAAGAAGACTTCATTTCTGTGTATAACTCCTAGACCACCGACTGAAGATGTAAGTTCATGGCCTCTTCACGACGACTAAGAATGAACGCAATAGCGTTTATGCGACTACATGGAACTTCAATCCGTGACCACACAAATGACAAAAGTAATATAAAACCTTGATACTGTTTAGGGTGAGAACAGTCGCAACTCGAAAAATCATACAATACGATACATTGTATGTGTCACTGATATATGCTCGAGACTTCTTAGCGTTCACAAAATCCTATAATTCCACATTTAAGTATTTCTGGTACGTGAATAAACAATTTGTTTTGTGCACAGAGAACTACAACATCTGATCAGAACTCACCTAATCCGAAAATCAAAATAACCTGCTAGATACAGTACTCAAAAACTGCACCTAACTATTCTATACGCTAAAACAAAAGCAAATAAACACCATGAGTTACATAGCAAAACGTGTTAAATTCTTTCTGCTAAGCTCCTCATACTGCGCAGTGACGTCAGACCAATGATCATGCGTTACTCTTTCATGTGACCTCCTTGTTAAATTGTAATTATTATTGCATGTTATTTAAGATATCATGCTTCCTTTCTATATTACTTTCGTATCTACATGATATTTTCTATCAGAATAGCTCATCATATTTGAGCATAGGTTGTCCATGTTTCCCATTCTTTGTACTTTTGGCTACCTGGAGATGCATGGCTTGAGATAAAGAACGTGTAGTATTTAAGCTCCTTATACGCGGTTAAATTTTTGTCAAAATCAGTGCTTTACAAAAGTTCCAAGAGTTGTTACAGTTTCACAAGTTTTCGTGTCAAATTGCCTCCAATACTTTGAAAGTCTTGAAAGCAAATAAGGGAATGGTCGAAACGGTGAAAGATGTTACAATGATTTGATAGATTTGGCCAATGAGGTGTCAGCATTTAAAAGTACATGACTGAAAGGATAAAAGTAAAGGAAACTTGGGTAAGGGGTGTCGTCGTATGCAAGCTGATTAGGTTTTATTTTTACGAAAGCTGGCCATGCTAATACCCAATTGCCATCGTGGATCATTACAACAAGATGAATAAGACAGAGACACATGAAGAAATTACCAGGCAGATTTTCAGGGTATACAAAATGCAACTTGATATAGCGCAGTTGACCTGTCAATTCGTGTTATTTCCAGTGCATTTGTAATATGTTATTATGGGCGACTTGATGTTATACCGTGATGGTAATAAAAATTACTCTGTAGGTACTTGAAAAATATCATCAATGTGTTCTGTAGGGGTTCAGTTTGGCAAAAATACGACGGTAAATATAAATTGATTGCATTGTTAATTTTTGCCAAGTCTTGTCAAACACTGTCCAATGTTGTCATATACTTTTCAACAAGTGACAAACTTTCTTGTAAACTCTTAAATTGAAGAAAGATACCTCATGTGTTTTATTTACAAGATGTATCTGTTCTGCTACGATATTTCTGTCCTTGCAGGTGCTGAAGCAAGCAATTCTTAAGTAGCAGGGAAACCATTTACCACAAGTGCATATTAAAGCAAATGAGTAGTTGCACTGTTTTAGATAACTTTGAATGTGGAAGTTGATCAAGACTGCAGCCCAGTGCTTATAAAGCCATTAAGTTGACGTGTGAGGGGGAAGCGCGTGTCGTATTGATCCAGTAGCTGTATGCTGGCTTGTACCGTGCATCACGTTCTGCTGTTAACACGCCAGCACGGCTTCCGCGTCTCAGAGAGCGGCGCCTGGCTGCCGACACACAGCAAATAGTTTGTATCACCTGCAAATTGTTTGGTGGCAAACCGAATCCAAGAAAGCATTGCATGGCTTTCTTTACCTATTCTGTAACAAATTATTCTTTATTCACGTATATCCATATAACATTTCGCAAAATTACTTTTATTGCCTACTTTCTTGTAGATGCGCGGGAATAAGGGAAAACACTAGGCTAAAGCAATAGTCAAATCTCTTAATAGCTATCGCTCTGGGATTGTAATTGAAATCCAATTTTTTTCCATAACCAGGAGTAAAACAAGAGAGAGATAAAACGAAATACGCCTTTTCGTTTGAGAAAAGTTTCAATATTTTAAAGTGAAGCTAAAAACAGAGAATATCTCGGAAATGGTTAGCCCTACAAAACAAACAAAGGACATAAATTGTGTGATTTAACGAGATCTAGGCTTTTTGTGCAGTAAGTTTCTCTCTTTTACAGTTTACCGTTATGCAAAAGTCTTCAGAAGGAAGTAGTCTTCAGAGGCTATTCCCAGAAGATTCAAGGTTTACAATTCATTTGTCATAAAAATATCTTAAATATTTGGTAGTTTAAACAAAATCGGATTTGTAAAAATAAAGTTTTTCGAAAAGTGTTCCATTGGTTGGGGATTTTCCTGAAAATCTCCGTGTCGCATCCTTAGAAGATGCTGAACTTTAATACCAACTTAATACTATTTAACCGACTTTTCGTTTTTGAGTTATGCTGTCTATAATGCTCGCGCGCACAAACATACCGACCTTTTTCTATTTTTCCCCTTGTTTCACGGGGCCTCAATATATACTTGCAATGAAGGAACTATGTATGTGAGAAAGTAAAAAGAGCTCTATGTTGTTGCAAATATTTCCATTTTGACTACTAATGGCGGATACGCAAAACTTTTGTTGAGATGCTTTGGAGAAAATATCTAAACTGTTGCGTCCCATCACTTTTCTGTGCTCAGGTTTCTTCAGAATATTCTTACAAAAACTAATTATTCGATCTACTTTTTGTTAATTAAGATAAAGTTCCTTATTACTGTCGATTGGATAGTGCCCTGCAACATTACCTCTTAATGTCCATACTCCTAATGTCGCCGGTCCCCATGGCCACGCTCGCTAAAAGCTTGACGCTTCATGGGTTCGAGTCCCGCCTTGGGCATGGGTGTTATATGTGTATATGTTTGTGTAAAGGAACAGTAAAACCAGTAATCATACAGTAGATTTAGGGGGGGGGGGATGTAAACGGGGATACAGCGCCGGAGTCCTGATCAGACTCCGGTACTGTTTAAAAAAATGTACTTTTTGTGATAAACACCCAAATATATTTTTCTATATAGTTTTGTCTTAATAAGCCTATAAAACTTAAAGAATACTTTCAGTAATTTAAGTATATTATTTCCTACCTATTGATGTCTTCATATTTCTGTAATCCCTTTACCATTCCATGTCTTTGTGACCAAACTATTGATCATTACTTTGCTCAGCCAATTTGCAGAGTTAAAATATTTGCTTCATAATAAAAGCAACCTTTTGAAATATTCTCTGAACTAAATAATACTGCACTGATATTTTAATATTATTTCCATCGCCAGCCCTTGAACGTTGTCTTTGCCCATTTCTAATAACCCTACATTAGCTGTGAACTGAGGAAAACTTATGATAAACTTACTAACGACCTTAATGCCAATTCATTTATCTCATGATCTATTCGCTGAATTTCACTCATATGCCCATTTTGACTTTACTAAGTTCTATATAACCGTTCAAACTTAACTTCATTATTGGCGTTACACAGGATGTGTCATTAGATGTGTGCCAAATCTTCAGGGAAACCGTTCCAACATCAAAATGGTGTTCTTTTTTTTTTGTTTTTTTGTTTAAGTTTATATGCACAGGGGTTTGAAGATCATTTATAGTAAGTTCATATAATTTTAACAATTATATTTCGAACATAAGCTTTCGTTCCATTCTCGAGTACTCCGTTGCATATTCCTGGAGTGTTACGTATTTGGTAAAATCCAGTGTGCATACACTCCCTCAAAGTGCAGCAGTAACAAAAACCAGGACTTAAAATGTTTCCAAATGAAGAAATTCATTGGATTCAAATCAGCAGAACGAGAAGGCGATGCAATATTTCCCCTCTGATAGTCCATCTACCTGGAATTTTATCATTCAAGAAATTGCGTACCATTCAACTGAAATAATCAGCGCACCAACTTTGAATGACGTCCAGATGTACATCATGAATTAAATTATGCAATCCAGTTCTGAAAAGCGTACTACTTAATGCCGTACTTTATGCAGGTTTTAATAGGCCCAGTTCTTAGTATTGTGAAAATTGAAGATACTGCCGTCAGAAAATCCAGTGTCATTAGTGAACAATGTGCATGCTAAGAAATTCATGAATATAGCTTAAATTTGAACATGAAAACTTCGCTTCAAGTCTGTCCTTGTACCCGCCGACACAAAGGATATGTCATACAAAATTCTCCAGATGTCATTGACCAACGCTTTCACTTACTGCAATGCGTCTTGTGCTATCTGATGAAAAACTGTTCTTCAAGGTCACGGCAACGAATGCTCGCACGTGCATTTCCATCTACAAGGTCACACATGCAATGCATATTAGTCTGTTCTCTCACAGAATACACTTTTCGTGCTCTACCCAAACAACTACACAAAAATCAATCAATCAGTGCACCTCAATTTAATCCAATTAATTATTAGTACTGTTATGTACAGCTAACAATAAAACAATCAGCAGACAACTACTTTCTTACTCCGCGGCACAACAGCCTGAGGTCGGCCAACATCTTCCGTCTGACCACTGCGCTTCGCACCTCAGCCCATTACAGACGTCAGTGGGGTGCAGTACTAGAAGCTGGGACGTGGTTAGTGCCACGAATCCCTCCCTGCGGTTAATGCTATCCACGTGGAACCACTACTTTTCACTCAAGTAACTTTCAATTGGCTACCCAAGGACATCATAAGGCTGAGTGTAATCAGGACCAGGTCTTCCAGCGGGAGAAAATCCCCACGCTGCTACCGGGAATCGAACCCGTGCCATCGCATGGTAAACAGCTGCGCAACCGCGCTAAGAAGAAGACCATACAACATTTAATTCAAGTAATTAGTATTGGTGTCAACGAAGAGGTAAATCCATCAATAGCTCTAAACAGTTTTTGATCCATGTTCATATGATTTTTTTTTATGTTGGCAGAACATCCAAGAAATATTTGACACCAATACAGATACATTCTACAGAATAACATTTTACAGCAAAAGAACATTATTACTAAAATTGTTGATGTTATTAGCCGCCTGTGTAGTGTGGTGATAGGGTGGTTGCCTCATGATCAAGATGTCCCGAGTTTGAATCTTAATTAGGGCGAATTACCCAGATAATGTTTTTTCGGGTTTTTCCTTTATCCTGAGAAGACGAATGTCGAGTAACTTTAAGCTCCATGGATCCTGAGATCATTTGAGCATCATTTCGATTCATTCATCTTTCGAAATAGTCAACCAGGTTAAAGGATATAAAGCTTTAAAAAAACATCTGGATAGAATGGCAAGCAAATGGACCACCAAAAACACCAATGAATTGTCGCCCTTAGGGAACAAGAAAGCCTTGAAGACCGAAGAAAATATGCCATCACCAAATTGGAGCTGGGACGGGCTGAAATCCAAACGGCGGGAGAGGTGTGGCGGCTTTAGAATGTATTTGCGTCGAAAGTTTGTAAGTTCAAGTTAATTTGATTCTGTTTCTTTAAATACTTAATGAAGCAGCAACATGTTTGAATGTAGCTCACGACACGAATACAATTTCGTGCGATAACAAAAGAAGAGAGCCAGTTTAAGCTGCTGGTTGTGTTAACCCAGCAGTTTTCATACGGCACGTGTTCAGGCACATGGAAAGTCGGATACGCAAAACTGGAGGGAGGCAGTGGAGAGTTGGACTGGGAAATCGATCCGCCGATTTTAAATATAAGGTTGGCGTAGGTTAACGAAACGCAGAGAGATAATATGATGCGGACAAAATGTCATGGCTTTCACTAAAAAGCTATTATGTTTATCATCAGATGTTTCAGGCTGTGTTTAATACGGTTGATAGGATCCACTCGCTGCTCTCTGATAATAATTAGTAATCAAATTGGGCAGAATCCGGAGACTGAAATGATTTTGCTCAGTGGAAGCTTTATTGCGTTACAAAAAGTGTTAAATGGAATTTGAGCATTTGCGAAAATACAGCTTACCAATAGAGTATTATTTTAAGAACTCGTTCTTTTCTCCTCAGAGATGAAATATTGCAGTTGATGTAATAACTCAATATCGTGTTTATATCAGAAATATGAGGTCCCCCGAAACTAAAGCAGGAAAGAAGCAAATGAACCTTTTTAAGGAAACATCGACAGATATTTGTATTTGCATGTTTGTGAACAACACATCCAAAAAGAAGGAAAGAAAAGAGACTTACGACTTCTGTCCTAATATCAGAGAAACACATTATGTTTGAGAAATCTCTTTTCTGATTTGTTTGGTCGACATTGTACTGATATGGAAATTAAGTCGTTCTGTAAATCAGACGAGGTAGCACTAAACAAAGTGAGCTTTTTCAGGTGGTCTTTGAGACATGCATCATATTTCGTTATTCAACAAAATTCCCTCTTTTGGATAATTCATCATTCTCAATGTGGCACAAAATCCAAGCCCTTGTTTTCACAAAACAACCAATTGATCGTATGAAATGTGTCAGTCTTGGTCAGTTTTCTTCTTTTTATTTTCTGCCTCACCTATATCTAACTCGAGATTACCACTTGAGGTCCAAATTGACTTTCCCTTAGAAAATAAAATACATGACCAACAAAACAATATATTTAGGAACCTACGCCCTTGATTCACTTTTGTATACTATGCGTTATCATTAATATATCTGAAATTTTTAACGTTATGTTTAGATAAATGCGTCGGCTCCTGCTTTAATTACATTTTATTTTATAGTAAAAGTAAAACATATCTCCCTTTCAGTTTATTGACTGCGTAATAGCTGGATTACATATTCGGCGCTCTTGGTTTACGCGAAATGGAACGCACTAATTTAAAACACGTGTTTCCCTAGTGGTGCCGCACGCAGGTGTACTTAGCCATGTACATTCATACTATGCTCTCATTTACTTGCTATATTTTTCCTTGCCCGTTACTCACAATTACCGTCCAAAATGCTGCATATTTTAATCTAATAAGTATTATTGTAATATTTTAGAAATTAGCTTCCGCTGCAAAAAAAAAAAAAATGAAAAAGACCACTTTAAAGCACCTTAATCGTATCAAGCAAGATGTACTTTGCCGCACTACATCCACTGCGTGCGCACATCATTTGACAAGACTGCCGTGATTCTATGAACAGCGTTTCATGGAAGAATCGTTGTCAAGACATACTTATCAACAAGAGGTATATTAACAGAATTAATTCAGTAGAAAACTATGAACAAAGTTAAACTTCAAAGGTATGTAATACATCACCCACATCTATTAACGCTACGCCCGTTTCCAATGTTTTTCTCGCGTTTCACGTTAATTTTGTTTGGAAAAGTGTTATGACACCCTGAATGAGTACATTAATTTTAAGGGGGTGTTTATTTTAGAGAGTATGAAAGAACTTCTCTTCCTACAGTTAAAGTAACAGCTAAAACCAAACTCCAAAAATCATAAATTTACATATAGATGAAGGTAAAAATGAACAACTATAAGCAAAAGGCAACTATTGCGAGGTACTGACGCCATAACGTCGTTCCCCAGATTTCCCGTCCATTCAAGGAGGGGAAGTCTGCTGAGTCACACATACGTACTGGAGTGTGTGTGTGTGTGTGTGTGTGTGTGTGTGTCAGTGGCGAATTCTCCTATACACCGCGTATACCGCCGGTGTACTAAACTCCAGAAGGTTGAAAACGACGCTTAATAAAGTGCAAATTAATCAGAATGTTTTGTATGTCACTTCAACTAAATACGAAATGATCGCAAATTTGTGCGGTTAAATTTTCCTCCTTTTTTGCATTGGTGTGCGCGTACATCTACATCACCGCAAGTTAAAACGATAACCAGACTCCCAACATTCACCGCTAACTAGGAAAGGCCTAGCGCATCTACTCCATCGCAAGTTGAAGCGATAGCCACTTCTCCGTTAAAGAGGCGAGGGGGAAGGAAGCTTAGATGCCAGCCATTAGCTGTCGAACTGCACCGCTAAATTTTGCGGTTGACAGTCGTTTTTAGTCTGTATTAATGTTGTTTTGCTTATAAGTATTTGTGAAAATGACCGATGTAAGTGTCACTGAAGCTAGCGGTTCTTGTGAATGTGCAGTAAAACATATTAAAGACTGGATTTCGGAATTTTTAAATTTCTGAAAAACTTAAAATAAAAAACAACGGCAGGCCCACTCTCGAACTACCAGGTCTGATTGTAAAATCTCAAGACAGAAAACAAGAGTATAACAGACATTTATGTATTAGCAATTATTCTAGATAAAAAGGGTTAACTGGTTGCCCCAAATTAAACAAACTATTGTTGGCCATGTCTTCTTTTTAGTAATGACAAAAACAGTACCACATGGTCTCAAGAAGGATTCGATAATATAGTTTCTCTAACTGGTTCTGTAAGTAAGATTGAAAAACCAAAAACCCAAATATTTTGTATAGTCACTCTTTGTAATGCTGGCAATACGCGAATAGACCTGCAGCTAAATGCTCAGAAATCATTACAAATTTCAAAGCATAATGAAATGGTAACAAAGATCAGAGAAATGTTGAATACACTCGTTGATGTTGTTTGTCACTTAGGGAAGCAGAAATTAGCTTTTAGAGGACACGACGAGTCAGAAAGTTCCTTTAATAGAGGTAATTACGTAAAAACATTGGACTTACTCAGTACGTATGATCAACTTTCCGGAGCAATTTGTCATCTGTTCAGAATGATTTAATCGAAGCTGTTAGGAGTGCTTTGGTTAACTGTATAACAAAAGAACTTGCATCCGCTAGTTTTTTGGCTATCTTCTAGACGTGTGCTCAAACATAGTGAACAAATCCCAACTCTCTACCATTTTACGCAATGTGTACAAATCAGGGGAAGTCGATAGGCTGCAGATCTGCTGACCCACTTCACAACATATACTTACAACAGCTAAATAATTTAATATCCGTAAGAAACTTGTCGCTCAGACATATGATGGTGCGGCCGTAATGTCTGGTCAATTTGGTGGTCTGCAATCTAAAGTAAAAGCGGCATTTCCTCAGGGGCATTATTTGTTCACTGTTACTGCATATCCTGAATTTGGTTCTGCAACAGGCAGCTATGTGTGTTGACAAGTGCAGAATTTTTTTTCAAACTCTATCAGGACTCTCATTTCTTTTCTCTTTCCACTAAAAGAACGGGAAACTTTGCGTGCTTTTATGAATAAAAAGCTATCAAAAGCAGCTCCAACACGCTGGAACTTCAATTCACGCCATGTCAACACTGTACAAGAGCAATGAGATAACCTGATTTTATTCCTTGAATTCATGGAAAACACCAGAAGACAATGTTGATTGGGAACCTGATACATTGGTTAAAGTACAAGGTTGTCTTTATTTTTTTTTGACGCTTAGATACTCTCTTCCTCCTCAAAACGTTTTCGGCAAATTTGCTCCTAGAAACATTCTCTTCCACAAATTCCAAGATAGCCCACCTGGGTAGTGTGGTGGTAGCGTGTTTGCTTCACATTCAAAAGGTCGTGAGTTCGAATCTTACTTAGGGTGAGTTGCCCGGATAATGTTTTTTTTTCGGGGTTTTCCCTTATCCTGAGAAGACGAATGCAGAGTAACTTTAAGCTCCATGGACTCCGAGATCATTTGAACACCATTTCACCAATTTCACTCATCGTCCGATATGACCAACCAGGTTAAAGGACGTTAACCTGCAAAAAAAAAAAAAAAAAAAAAAAAAAAATGGATTTTGCATATTGGCATTCAAAGGTAATCCGGGCTAAAATGCTTTAGAAGAGCTAAGAGAAGGGTTCCAAAATATTTGGCGAAGTATTTCTACTGAAATGATAAATGAACAAGGACAGAAGAAAAGGAAGCACAATGAACCAAGTGAAATTACTGAAGTTACGTTCAGAAGGATATTCTATGAAATTTTAGATAATGTGCTCTATCAAATACAAAATAGATTTTCCGACCACGAAAGTTTACATTTCTTTGCTGTCCTTGATTCCTCAAAATTCAAGAATTACAGAACTCTTTTCCTGATCACTTTTGCTCAAAATTGTTCGACACCTATAGCTCAAATTTTGATTCGGTACGTCGGAAAAATGAACTTAGTGTTGTGTACTCTTCTGAAGATAAAGCTTTTGAAGAAAAGTCAGTTGGTGAAATAGTGAAAATTATGAAGGAAAGAGATTTGGTGTGGGCTATGCCTGAAGTTTACAAATTAGCTTGTCTAATTCTAACTGTACCAGCAACTACAGAACGGTCATTTCCACTTTAAATCGAGTAAAATCTCACTGTAGGTCTACAATGGGCCAAGAAAGATCATCCTCTCTTCAAAAATGCCCATAATGTGTACGCTTCTGGAGGATATTCATGAAAATTTCACGAAGCTGTTATGAACTATTTCCGAAGAAATCTCGTCGATTGGAGCTAACATTCCAGTAAACTGGTTAGTACTACTACTAAACTTAACAATAATTTATGTACACAGGTGTCCCTCGTATTACGCAAGTAATTGATTCCTATGAATTATCACGTAACACACAAAAAAAAAAAAAAAAAAAAAAAAAAAAAAAAAAAAAAAAAACACGTAAAGAGAATGTGATAGTGATATGAGCTATTTGAAAGTAAACATAAAAAAATCTGATGTGTACTATTCACATGACTTTCTCCATATCCCTGCAACAAATAATTCTTAAAAAGCTTATATTTCTATTTACTTTATGCTAATCAGAAAAAATTAGCAGAAATAGTCTTATTACTCGCTTCCTTGTAAGTAGAAGCGAAATAAGGGACAACCGTAGGTTAAAGTGATAGTCAAAAGCTGGTTGCTATGTCAAAGAAGTTCCTTTGTTTATATGGATAGGAGTTGACAAGTTCCTGTATGAGAAAAGTATTCGTTTTTCATAGCAGAAACCAAAAATAAGGATGTCACAAAAACGACGAACTCCACGAAAAAAAATGTATATAACATAAATTGTGTGTTTTAATGTGCTCTACATTTTTTGTATTGTAAGTTTTTGTCCATCTCTTACGGTTTAGCAGTTATTCAAAATTTAGTAAAATTCATCCAGAATAAACTACTCTTCAGAGGCTGTTCCCAGAAAATTCAAGATATACATTTCATTTGTCACGTAAATATGTTTAATATCCGAAATTTTAATCAAAATCGTTAGAGCTATTTTTGAGAAAATCAAAATTTTCGAAAAAAGTTCCATTTAAAGGGTAGTTGGGGGTGGGGGATTTTTCTCAAAATCTTCGTGTCGCATCCCTGGAAGATACTAAACTTAAATACCAAGTTTGGTATTTTACCGAATTTTCGTTTTTGAATTATCGTGTTCACAGACACACGGACACAGGGACACACGGACCTTTTTGTGAAAATGCTTTTTTTTGGATATTGGGGGCCTTAAAACATATATTTCCGGTGAAATCTCGGTATCGAATTTTTGGTGGAGTGCAATACTTTCTCTATACACTATGTACATAGTGCGTATGGAGAAAGTAAAAATGAGTTTTAAACAGATGCATCTATTTATGTCATTTATAGTATTAAAATCAGAATTCTTTTTAAATCGGTTTAAGCGAAAACGTGTAAAGTGAGATCGCGTATAAGGAGGGATGACTAAATTTTATAGACAAAGAAAAACCGGTGTACTCTGTGCTGTAAATTTAAATTGCTATATTTGAATATCTTTGTATTTTTATTTTCGGGTTCACTCTTAATTCTTTATTGTTGTTTTTTGGACTGTGTATTTCCTTTGTCTTTTTATTTTCGTGTTTACTCTTTTAATTCTTTGTTGTCGTTGTTTTAATATTGCTTGTAATGTGTATTACAAAAGCACGTGCGGTCTGTGGACCCGTGCGATTGTTGAAATTCTATGTATGATATTGCTATGTCAATAAATACACTTATTCATTCATTCATTCAGACAAAGAAAAACGATGACAAAGGGAGCGGTGTTCCTAAATTACTGACCGCGAATTGCCACTGGTCTGTGTGTGTGTATGTGTGTGTGTGTGTGTGTGTGTGTGTGTGTGTGTGTGTGTGAGAACAGCATTAACTAAAAACGTCAAGTGCGCTAAATATCAAACTTAGTATATAACTTCAGCATCTTTCAAGCATGTGATAGGAAGATTTTTAGCTCCTACCCCAAAGTAGAAACTTTTTCAAGAATTTTGATTTTCTAAAAAATGACTCTTAACGATTTTGATTGAAATAACACATATTTAAAATATTTGATCACAAATACGAGTAAGATGTATATTTTAAATTTTCTGGGTATTTTCTGTGAAGAGCTATTCATTCTGGATTATTTTTGTATAACTATAAACCGAAAGAGAGAGACAGAATATTTCTAAACAAAAAAGTAAGTCTCGTTGAAACACAATTTATATCAAATAACGTTTTCTTTATTGAGTTCACCATTTTCGACAATTCTAAGTTAGGATTTTCATTTACACTGAAACTATTTATCGTCCAATCCGATGTGATCTGAAATTAATAAAGTTATTTAATTGTAAAATGTGTTATAAAGTATAAATTAAGTAAATTTGAGTTGTAGGATAAATCGATAGAATTATTTGGTATGGCTTTAAATGTTCTAATACTTAAAGGTTTGCCAAATGGGAAGTCGCCATTCGCTTTTCTTTAGTTCCTTGTTTTTTCTTCAAGAAAACGTTTGATGCAGATGAGGAAGGCCCTCTGCTCCTTAATTTGGATTGTCTGATGTATGAATCTTTTGTGTTTCATTCACATTACTTTCTCTACCTATGCTGCTGACAAACTATTCTTACAAATATTATTTCTATCTACATCATGCCAATCAAAATAAACATTACCAGAAATCCAGTTGTAGAATCACTATGAATGAGAAGAGGCAGAGAAAAGCTTATTAGTAATAAGATAAAAATAAGCAATGATGCAAGTACGAAGCGACAAGCTACGTACCCGAGATGGAAAACTTTTTCTCTTTCTTTGTTTTTACAACTTCCGTATTGTAAACCAAGCCTCGAAGTGCTAAGTAATACAGTTATACAGTTTCTTATTTGCATAACTAACGTGGATGCAGAAGCTATTGTTGTACTTAAATTGCATTGTATCATAAAAGTCTTGTTTAAAAAGGCACATTTTCTATATCACCCGAGTTGTTCGTTCTTCCGCTTAGCTGTTTAGATCCATAGAAAACATGTGTGGCAGAAGCAGACATATGCAACGTGCACTTCACAAGCTCGTGTTGCTATGGAGGAAATGAAACGAGAATACGGATCATTTTAAAGCCAAATATCACAATGGCTACTTAAAAACTCTGATGTGTTCCATTCACATGACTTTCTCTAGCTGCTCCCCAAACTTTCTTAACAAAAGATTATTCTTTTATCTACATCGTGCTAACCGAGATAAACATAGCAACTTTATTACTTGCTTCCTTGTAAGTAGGAGCAAAATAGGACAATACACTAGGCTAAAAAATACTCAAATCTTCGCTATGTGAAACAATTCTCTTTGCTTGCCAGGAGTAAAATAAAGGAGAAAAGATTAAATAGTTTAAAACTGAAACCAATAAAAAGAAATATCTCGGAAACGATTAGCTTTGCCAAAAATAAATAAATGCTTGTGATATAAATTGTGTTCTTAGTGAGATTTATAATTATTATATAGTAAGTTTAGATATACCTCTTAGGGTTTACCAGTTTTACAAAAGTAATCCAGAATGAAGAGCTCTTCAGAGGTTTTCCCCAGAAGATTCAAGATATAGCACATTTCGTTTGTCATGAAAAATGTTAAACAATGATATTTTAATCAAAGTCGTTAGAGCTATTTTTTGAGAATATCGAAATTTTCGAAAAATGTTCCATTGTAAACGGTAACTGGAGATGGAGGGAATTTTATTGAAAATCTTCTTGTCGCTTACTTGGAAGATACTGAACTTGTATACCTACCTAGTTTGCTATTCAAGCGACTTTTTGTTTTTGAGCTAATGCTACTTTTCTACAAATACTGTTCTTATCCAGGAGTCTCAAAGCCTGTATTTCCAGTGAAATTTCAGTAACGAATTTTTGGATGGAATACAATACCTTCTCTATCTATGAACATTGCATATACGTTCTAAAGAAAGTAAAAAAAGAAAGGGGAATTAAATCATATATGAAAAGCGTCGTAGATTGCATCTGCGGTCAAGTGGTCACCTTTCTGGTTTCTGAAACCAGAGGTCCCGGTTTCGATTTTCGACTGGAAAGGGACATTTTACTTTCTCTATACGTACTATGTAAATAGTGTATAGAGAAGGTCAAAAATTGTAAAATTTGTTACCGAGATTTCACCGGAAATATATATTTTGAGACCCCGTGATTCTAAAAAAAGCATTTTTAGAAAAATGTCCGTGTGTGTCTGTCTGTCTGTCTATCTATGGGCAGCATAGCTCAAAAACGAAAAGTTCGTTAAATACCAAACTTGGTATTTAAGTTTAGTATCTTCCACGTAGATTTTCAGGAAAATTCCCCACCCCCAACTGCCCTTTACATGGAAAAATTTTCGAAAATTTTGATTCTCTCAAAAATGGCTCTAATGATTTTGATTAAAATGTGGTATGTTAAAGATATTTACATGAAAAATAAGATGTATATCTTGAATTTTCTGTGAATAGCCTCTGAAGACATCTTTATTCTGGATGAATTTTTCGGAATTTTGCATAACTGCTAAAGCATAAGAGATAGATAAAAACTTACTTCACAAAAAATTAAGATCTCGTCAAAACATACGTTTTATGTCCTTTACGCTTTTGTTGTGGAGGTAACCATTTCCAAGATACTCCTTGTTATTGGTTTCAACTGTGAAGTACTTATACTTTTCTCAGATAGGACGTGTTCGTTTTGCTTTTGTTCTACCCTTGGCCAAGCAAAGAAGCAATTTGCAATGACAATCGCATAGTGATAGTTTTTAAAACATTTGAATATCACTTTAGCCTTAATTCCCTCTTCCTTATAAGGAACTAAGTGATAAGAACATTCTGCTAATGTATATCTCGATTAGCATGGTGTGGAGAGAAGAATGATATTTTGTAAGACGTTTGTTTGTTTGTTTATAAAGCAGATAGAGAAAGTCATGTGATTGTAATACAATCAGATTTTTTTAACTATAATCATTCCTTATCCCCCACAGTATGTAAGTGCGTTTGTTTTTGTTTTTTTGTTGTTGTTTAATCATTTAAAACTGAAAAAGCAACGTTAAGAAAGCCTACAGTTCAGCGAGAAAACACCAGCTGTTGTTTCTCAAGTCAAATTTAGTTTGATTTGGTAGGCATTTCAGATAGTCGCTAAAATGGAAAATGTGCAGTATACTTCATGATTGGGGACACCAAACCTGTGACGAGGAAGTTTTATGTTGTTCATGAGGATCTTTCGCCATTTATGATAATAATTATTGGTTCAGCGAGCCTTTGATGAGGAGCGCTCAGAACGCCTGGCAGATGTAACTACTAAGGAAATCATTGAAAAAAATCCATGATACGATTCCCGCTGATCGTCTTAACAAAAGTTTGCGAAGTGACAGAGATCATAGCTGTGTTGAATGCCAATCTCGGTATTTAAATTTAGTAAACCCTTGTTAATTAATAGTCTTCGTCTACCAAATTTCACCTTAAATTATCTTAATTACCATATAACAAAACAATGATAATTACTTCAAGACCAATAATGTTCTTTCGATTTTGCTGTCTAATCGCGGATGTTGACACAGCCTTTACCAAACCGGGAACGGCCGTTCATATTTTGCATGATAAGCTGGAGCTGGAAAGTTGTCGGCCATGATTCCAATAGTAGACAAGAAGCTTGTGCGGCTTTAAACTTTTAAGCTGCTTTAAACGAAACCCGAAGAAGTTTTGTCACCGTCGATGAGATCTTGATTAATCAATTACACTCGGAAACCAAGCAACAATCAAAACAATGAGTTGCCTCCGGTGAACGTCCTCCAAAGAAGGCAGTCCATCGGCCGGAAAAGTGATTGCGACGGTGTTTTCGGATGGGAAGGGTGTCACACTCATTGGTTTCTTAGATAAAGAAAATAAAAATTAATGGATAACATTATAGGGTATTATTGGCACAATTCTACAAGAAGTTGAAGGAGAACCCCGACCTGGCTCATGCATTTTATTCTTGTTCCCAAACATGAAGAAATTACTTACGGGAACATAATTTAAATCAAATGAGGTGGTCATCGTCGAGACAGTAGCGTATTTTACAAAGCTTGACAATTTCTATTTTTGGAGGGTTTAGAAATAGGTAGGAACGTTGGAAGAAGTGCACGAGGTCCATACTGTAAGTAGTGAGCAACAATTTTTAAACCTCGTGGTATTAATTTTTTAGAGAAACCAAGTACATCATCGTAATCTAGTGATTTTTCAATCGCTTTTCTACATAGTCTCTTTCTTTGCCACATTTCTTCCACCGTTCTGCAGGTTTGAAAATATCCTACGACTGAACCTCGTTCAAGCTGTACGAAGACACTGACGCACTGCTTTCTGAATATTCTCCACCGTCTCACAGTGCTGGCCTTGCATCTAATCCTTAACGGAACCAAAAATATGTTAGTCGGGTGCCAAAGAGTTTCCCACCCACGTGTTCTGATCTCCATTGTGGCACGGGCAGTGTGGGGACTCCCATAATCCTTTGCAGGATGATATTTTCAGGCGCTTATCGCGCAATGCACGACAGAGTAAAGCAGTCACTTGTGACTTGCCCTGTGACGTAATCACGCAAAGTAAGTTTGCCCGGAAACAAGGGTAACGTGTAGCGCGGAGCACTCAGCACGACTGACGATGCAGTAGCAGGACCAATCTGTCTAAGCGACACATTCTTTTTTACAGAGCGTGTGCTATGAATCTTAAACTATTAGTGACAACTACAGGATACAAAAAACAATGATGGTGTTCTATGTTAATTTGATATAAAATAGCACAACGAAATTGTACATACAGAGCATTGAAAGCTGCTTAAAGAATAACATTTTCTATTATGTCATAGAAATGATTTAAAAAAATCATGCCTTTGTTCCAGTGGAAATTTTACAATGTATACACTGTTTTCAACACTTTCGCACTATGCTTTTACGCACACGTAAACGAATTAACACATTATTTACATGCGTGATACTCAATAACATTGAAATGAGGTAAGCCCATTGGTCCCATCATAAGTGCATTTTTGTTTTAATTTTATAGAAGATCTTGTTGTGAGAGCTGGTCCAGATATCTTGATGCGAGTTGGATAGCTGAATTTTCGGCCAAGAGAATAGTTAATGGCTTCTGAGACGTATTTTAGCTTGCTGTAAAACTGTTCGGCTTGTGAAGAAATTGACTGTTGAATGATGCTGATTCCAGTTTCTCTATGTAGTGGACTATTTCTGACAAACCATGGTGCACTCCTTGCGATTCGCAATATTTTATTTTGAAATGTCTGGATACGTTTTTTATTTATTTAAGGCCACTTTATAACAACAGAGGTCATCAGCGACCACATTTTATTTCGGAAGGACTGGTTCCTCCCCAAACTGGACAGTCCTATAGTAGGAGTGGTCTTAATAGAGTCACGTAAAGTAGTGTGCAGTTTTTTTTTAGTTTGAGTGAAGATCTTTTGTTCAGAAGGGGATAGAGCTTTACCGGTCTTGCTCGGGCTAGTTTGGGCTTATTACTTATATATGGTTTCTATGTAAGTCGTCGATCCAGGAGTACACCCAGATATTTCACTGTTTCTGTCTCAGTTTTCCAGGGTATATGTTTCGCTGGGAGCGTTACTGGTGGTGGATAGACCTGTCTGCATAGTGTAGAGATCATTGCTTCACATTTTTGCTGGTTGAGCGAAATACGCCAGTTATCAAGCCAGAATATAATTAAGTTTAAGGTCTGTTGAAGATGATTTCTGGCTTTGTGGATATCGCGATGTGTTACGAAGGTTGCAGTATCGTCCGCATATTTTATAGAGGTAGTCTGGGATGCCGTTGATGAACAGTTTGTATAGAAGACCCTGATGCCAAACCCTGTCGAAAGCCTGAGGAAGTCGAGGAAACCTGCAGCTGTGTGTTCTTTATTCTTGAAGCCTTGTGCCACTTCTCTGTAACCTGGAGAATTTTATGGATTGTTGAATTTTTGCGACGAAAACCGAATTGAAAGGGAGGTAATACTGATACTTCATTGAGAAATTTTGCTAAACGCTTCAGTATCATTTTTCATAGACTTTGGATAGAGTTGGTAGCAGACTTATAGGACGATAATTGTTTGTAGTTTTCGGTCAATAAACGTGGGATCCAACGGGTTTTTTGATAACATAAGTTTTGTATCGTTCCGTGCACTGCACTATGTCCTCTTGCAAGTTTTGCAGCGATTTCATCCGCAGTGAAATGCTGTTTGCTCTAATGATCTCATCAAATCTTTCCTTGTGTTCCGTGGAGACAGTTTGTGGACAACCGCCGCGATCAATTTTCTAATACTGCTAGCATCCTTGCAAACATCTCCATATGCACGTTTGGAAGTCTGAATGAATTTTAGAAGCAGCTTTTCTCTCTTTAACAAGGAATTCAATGACAGCTCGCTGTCGAAACGAAACATCGATGTCCAACATTTTTTAAATACTGTCTGTAGTCTGGTGATAGAAACTAATGAGTCACAATATGGCAACATGGGTTGTAAACTGTTGGAATCCTTTTTGTTACATCGTTGAGTTTTGTTACATGTTTGAGTTTTAACAATGGATTACTCATGACCTTCAGTATGACCCTCGTAGTTTTCTTAAAAGAAGACAACGTGCAGAAGTAAATAACTTAGGTCTTCATTCATAATAAGGCAAGTCCCTACACGCCTAGCTGCGCAGACCAAATAAATTGTCGTAATATGAAGAACTCGACTGGAGGGCAAGAGACTCCCAAGGTCGCAGGTAATATATAGGTTGTAATGGGAGAATAGTGAAAATTAAAACAGTTATAAATACGTCATGAGGATACCTGAGTAGGAAACAATTGCGACAACACGTTCTTAATGGTCATCAGAATCTATGCATAGGGATTAGACCTTGAATGTTCTGTTAGGAGTTGAATAAAATCACTTCATTAACTAGACGGAATTTCATCCCACAGCTGAACAAAACAAAAGTAAATATTATCATTGAACTTGAATATCCCATACCTGCATTTAAAACGTTTTACAAACAGGATGTAAGCGTCACAGAGGGCACAAATCAGCTTTAATTCCGTTTTCGCAGTTTCTTCTCAGTGATTCCATGTATATTTTCTGCTTTTTGCTTTAATACACTTAGTCCTCAACAAGAATTATAAAGAGGGCTTGTTAAGAGTGTCTCTGCAGCAAAGTGGTCAAAATGCTGAATTAAAAATGAAAAATATGCTGGGTTCAATTCTAGGCTAAGAAGCTATTCTTATTCCTCACCCTCCAGAGCCTGGAAATATGAATGCGATAATGAAAGTTTGTTAAGTTAATCGAGTAATGTACACCTCAACAATTTAAGCAGTTAACAGAAGGTCAAAGTGGTGATACGACGACATTACCTAAAGCGGTATGTAAATAAATAAAAATAAAGAAATAAATAAAATTAGTAGAAAAAAAACATGGCGTACTAGATTATCAGAGATGAAAATAAAATATGAAAATAAAATAAACGAGAAATTATTCCTTTTCAGGAAAGTCGTATATAACAGACGTTAAGTAAACATTTTTATCAGTATTTGTGGTATATTTGAGTTAGATAAGAAGATTAATATGTACAACACAGGAGAGTGTGGTGTGTGCTTCCTGATTTAATTTATAAACAAATCTAAAAGTTCTAACACTTTTGCAAAATTCCTTTTTGAACCCTGTGGGTCTGTGTTTCAGTCTGAAATTGCAGATTTGAAAAATTAAGTTAATCGAGATTATGGGCAACTTTTTTTATTTTAGGCCAAATTATGATATTGAATCTAATATTTTAGCACTGCCTTCTAATGCTAATGAAACATATAGAAAACGGTTATAAGAATGAAATTATCGTTCTCATTAGCTTTGTCAGAGGAGAAGGGAAACTAAATACTGAAGGAACTGTGTCAGGGTTTAGCATCATCTTGCCTTTATTCTCATGGAAATAATTTTTCGCAAAATGATGGCACAAATTTGTTACGTCTCGGAGCAGCTGACGACTTATTCAGTAATTCTAGTTTTTGTATTAGGAACCTAAAATAAATTATTATTCACTTAGTGTCCGAGGAAACCTACGAGAATAAATCGCAATGAATTTGGAATACAAATTCTTACCAATGGAAAGCGGTCTCGAATAATTTTTCCGGTTGTTGGTACAGTTATGCAGCATAGAAGTGCCCATATTAATTATTAAACCTTAATACTCTTAAACCACCTCACTTTTAAAGTCTTTTAAACGTACTGAAATCTGGCAAAAAGCACGTTTGCCCTCCAGCTGGCTATGCACGGGAGGTTTCAATTAGCGGCAGCACACCAGCACCAGCGGCGAGTCTAGGAAATATAATTCCAAGGTCTTTGTAATACGGATACTTATTGAATAGCCGTCATAGAGGTTAGAGTTGCGAGCGACATATACACTATTATGATAAAATAAAACCACAGTTAAATCTTTGTCCGCGAAAATGATTCAAGCAAGATTCGAACTTGAAGTATCTTGAAAGTGAGGCAGGGGCTCCCCTCACACCATACAGATTGACCACCATTTTGTTAGTAAATAAAAATATGTTAAAGAATAGTACTCATAAAACTTGAATAAGGTCGAGTTTAGGGTCCAAGAGAAGAGAGGAATTTAATATATAAAAATCAGCTTTCTGAAGATGTTAACCTCGTTACTCATATAGTCGTCACGGGAACACGAAAGTAAGTCACGTAGATAATGCAAACTAGCAGCATTTTGTGCAGGTGAGACACGGAGTGGAACAGGTGCAGAGGAAATAGTAAAAATTAGCATTGCTGCGGGTGTAGGGAGAGAGGGGGGGACTATACCGCAGCAAAGACAAATGTCCCTTTGCTGCAGTGGGGTACGTTCTTGCGCTGCAGGTACACTATCATAATCGGGTAGGGTTTGAGCTTGTAGGTTTTGTTTTCTCTATCATTTACTTCTACGCAATTTACACAGTACTTTCTCTACCACCTACAGGTAGGGAAGGTAGATATTGTATTCCACCAAAAAATTCGATACCGAGATTTCACCGGAAATAAAAATCCTGAGATCCTCTGAGAAAAAAATTGATATGTTCAATTTACACGAGTTTGTCTACCTCTCTGTAACAATTATACTTAAAAAGCTTATTCTTATATCTGTTTCACGTTAACCGAGATAAACATTAGCAGAAATAGTTTTATTATTTAGTTTCCTATAAATAGAAGGGAAATAATGGGGAAATAGGCTAAAACGATAGTCAAATGTTATAAATTTGCATGTAAAGAAATTTGGTTCTGCTTCCATACCAGGAGTTAACAAATTCCATATGAAAAATGTTCAAGCATTGTAATATTGATACCAATAACAAGGAATGTCTCGAAAGTGGTTAACTCCATAAAAATGGTATATGACAAATACTGTGTTTTAGCAGGATATTCATGTTTTGTGCAGCAATTCTTTGTTCGTCTCTCACAGTTTATCATTTGTGCAAAAGTTATTCACAATGAAGACTTCAGAGACTATTCCTAGAAAATTCAACATATTCATTTTATTTGTCATAAGTATATTTAATATATGGTATTTTAATGAAATTTATTAGAGCCGTTTCTGAGAGCATCAGAATTTCGATTTTTCCATTAAAGGGTACTTTAGGATGGGGGGATTTTCCACAAAATCTTCGTATCGCATCCTTAAATACTTTTCGGTTTTGAGTTAACGTGTTCACAGGCATACGGATATTTTTCCAAAAATGTGTTTTTTTATATACGGGACCTAAGGCGTGTATTTCCGGTCAGAATGTAATGTCAGAATGTAATTCTTGCATGGAGTGGAGTACCTTCTACAACTATGTTTTAAGAGAGAATCTAAAAATAAGCGTTGCTAAGAAATTACTATACTGACCTGTTGTTAGTGAAAACTTAAGGGCACTTGTGAAACAATGGAAATCCATATATTGTTTCAAATAAAGATATCAATGTTCCAGTTGCAAAAAGAATTTCACTTTGAGAGAGACATGTGCTGTCGAAGCGAATAGTTCCCAAGTGACACAGAAGTTCTTTGATTACATGAGATGGCCCCTTATGACTGCACACAAAGAAGCAACTGTTAACACATGCATGTAGCTTGCTGCTCTGATGCCGCGAGCGAATCCACTGTTGTCGCGCTCGTCATCAACTCTTGGACCACATCAATGGCTGCTTCTGTCACATTGCTTACACCATTTAACTGACTTAATAATCTTATCTTCACATGGCTTCCTCAACTTATTCGGCAAGAAACTAGTCTTACAAAAGCTTATCTAACTACTTCATGCTAATCGAGGTAAAATTAACAGAGAATACACAAGGCTAAACCGATAAGGTGGTCGCTATGTGATGGCATTGAGAAAACGGTTTACCAGTAATGAAAAAGTGGTTCAAAATGAAGAGGACTTCAAAGACTTGCCAGAGAATTAAAGATACACATTTAATTTGTATTGAAAATATCATTAATTTATGCTATTTTAACAAACAAAAATCGTTAGTAATTTTTGACAAAAAAAGGGGAGCATTTCGAGAAATCTTCCATGTAAACAGTAGTTACGGTAAGAGAGAAATTAATAAAAATCTTTGAGTCGCATCTTTGGAAGATATTAAACTTGGCATAAGTTTGGTATTTAACGAACATTTGTTTTTGAGTTATGCTATTCTCACACACACACACACACACGCGCGCGCGCACGTGCGTGGACACGTATGCGGACAGGGGTACTCAAAACATGTATTTCCGGTGAGCCTCTTATCGAATCTTTGGGGTGGAGTAACAGTATACTTTTTCTACCAACTAATATATAGAATGTTACAAATTTATATTTCACCGAGAGAATATCTTATTCTTACCCCTCTTCAATATATAATGTGTGTATGTGTGTGTGTGTGTGTGTGTGTGTGTGCGCGCGCGCGCTCAGTATGGCTCAAAAACGAAAAGTCCGTTAAAGACCAAACTTGGTAGATATTTAAGTTGAGCATCTTCACGATTTTCAAGAGAACCCCTCAACCCCAAAACTACCCTTTCCATGGAAGATTTTTCGACATTTTTTATTTCCTCCCCTAACAATCTTTATTAAAATATCTTATATTAAAGATATCTACATGCAAACAATATGTATATCCTGGGTTTCTTGGGAATAGCCTCTGAGGTCCTCTTCATTCTGAATGACTTTTGCTTAACTGGTCAACCATAAGAGATAGAGGTTAATCCTTTTTTGAGATATTCCTTGTTATTGGTTTGTTTTGCAATACATATACTTTTTTGATTTGGAAGCTGTCATTCGTTTTATATAGCGTTTGTTTTATTTTTAGCCGAACGACAACCGAAAGTCAACTGTTTCACATAAGGACCCGCTTTGAAAGGATTTGAGTATCTCTTTAGCCATGTTTCCCTTTTACTTACAAGGAAACAAGTAATAGGACCATATCTATTTTAGCTTATCTCGATTACCATAACCTAGATGCAAGAATAATTCTTTGTAAGAATAGTTTCTTTGTAGAATAGGTAGAAAAAAGCATGTAAATGAAACACATTTCACTTTTTACACCCAACTCGAATTTGTAAAATATTAATATTATCTATCATATAGATTCTTGAAATTAAGAGAAATCACGTTTAGAATCAGAAGTCAGCTGGTTTTCTGTATTGTTGATTCGCTAGCAGAGCTCCCAGATATAAATTACTTCCCCAGGTCAACCAAGAATGTTATAACATAAGATAAGGTATTGATTGTTCTTGAACATTGAGACAAAGTTTAATCATTGAATAATGGCCCACAGTTGTGAAGATTTCCACAGTTTGTTTTTGTTTTCGATGTTAACCAAGAACACATTAATATTGCTGTCTAGATTTTTTGAGTATTAGCTCTTGTGTAATTGTTTCTGTAGTTTGTGTAATTTCACTTGTTTTTCTATTTAATTGGCTTCTAGATTAATATTTACCACCATTTAACATTTATGTTGGTTATACTGAATAAAAGAATAATGCTTTAGGTCAACAACAACAACAACAAAAATTTTTTTATCACAATTCCTTGTAGAATTAATCTTTACGCCTATTGTCATTTTCGTCAAAACAATTTTTTATGTCACGTGAGGAGGCCATGACGTAAACCATCTTGTTTTACTTCTCGTCGCTCCTATTTATTTAAAGTTATATTAAACTGTCTGGAATATTATAGTTTATGAAATACAGGTAAGAAGTGTCTCGTGTAATTATCTACTCGTCTACTTATTGTAACACGAGTATACTCAAGAGATTTCTTAAGGAATCTGTATATCTGGACTGCAAAAGTTAACCTAAAAGCAGCCATACTGTCGAACTTGCATAACAACAATTAAATTCATGGCAGTTTACCTTCGAAGAACGTCAATACTACCTCACCGAACATGAACACCACAAGAAACCACAGCTATGCATCAGTCGCACAGTCAACACCCAAGAAAGAAGAAGCCATCATTATCGCTCCCATGACGGACTTACCATTCGAGACTACATTCTCGCAGTAAGTAAACTTACAGAAGCAAGCAATACCTATTAGGTTTATCTCAAGAATCTCCAACTCCAGAATATGTATATACTTAACATCTTCCAAAGTAGCAAAATCTCTTGTATCCAATCATCCTATTATAAATATCAACAACGTTTCTCTCCAACTTCGCCCTCTAATTACACAAAACAAACAAAAAATAGTACTGAGTAATGTCTGCCCTATAATACCAAACTCAGTCATAGAAGCTCACTTAGTGTCATATGGAGTCAAACTAATGTCTAACATAACCTATATAAGGGCTGGAATTTCTGGCCCGGGATTTTCCCACACTTAGTTTCAGACGCCAGTTTTACACCTACTGATGTTGAAAAGTTGCCACCCAACATCAAAATCCAATATGAAGGAACTGCTTATTGGATTTATATATCAGCTGACACACCAAAATGTTTTATCTGTAAGCAGGAAGGGCATCTTGCCAAACACTGTCGCGATTCGGAGGGTGCACAAGAAATGACCCCCGAGACCTTGAGCAAATTTCCGGAACTACCCAACGCCAGGTCCTTACTAAATCTGCTCCATCTACCTCTGGAGCTAAAGAAAAAGTTCCAGAGACATCCAGCTCTGCTCTCGAAAATCCACTGCCACCCCAGGGTGAATCCAAGAAGCCTCGAAACCCCATCCCTATGGAACAATAGGCTCAAAGGCCTAAACGGCCAATGTCAAACAGCACAACCGACACCGATACTGATCTCGGGAAAGAGTGTCACGTTGCTATGTCCGAAGAAGAAATAACTGATTCGGAAATAGTCTCCACGCAAACAACACACCAGGCAAAAAAGTTTAAAAATGTGGGATACAATCAACTGCAGAAATTCTCCAACCGATTCGAGATATAATCGAATTAGAATCTCACGACTACTCATTAAGCTTTAATCAGCTCCAAAATGTAATGGAAAACATAATTGGTGTAAAAGATGTAATTCCGATTGTTGAAGTCGCCCTCCGTGGTGTAATGGTTACCATGCTAACTTCATATACCCAAGGTCGCGGGTTCAAACCCGGTGGAGGACGATGGATTTTTTCGGGCGTAAAAATCCTTAGCATGGCTTCCTTCGGAAGGGAAGTAAAGCTGTGGGTCCCTTGTCGTAGATTTACGGCACGTAAAAGAACCTCAAGCCTGATAAGAGAGGCCTCTGAGCAAAATTAAGCGATTTTTCACGCCCAATATAGAATGGGACGCTGAGAACCAAAGCAGTTAAAGAGCGTCCATAAATAACAGGCCATTTCATTTTCATTTCCGATTGTTGAATAATACACCATAGATCTCGAGCCTCTAGTGAGCACTTACCGAAAGCTTTACCCACACTATAAACACCGAGCTATAAAGGTCAGAAGTAGGAAACTTGAAATAAAGTTACTGGCCTACATGACTCAAAATAAGAAAACCGCTATCTAAACAAATTATGAGAAATCAATCAGTTAGTTAATAACAGGCAAGTTTTGCTGTAAGATCAAATTTATAAGACAATCATGGCTTATTTACTTCAATGGAATGCCTTACATGCAAACTTTGAATTTCTTAAAATATTATTAAGTAAACACAATCCTGATATTAACTGTCTCCAGGAAACAACTTTCAAAGAAAAACATGTTGCAACATTAAAAGGATATAAACCCCACTACAAAAACCGAGACAACTACGTACATGCTAGTGGGGGCGTAGTTATTTACATTAAAGAATATGTTAAACATCGAGATATATCGATTGTAACTGATCTTTAAGCAGCTGCTACAGCATTTAACACGCTAGCTTCCTAAGTCATTTATTATATTGGGAGACTTTAATAGTTATAACACATTTTGGGGTAGCCAATATACAAACACCAGAGGGAAAGTAATAGAACAACTTTTACACAATGAAGAACTCAACATTCTTAATGATACCTCACCAACACACTTTAGTATAGCAAACGGTACTCTCAGTACCATCGACTTGACGTTAATTACCCCTGATATTCAAGATAGATTTGAATGAACGGCCTCTAAAGAAATATATGGTAGCGATCATTTACCCATTTTGTTAACTGATGTAAATACCATAGCTCCATCTGGGAAATTCCAATCGCAGTGGGATATAAAAAATACAAATTGCAAAAGTTTAAGTCACACGTATCTGAAAACTTACCTTATCTTACACCTATAAACAAATTCTGTCAATCCAATCCTAATGAAATAGTGAAATCGTTTACAGACTAGATCCTACTATCCGCCGATATCAGCATCCCGAAGAAATACTCTACTGGCATGAAAACTGTAAGCTGGCGGAATCAACAATGTAAATTAGCAATTGCCGCAAAGAACAAGGCCTACTATATATTCAAACGACGACCCACACCAGAACACAAAATTGAATTCGAAAAAGCAAGAGCTAAGGCACGCCAAGTGGTTAAAACAAACAAAAAGGACTCTTGGCTGGCGTTCGTTTCCTCTTTAAATAATCAAACACCTTCAAACGTAATATGACAAAAAATTCGTAAAATAAGAGGCTCATATGGAACAGTACAAAATATATCTTTATATGATCCTATGGAAAACAAAACACTTACAGACCCGCAAACCATTGCGAATACGTTAGCTCAGATTTTCACATCCACTTCCGAAATAAGAAGTGATAAAAGTGAATTATCAGAAAATCATACGCAGTTGATTTGTTACAAAGAACCTAACAAAGAAACAAGTGAAGTATACAATGATAAAATTACCTTCACAGAGGTTTTACAAATTCTTGAACAGTGTAAATGTAATAGTCCAGGGCCCGATAATAATTCTTATGCGCAACTTAAATCCGTACTTCAAGATGGACTTATGTACCTGCATGAAATTCTTAACTACCTATGGAGCTCCAGAAGATTTCCGGATCAGTGGCGTACTGCAATTGTAGTGCCCATTCCGAAACCAGGAAACGATCTCTTTTCGCCCGGAAACTTCAGACCAATAGCCCTTGCTTGCACTATGTGCAAAGTCTTTGAAAAAATAGTTAATGGCCGACTTCGCTGGGAATTAGAGAAAATTGAGTATTTTTCGGAACATCAAAATGGGGTTTCTCCACTTTCGATCCACCATTGATCATCTTCTAATAATCGAATCTGAAATAATATCTGCATTTATTGAGAACGGCAGTTAATTGCAATAAGCTTGGACATAGTAAAAGCGTACGATACAATATATCGAAACTTCATACTTAAAGAACTAGAACGCATCGGTATCAGAGGAAACATGTAGTACTTTATTTACAATTTTCTTCGAGAACGAAAAATAAGGGTACAGTATAAAGGAGACATGTCCAAAGAACTACATACCGAAAGAGGTGTACCACAAGGGTCTGTAATCAGTGTTACATTGTTTCTTATAGCAATCAACAGCATTGTTAACAGCATTTCTCCACCTGTCAAGGATCTACTATTTGCAGATGACTTGACAATCTTCTGCAAAGGGAAAAACCCCTTACTACATCAACACTTCTTCAAGAGACGCTAGGAAAACTCCACACCTGGACAATGAGTCAAAATGTATATGCTTCTCCAGATCTTGTAATCTCTCAAACCCCACTATGACTATCGAAAATAAGACGCTTAAAGCTGCCAAAACTGTCAAAATATTGGGATCAACATTTGACTCAACATTACGTTGGAAGTATCACATATCCGAATTAAAAAATGAATGTATAAGAAGATTAAATGTTTTAAAAGTTCTGGCACATAGAAACGGGGTGCTGACATCAACGTTCTCTTAAGAACCTATAAAGATCTTATTAGAACAAAATTGGACTACGGCGCCCAGATATATCACTCAGTTAAGCCAACAGTTTTAAAAACACTAAATGCGATCCAAGCAAATGCTCTTAGGATATGCTTAGAAGCATTTAGAAGCAGTCCTGTAACCAGCCTATTGATAGAAACCAATGAAACGCCACTGGACTTCCGCAGAATGGAACTGTGTTTGAAATATGCAATCAAGATTTCAGCAAGACCTAACTCAGAAATCCATCGATACGTATTCACAGACAAACACAAAGGAGAACTCACAGCAAATTCAAAGTAGTCATTACCATTCCACCTTAAAATACGAACATACATAGAAGAACTTGGTCTAGAAATCCCTCCCACAATGCCACGGACATTTCAAGAATACCTCCATGGAGGATATCTCTTCCACAACTTAACTTGGATGTTACAAACTATCAGAAATCTCAAACAGATGCATCTGTATACATATTAATTTTCCAAGAAATACAAAATATGCATTCTAACCGTAAATTCATGTACACCGATGGATCCAAAACAGAAAATGGGAGTGGGTGTGCAGTGATAACTCCAGACAACACAATTAAATTAAAGCTTCCTGATTCATATTCCATATTTTCCTGCGAGCTTAATGCACTTAAGCAAGCTTTATTTTACATTAACCAATCCAGCCACAGTGACTTTCTTGTATTTACCGATTCACTAAGCACCCTCCAAATTCTTAGATACCGATCGACTGATCTTGAATTACTCAGGACATTCAAACTCTTCACCATCACGCTCTTTCAGACAAAAAGGACATAATTTTCACGTGAATTCCGTCTCATTGTGGCATCAAAGGTAATGAAGGAGCAGAAAAAGATGCCAAAGAAGCAACTCGACAGGCAGAGGTTACGAGACATTCAGTGCCTTATCGTGACATTATAAAACACTTTTGCAGGCAACTTAGAGCAAAATGGAACCAGACATGTAGTCAAAATCTACTATTAAAGTTACGTATGGTAAGGAAAGATGATGTCACCAATCCTTGTCCCGCACGTTCGCCGAAGAGGAAAGAACAAGTGACTATCACAAGACTACGAATAGGACATACTAAACTAACCCATTCATATATCTTCACTAAAGACAACCCACCTCAATGTGAAATCTGCAACACACAACTCGCCATTAAACACATTTTCACAGAATGCAGAAGATACATTCCAGAACGTCATCTCTACAGCATCACTGAAGATATATCCACATCACTGAATACCCCACAAAAATTCAAGCAAGTTCTATTCTTTCTCAGAAGCATAAAACTGGATTTCAAACTCTAATATACAAATTCACAATATCTTAAATCTGTGTAAAACTGACTTTCAACAGCAATGTACCTATTCATAATATATTATTTAAATGTATGTAAACTTGCTTTTCTAATGTAATTTTAATGCACAGACCTGTGTTTAATGTGTGAATAATTTATTGTAATAACTTGCTTTTCTAATGTAATTTTAGTTCACAGACCTGTGTTTAATGAGCAAATAATTCCATTGTAATATAATGAATTCACTTGTTATAACTATTGTTTGGTTGCAATATGACCTAGGAGTTAAAGCGGCCTAAAACAAATAAATTAAAAAAAATGTTTTATGTCAATTCTTTTATTACATACGGAAAGTAATGAGTACAAATGATAAACCCAGCACATTTTATGGCCCTCTAAGTCAGGCCATCTTTGTTTCGTAAATTGAAACGCTTTTGCCAGCAGCGTGATTGCAGCTACCGCTGCTGCGATTCGGTTTCTCAATTGCTGTAAGTCGTTGATCTTTATTGCATACACTGTGAACTTGACGACAAAAGAAGAAGCCAAAACAAGTTTAGTGGTGTCAGATCTAGAGAACGGGCCGCCCAAATTCTCGGTGAACCACGACGAATCCACCTACCAGGGAAGATTTCGTTGAGGTTTTTTTTTTTTTTTTTTTTTTTTGGTAGTGTTTAAGGCACCGCAGGCGGTTTCGTTGAGGTGGTGATGAACAAGATCGCCTCGTTAGCGACAGATCCCGTCCGTTTCAGTTTCAGTACCAGATCTCCAATTGTCTGCTTGCTAGAACCTGGTTTCCTGAACTTTCTAGTGAATGCTTCTTGGGCCTGCTCGTAAGGCAATCCTCGTATATGAGCGAAAACGACAGCAATCTTTCCTCTATTGTAAACATAGTTTCCTATAACAAAATGCATAAACTAACGATTGAGCAAAATGTTAAGAGACTTTTGAATCACCCTGTATTGGCAGCTTTGTGAAGTATGAAAAGTTGTATTGCAAACAGATAATGAGAGCGCCATGAGAAATTAATTATGTGAAAATACATAATGTAAAGCCTGATCAAACCAAATCGAATTAGTGTAACTGTCTTGCAAGCCTTTAATCGCCGCACGCATGTGAGAGGCTTGCTACCAAACGTATAGCATTGTTACACGTGTTCGTGTTGCCGTGTTCGTTCGGCTTCCCCGCAGGTGTCCGAGAAATTAACCCAGTGAGGAGCGGCGGTAATACTCCAAAATCTTGGACGCAATGGACATGTGCAGAATGGCCGCTTTTTCTGGAAATTTCTGTTGAAGTCATTGACAACTATACAGGTTTGGGTATGGATTCCTGACATCGAACAAGAAAATATGTTCGTATAAATATATGCTCTAAGACGCTTCGTTTTCGCGTTCTCAATTGATTAATAAAGGACACCTTCAACGGCTTCCCGAGTGCAACTTAAAAACTTCATTTATTTATGCACTCATTCATAGAAGGTTTTACCCCTTTTTACCTTGCAGAGTTGGCCTTGTGTTGCCATGGCTGCCTGTTAGCATGTGCAGGTGTGTAATACATTCCCCCAGCACACCTTACAGGTGCTTCTACAGGGACAGAGCATTCTCCCAGACTTATTAGAAAATGTATCTCTGCAAACAAGGAAGTGTGATTTATGTATCATGCTCTAGCATATTTTAGTTTCATTGTTGGAGATGGACAGGCTGATGCGTAGAGGGGAACCAATACCATGGTCTGCACGTTCCCCCGACCTCAACCCTTTCGAGTTTATATTTTGGGTGTACCTTAAGCCATTGGTTTATGCAACAGACATCCCGGATGAAGAAACTCTTAATCTTAATCTATTGGGAAAGGTATTTGATATTCCGTGTTTCGACGAGTACATGCATATCTAGACGCAAGAGGAGGATATCTGGATCATTTGTTTATAAGTGGTGTTTGTGTGGAATACCTCCTAATAAGGTGAAAAAATAGAATAATGTGTCATTTTAAAATGTTTTGATTAAATAGCATTTTGAACCTCGATAAATCGTGAACGACAGACTTTGGGACATGTGTTTATGTGAACATTTTTCTTCTTTTGATGTAAGGGACGTGTCTCTAAACTTTATTAAAGAACTTTTGAATCACCGTATATAAAGGAAGATTGCAAGTCAGACGAGTCTGTTTCATCTGGGAATGCACAACGTACAGCAGTTGCATCGAATCGACAACAATTGCGATACATTAAAGCGACGAGAGAAAATTATACTTCTGAAGTGTTGTAAAAGCAACGGAGTAAAGACAGTAATTGCAACCAGATTTGAGCAATAAGAGATTTTTGTTATATTATTAAACATGTGCAAAGGCAGCAGTAACATTAATTCTGGCACTTTTTTTTTTGTTTGTTTGTTAAATTAACCTTAAAATTTTAATAGTACATTAAACTCTCATTCAGGATCATCATTATCCTATAAATTATAGCCAGGAAGTGTTACCATAATAAGTGTGAAACCTTTTACCAATAAACTGAGCTAATTAGTGCCGTAATGGGATACTTTGATCTAACTTTGGAAATCATTTTATTTTATAAATACGCACATGTATATTTTGTTTTCAATGTAAAAATTGGAATTATTGCTCTCATATTTCAAGATCTCAAATTTTGAGAAATCTGGTGATTTTAGGATTATGATATCTGAATATCATGAGCAACACCATGAATACTATACTCTTAAAAGTACCAAATTTCTGCAATTTTGAGTCTTTTTACAGTACGAGAGTGATGGTGGTGGTGGTGGTGGTGGTGGTGGTAGAATTCATATTGAGTGCTCAATAAAATGAAAAGTACTTATGTTTGGGAATTATACTTTTTAGTGCATCCAATAAGCCATATAATGAATTGTTGCTCTCATATAAAATGGCACCAAAAATTGGGGAAATGTGGTATTTTTAAGATTGTGCTGTTCAAGGTTAGAGCTCGGGGTCACGAAAGATCCGGATTGAAGTTTTTTCCCCCCTTTTACATCCCCCCCCCTAAGTTTACTGTATGATTACTGGTTTTACTGTTCCTTTACACAAACATATACACAATGCACAAACATATAATACTCATGCTCAAGGCGGGACTCGAACCCACGATCCCCTGCCCTAGTTCGGTGCATACAGAGTATAACTATGGCGTGATGGAGTAGGGGTGGTCTCTACAGCCCGTTTCGAAACATGTAGCACTATCTAGCATTGCTCACTGCCTGGCCTCGTTCAGTCCCTGTTAGTAGATGAACCAGTGAACACTGAAAGAGAGTGAAGAATGAAAAATGTCTAAAATACTAAAGGGTAGGCGATCGACATTGAACAGACGTGTGGATGATTCAAAGATATTAGAGTGACAGGAGGAGAGCCTGTACTTTCGATACAGTAAAGAGTTATCTTGTAATTCACTACAATGAATTCTGAATGAGTTCGGTTAATTTTGTGTACGTTGTCTATTTAAAGCTTTGTACATTTTTATCCTGAATCTTTTGTATCAAGCTTTATACTTTTATTTGTAAAAGTACAAGGCGTGTTTATTTACTGAACATATTATAAATAATTGTTTTATTTTGTAATGAGCTACTTTTGGAACAGATTATACCTCGATGTGTGCAAGTATACGCTATAAACCCCTTACTACTACCTTTTCTAATACTGCTGACTTCTTTATGTGTTCATAACTGTGTGCTTCGGAACCAAAACCCGTGCTCTATTCATGCTGTTGAATTGTGATAAGCCAAACATTAATAGATTTATGCAAATATTGAGCTTATCTGCGTATAATATGAGAGCAATAATTCTGATTTTCACATTGAGTAAAACATAATATATATCTGTGTGTGTGCGTGTTTATAGAGTAATGTGATTTCCAAAGCTGAGTCAAAGCAACTCATTAAGAACCAAAAGAGCTTCAGTTATGTTAAAATTCAAAGCTGATTATGGCAATACCTCTGGCTACAATGCCATCATGATAATGGTCCTCAATGAGAGTTTGCAATACTCAAATCTGTTAGTTAATTTAACAAAAAGTGTCCAAAATCAATGCCCACTGGTGTACAAAGTGTAATTGCCACATGGTTGGACTTGAAACTAAAGTTGGATACTAGTGAGATAATCTAACATTTGTAGTTCGTGTGTGCTATGTTAAAAGTTATACTTTTAGATCATGCTGTCTAAAAATACCTATTATTACTTGAGATAGACTAGAGAAGCTCCCACAAGTTTTAGAGTATCTTAAGAATACGCAAGAGTCATTGTCCACTCTGCATGAGTACAAGTTCGCGCCTGTGTAGGCTCAGCGGGATATAAGCCATTAAACTCAACATAGTCTCAGGGTCGACGTCTAGAACCCCAAGGAAGGTAACAACAGAAGTTGATTTAATGTTTTCGCTTCCGCAGTGCAGTATGTTTTTAGACACGATAGCGTGACGTGAGGCAGTAAAACGTAATGTAAGGACACCACTGCGGGAACCCGCAGAATTACCGCGGAGAGATAAGTGTCTCATTGTTCTGGTCGCGAGAATAATAACACCCTTCACGTGATTCAGCTATATGCCGCCGAGGTTCGACACGCGATCCACATTGATAGAGGATTTACAGGCGCCCGCGCAAACACTGTATATATTTCACCAATATTCATTGTGTTTTCAACTTTATCATCTTTCAAACACAGACACGCAAACCAGCAGAATGTAGATGTGGAGCTGATATCAGATGAATAGCCCAGCTATTCCTAGAAGTGGACGACCAACTCATCTTAAGCTACATTCATAATGAGATGCATGCACAAATGTAACGAAGTATAAGATAAGAGCAGGTGCGAGGAAGAGCCTCACACAGATATGGCGCCACTAGGCCAGTTAGACGGTAGAATTGTATAGTTTAACTCTAGACTAGCTCGTACCCATAGTTAAGTTTTAGAATGACAGCATTTTAAACAAGACAACTTTAGAGTTTTCACGAAAATGGTGGATTTGGAAAAAAAAGAAAAAAAAAAGAACAGTGATTAAATACTTCCATTTGAAAGGCTTAACGCCTAAAGAAATCAAGGAGGAGATTGACAGTACATTGTAAGACTCTGCCCTTCATATTCAATGATTAAAAGGTGGGTTGCAATGTTTAAATTAGGACGTACGAGCACTAGTGATGAGCCTCGCTCTGGACGCCCTGTAAAAGTGAAAACTCCAAGGACCATTGAAAAAATTCATCATTTAGTACTGGAAGACCGCAGATTCAAGTTGTTTGAGATAGCAGAGGCAGTAAACATATCAAAAGAATGAAATATTTTAAGTAATGTTTTGGGCTTTTACAAGGTCTGTCCAAGATGGGTGCCGCGTTTGTTGACACCTGATCAAAAGTTGCAAAGAAAAACTGTTTCTATTAAGAATGTGGAGCTCTACCGTACAAATCCCAGTGAATTTTTGAGACGGCTTATTACCATGGATGAAACTGGGATACCTCACTACCCTCCAGGAAATAAATCACAGTCAAAATAGTGGATTGCGCCAAAAAAGGCAAAGTCAATTTTGTCAGCTAACAAGGTTATACGAGTGTTTTCTAAGATGCACAGGGAATTCTTTTTATTCATTACTTGGAAAAGGATAAAAATATTGCTGGTGACTACTACGCAAGCTTACTGCAACGTTTGAGTGATGAGGTGAAAAGAAAAAAGACCTCATTTGGCAAAACAAAAATCTTGTTCCATCACGACAATGCTCCGGCCCATTGTTCAGTCATTGCAATGCGAATTAAAGTTCGAATTGCTTGAACATTCACCCTATTCGCCACACCTAACACCCAGTGACAACCACCTGCCAAACCTCAAGAGGACGAAGATTTCACAGCAACGAGGAGGTAATTGATGCGGTAAACAGCTATTTTGAGGACCTTGATAAATCGCACTACAGGGATGGTTTAATTAAATTAGAACACCGATATGACAAATGTATTAGCCTTTCTGGAGATTGTGTTGAGAAATAAAACAAAAATTTAATGCTATTTTCATTGAGAGGCCCGGGACTAATCAGCTGACCCTCGTAATTACCTACAACTGACGCTCGCGGTAGTGCCGTCGCAGTAATTATTTGGCAAAAAAATTGAAAATTGTGCAAGCATGGAGACTGCAGAAAGCGATAAAGCTGAACATTTAGTGCAATGTGCATCAACTCTTTGCATCTTGCGATTTATGAGAGCTGAGAAATCTAAACGCAGATGATGGGCATATCCATTAAATCATAGGAGGATTCAAAAGGAAACTCCATAACCTCCTGAGGGAAATGAGAGATGGCACGGCACGGCCAAGTAGGAGAGCAACATGTATGTAGAATAGGCGCTGTAAAATCTCGCATTGCAACCCTCTGTCGTTGAACAGCAGACAATACACGGAGGAGAGAATTCTGAATTCTTCCTCTTTATACGCAAAGCAAGGATAAAGCCCGGAGTTTGCAAATTCTTGCATTGCGGAGGGTGTGTCTAAGCGATTACTTACACTGAATAACATGGGTGCTTACGATACGCCAGCGTTTACATCTCATTGAGAATGAAGCATTATTTACCTAGCGAAATCCCTCCGGTAACGTGTGAGGTGGTCCCGGGTTCAATTCCCATGGTGTGAACACACTGTCCATGGCTACTTTTCTTGTTTTCCCACCATAATTTCTTTTTATCTGTTTCACCTCAGGGTTGAATGACCACGCAGCAACGGTATATGCCTTGGAAGGATTTTTCCCAGCCACTTGGGGGGGAGGGGGATTACTGCCTCCCTCTTCCTTCATGGGAATGCCTCGCCTTTTCCAGGAACTAGTCAGGGTAGCCGACGTCAGGAATGGTATCATGTTGGAATGGTAGGAGCACATGATGGCGCACTTTGTCTCCACCGGATCTGGTTGTTTGTCCGGTCACCCCTTCATCTCTTCCCCCCATAAGTCATTCTGGATCCACCATGAATCCACTAAATGTAGCTACGAAGAGTAATGTAAGCCTTGCGCGCGCACACACTCACACGCATAAATTAACATTTATATAGAATATTTGTTCTAAGTTCATGAACCCCCAAAAGGTGTAATTGCTGGGGAAAACTGCTTACGAATGCAATATTTCTACTTATAGTGATCCTAAAGGAATAAGCGGATTCTCAATCTAATAACAAATATAATCTTCAGACTGTTGCTGTTGACATCAGATAGACACTATCTTTGTCTCTAGGTCATGATGGAAATGAAGCCAATGAAGGAGCTGATCAACTTGCTCAGACTGCTTCAAATACGTGTCCAAAACGTGCAAAGAAAACTTTAAAACAAGAATTGCACAACAGCTGGAACTTATTGCAGTCAGAAAGCAGTAAAGGTCACGTCACATAAAAACTTGTCCTTCCCATCAATTCAAAATAGATAACCTTTTAAATATATTGAGCCTTCATTTGTAATAACAAAATCTATGACTACTCCTGGTGAATTCCGTACATATCTGGAACGTTTTAAAATAACAATGCTTCCGCTTTTGCTCACATCCAATAAAAGATGTCTATCATCTTTTTGATTGCCCATTACAGGAAAGAATGCGACTCAGATTTGTTCAGCACCTAGATTCAAGTTCAACACTGTTTATACCACCATTAGCTCAAATTACTCGCAAATAATGTTTCTACTTACAATTGTATAATTTGGACAATAGAATATTTAAATCTTTGCTAATAGTTACCTATATTGTTAGTACTAAATTTGCTCTCCATTAACTCTTGATTAATGTTGATGTTAATGGTAGATACAATTGCTTTTAATATTATCCTTTAATTTATAAACATATATTGTATTTAATCGATAGCCCTAATATACGGTTGTAAAATAGGGCTCTTTAAATTTTGCAAATTCAATAAATGATAAAGAAATGCGCATGAATAAAACAAAATGACTAACATATTGGTGCCTTGTTGCTAGTGGTGTATATCCTGCACAGTTGATTGTTGTTGCTGTTCTTTTAAAACAGTATGAATATTAATGTGGGCGAGTATTTGTAAACAAGCACCGCTTCTATGATGTTAAGTGTTTCAGGTGTATATTTTGTATTTTCACGTAACATGAACTTGCCTCTTGTGTGAAATGTCACTGTCGTTAATGCACGGTTATTTTATTGCGTGCTGGACGGGAGAGAAAGAGCGCAAGTCTAATGAGGAAACGCGTTGTAAATGAATCCCACAAATTTTAGTTTGAAGCGCATCAAAACATGTTACAGCGAGAAACCACAAACATATGACTGGAATTCGTATGGTAACATGGAAAGGAAAACAGTATTATTATTCTTAAGGGACATTAAGAGGGTAGAAACTGCACATGATTCCCTCTACTCGCTAGGTTTAATAGTCTCTACAAGCACATGTACATAGTGCATTGAGAAGGTATTGTATTCTACCCACAAAATTCTATATTGAGGTTTCGCCGGAAATGTTTTGAGTTCCCCAGACTCCAAAAAGAAAGCATGATTAAAACAAGGTCTGTGTAGAGGGGGGGCAATATATCTCGAAAACTAAAAGACTGTTAAACAAAAAACTAGGTATTGAGTTTAGTAACTTCCAAGGAAGATTTTCAAGAAAAATTCCGCTTCCCACATTACTCTTTACATGGAAACATTTTTGAAAACTTTGTTTCTTTCAAAAATGGCTCTAACGATTTTTATTAAAATATCTGTATAGAAGCTATTTATATCACAAATAAAATTTATATCGTGCATTTTCTGGAACTTGTTCCTTCGGGATGAGTTTTGATGAGTTTTTCATAAAACTGTAAGAAATAGAGCAAAAGTTACTACACAAAAAAGTAGATCTCGTTAAATTATACAATTTATGTGTTATACATTTTTGCACACATTTTTGTAGTAGAGGTTACCGTTTTCCGAGATATTCCTTGTTTGTTTCAATTTTAAACAATGTAAATTTTCTCAAACAGGGTCACCTTTCGTTTCAACTCTCTTTTGTTTTACTGACAATCTAAAGAAAACCGAAGTTCAATTGTTCACAAATCGAACATTTTTAAAAGATCTGACTATTGCTTTAGCCTACGATTACCTTCTGCTTACAAGGAAGCAAATAATGCAATTGTTTCCTTTGTTTATGTAAGAGTATACAATTATTTACAATGGTAATATTTCATGTACCTACTGAATCAATGGATAAGAAACATTTTATGGTAAAAGTATGATGTTAAAGGTTATGTGAAGTCACTGTCCTGGGAATCGCTGAGCGAATCTTGAGGGCTTTTTTTCCCGTCTGTTTATTTGATACTTTCTAGTTACGACAATTTCTGTTAATGTTTATCTCAATTAGCATGGTGTAAATAAAATATTAATCTTTTGTACGAAATTTGATACCAGAACAAGTAGAGAAAGTAGATAGAAATAGTGACTGAGCTGCTTCTAACCACAGTTAAAGGAGCAAGACTGAATAGCACCCTAATGCTATTTGCCTGTCCCGGAGAAAAGTAATTTGGTACATTGGGATATGACTAAACTCTGCCACCTGGCTATGCAGCACGGTGTCTGGCTGTACGCGCCCGCCATACACAATCAGACTGGGGCACACTATCGCCATCTGCTTGCCAGCAATATAATGCTGGAATATTAACTGCTTTATCTAATCGGGTAGGGGATGTTGCTTTATTAATGGCTATTGCATGAATAATAAATTTTGGAAGATGAAATTATGTTTTTTATTTGGATTATTTATTTAATAAGAATGAGATGTATTTAATTTCATTTCTAAGTGGTTCAGTACGGTGATGGTCCTGAAAGGCTACTCTATCCACCACGTACCGTCAACGAGGTATCTTACGGAACAGTTCCGACGCGATGTGAGCTAGAAGCTAAAGTAACGTAAAATAAACATTTTAAAAATTCATTCATTTTCTTGTATATAATGTTTTTTTTAAATCAGACTTAAGCGATAGTCTAGTCTTATAAAAGGTGTCCGTTTATGCTGGCTTTGAAATGTCTTACATTTCATATGATATTGCGAGAAACAAACTCATGATGACTTGGCATATAAAAAGCATTGGTAAATTCAAAACAATTGTAATGAATGTATTGGAAGCTGCCTAATGCCACAAAATGATTAAGAAACTGTATTTTAACGTTTACATTTTTATACAATAAGATTATTTTTCTCTTAGGATTGACATTTCTACAAAATTATAAACGTTAATCCAAAATGAACAAAAGTATATATTAGTTTAATTAAAATCGTGAGAGGCATTTTTGAGAACATAAAAATAATTGCTTTTTTTTTTCTTTCTTTTTGGGTGAAAGATGTTATTAGAAATCTTACGTCGCGTCCTTGGAATAATGTGATTTAAATACCAAGTTTGCTATTGATGTTTTATAATTATGTTATGCACATATAAAAACGCGCGCGCACATGCATGCACCTTTCTTAAAGGTTTTGTTTGCGACCATTAGTTATCAAAACACGAATTTTTGTTTGGAACTTCTAGGTGGAATGCAGTGCTTCTTCTACCCAGCATATTAAATGTTAGAGAAATAATAATAATAAGTATAAATATTATTTTTATTATTATTATTATTATTATATGGACATTAACTTTTCTACCCATTCTGCAACAAACTATTCTTAAAACTATTCTTTTTTAAGTAATACAGATAAATCTTTGCAGAAATGGTTTCATTACATATGAGCAAAATTCATCCAGATTAAAGAGGTCTTCCTAGAAAGTTCGAGATATAAATTTTATTTGTTATATGAAATGTTTAATATACGGTATTTTAATCAAAATCGTTATAGCCATTTTTGAGAAAATCAAAATTTTCGAAATTTTTCTAAGTAAAATGTAGTTTTGGATGGGGAGATTTTCCTCAAAATCTTCGTGTTGAATCCTTGGAAGATAGTGAACTTAAATACCAACTTTGGTATTTTTCCTTTTTATGATAAGGCGTTCATACACACTCGCACGCTCCTTTTTGAATATGGGTATCGTGCATTTCCGTTGAAATCACGGCATCGAATTTTTGGATGGAGTGCAATACCTTCTCTATCTGCGTACCATGTACTACGTAGAGAAAGTAATAAATATAAAACATTTCAAAAGCATTGTTTGAAATAGCGAAATTTCGACAGCATATTTCCTATTGTGTTTTTTCCAAATTTCACAGATATACGAATCTAACTGTTCAATTGAATTACTCAAATGTTATTTTTTAATTTATATTGAATCAAATCCACTCGTTTGAGCTTATTTTTAGTCACTAAGTAGTCCATTCTTTACACAACTTGTATCTCTAAAAGTTGACACAAGTTTGTTAGAAGTTACTTTGATACAGGTAACAAAAACGGTCTGTTTCTATGCCAGAGGTGAACAAAACATGAGTCGTGATTACACACATTAATAACCCTAAGTGCAATCTCTCATGGACAGGTTCATAGCTTTTAGCTTTGCTTTTGTGCTACCCTTTCCTCCATATGTGCATCGAAAATGTGAACAAAACAACAGATAGTCCCCACTCCCTGAGGAGTAATGCTGACTCTAATATTATAAGCCAGTGTTTCCCAACCTTTTGAAGTTCACGGCACCCTTGGGAATAACATTAAACACCAGGGGCACCCTTCCTTGAATTAAAAGAAAATTAAGCTTAATATGTTAATTTATTGAAATATTAACTTTACTACAATCACTGAGTAAAAATACATCAATAAATTTTGTTCCATTAATGATTAATGTGAAACTTGTGATTGATGCTTAGAGCACAGATATGTGATGTCGGGTCTTACAGTTGACAATGAAACACGCAAATCATCCTCAAGGTTATTCAGTCTATTTCTTGCTTTGCATTTTATTGTCACCATAGTAGAGAAGGCTTGCCTGCATAGATAGGATGTTGAAAAGGGCAAAGGTGCGTTAATTGCTTTCTTCATTAGGTTAGGGTACTCCTCTCTCCGTTGAAGCCAAAAACTAGCCACCGACGCCTCACTCTTGGTGAACTTACCTTTGAGTGTGGAATCAGCGCAAAGATCAATAAATTCATCTCGTTCGCAAGCAGTGAAATCTATTTCCTCTGCACTATCTACGAAATCAAATGGTGAGACAACCCAGTCGAGATTCGTAGTGGAAATAGTTGGAAAGCACGCATCTATTGCATCTTGTAATCTTGATAAGTGATCACAAATACGGTCTTTCAGTTTATCCATATCTTTATTTCCTGCCACATTAAGAAGAGATGGAAAGTTCGACAAATCTCCTTTTTGAACTGCAGACTTCCAAGACCTAAGTTTTCTTTTAAAACCTTTCATTTTATTGGTTGAGGAGATTATTGTTTCATGTCGACCCTGCATCGAAACATTCAGTTCATTCAGCTTATGAAAAATATCTGCCAGATACGACAGTTCAAAACACCAAGAATCACTTAGTAAGAGCTCATGAAATGTGTCTTGATTTTCATCCTTAAAAAAAGTTTTTAGCTGTTCTTTAAGTTCGAGAAACCGTTTCAATACACGACTCCGCGACAACCACCTTACTTCTGTGTGAAGTAACAAAGAGGTATGAGCTGCATCCGTTGCGCGACATAACTGTTCAAAAATTCTGCACTTTAAAGGTCGAGACTTCATATAGTTCACCATTTTCACAACTTGGTTAAACACTTCAGCAAAATCTTCATTACACGCTTTCACGACTAATGCCTCTCTATGCAGAAAACAGTGAGTTATAACAATGGATGGATTTTCATTGAGAGCTCTGGCAGTAAAACCTTTAATTTTCCCAGACATAGATGGTGCACCATCTGTACATATACCTCAACAGTCTTTCCATGAAAGATCATGGTCATTGAGATAGGAATTAATAGAAACGAAAATATCATGGCCTGTGGTTGTAGTCTCCAGCGGTCTACAGAACAGAAACTGTTCACTAATATCTTTTTCATCAATATATCTGATAAAACCAAGGAGTTGCGGTTTGTCATCAATATCGAGACTCTCATCTACTTGCAAAGCAAATGTTCTATAAGTTTTTATTTTCTCCGTGACTTGTTCGTTGATATTGCATGACATTTCAGATATCCTGCGGCTGATTGTGTTGTTGGACAGAGGGACTTTCGAAATTTGATTAGCTGCTCCTTCGCCAAGTATTGTTGAAACTATAACTTGACATGCAGGGCCAATGATTTCCTCTCCAAGAGTATGAGGTTTCTTTTATTAGCTATCAGTTCTACTACTTTAAATGAGGCTTCAAGAGCAGTATCACCTATGGTCATTCTCTTTACCATTCGCACAGCTGTTTTCTTCTCCCCTTCTAATATATGTGAAAAATACATTACACTTTTCTGTGACACACTAGAATGCTTTGTTGTAAGATGCCACTTCAGTTTGCTAGGTACCATGGCCTGGTTGCTAAGTGTTTCGCCACAAACTAAACATACAGGGATAGGGTTTTCCTCGTTGTTGTTTCACTTAAATCCATACGCTAAGTAACTGTCCTGGTATGTTCTTTTCTTTCGTTTGTCTTCTTTATGTGGTGAATTCGACGGTCCGGGAGAAACTGTACGATTTGGCTTCTTAAAGCAAGCAGTAGAAGCCGACTGTTCACTTTCACTGTCCTGGCGTTTACGTTTAACAATGAACTTATCCATAGCTAAACACTGTGAATCAACGTGAGGAAGACAACTGAAAGCGCCAAACGGCGTACACTTTTATATATTCATGTCGAAGTCTCGGGAATGTTCGTGAGAAAGCGAGTAGTCTCGGGAATGTTCGGCAGGGTATAGCTGTAATGCCATCTGTGGGATACTAGTATAACTGAATTATTGAAATGAATCGACCACTATCACCATCTGCCGTGCATGAGAGTAATTGATTTGACTTATTACTTTCTCCATACGCACTATGTACATAGTGTATAGAGAAACTATTGCACTCCACCAAAAATTCGATACCGAGAATTCACCGGAAATATATGTTTTAGGGTCCCCAATATCCAAAAAAAAGCATTTTCACAAAAAGGTCCGTGTGTGTGTGTGTGTGTGTGTGTGTGTGTGTGTGTGTCCGTGTGTCTGTGAACACGATAACTCAAAAACGAAAAGTCGGTAAAATACCAAACTTGGTATTTAAGTTTAGTATCTTCCAGGGATACGACACGAAGATTTTGAGAAAAATCCCCCCACCCCAACTACCCTTTACATGGAACTTTTTTCGAAAATTTTGATTTTCTCAAAAATGGCTCTAACGATTTTGATTAAAATTTCGGATATTAAACATATTTACCTGACAAATGAAATGTATATCTTAAACTTTCTGGGAATAGCCTCTGAAGAGTAGTTTATTCTGGATGAATTTTACTAAATTTTGAATAACTGCTAATGCGTAAGAGATGGACAAAAACTTACTACACAAAAAATGTAGAGCACATTAAAACACACAATTTATGTTATATACATTTTTTTCGTGGAGTTCGTCGTTTTTGTGACCTTCCTTATTTTTGGTTTCTGCTATGAAAAACGTATATTTTTCTCATACTGGAACTTTCGACTCCTATCCATATAAACAAAGGAGCTTCATTGACATAGCAACCAGCTTTTGATTATCACTTTAACCTACGGTTGTCCCTTATTTCGCTTCTATCGTACTTACAAGGATGCGAGAAATAAGACATTTTCTGCTAATTTTTTTATCTGATTAGCATAAAGTAAATATAATTATAAGCTTTTTAAGAATTATTTGTTGCAGGGATATGGAGAAAGGCATGTGAATGGTACACATCAGATTTTTTTATTTCAAGACCTTACAAGACTTAAGTCTTCAGTAGAAGGTATTTTTTTTTTGTTTATCTCAATATCTCGCGGCACCCCTTAGCCAATCACATGGCACCCTAGGGCGCCGGGGCACACAGGTTGGGAACCGTTGTTCTAAGCCCTCCACCGTCATGCTCCGACTTTCAACTGTGTTGTGGGTTGCAAAAAATCTGTGTTACGTCACGTAATTTTCTCGTACTTATGTCGCTTATTTGGAGGGTATACAAATTATTCTTATGAAAGTAAATTTTTCGCATATATTTCATTTTAATCGAAATAAACCTTTCTGGAAATAGCTGCACTTCACATTTCGTTATACATACATACATACATACATACATACATACATACATACATACATACATACATACATACATACATACATACATACATACATACATACATACATACATACATACATACATACATACATACATACAGACAGACAGACAGACAGACAGACAGACAGACAGACAGACAGACAGACAGACAGACACAAAGGGAATGGCGCTAGTAATTTTTTTTTTTAAATACCATTCTCTTTCCTTGTCATCGCGACAAACGGATGACAAGACATAACATTTTTAAGTATTGAACCATTCGAGTCGTTAATAACAAATATATCGAAAATATAAATAATATTTGTAATAAATTGTTTTTTAAGAACCTAAATTTCTTGCCTACTGCGTTTTCGGGTTTTGCTTAACATTTACTAGTTATGCAGAGAATACGTATAAATTTCCTTCCGAATAAACGGATCCTTCACAGGTTTTTTCAGAAAATTAAAAATACACGCCTTAGTTGACTTGCAAATATCTTTAATTTATGGGCATTTAATCAAATCGGTATTCATTTTTCAGAAAATTAAAAGTTTCGAAAAGTATTCCATGTGAAGGGGTAGTTCGGGGTATGGTAATTTCTTGAAAATTTACATGAGGTATCCTTGGAAAATACTGAACTTAAATACCAATTTCGGAATTTATCGGACACTTCGTTTTATTTTGCTATTCACGGACAGACGCACTGACACATACATGGATTTTTTTTCTAAAAAATGCAATTTTACCCTCGCGTGACTTTCTCTCCTATTGTGCAGCAAACTATTCTTACAAGATCGTATCCTTCTATGTAATTCATTAACATTAAAATAACATTAGCAGAAACAGGGAATTAAAATAATGGAATACAGTAGGCAATAATAAAATATTTTAAGATACGATCGTTATGTAATAACACTGAAAGTCTTATTTCTTTAAGGGCCCTGGATGAAAAAATGTGAATGGCGTCTTGCCATTTGAGAAAAGTATAAGCATTGGAAAATTTAAATTAATAACGAGGAATATCTTGGAAAAATCCAGAGTTTCTTACATTAGCTGTTTTCTTTAACTATCTGTACATTTATTTTCTTTGTTTAATATTATTATTATTTATATTATTAATATTATTATTTGTAGTAAGAGTTAATTTATCTGTTACGGGTTATGCTAAAGGCATTATTAATGAAGAGGAATTCAAAGGCTATTCCCAGAAAATTCAAGATTTAGATTACATTTATGATGCAAATATCTTTTCATACACTCCCGAGACACAACTAAATATCAAAAGGACTTCGGAAGAATGACCAAGTATTGAACAGTTCGAACCAGTAATTACGGATATCTCGCAAATGGTTCACGGCACATAAAATGTTGTTTAAAATAAATCGTGCCCTAAAGAGACCCGCATATTTTGTATAGTACGTTTTGGTCTATTCACCAACACTTGGCACATTTGAGAGGAGACCAAAAGAGATACGAAGCATTGACAGTGAAGAATTCGTTATATAGACGCAAGTCTATGAGATAGCTCAAGGCGCATTTCAGGTGAAGTCGTTAGTGAGTGGCTGTTTGGAGAATTTTGCGTGAAATGTTCTGTATTCGTATCACCTTCAGTGGATACAATATTAAATGTGGCGAACTCTGAGCGAAGAAGAAATTTTTGCCTGCGAATGTTACGGGATTATGCTACGTTCATAAATTACTTATCATGAATCTTGTCCACTGATGGGGCTGGACTTATGCGCGACGGTATCTTCAATGTTCACAATATTAATAATTAGACCTATGAAAACCCTCATCAAGTACAACAGGACAAACATCAAACTTCCTAAACATTTGGGATGGACTGTTCATGATCATCTTATTGATCTCTTTTCCTCCGCGCGCCTGAATCTACAGAGGTATCTATAGTTTCTCAGAAATGAGTTGCATCATTTAATTGCTGATTGGTCTCTCGACGTCAACAAAAAAATGTGGTTTCACCGAATGTTGCACCAGCTCATTTCAGTCGGATCGTACGTAATATCTTGAAGGATACATTTACGTATAGATGGACTGATAGATGCGGATTCATTGCACAACCTGCTCGATCTCTATGATTTCAACCAATTGGATTTCTTCGTCTGGGGACATATAAAGTCCCTGGTGACTCCTGTACCGGATATTAATACATTGGTGCAGCAACACATTGTGCGTGCATGCGTATGTGGATTGCATAGTTCAAAAACGAAGAGACCGTTAAATACCAAACTTGCTGTTTAAGTTTGGTACCTTCCAAGGATGCGACATGAAGATTTCCAAGAAAATATCTTCATCTCAAACTACCATTTGCATGGAAAATTTTCGAAAAGTTTGATTTTCATTGAAATCTCTTATATTTAAGATATTTACATAACAAATAAAATGTATATCTTGAATTTTCTGAGAACGGCCTCTAAAGACCTCTTTAATCTGGATGATTAAACCGTAAGAGATAGACAAAAACTTACCGCACAAAAAGTGTAGATCACAGTAAAACACACAGTTAATGTCATATACAACGTTTTCGAGGAGTGGGTCGCTTTTGAGATATACATTGTTATTGGTTTAGCTTTAAGAAACTTATAATTTTCTTGTACAGGAGTTTTTCAACTCTTGTCCATACAAAGGGACTTCAGTCACCTAGCAACCAGCTTTTGACTATCACCTTAACTTATGGTACACCGTTATTTCGCTTCTACTTGCAACGAAGCTAGTAATAAGACTATTTCTGCTATTTTTTTTCTCGATTAGTATGAAGTAAATAGAAGCATAAGCTTTTTAACAATATTTTGAGAACACATCAGATTTTTTTTTTCGTCCGCTTTCGATATATTTCTTGTTATTGATTTATGTTTTAAAATACTTAAACTTTTCTCATACGGGAATTTGTCTACTCCTGGCCACGCAAAGAAACGAATTTCAATCTTATAGCAACCACATTTTAAAAATTTGACTGTCCATTTAGCCTAGTGTACTCCCTTATTTCCCTTCTACTTACAAGGAAGCAAGTAATAAGACAATTTCTGCTAATGTTTATCTCAATAAGCATGAAGTAGATAGAAGAATAATGTGTTACAGAGATGTAGAGTTAGTCATGTGAAAGAAACGCGTCAGATTTTTTGCGTAGTACGTTTTTGCCTATGGAAAACGCGTCATTAGAAGATGTTAAAGATAAATACCAAGTTTGGTATTTAACAGTCTTTACGTTTTTGAACTATGCCGTCCACATACACACACATAGACATACGAACATTTTTCTAAAATGTTTTTTCAGACTCAGGGGACCTCAAAACATATTTCCGGTGAAGTCTCAGCGTCGAATTTTTGGGTGGAACACAATACCTTTTCTATCCATTATGTAGATTGTACATACGGCTAGAGAAAGTAGTAATGTCCAGGGAAAGTAAGTTGCGTCTCTGTTCATTCCTACTGAAATGGGTGGCTGAGGTCCTTAAAACATACTAATGAACAGGTATGCGGTTAAAATCCAGCCAGGATCTCAATAAGTTTTTCTCAGTCACATAGCTGGAAAATTGCAGCTAAACTCAGGCTTGGAATGTTTCCTTTCTTAAGCATGATTCCATATACGTCCACCGGCTGTGGTACCGCATGCAGTAAGAACCGGCGTTAAACTCTACTAAAAAAGAAGACTTCATTTCTGTGTATAACTCCTAGACCACCGACTGAAGATGTAAGTTCATGGCCTCTTCACGACGACTAAGAATGAACGCAATAGCGTTTATGCGACTACATGGAACTTCAATCCGTGACCACACAAATGACAAAAGTAATATAAAACCTTGATACTGTTTAGGGTGAGAACAGTCGCAACTCGAAAAATCATACAATACGATACATTGTATGTGTCACTGATATATGCTCGAGACTTCTTAGCGTTCACAAAATCCTATAATTCCACATTTAAGTATTTCTGGTACGTGAATAAACAATTTGTTTTGTGCACAGAGAACTACATCTGATCAGAACTCACCTAATCCGAAAATCAAAATAACCTGCTAGATACAGTACTCAAAAACTGCACCTAACTATTCTATACGCTAAAACAAAAGCAAATAAACACCATGAGTTACATAGCAAAACGTGTTAAATTCTTTCTGCTAAGCTCCTCATACTGCGCAGTGACGTCAGACCAATGATCATGCGTTACTCTTTCATGTGACCTCCTTGTTAAATTGTAATTATTATTGCATGTTATTTAAGATATCATGCTTCCTTTCTATATTACTTTCGTATCTACATGATATTTTCTATCAGAATAGCTCATATTTGAGCATAGGTTGTCCATGTTTCCCATTCTTTGTACTTTTGGCTACCTGGAGATGCATGGCTTGAGATAAAGAACGTGTAGTATTTAAGCTCCTTATACGCGGTTAAATTTTTGTCAAAATCAGTGCTTTACAAAAGTTCCAAGAGTTGTTACAGTTTCACAAGTTTTCGTGTCAAATTGCCTCCAATACTTTGAAAGTCTTGAAAGCAAATAAGGGAATGGTCGAAACGGTGAAAGATGTTACAATGATTTGATAGATTTGGCCAATGAGGTGTCAGCATTTAAAAGTACATGACTGAAAGGATAAAAGTAAAGGAAACTTGGGTAAGGGGTGTCGTCGTATGCAAGCTGATTAGGTTTTATTTTTACGAAAGCTGGCCATGCTAATACCCAATTGCCATCGTGGATCATTACAACAAGATGAATAAGACAGAGACACATGAAGAAATTACCAGGCAGATTTTACGTATAGATGGATTGATAGATACGGATTCATTGCACAACCTGCTCGATCTCTCTGATTTGAACCAATTGGATTTCTTCGTCTGGGGACATATAAAGTCCCTGGTGACTCCTGTACCGGATATTAACACATTGATGCAGCGTATCCACAATGGATATGTCCAAATACGAAACATTGCAGGAATTTGCAACAGAGTACACAGCAGCATGGAAAGACAGATGGGCATGCATCAAGCAGGAGGAAGCCATTTTGAAACATTTCTGTAGCCGATTCGGCACATAGTAGTTTGTGTTTTTCTGAGAGCGGCGTAACTGTATTGGCATTCTTTTTTTTTTTTTTTTCTTTTTTTTTCCGTTTGATGTACTATTATTGCGCTCTTAGCTTCAGCTTCAGTTAAACCAGCGTAAGCCAGGTTAGTTTCTAACTTTAATTTTATTAAATATCTTAGTACGACAGGACAGCTATTTAAAATAATTGTATTAAATATTAATTCTAGTAATTTGTCAGAAGTGAGTGCAACATATTTAGAACTTGTAAATTTAAAGGGCTTTCTATTTATGGGTTTTATCTGTTGCATTTCGTGTTTATACAGTTTAACATGTTTTAAAATAATTAATAGCTATGCGGCGTCACAAATGGTAATTCACCGTGATATATTCTTACTGTAGCAGTTAAATTGTAAATTTGCGTTTTATCCAGTTTAATTATTTTTGTACAAAGTCTTTGAGACAGTGGAAAGGGAAAAGGTAGAGAACAGGTTGCTCGTGCCAGGTGTGTTAGTGTGGTGGCAGTTTGCGAAACCGCCTGTGTAACCCCATGGCCCTTTATCTCCTTTTCATTATGTCAAAAAATATGACCAAAGAATAGTGTGTATTTGTTTTATACACCGTTACAGTATGTTTGGTTCATTTTAAATTATTAATGATCTCTGCAATGTATTTATATTTTCATTATATTTAGCGTTTATTTAATATCATTTTTAAATTTATTTAGCTGATAATGTGCTGAGTCTATTTCAGTGACTGTGAAATCGGTTCTAGTTTGCTAATGTTTGACCCATACTTATTGCAGATAGGTGAGGTGAAATAACTCTGACAAGCGTTATACCCAATTTATCTTATAGATTTTTCCTGAAGCTTTTGTTTATTCCTGAGGCATCTTCACCTCCATTATCACCAGAATTGTAAAAATATACATATGTAATCTAGTTTGTAAATCTAACTCTGCTGAGCTATCTCTTACTCGCGAACTCGGGCAACATTGTCAACGTAAAATCTGAGTTCGGGATAGGGCTTTAAACTAGTATTAATATACGGAGTGGTGCTCGGTGTATTATGTTACAACGGGGACCTAGATACTCTCATGCGAGTTATGCGACGTCTGGAAACGAAATATTCATAATAAATGAAGGGCGGTGAACCTCGCTTTATGGCTTCCGCCATCTTGTGTTATAAAATAGGTAGACACGAAATGAAACAGCGGAGTTTCTGCATACATTTTCATCAGTATGGATTCGTTTTAGAGAATAGTAATCCTCCTTTATTAGGGTTTCGTGAAATAGTAAACCAATGTTGGAAGCGTATTTTAACACAGTGCAAAAAAAAATAGAGGAAAAAACAGATTTAATATTTTCTATTTAGAGGAATATATTATGCAAATGTATTGAATATTATTTGGGGGCAAATAATTTCAATAAATACCGTTTAAAGTTTTAACGCATAAATGTCAGTACATACTCTTTTTACTCTTGAAAATTTATATTTTATTTTAAATGGGATTTGGTTTTAATCGCTATAAACCTGTGGAAAGGGCTGAAAGAGAAAAGAAGTCTTATATTTTAAAATGTATCATATATTTTATAACTGTAATAATCATAATTGTATAGCCAATATAATTATTCCAGGACGTTTCGTCCAATGTACAGACAACATGGTGAGAGTGCTATAGGTTAAAAGATAACTCCTCCACAAACATTTGTCATAATTTTGTCTATAAGAGATTTCACCAGGAATCATTTGGCCCATGAAGTATTTCGACTAAGGAACATTTAAACTAATGGGATCTTGTCCATTAAAACTTCAGCCTTTTCTAGAAATGTTTTCATTTCTAAATTCGACATTTTTGTTCACGAGTTATCCTTTACATTATTACACTATAAAATGGTCACTAGGCTCGTAAATTCCACTAAGCGAAAATATATGTTGGGACATGACATTTACAGGCACCATTTTCAAGCATATAACAAAAATAGGACTAGAAAATACTAGGGCTACGAGCAATGCAAAGTTTATATAGCGTCTGCCAGAGCGTTCAATAAGTCCTTAAAAATATAGAAAAACAAATTATTTTTGGTAGATGTTTTTTTTTGTTCGTTTGTTTCATATTATATATTTATATTCCATTTTATTTCCTCAAATACGCACACATTCACTCTCACATACATATTTCCAGGCTCTGTGGGGGATAAGGAATAATTCTGGTTAAAGAAAAATTCCCCGCCCCAGCCGGGAATCGAACCCGGGACCTCCAGGTGAGAAGTCAGCTCGCTGACAAGTCGACCATGGAGGCAGTCAATATATGTTTTATTTTTTAATATCATTTCCTTTTAGCTTGATACACTTTTCCCAGCGCATTTCTAAGTGTTTTAAGCCTTCCAAAAAAGTAGGATTTCGGAAAGTCCTCAAATTGGACATTTGTTTGGGAGATGACCTCTTTGTTAGATGTGCACGTTTTCCACCGAGCCACTTTTTCAGGTTACTGAGAGCCAAATGTGGTGAATGTTGTAGTAATTCGAACCTTAATTCTACAATTTTCGCCATCGAAATTGCGCAGGTGTCTTGATGGAAGAACGTTTCTTTGTTAGATGATGGCGCTTTTTTTTCTCGATTTCCGTTAAACCGGTGCAATAACGATGCTTAGTACTCTCCATTTATCGTGCTTCCTTTCTGCAAGTAATCAATGTAGATGATTCCGCGTGCATGCCAAAAAACGTAGGCCATCATCTTGTCTGCAGATTTCACCACCTTTGCCTTCTTCGGAGCATTTTGCCTTTAAAAATCCACTGTTTCGACTGTACTTTTGTCTCTGGAGTGTAGTAGTGTATCCATGTTTCATTCACAATTATGTATCGACGCAGGAATTCGTTTACTGCGATGAAAAAGTGCCAAACCAGCTTCCGAATTTATCACACGATTGCGTTTATTCTCCATTGAGAACAAACGTGGCACCCATCTTGCCGAGACCTTTGTCAGACCTTGTTTTTGGTGCAAAATTGAGAACACTATAGCTTGTGATATGCCTGTGGTCTTACTCTTTCTCGAACTTTGATTCGTCGATCGCTGAAAACCATATTAGATTTTGATAATAATTTCGGAGGAAGTCACTTCTATTGGACATCCGGAACGATGTTCATCATTTACGGATGTACGGCCACGTTTAAATCCATTTATTCAATTGTAAATTGTTACAAACGCAGGAGCCGATGTGTCATGAACTTCAATTCAGCTTTTCGGTGTTAAGCTTTTTAAATAGAACGAAACTCATTTTTTTCCATCTTTTTAAAGAAGCATAAGATTGTTGATTCAATCGCGTATGGCAACGTAACCGCATGACAGATATAGCTGAAACTTAATTGCCATCTAGTAAGAGTCTACTGTTATTAAATACAAAAACTTTTTCCGATGCTACAGTGTAACTTCTTGGATTCTCTGAGGACTTATTGAACGCTTCTAGTTTAACAAATTCGATGTGGACAGAGAAATGACTGTCATCTATACAAGGAATCACAGGCATGAGATGAAATTGATGAATTCAATAGATAAAACAAGGACAGAAGAACACCCAAATAAACCAGCTATTTCTGTGTATAGAGCAGTACCATCAACAATTTCAGGAGAATCAATACAAATAAGTATGTCAGGTAGAAATACTATACTGAGTATAGACAGACACCAAAATATTAGCCGCTCTCCTGTGCCAATGTTTCAGGGCGTAGTTAGAATATTATATGCCCTCGATATTCTCTCAACAACGTGAGATTCCTTCTCAATGATTCTAAAGCGAACGACCCAGACAGAATTCTCACATTCTAGAGACGCATCGCTGAATTTCGGCACTTTCAAAACATTTCCAGGAATATTTACGCTGCTATACACTCTTCATAGTATTTTAATCAAAATCGTTACATCCTTTTTTGAGAAAATCATCGAACATTTTTCCATTTAAAGGAAGTTTGGGATGGGGGAGGGATTTTCTTCAAAATCTTCGTGTCGCAACGTTAATAGATGCTGAACTTAAATGCCAAGTTTGATATTTAACCGAGTTTTCGTTTTTGAGTTGTGTTTCACACACACATACACTGGCATACATACGCGCATAGTAAAAATCTTTTCAAATGTGGCTGCTATGGGATTGAAATTCGTTTCTTCATGTGGCCAGGAGTTGATCAGTTCCCTATGAGAAAATTTTAAGGATTTTAATACTGAAATCAATACAAAAATATCTCGAAAACGGTCAACTCCACGAAAGAATATATATGACATAAATTGTGTGTTTTAAGGAGATCTATATTTTTTGTGTGCTAAACTTTTGTCTATCTCTTACGGTTTACCAGTTATACAAACTTCAGAAAAATGCATGCAGAATAAGGTATCTTCAGAGCCTATTCCTAGAAAATTCAAGATATACATTTTATTTATCATGTAAATATCTTTTATATAAGAGATTTTAGAGCCATTTTTAAGAAAATCAAAATGATCTTTTTCTTTATGTAAAGGTTAGTAGGGTTCGGAGATTTTCTTGAAAATCTTCATGTCACATCCTTGGAAGCTATTGAACTTTAATACAGAATTCTGTATTTAACGGATTTTTCCTTTTTGAGCTATGCTGCCCACAGACACATACAGGGAAATGTTTGTAAAAATGTCTTTTATTTATATATATATATATTATTCAGTGGGTTCCAAAATATGTATTTTCGGTGAAATCTCGGTATCGAATTTTGGGTGCAATACAATATCTTCTCTATACATTATGTACATAGTACGATTAGAGAAAGTAAAAATGTATTTTTGGAATCAGGAGATCCTAAAACGTATTTCCACTGAAATATCAAATTTTGGATGGAATGTAACCCCTTCTCTACTAATGTACTATGTACTAAGCAGAGAAAGGAAAGAAATATATATATATATGTGTGTGTATATATATATTTATTTATTTATTTTTAATTTTTCACAACTTTTGGTGAATCACCTTAATCAATTTCACAGATGTATCACCTTAAATAGTAAGATTATCCAAAAATAAGTTTAATTGTACTTACCCAGCACCGCAGGAGGTTTTAGAAGTCGAGCTTATATGCAATGCAGTCGGCAGTGTCTCGGAGTATTAATTATGAGTTCCACGTATGGAATTCCTAATCGGTATCCAAAGGCCATTGTCAATTGAAGTCATGTGCAGTTCTGTAAATTCTTGGCACAGGTTTTATTGTCTAAGCCTGTTTTGTTTTATTGTTGACAGGGTTGTAAGGAGGACGACGTCCGGCTGATAGACTCGGGAACAACGGACACCGCGCTGGCGAATACGGGGATCGTGGCTTGTAGCCGCACGGCGCTGCTGGAAGTGGAGAGCTGGCTCATCTACCACTGGCTCGCCAGGGACTGTCCCTGTAAGTCACTTTGGAAGTGGTAGGTAGGTGCCAACTTAGTTGTCAGTCACGACGAGGCCAACATCTGAGTCGGTAATGTACTATAGTGAACAGCCTCAGAACTCTAAACTTCCAATTCTTCCGTTACCTTTCACTCGAAGGTGGCAATAGAAACACCACAGCCCATTTCACTTTACTTCACTGTTATCTGCGGTGGTAACGCTTCATTTACCATCTTTGACAAATGTCATGTAAACTGTATCTGCTATACTTCAATTTCCTTTTCTTTTGCTGTATTGAAACCGTGCCCGCTACACATATTTTGCAGCAGGTATTTGCCCCTGAGAAAGAATGGAAATGCTTCTATCCTTACACAACACTCAGATTTTAAACATTTCCAGGATTAATGCATTTTAAATGATAATAGCCAAAATATAATAGGTTATATGTTATCCATACTAGTATTAGCTGCTTAGCAAATAATTTTAAGTCTTAACATTATATTTAGATAGTGCTCTTCTCCAATAGTAGTGGATATTAGGATTCACTCTGATTAGTCGGCTATGCAACTTATAGAGCAAGACAATTGTACATGAATATGAGATATTTAAATAGAAGGAAAATGTTAAAGTAAACTTCTGCAACTGTTATACTTTAATATATGTGTTATAGCTTACACCGTTTGATAATAGAAGCAGAAATAGACAAATAAATGAACATATTGAATTTTGTAATACAATTGGCAGATGACGGGATGCTATTGAAAAAGAGGAAAAACATATTCTGGCAGGCAGACGGCAGAGTAAATAAAACGACAGTGAAACAAATATTAATAACTGGAGAGAGAGATAGGAGATGATACCTACAAAGATTATGATTTGCAAAATGACAAGTGCTATCATGTATTGATAGAAAATAAGAAAAATAAGGAGGAGGTTGGAAAATGCTAATAAAGTGATTAATATAATCAGTATAAAATAAAAATAGAATATGTAATATAACAGTGCACCATTATATTTCAGGGGTAATGATTACGCTATTTTTAAAAGCTTTATAAAATTCAGGAATCATGAGAACTGCAAATACTATAAAAATCGGTAATTTTATAGAATTGCTGCACAAACAAAAAGAAGAAAGCATTAGAAAAGTTTTTCGCACTACGTGGTGTAGTGTAGTGGTTGCCATGGCAGGCTCTAAAAACCCAAGATAGCAGGGTCAAACTTGACGGAGGGTGATGGCTTTTTTTCGGACGCTAAAATCCTTACCATGGCTTCCTTCGGAAGGGAATTAAAGACGGTGGTTCCGTGTAATGTTTACTTTACCCATATGTTGACCCCATATCTTGAAAGAAGAAGGTTTCGGGGGAAAATGTTGCCATTTTGCAACCGTAAGTCGTAATTTTGTTTTACAGTGCCATCTGTGAACGACGAGGTGATCCCTCGTCACCATGGTGCATAGCGGCGAACTCACGAACTAGAAATTCATATCCGATCGCTGAAACATCGTAACAATGTCCTATGCTCCACTTAGAAGTTACAGAAAATAACTAATAGAAAAGTTTGAACTATAAAAAGCAAATAAAATAACTCGAATGTATGGTATACTAATATAATTTTTAAAATAAATGTGCACTAATGGGGAGAGAGTGGGAGTACCCATAATTAAGTACAGTTCAATATACCGCAGAATTGGAGAAAAACAATTATACATTATTTGTATAAAGGCAAAGAGAGTACAGATAAACTTAATAATTATAAGGGCACAGCTTAATTATATAAATAGGAACAAATTGTACTGGTATTTTAACAGGCAGATTACAAAAAAAAAAAAAAAATGGGCGGAATAATATATACAGCCACTTAGTTGTACGAACTCGGAATAAATTCTAGAATAGTTATTCTTGAAATACACAATTCACGGTATAAACGTGTTGACGAGTTGTACGATGCAATTTTGTTCCGTAGATACCTATTCGACTGCTTGTAGATTTAAAACTAATGTTGGCTATATTGCGAGTCATTCATGGCCAACTTGATACGTAATTACTGCTTTATTTTGCTGAACATTTGCATTCAATTCACAATCAGCTGTTCCTAAACTATTTATTATTTCTTATTTTAACTACCTACGATACTATGAAATAATTATGAATGGTCACAAGCGTGTTCGGATGTAGAATTGCTAAACACTTTACAAAACATAAGCACATATGTAAATTGGGACTTCTCGCGATAGGTTAGCAGTATGGGAATGAAACCATACCGTATGTGCAAAGTTGTATCTTGTGCTTTCTATACTCAAAACAGCTAACGTATTCTGTATTTTATTCATTAAAATACTTAGTAAGCGAATTTTGAAAATTACATTTTAGTGTTGCCAATGCCACTATCAACTTAAGATATGCAAAATTGAATCGTTGCACCAAGATAAATACAAAAACAATTTGCTACACAGATATTATTAACCAACAGAAATATTAGTAGTTATGTCGAATAGTACATTAAACCGTTCCCATTACAGTTCGCACTTTGATGATGGCAATATTTAAAACAGCAGCTAGAAATTGTCAACCAAACCAATAAAACCGAGAACATTATATTTTATGGAAGGTATTCTCTATTCAATCAAAATTGTCTCTAATGTATTAAATCTACAGCATATAATACGAATAATTATGAATTTATTGTAAAATAATATATTTAGATTTAAGAGCTCTGAAGGCGTCTTTTAATCTGGGCATCTCTCCCCTACATCACAAAACTTGTAGTGTTATCGTCTTTAAACTTGCACATAGCCTCCAAAATCTGAATATAGTACAGAATATCGCTAACATTAACACTTGTGGCTATCTTACGTTTTGAAGTATATTGCCCTAGAAGTAACCTATCCTTTATATTTCGTCAATAAAACGTAACCTCACTCTTTACAACCCTATGCATTGTGCTGCTGAATTGCTGCACTACACTATTTTATATTTATCTTGGGTTGGATTAAATATAATTGTTACCATACAAATAGAGGAATTTTGATGATAATATTCTGGGTAGATTTTACTGTTTTATAAATGAATCTTTATTTTCACTATCTTCTTGTCATATTTATCTTATAGCCACCAAGTTGTCTGTGTGATAATCTTTCTCAACTTTAATCTCATTATAGCCGTGTTCATTTATCGGACTATCTCTACAGCATATTGTATTTAGGTATAATATGTCCTTAAAAACATATTTTAAAGAAATTAATCTTTATGTCGGTCAAATATGGGTCAAAATTGTGTCGAGTACCCAAGCGGCCATTTGCCTTTTTATGCTCTATTCTCGGAATATCGGCTTATCCCTGCATGGAATCATGGAATAAGTTATTCCATGTTTATTCCCTTGATAGTCTGTATTCCGTTGTCGTACAACACAATTTAGCACATAACCATGGAATAACGTTTAACAGAGGTTTATTCCGAGTTCGTACAACTGGCCCTTAGCTGCCAAACTTGACACCACACCAGCTGCCTAATTCCTTTGTTGTTAAGTGCATGGTTACAAACTTGTTGAATCTAATGGAATGCCATTTAATTTTCCATGGAAATTTAACTCTTCGTTGAGTCAGGTCAGAGGTATATTAAATTAATTTAGTGTTTTAAAACCCGACTTCGAAGTGAATTTTTAAGGCTGGACAAAAAATGATGACTAAGGCTCGGAAGTTGAGGCCGTGTGTGCCTAAACGACCGGTGTTCAATCTCAAACACCACCTACCAACACAGAAATACTTCACCGAGTCATATAGTACTAGCTTTGTTTCATGTTATTCTGTAGTCTGAGTTGACCGCAGGGTACACCGATTCTCTAGTTCCGAGTTTTAATCATAGCCAATGAATTCGAGACCGAACAGTAGACTGGATGTGGGAGTGTTTCCCCATTTTCCATTATCCAGTGCTTCCCCATGTTTTCCATTATAGTCTGGTTAGCGAACTTTCTTAGAATTTTCTAACTGGTAATATGAAAGATAATCATCACTAATACTAATACTTTAAATGCCACACATCTCATAATTCGTATCTCAGGTGTCCATACCACTGTTTATACGATTTTCATGCTGACATTTAAATCATCGCAAAATGCTGTGGTGTTGATAAAAACGATTTTCAAGAATTATGTTCTAAGATATAAGAATGCTATATATGACCTACTGGATTAAGGACGTTACACTTTAAAAAATATTGTTTCAATCACAAAACTAGTAGTTACATAACGGTAAATGAAATCTTACCTACATTAGCACGCTGTTAAGTTATGTTCATGCACTTAAAAATAACTTATAAACAGCCTGAAAGGGGAAAGCCGTCATCCCCTATATGCCAGGATCAAAAAAAAAAAAAAAAAAAGTATTCCGGCAAATTCGGGGGACGGGGGGCATTTCTTTCATTTTTCGTCGTATTAAACCTCGCTTACGGCACGATTAATCCAAGAGTTAATCTTATTGAAATGATATGATAAAACAGTAATTAATCTGGGTTTATTTTGTTATTATCTTTTCTTTCTGACTTAAGCGTTTAATCACTGCATAATAACTAAACGTTTAAGTCAAAGCATTTATTTTCTTTCGAGGTTTGGTTCAAAGTTAATGTTTCATTTTTAATTAATTTAATTAAAGATTAAATATTTCACTGAAAATATTTCTACTATCTTTGAAATGACACAGAATTAGCAAAGTGAATGTCCCCGAAACGCAGCAAGAACTTCCCAACGACATCAGAAAGCCCACACATTCTATTCTGCGACCAGCTTGTCCTTACTCATCAAATGGGATTTTCTCACTCTTTATAGGAAAGCGCGCTCTGCCAAATTCTCCTGCAGTTTAATGTCTTTTTAATCTAGAAAAGAGAAAAACGTTTTCGTTATTTCATCGAGTTGTATCTCTTGTTAAACAATGCCGACTATACCGTTTCCAGCCAGTATATCCGTTATCTAACCGAAGTTATAAACACAACACGTTTCTCGAATCGCTGTATAAATTGGTCGGCATATATTCAAGTAGTTTCATTTTTAATGAAGGATATTTCATTTAACACACTAATAAAACTCAACCAATATTCTTAGACGAAGGAGGTTTTCAACAATGGAATTAAGACTCCGCAGACTTATTCGGTACGATTCTCATCCTCGCATGATTAAATATTAAATGACAAGCGGAAGCGGGTGTGCGTGCGCAATATGCATTATTTCTGGGACCCTTCTTGTTTCTCGCATCAATAATTTAATGGTGTATTACTGATTTCTGACATAAAGTTCGGTTTGTTCTGAAGGAAATTGCGATCAAGTGTTAGACTGACTTTAGATATAAGGCTATGAAGTATGTGGATTTGTTACGAGGGGCTTCGGGTGGAACATAAACTTTCCATTCGAAATTTGTGTCAACACATAACTTGCGATGGTAACAGAGATTACATCCGAGGGTCATCCAAAGAGTGACAGACAATTTGGCGTAACTAAATAATAACGAAAGATATTAACACTAAACAAAGTTACAGTACGATACTCTTTTTACTTTCTCTATACGCACTATGTACATAGTGTATAGAGAAGGTATTGCACTGCACCCAAAGGTCGATACCGAGATTTCACCGGAAATATATGTTTTAGGGTTACCAATATCCAAAAAAAGCATTTTCACAAAAAGGTCCGCGCGTGTGTGTGTGTGTGTGTGTGTGTGTGTGTGTGTGTGTGTGTGTGTACGTGTGTGTGTCCGTGTGTCTGTGAACACGATAACTCAAAAACGAAAAGTCGGTAAAATACCAAACTTAGTATTTAGGTTTAGTATCTTCCAGGGATGCGACACGAAGATTTTTAGAAAAATCCCCCAACCCCCAACTACCCTTTAAATGGACCTTTTTTCGAAAATTTTGATTTTCTCAAAAATGGCTCTAATGATTTTGATTAAAATTTCGTATATTAAAGATATTTACCTGACAAATGAAATTTATATCTTGAATTTTCTGGGAATAGCCTCTGAAGAGTAGTTTATTCTGGATGAATTTTACTGAATTTTGAATAACTGCTAAACCGTAAGAGATGGACAAGGACTTACTACACAAAAAATGCAGAGCACGTTAAAACACATAATTTATGTTATATACATTTTTTTTTCGTGGAGTTCATCGTTTTTGAGACATTCCTTATTTTTGGTTTCTGCTATGAAAAACGTATACTTTTCTCATACAGGAACTTGTCAACTCCTATCCATATAAACAAATGAACTTCTTTGACATAGCAACCAGCTTTTGACTATCACTTTAACCTATGGTAGTCCCTTATTTTGCTTCTACTTACAAGGAAGCAAGTAATAAGACTATTTCTGCTAATTTTTTCTGTTTAGCATAAAGTAAATAGAAGTATAAGCTTTTTAAGAATAATTTGTTGCAGGGATATAGAGAAAGTCATGTGAATGGTACACATCAGATTTTTTTGTTAACGCAATCTCCATTCTGTCAAGATATTTATTGTCACTTATATCAGTTTTTCAATGTCGATGTTATACTTTTCTACCACCAAAGAACTTATTTGTATTTTTGAATGCATAAATCGTTCAGTCAGTTGAATTTTATAGGCAAATAACGCAGGTGTATAGTGGTAATGCAATGAAAGAGTCTTCAGTGAGGAAATGACGTATAGCTTTCGAGTAACCAAGGAAGAAACAGTGTGCCCGACAAAGACCAGAGTGGAAGTTCATCGATCGTTATGAATGAATTGGAAGCAAATGTTGATGAAAGAATTCAGAAAAACTGGTATTTCACTTTGGTCACAATACATGACTTTTTGGGAGGAAAATATATTGCAACCGGAGAAAACCTCATCATCTTGGCTCAGATCTTTAGCGGTGGAAGAGTATAACTTAGGCATTGAAACATTGGTACCACGGGACAATAAATACCTTGATAGTAATAGCGATAACGTTGAGAAATAGAGTAAGCTACTGTAACTTTGTAAATAAAGTTTTGTGTTCATATCTTTGGTTATTATTTAGTTATGTCAAAACGTTCGTTACTTTCTGGATCGCCCTGTATTTAATCGATTAGGAAGAAATTATTTGGTACATAACTATTTATTAATGGATGTGATAATATATAACAAGCGTACCAACTCGCTTGAATTTGTGGTGCAGCAAATCGACTTGCTCCATGTATGCAGTGAGTAAACACGTGATTGTCTCTGTTCCTTGTATAGTGCGCTGGTGTCAGTTTATAATGTGGGAATAGAAAGCAATTCAATACACAAAGCATTACTCCTACATTTATGTCTACCTAGGATGAATCTTTTTTTTTTATATAAAGTGGCGGAATAAGTATTTAAGTTGCGGCAACGTTCTGCACTCGGAAAATTCAATTTGCAGCGTCATTACGCAACCCATGCAAGTGAGTAGACAGTTACCAAGGAAAAGAAGTTTCTTTCGAATAGTGCTCGACTACAAATAATTACCAGATGCCTGTTTACATGAGCTGTTATAATTTTGAAATATTTTGTTACAAATTAATTCTTATATGTTTGCATTACAATGCGATTGCAATGGTATTAAACAAGATAAGGATCTTGTTGTTTTAATCATGTTAATTCTATAATCATTATCATTCTTTTTTGCAATTATTTATGTTACGACTACAAACTGCCACCTGTGAAATATGTATTTATGTTCATATCTGAAGTATAAATGCTAATGCAAGAGACATAATAGAGCAATTGCTCTACCAACCACGAACTTACATTAGATGTATTAACTTATGAAAGATACCGCATTTCAAATGCAAAATGTTACATACAGCTACAGAACTGAAGAAATATATGTTCTTCTTTCCGCGCAGTTGGTAGCACAGTGCGATTCGCAGGAGCATTGAGCAAATGTTCTCTCTCTATTTTACTCAAGAGGCAACCAGTTGATGACCCCTGATCTACATACTTTTTTTTTTGATCAGTGCTTGCTCACTTTATTTTTTTAAAACAATGATTAAACTTTATTTAAACATTATGAAAATATATTACAGTCTGCAACAGGGAATCTTAAGGTGTTCTGGCAACAAATTAATGCAGTTTTACACAATATTACTATGATAATAATACAGTAATAATTAACAATTTGAACACATATAGTTTATCAGTTATTAAGTATCGAGAACTCGCAAGCATCACACTTGTAAGATTATGTATTATCCTATATCTACGATACTAGAACTAAATAATGCAATATCTCCACTAAACGAAGAATCCTTAATAGCAATGTACGAAACAAGTAGATGAAAATAACACGTGTAAATTGAATATGAATAGTTAGACAGAAATGTGCAGAGAAAGGATAAACAAAAAATATTAGACATAGTAGCTAAATATACGAATCATTTTTGTGGGCATTTAGAGCAAAAGATACCATCAAATCAAACTTCAAAAATGAAATATTATCAACAAGATATTAACGACAATATTCTTGAAATTAGCATCTATGTCGAAATTTAATATTTATAAGGCAGCAGGAGATGTAGTGATCATTACTCAAAAAATAAGTAAACAGATGAGAGAAAATTTTTGATTTAAGTGTGTTAACTTTGAAGTTTGAAAGAGATAATAGTCATTTTCTATATTCTGACTGAAACGTTGTTACTTTATGCTTATTCGATAACACCTTAGTATTGCCAAGTATTGCTGTAATTTATAGAAGAAAGAAAGAGTAATGGCTAATACCGTCGCCAACTATTGAGCTTAAATAAAAATGAGATGGTACACAGCAACGTCTGCCTTTTTGGCTAATATTATTTTCATACTTGGAATGAATGCAACAAGTTCTTCCCCAACCCTCCAATATCTCCTGCATTTTCATCTGCAATTTACAATCAGGGAAAATCAGTGACAGCTGCTATATAAGAGCACAAGAGCATGTGCAAACCGTAGCTTTTGACAACATTTGTTTAATATTTGAGCTTTTTTATGCGGCAATTTAAAGCCTATGTGTTTAAATCTAGCGGAACAGACTTCTAAACTGGATGAAATATGGCATCATTGTCGGTAGCACAAATTCACTTGTGCACATTTTAAGAACTTTTGCGCTTGCGCGGCTTGACGTAGGTACACACGCAATCTTAATTAAAAGGGGAATTATAATCAAATTATTTTAGGTTCCGTTTTTTATGAAATAAAATATTTTGTAAAGGCTGGTTTTCAAAAGAATTAAGAAAGTAAGGTAAAATTACAAATATGTTCTTAGGTAACAAATACATACAAATCGTGAATTCTTAAAGCTTGCACAACGACGAAGCTGCTTCTCCTGCGCTGTTTCCGTGTCTTCTGTACAATTTTGTTAATGCTACCAGATGATTCCCACTGTGGCAGAACTGGAGGTAGCATTGCTAAGACTTCTCAATGCACTGTATATATTAAGCGTCAAACCGATGCTATTTAAAAACAGGTGAAAAAGTTTGGGAAATAAATAATTATGATATAATAAAGTGGAAGACGCACATCGTGCATGCACTTTCTTAAAAGAACATATTTTAAACAGTTGTAAATAGAAAGTGATCATACTGTTGATGATGATGATAATAATAACAATAATATAAGCTTTCAAACCTAAAACATGTTTACAAGGATTCAAACTATCTTAAAACGTTATCTGTTTAATCGTAGAAATAATCGCAATGAATACCTTCCATACATGTACAACGTAGTTGGATGATATTATTTCATTATCAGTGTGGAACATATAATTACGGAAAACAACGTTACTCTAGCAGTAATGAGCGATGGTCTGTCGTAAGACCATGCATGAAATTATACTTAGCCTGTCAATCAGCATTATGAGAAACAGGTTTCCCAGTCCCATCGCTCTAAGACCTTCATCCCTGCCATCAATTAGTATAAGCTAGGTTTATCTTAACTTTCCCAACATTCAGGAATGCGTAGGTTGACCGCGGGGAAGGCAAATACAGGTAGTGAAAATCGCAGAAGTGTACCCTCTACTCTGTACACAATAATTACAGAACTTTCGCCTCTCCTCATTGCATCTTCCCACACCCTGCGTAATATTGCCAGTGTTATTATTGTATTTGCTGCGCCAATTCTGTTCACGAGGTAATTTCTCCCTTAATTTCTTCTGTAGCGCCAAAGAAGTAGTACTTGAGAGTAATGTCTGAAGATCTCGGCGGCCACTCTTGCAACGGGCTATATAGTCCAATCCATCTACCGGGGTATTTCCTATGAAATATCTCCCGTGCCCTGCTACCTTGTGCGGTAGGTCCTCTTATTAAAGAACATTTCTCAATGAGAGTATAGTGAAATGTAGCTAACAAAGTCTCCAAATGTTGCTCAACAAAGACAGAATTTCTGGAAACCTCAGGCTATAAATGTTCGTGTGTGCGTCTGCCATTGCGTTAACTCTGTTCAAAAACAGCAACATATGACATGATTCTGGTTTCCCTATCGTGGGCACTGCATAATATCACGAGCTAAAGAGTAATAATCAGAACAACGGAGCACGAGTCACGTAGTTACTATACTTAGAATATTACCGCCAGGGACTAACATACATGCTGTAGTTGCGCAATAATACCCACATTCTCGATTATAAAGCCCTGCACAAATAGTCCACCCAACTTACTGCTTAGTCTCCGAGCCACAAAGTGCCGAAACTGTTTTGACCCAAGGGCCGCTTTCGATCGGTCGACCTATGTTTGGCTCGTGGAACAAACGTAAGAATGAGAGAAGGTGGGTGTTTAAAGAGGCCGCTCAGAAGAGTAACTCAACGCGCCGAGTACAAAGGCAATCAATCTCTCAACATTTCAGCGCTGGAAAACGACTTTAAATAGTACTTTCTGAGTAGCACACCACCGGTTTCGAAAGACTGGAGTGCAGCTTTTTTTTTAAGTCTTGGCAGGGAAGAATACTGATGGTCTGATGGTTACCATTCCAAAATCCGAATCTCAAGGTTCCGCGTTTGATTCCTGGCTGAAGTCGGGATTACATTCAGTGTCTAGTGCTATCGCGTCTCGCGTTTGAATGGATTATTAAGATTATACGCGCGCACTGTGATTATATAATGCTTATGATGTATTCCATGAAATTTATACTGTAAAGTTACATATTATGAGTGAGCAGTAAGAACAAGTAACTTCTAATATTTGAGATGTGATTTAACATATGTGAAAATAATCGTAAAAACAAACAATTAACAAGTTTCAAGTAATTTGTAGAACAATTCATGAAACGTTTAAAAATAAAGTCGGAAATTAGAGCAAGCTAAAATATAACCACACCTGTCGTTCTATATGGAAGTGAGGCATGGACAATAAAATTAAAGACAAAGTAAATTTCAAGCAGCTAAAATAAGATCCCTACGCTCAGCAAAGTCCGCACAAGAGAAGAACACCTAAAGTATGAGGTTGTTAGAGAAGAATTAGGTTTAGAATCCATCTTAGAATTAATAAACACAGAAATAGACAAAGAATTCCAGAGGAACGAACTCTAGACAAAGCTTCAACAATGAAGCTGCAGGACGACTGCCAATCCGACGACCCAGGATAGGTGGGAAGATAGATGGAGTAGATTGCGCCCTAAGCTGTGGCTGAAAAAGAGAAAATAAAAGGAACTACAACAACAAATCACCAAAACCAATGATTAGCTTCAACTGTAAACGTTCAATCATTGCTGATGTGCACAATTGCTCCGAAGTCAAAGCCGATATCACCTCAGGTGCCAAAGCGGCATTTAAAAGAAACACTGCGTTTTCTGGCTTTAGAAACATCACATAACCAATTATATTTGCCAACTCTTTCAAAGCCTAAAACGTGAGGACTTCCTGTCGGAAAATGTGTTGATCATTATGTGAATGTCTCATTGTTTTATAACGTGGACAAGTAAACTGCGAGAACTATTCAGAAACTTGTGTAGATAATTGCGTCAGAGTTCCAGATGAACGAAAAATAGGTCCCATAATTAAGTCCTTAGATGGAAGCACTGTAATTAGGAGTGTCAAACGAGACTTACTGTTCACGCTAATGTGACAATGTGCTATTTCCCACTGTGAGAACTTGCAGCATTGTTAAATAGAATTTGGGAAGTCGTTGACCAGGTTGTAAGACACACAAAGCTTTCGAAGGTGCCGGTATCTTATCTAGCTCCTATCACTAATCCAGCAAGCGATGTGGTATTCAGGCTAAAATGCTTTTCCTTCTATAGTGTACTCACATACCGCTCGTGGATATAAATTGTTTTAGAATAAAGAAAATGAACAAATCGTGCACAAGACATTTTTTAACTTCTTTGAACGACTACGAAGACATGTGAAACCAAAAAGAATAAAAATAAGAAGAAAGCCTAAGCGACCTGTATTCAACAACGTCCTCACTGAGATACTGTCCGAGTATGAGTATGATACGGGGAAGCAACATTGCCCTGCACTGCGGTCCTTGAGATCTGTCGCAGTCCTTATTGTCAGTGAATCAGAAGTCTGACATATCACACTCTGCAGCGTTATATTTGAAAGTTCTTCCAGTTTTGGAAATTGACTCACAAAAACTGAGGACTCTTTGGCGAGCAAGTGTTGGACTATCTCACAATACAACACATCGTTTACATTCTGTGCAGATTGTCCTCTAAGGGGACCATGTCCTGTAAAGAGACCTGTTGCCTATGAGAGCTTGTTTACTTTTCAATTCTAGCGCTAGTTGACCGCAGGGCAGAGCGGGTCCAAAGTTCCAAACGTAATATTACAATAATAATAATAATAATAATAATAATAATAATAATAATAATTTCTAAAACTTTGTTATTCGATTTAGTAGAGTTTCATTAGGTTCAGTGCTACTCGTTTTCATCAATGGCTTATTCAGAAAAGTTTTAGAAGATTTACATTTTAAGATACCAGATTTTACCAGCGCCCTTATTGGTTAGCATTGGAGTAGCACTAATGGTACGAGCTTACGATGGTACTCGTTTTTAAACACCTCGGTTAACTTCAAGGTTGCAACTGCGTTTTCAAATTGTCTTCCTTTTTATCTGTTGTTGTCGCTTACTCGACATTCGTCTTCTCAGGATAAGGGAAAACCCCAAGAGAAAAACCTTATCCGGGTAAGTCACGCTAAGCGAGATTCGAACTCGCGATCTGTTGAATGTGAGGCAGACACGCTACCACCGACAGACGAGTATTTTCGTTGATGCTATTTATTGGAGCTTAGTTTTAATATTTGAAAAAACATTAGAAAAAGATACATTGTGTGTGCGTGCGTGTGTGTATGCGTGTGAGTGTGAACAGCATATCTCAAAAACGAAAAGTTGGTTGAATACCAAACTTGATATTTAAGATCAACATTTTGCAAGATGCGACACAAGTTTTCAAGAAAATCCCCCACTCCAAACTACACTTTAATGAGACATTATTAGATATTTTTATCCTAAATTAAATGTATATGTTGAATTTTCTGGGAATAACCTGTTCATTCTTAAAACTATGGTTTCCAATTCATGGCCCCGTATATCACTTGTCACCTAAGGAGAAGTGCAGCTATCTTATGTTGCAGTTTGTAAAATCCGCAATTTTAAACTGCATATTGTTTTAGAATTTGTACACAGCCTCTGCTTATATACAACCTTAAGTGTTTAATTACTGCGTTCAAGCATTACACACAATAGTACTTTATAAGCTTCACATGCATGATTATTGTATAAAAACAATATTTAATAGTATGTGTCTTAGTTTTACTAGTGATCAAATTTAATGCATCATTTGTGCTATACCTATCAGGTAATTTTCTAAAGAAAAATCTGGCCTACAGCCCTAGTGGCCCAAAGTCTACCAAACGGCTGCTGCATCCTTTGTCTCCACCCACACAGGATTTCATAGAAAGAATGTAGGTGGCATGTGGTCAGTATGCCACCTCCCCTCGCTTTTCGTGACCGAAGCCACTACTCCATTTTGTAGCTCAGGCTGTTCTATCTTGGATGCGCGCCAAAAGAACAGTGAATAAAGCCAACTCACAGGGTATTTTCGTGTGTTTTACTATGCTTTATGAGGGGATTTTAATTTGGTACGAATATATAAGTTCAAATCTGCCACATGCAACACAGCGTAGCATTGAAGGCAAGCTATCGTCACGGCTGAACCAAGTGTTGGAAATGAAGTGACAGAAGACAAATATTATGATATGACCTTTCGTCAGTGACCTATTGACTACCACGCTCTCCCAAGCTCCAGCTTTGCTTTTCGAGTTTTATGGTTGATTTTGGGCGTGTTCTCCTGACTCGCACGAGTTGAGTTGGAACAACCTGATGTAGCTCATGAAGAATCTCAAAACGTTGAGGGCATCCCGTTTTATGCTTCCAAATAAGGGAAGAATATCAGTGGCAGAACTAGGAATTGAACATTATCAAGTCAAACTTACACTTAGTGTTATATGAAACAAATTTCCTCCCCCGTTCGTAATGCTCTTTAACCAAACAGGTCATATAAAATAAACCTTGAATAAGCTTACAGTCCATTAAACTTGGCTATTCCGAATTTTTACGTTCTCTATACCTAATGTGTACATAGTGTATAGAGAAGGTATTGCATACCACCTAAAAATTCGATGCCGAGATTTCACCGGAAATACGCCTTTTAGGACCTCCTGTATAAAAAAGAATTTTTATAAAAAGGTCTGTGTGTGTCTCCGTGTGTCTGTAAACACGATAACTTAATTCCGGAAATGCCTATAAGATTAGAGAACGTGTTATTAGGGTTACTTCAGATATCAGGAATGCTTTTCAAATGACTGAGGTTGTACCAAAAGATCAGACTATCAGCGTCTTCTATGGTGGGAGGATCAGACAAAGAAAATGAAAGTTCACAAGCTTTCAAGGATGATCTTCAGAATTACGTGCAGTCAATACGATAGCTCACAAATTGATGCAATCTAATGTATAACGTTGGTAACTTCGAAAGAAGAGTATGATGGCCTTCGAATTAATAATATTACGCTGGTGAATGAACTTGGTATTGGGAGTGTTCAGCATAACACCTCGTCAAGTGAAGAGAATAATAGACATAATTGATACATCAAAAGTTCTAGATTTATAATAGAATAGAGGACTAGATACACTAAGAGTTTAACTAAATACTGCATTTATCTCTGCCAGAAGTATTTATGAAGAGATGCAGAAAGTTTTCAACGTTGTTGAGTTTCTTGCACCCATATTCTTTGCATTAAAACTGTTGCTATAAAATCCCAATCCGAAGCATTCTCCCTAAGCGTGTGGGCTATATTACTATGTATGTAAACATGCATAGTTTTATGTGATAAATTTTATGCGTGACATTTATTTTATTGTTGTTTCTTTCCTGGCTGAAATTATTTCCACAATTTCAAGGCGGGAGGAATGTTGAATTTTAAGTTATTTGAAGTAATATTTGTTTTTCAATGTAACAGCTGTTTAGTTTGAGCTCAGTTTCGATATACTGTTACTAATTACTCTATGTAAAGGACATGTGTGGCTGGTGTTTATTCCATTGCGACAACTGAATTAAATAAAAAGGTTTTGTGTTTTTAATGTATGGAGTTCGAATTAATTTAGATTCAGAACAATTTCTATAGTCCCTTTAATTTAATAGTATTAACAATGGTTTTATTCTTTCTTGCTGTTAAACATACTCGCATTGACTTTCTCTCATCCATAGTTCAGGATTCTGAGGAGGATAGCGAATGATAATGATTAAAGGAACTCTACCCGCCTCAGCCGGAAATCGAACCCGGGACCTCTGCCTAATCACGCGACAAGCAGACACCCTGAAGACCATTGCTGTATAACAAACTGCTCGGTAACTAGGAACAGGTTCGGCGTCTAATATGGCAAAACTTGTTTCTTAGGAAAATAAAAAATAAAAGAAACCTATTAAATGCCTTACCAAACGTAATAAAATGCTGCAAAACTATTCCAAGTTTAAGCAATATAGATATATATATATATATATATATATTTTTTTTTTTTTTTTTTTGCTTGGTTTTTTTTTTTTTTCTTTTTTCTTTTTTTTAACCTCCTTCAATCTGGTAGAAATGATGTCGATGAAATGGTGCTCAAATATAGGTCCATATGTTTGGATCTATGGGGCTGAGTTACTCGATATTCATTTTCTCAGCAAAACTCCGAGAAAAACCTCATCTAGATAACTTATCCTAACCGAGATTGGGCCGCGCCATGGGCAAGTGGTTAGACCACTCGACTCTCACCTAGATGGCCCGGGTTCGTTCCCAAGCGACCGCATGTGAGATTTGTGGTGGACAAAACGGCGCTGGAGCTGGTTTTCTCTGGGTACTCCGGTTTCCCCCGCCATCGCATTCCACCGGTGCTCCATCATCGTACCTGTATCATCAGTGTCTCCGCCTGCGGTGCCATTAGTAGTTAAAGCGGGCGTTAAACACTACCTAACCGAGATTAAAATTCGGGACCTTATGAACGAAACCTCTTTTTCTTTTCTTTCTTTCTTTCTTTCTTTCTTTTGAGAAAAAGTGTTTTTGACAGCTTCTGTGGTCGAATGGTCATAGCTCTGGCTTCCAGCCGGAAAAATGTTCTTTAATCAGAATTACTCCCCATTTCCCAGAGTCCGGAGCTATGAATGTGTGAGTGAATATGAGTGCGTTTAATGTTACATGATAAAACCAAAGCTGAAGTCCCTTACAGTTAGCTGTTTCTCAAGTCAAAGCCCCCAATATGACCAAAGAAGTTAAAGGGGCTAAATAAATGAAACTATAAAAAATGAGTGTTGTTTTTTTTCTCTGTCATTTGAATTTATTGCTCTATGTCCAATAATGTGACTGGCGATATGTATGTATTCTCTTTAGCGTATAAAACAAAGTTCTTCTGTGTTCAGTGGTTCAATGCATTTCGATGCCTCCCATCAGGTGGCTAGTTTTATGCTCTCTCTCTTTCTCTCTCTAGATAGGGATTCGACTTTTGCGAAATTAGTGGTATAAAGTCAAAAAAGGTACCAATGTTTCCCCCTGAGCATATTATAAAATGAATAAGTGATGCATTAAATATGACCACACTTTAGTGTAATTGAAATTACATACATTCCAAATGTATTTTTATTTTGAACCAATTTCGCACTATGTTATATTTCTTTACATTTATACAAAATTTTGTTTATTTGCTTATTGCCTTTGCACTTTATATTTGTTTCTATTTAAGTTTCGCCCATTGTGTTGCTTTTACTTCTTTTTATTTAGGCCCTTGAAGCATAGATGCAGAGCTGACGACGGAAAGAAGTGTTCAACAGAACTAATGGTTGACGGTAAGCAGCATGTTCTTTTTACCTTAAAATATATTTTAATTTAGTGTGCTTTCTCAGCTTTTGAACAGCATTGCAAACTAATGTTTTGCTAGCTTGTTTCTGTGGATATGTTTCTTTGAATTTTGACTTTTGGGTAATCAACAGCGGCCGTAGATTAAGCAGCGATTGCTATATAAAGAAAATCTATAATGTTTACAATAAACTAACACTATGTTGTGTTTGCCCCTGCTATGGAGCAAATGCAGGTAAGACACTAACACATGCTTAAAATATCTGCTTTGAGTGACTAATAGTACTTTTATGAATTATTTTATATCTGATATGAGTGAAACATCCTGTATCAGCAGTTAATGAAAAAGCAACAGATAGGCATCCCTCGATCATCAGAGATCTATAAACTGCTTTATACAAGAGAGTTTCCCGTTTTCTATAACACGTGCTCTGATTTGCTGTAAATACAGAATGTATGTAGTAAAGATATACGACGGTTCCATCATATACAACGCTTTTAAAAATGTGAAGCTAACCTTATTATCCAATGCGGAACGGCTAGGAGCCAAGATGTCGTCTGAGCACCTACTTTGTGTGTGTGTGTGTGTTTTTTTTTTTTTACTACTATGCCACCGCAAGCATGATGCATGAGGCATCGGTGGAATACGACGGCAGGGGAAACCGGAGAACCCGGAGAAAACCCGTCCCTGCGCCGCTTTGTCCACCACAAATCCCACATGCGGTAGCTAGGGATCACCTTAGTGAGAGTGATCTAACCATTCGGCCACAGCGCGACCTATAAAGACACTTTCTTAAATAGCAAAGTTTACGAATTATTTGCATGGTGGGGGAAGATACGAGGTACAATAGCGATTGCTAGGCGGGAAGCAACTGTTTCCGGGCGAAGCAATGAAATGTAGATTGTGCCAACGTATAAAAGTGATCAAAGAGGAAACCAAAGTGATTAAAAATTAAAAATACGAAAATCCGCTTGATACACACATTAACCTAGACCTAACACACACTAAACTCGCTTCGCTCGCATGCTTTAGTGAAATTAGAAGAAATTATTAAAACCAAAGCGCAGGAAAATCAGTTTATTTCTATACACTAACCTACATCTAACATAGCACATGCTTTGGTGAAACCAGTACAAATTATTAACACCTAAGTACAGAAAAAACTGTTCATTTATATACACTATCCTAGGTCTAACAAGGCTACAATTTTTTAATGACTAGTGATAATTTTTATTCAAACATTGGTAGTTCTGAGTTTTGCGATATTAACGCTATGAATGATAAAAACAATTTGAACGCCACAAATCCAACAAAGCAAATTTTAAGAAATCTAAGAAAATGAAGTTCTTTTGGTATATTTCGATATAAATTGCGTGCTATGTTGAAACTTAGACCAAAAAGAGACTAATGAAGCTCTTAAAACTTTATAAGAGGGTATTGCAGTGAGCAAAAGTGAAGAACTAATACCTAAATAGTTTTAATGGTGGTTTAAATAGTGTAACTAAGGTATATAAATTATCAGAATTTTTTAAAAATAGTGTAGCAAGTAAGGTTCATGAAATTGTCGACTTCGGCTCTTATGCCAACTGTATTAATGTGGCCAACGCTCCAAATCTAGAAGCTAATATTTCTTCCTCTCGTCTGCTTTGTTGCATTTTTGAGACACCTGCAACAGCAGCAGATGACTTGAAGTAACATATCTGCGAAATTTGGAAAAATATAAGGTATCTTCTTGAAGTCTATACCAGTTATACATAATGAACCTATTATTTTAGCCTGCATGCTTATTTAAATACCTTATACTGTCCATATTCATTGTTTTAATAAACATAAATCACGTGATACATTTTTAAAACTATTTACATAAATATTTTAAATTTTGTAATAAATTATATAAATAATTCAACCATATTATAATTTTGTTAACCCTAAAAAACCCCTTTTCATATTCCCCAAATGTCTTAATTTTACAAAATTTAATAATTAATTCCTCAAAATTTAAGTATTATTTCGGAAAATTATATAATCATTCTCCTTTAGGGCAGTATAAAAATGTTGAAGTACCTAAATTATTAAAATTACATCGTGTGGAGTGTTTTGACTAGGGAAAAGTGTTGGAAAAAAGTTTGCGAGAAAACAAAGTTTAAAGTTGGGATTACCTGTTAATAAGCAATCGACTGCACATTTAAAGCTTCAGTTAATGTAGTTAAGGTGCGCCAAGTAGGAAAAACAATATTGTGACAGTGCCGTCCGTCTGTATGTGGGCGCTCTCACGTTCGTCTTGGTATGTGAGTCGGTGCAGCTGGAGACTTTGGGATGTGTTCACAACACAGGAAGCGCGGCGCGACGGCAACGGAAACTTCGGAATGCTAAACGTCTCGAGATTCGTCCAGAAGCTTCCACAGTTTTTCATATAATTCTGTGATGTCATTTTTATTTATAAAAGAAAGTAGAACTGAAAGTCGTGAGTTGTGAATGGTACTGAGTAGTGAATGACTGGAGTGTTAGCGCGCAGTGGAGTGAGAACCACAGATGACGTTCAGATATAAACTCTCTACGCATCTAGTGAATTATTTGCAGCAGTGAATATAAGATTATTTGTAAACATCTTTTGAGTCAATTAAGACTTTTGTTACAATATATTTTCCTAAAGTTTAGAATTAAAATTATTTTATTGTAAAAATAAATAATGTTTGAACTTTTCACAATTGTTGGTAAAGTTTCACAGATGCATCACCTTAACTTGAAGTAAATTAAAGTTACATTTGTTAGTGAATATAACATTAAAGGGACCTTTGAGGAATAGATGTGATATATAAGCCACCCCCATGTTGTGTACCTACACTTTCTTCGAAACTTGTTAGTGACTTAGCACGTGCTTTCAGATAATAAACAAACCTGGGAGCAGAAAATATCTACGTGGGAACTACGGTTTATGTTGGTACTGCAATATGTAATGGCTCCAAATGCGCCCTTATCTTCCATCTCGCAACTTCTAGTCAATGATTGACAATTTGCATACGCCATACCAAGTCGTCTTCCGTGGTGTAATGGTTACCATGCTGACTTCATATACCCAAGGTCGCGGGTTCAAATCCGGCGGAGGACGATGGATTTTTTCGGGTATGGCTTCCTTCGGAAGGGAAGTAAAGCCGTGGGTCCCGTGTCGTAGATTTACGGCACGTAAAAGAACCTCAAGCCTGATAGAGAGACCTCTGAGCAAAATTAAGCGGTCTTTCACGCCCAGTATAGAATGGGACGCTGAGAACCACAACAGTTAAAGAGCGTCCATAAATAATACTCCATTTCCATTTTACGCCATACCAAAAGATAGATAGGCCGAGCGTAACTCTGCCGTCTTTTTCTTTCTAACCTTATTTATTTATTGTTATACGACGCTGTCAATTGCTATGATATCAGCGTCGCTGGTGTGCCGGAATTTTGCCCTACATGGGCAAATTTTGCCGGATATGCCGATCTGGGCCAGGTTGGAACCCTCGACCATGGGGTCAGCACATGAGTGAAGAAAATAAACATACATTGAAGATGACAGAATTATTGATTTTGTTTCCCAGACCGCGCAGCACAAAGATTACAGTAACGTTGAAGAGAAGCGTGTTCTCTTTGAGGAAGGGAAAGACCCTCCTACAATTTATTGCAGTAAGAATGGTCAGTTAAAAGAGACGTGAGCATCTGAGGGACAGTATAATCGAAATAGGCAGATCATAAAACTAACCGCAGCCAATTTATCTGCTATGCATATACATGTTATGTTTTACTGCTTGAGTAAAGGTAAGTTAAGAATAGTAAGATTATTCTTAACAATACTGAAATAATATTACAATTAATACTACAATTAATTAAAGTGGCTTTTTGACACAGGGCCACGTCGGATTTAATCTATGTATATGTAAAAATGAATCGCTGAAATGTATGCAGGCGTATCACTTCCGAACTACTGCATAAAATGAAAAATTGAACAATTCTTTCTTTTTTTTTTTTTTTTTTTTTTTTCGTAATTGTCGCGACAAGGTTTGTGGAGAAGAAAATGATTAAAAATAGAACGGGAAAGTATTTAAAATCTCATAAAACGAATAAAAACCGTGCCAAGCGAACGCATTTCGGTTAATAGCCACCAGATGGCAGTGGTATCACGGTAATTTGTTGCTAAATGGTCGCAGTACTGTTATATTTTTCCCTCCCCATTCAATGTTAAGGTAACGCACCAGTTTATCGACACAATGACGCAAAGCAGCAGTGAAATACAAATACATGTTCATATGTTAACTGTCCTTTCCTTACTCCTGTTGTTTAAAATAAAGCAGCAAAGAAACTTTCCTGGCGACTAACAGCTAGAGTAAGCACCTATCTATTTGCCACTAGATGGCCATAGTGGTATTTTCCCTCCCCATCCAATGTTAAGATAACGAAATAGTTTATCGAGATGTCACAACGCAGCAGTGAAATTCAAATACATTTTTAAGTATTGACTGTCCTTTCCGTACTCCTATCGTTTAAAATAAAGGAGCTTTCCTTTCGATGAACACGCTAAATACGTACTTATTATTTGCCACCAGATGGCCATAGTACCTCCTGCTCTATTTTTCCTCTTCAGTACTGAGGGAGACATTGACGCAAAATTACTGTGAAAATCAAATATATTTCTTATGTATTAACCATCGTTCCCTTGGTCATATCGTATAAATAAAGAAATAAGTATATATTTGTTGTAATTCTTTAAAACGAACAAGTTATAAACAACGCACAGAACCATTAACCCTTCTTGGAATCTGAAAATGGCGGAGAAATAACGGGATCCGCTTTAGTTTTAACTTCCTATTGCAGATGCTGGTTATTTGACGTTATGTGGTACATGAGCTAGCTAAAGAACATGAAGATACCCCGGTCACCAACACACTACAATTGCGCTGTTCTTAATGCATTTGATCAAGTAATATTTTGGGTTAAATGGAGAAATTTAATACATAAAGCTATCATCAAATAAAAACTTATCAATTGCCCAACCAAATCTACTTGCTCTTCGACGAACACCTAAAATACGTACTTATTTATTTGCCACCAGATGGCCGTAGTACCTGCTGCTCTATTTTTCTTCCCCATTCAATGCTAAGGGAATGCACGCGGTTATGGAGACAATGACGGAAGATAACTGTGAAAATCAAATATATCTCTTATGTATTAATTGTCGTTCCCTTGGCCCCTTCGTTTAAATAAAGAAATAAGTATATTTTTTTGTAATTCTTTAAAATGAGCGAGTTATAAACAATATACATCACCATTAACCCTTTTGGAATCATGGCAGAGAAATGATGGGGTCCGTTTTTTGTTTAACTTCCTATTGCAGATGCTGGTTATTTGACGTTATGTGGTACATGAGCTAGCTAAAGAACATGAAGATACCCGCGTCACCATCACATTGCATTTGCGATGCTCTTAATACATTTGATTAAGTAATATTTTGGGTTAAATGGAGAAATTACACAAATCTGTCTAATAAAAGCTTATCAGTTGTCCTACCAGATCTACTTGCTCTTTAGTTATGTCTTTGTTAGTCTTAAAAATGGCTATTCTGACATAGGTGAAAATAGAGAAAGAGGTGGAAAACATTAGGAGTAAAGGAAAGAAAGAGATTCGGATGAAGCATGAATGCTATTGTGACCGTCTCCTTAATGTAATTCAGTACCTATGCCAGCATTTACCCGCCACACTATGAAAGGGCTGCCATTACTGTTATGCCAATGACATCCTTGCTTACCCACGCTATTAACCGTGTGTCATCCTTTCCACAATACCTTATGGGCGCGCTGAGTTCGTCCTTTTCGCAATACCAACTATATATGCTACATTGTGCAGATTATTGCGCTTCATTGCACTTTTCAGATGCTTTAAATGCATTATTAGACATTAGCAATGGTAAATTTCTGTTGACACTTCTACTGGCCTCATTTCGTTTCCATCACACTTTTGTCACTTCACAACGTCAAAGGAAGAATTAATATGGAAAGTGTTTCCAAATATTTGTGCAAATTACAAACGCTATGCTAGGTTGAGCGAACGAGCCATTTTAGCCACTAATAAGAATATAGATTATTTGAATATAAAAATTCAGGTTAAAATTGATGGACAAATGCATTCATTTAAGTCCATCGATTCCATTATCAATCCAAATGAAGTCGTCAGTTATCTTACTGAATTCCTAAATTCATTGGATTTACCAGGAATACCGCCACACAATTTACAGCTCAAGGTTGACTCGGTGATAATAATATGCTACGCAATCTCAATCATCCAAAATTATGCAGCGGAACAAAACTCACTGTTAAAAAAATTATGAAAATTTTGATTTAAGCTACTATAACATAGGAAAGCTCAAAGGCGAGGTTATACTTACTCCAAGAATACCACTAATGTCAACCGACTTTCCTTTTTAATTTAAGCGTGTTGCTTCCGGCGCGCCTTGCATTCGCAATGACAATAAATCCCAAGGTCAATCGTTAGAAGTGTGTGGAATATACCTTCAATTGTCGTGTTTTTCGCATGGATAATTGTACCCTGCGTGCTCGAGAGTCGGCAAAACATCGCCGCTATTTGTTTTCTCACCGGAAGCAAAATTGTACATTACAACAAAGTATTGTCAAATTATGTAATTGTAATTTTACTCCATTGCAGATTCGTACTGTAAATGGAAGACTTTGACTGAGTTTTTTTAATTGGTTACACCACCCGTGAAAAGCCGGGCCGGGGAAGCTAGTGTGTTAAAAAAAAAAAAAAAAAGTATACTACTACTGCTCTTGCTACTACTACTTCTGCATTTTTTAACCTGACCACAGTAATTATAATAGTAACAATAATAATAATAATCATAATAATAATAATAATAATAAAACTATTAAAGTTTTTGTATTCGCATAGCTAACTAGTGTAAGTAAACAGATAAAGCTTTTACGTGACAACTCGGGTATGCGTGCGACCCAGGTAGCAAGTCCGTGGGGTTTAAATTAGGCAGGTGCCTATTTTATATACCTCTCGTGCAAGGATGGAAGTGGATACACCACTAAACGCGTCAACCTCAAAGAGGACCTCAGTGTTGGCGAACTTTACCAGATTGGATCTTCTAACTTTTCAGGTTAGTGCCGGAGGACATTAAGGCGTCTCACAATCCCGCCCAATCTCCCACGGGTATCGGATCACTGCACGTTGAGTCCAACTCAATCCGAAGATGAGAGGCTTGGTGTCGGCCCGATGCCCCATGAGTGCTCGGGGTCCGCAGCGCTCGGACCAGAGCAGCTGAAGAGGTCGGAACCTCCTCCTTACGGGGAAACGTATTGTATACAGTACGTGTTAGTAAAATCTCTCTCTACATTATACTAAATAAATGTATTTTTTTTAAAAATTCTAAATCCCTCCTTGAATGAAAAGCTACGTTAAAGACAAAATTTAACAAACATTAAGAAAGTAAAACAGTAAAAGAAAAAAATCTGATGTGTTCCATTCACATGACTTTCTCTAATATCTACAACAAATTATTCCATTTACTTCATCCAATCGAGAGAAAAATTAGCAGAAATGGTCTTATTGCTTGCTTCCTTGTTAATAGAAGAGAAATATGGGAATACCATAGGTTAAAGTGATAGTCAAAAGTGGTTGCTTTGTGACTGAAGTTCCTTTGTTTGTATGAACAGGAGTTGACAAATTCCTGCATGAGAAAAGTTTGTTTTTCAAAGCTGAAACCAAAAACACGGAATATTTAAAAAACGACCAACTCCAAGAAAAAAAAATTATATAACGTAAGTTGTGTGTTTTAAGGTGCTCTACATTTTTTTGTCTGTTTACTTTTCGTGTATCTCTAACGGTTTAGCAATTATGCAAAATTCCGTAAAATTCATCCAGAATAAAGTAGTCTTCAGAGGCTTTTTCCAGAAAATTCAAGATATACATTTTATTTGTCAGGTAAATATCTTAATATACGATATTTAAATCAAAATCGTTAAAGCCATTTTTAAGAAAATCAAAATTTTCGAAATTGTTTCCATGTAAAGGGTAGTTTGGGGTGGGCGGATTTTTTTTTTGAACATCTTGAAATCGCATCCTTGGACAATACCAAACTTAAATACAAAGTTTGGTATTTAACGGTCTTTCTGTTTTTGAGCTATGCTGCCCACACACACACACACACACACACACACACACACACACACAGAAACATTCTTTTAAAATTTTTTTTTTGATTCAGAGGGTGTCAAATCATATATTTTCAGTGAAATCTCGGTATCGAATTTTTGGGTGCAATACAATACCTTCTCTATACACTGTGTATATAGTACGTATAGAGAAAGTAAACATAAATAGCCAATTATATGGTATGTAAAAATTGACGAACACGATCGGTGCTTGATTGAAGAATATAAACAGTATTTAAAGATAAACAATAAACTATAGCTATCTAATAGAAATTACCTTCTGGCGTAATAGATTTACTTAGTTTTCATACAGATGGCATCTCAGTATGGCTATAGAGCCTTTTAGCGCTGATCTGCTTCACTGTCTCCTTAGATAAATATAAGGCATAATCAGTCATTTGTTAACATACTCCCACAGCCGCCTGAATTCTACACCATGAATCATAGCTCTGCCGTCTGTAAACAATACCAATGCGGACGTAGATGATGGTGTTTATCTCGTTTCTAAACCAGCTTAGGTATAACTAAAAATATAGGTATGTTAAACTTTCGACGAAATTTCAGCATCTTGCTACTCATTATTCTTCAGTCTGGGAAACAGGAGCTGGATTTTCATTTTCAGGGAATAGCTTTAAATTTGCTAAGAGCTGCCATTTTTATTTTGTCTACGTAGTATCTGGTAGAAAAAGTATTGCACTACACCAAAAATTCGATACCGAGATTTCACCGGAAATAGTTTTAGGGTCCCCTGTATAAAAAACATGTTTAGAAACAGGTCTATGTGCGTGTGTGCCGTGTTCACAGATATAACTCAAAAACGAAAAGCCGATAAAATACCAAACCTGGTATTTAAGTTCAGTATCTTCACATTGAAAAAAAATCAAAAATATTTATTTTCTCAAAAATAGCTGTAAAGATTTTGATTAAAATACTGTATAGTAAAGATATTTACATGACAAATAAAGTGTCTATTCTAAATTTTCTGGGAATAGTCTCTGAATACCTCTTTATCCTGTATAAAATTTGCTGAATTTTGCATAACTGTTAAACCGTAAGAGACGGGCAAAAACTTACTTCACAAAAAATGTAGATTTCGTTAAAACGCACAATTTATATCATATACAATTTTTTTTTCGTCAACCTGAGCATTTTAGATATATTCCTTGTTATTGATTTCAGTTTTAGAATAGTTATACTTTCCACATACGGGAAGTAGTGCTTCTGGCAATGCAAAGAAACGGATGCTATCCACACCGCAAACAGCTTATAAAATATTTGGCTATCGCTTTAGGCTAGTGTACTCACTTATTTCTCTTCTACTTACAAAGAAGCAAGTAATAAGACCAATTCTGCTAATGTTTATCTCGGTCAGCGTGAAGTAGATAGAAGAATAAGCTTATTAACAATAATTTGTTGAGCGAGATACAGAGAAGTGCATGTGAATGGAACACAGCATATTTTTACTTGCATGTTGCTAAATAAATATTTCATTTTGAGAAGTGTTTTTGATGAATAGTAAACTGATGTTATTTTAGTTTTTAAAATAAGATTTCTTTTCAAAAATTGCTGATAAATGCTATGATTAACATAAAGACGAAAGCGGGATTATATTGTTTTATAGTGAAGTATTTTGTTTAAAGCCCTGTTATAGTTGGTTGTTTATTAGGCCATAAGTTGGCCGCTCAAGCACTCTATTTTTGACGTGCTAACAATCTGCAAAGCAGTTCTTTTATAGCATCTTAATTAAAACATACACAATTATTGACATGTGCATACAAAAGTGATAGGAAATGAGCAATAAACCTAAATTTGCATAAGTAATTTTACAATTTTTCTTTCCCTGCTTACTTTGCGAGCATATACATTATGGCTACACTTTCTCCAGAACTGAAAAAAAAAAAATCCCTAGCCCTTAGGTTCATTTGAATGTGAGGAGCGTGCCCACTGCTTTTGTGAAGAAAAGAGCAGAAGTGCATGCAGAGTTGCGATTTTTCTTTTCTCTCTGCATTGCTTTGTCTAGCTAACAGCTTGTTAAAATGTAACTGCTCATCAGGGCAACGAGGTCATGACTTCGTTATACCTACACAAGTGCAAGGTGGCGCTAAATAAGTATTTCAAACGACAATAAGTTGAACTTACACAGCGGAATTTTGCTAAGTGCTGTAATATAATAACGATTTAATTATGATGGAGGGAGAGTATGAACCACCTTACCTGGCACACTACAAAATTGTAATGTTCACTTGATTTTCTCCACTCATTCTTCCATAAATGATTCTTGCAAAAGCGTATTACTTTCTTTGCTAGCAGAAGGCCCACCCAAAAATTCTAAATCGAGATTTGACCGTAAGTACACTTTTTGAGATGCTCTGAATCCAAAAGTCGCATTTTAGACAAAACATCCGATGTGTCCATTTTCATAGCGTTCTCTAGCTCTTCTGCAGACAAACTATTCTCTCAAAAGATTACTTATTTTATTTACATCGTGCTAATCGAGATAAACATTAGCGGACATAGTCTTATTACTTGCTTCCTTGTAAGTAGAAGGGAGGTCACTAGGCTAAAGCGATAGTCAAGTCTTTTAAAAGCTGTCGTTGGATGTTCGGCTCTCTTTCCAAGGCCAGGAATAAAACAAGAGATATAAAATGGATGAGGACTTTCAGTTTGAAAGGATTTTTAAGTATTATAAAATTGAAACCAATAACAGAGAATATCTCTGAAACGGTTAGCGCTACAAAACCGTACATGATAAACTGTATGTTTAATGAGGTATACATTTTTTGTGTAAGTTTTTGGTTATCTCTTGCGGTTTACCAGTTTTCAAAAGCGATTCAGAATGAAAAGAAATTCAGGGGCTATATTCAAAAAATTGTGTGTGTGTGTGTGTTTATTACACGGCATATTAATTAAAACCGTTTGCAACCTTTCAGGGAATCGAAAATTTCGTAAAATGTTACATGTAATGAGTAGTTTAGGGGTAGGGGAATTTTTTTGAAAATTTTCGTGTCGCATCCTTGTAAGCTAATTAACGTAAATACCAAGTTTGGTATTGAACTGACTTTTCGGTTTTGAGCTATGCTTTCCACACATACCCACACACGCACATACACAAACTCAAACACTGACCCTTTTTCGGAAAATATTTCTTTTTTATGTAGGGATCCTCAAAACATGTATTTCCGATAAAACCTCGGCATAAATGTTTGGGTGGAATAGGATACCATCTCTACCTACTAGGTAGGTACATTTTAAATACATATGCTAGAGAAAATTCGAAAAGTTCAGTATCTGCCAAGGTTGCAACACGAAGATTTTCAAAACATCCGCTCACATCAAACTACCCTTTAAATGGAAACATTTTCGAAAATGATTTTCTTAAAAATGACACTAATGAGTATAAACGAATCTGATTGAAGAGTGGGAGTGAAATTTTTAACAGAATCGGTCAAACAAGTAAATAAAATATAGTTGGTTAAACCCTTTTGTGTTTATAGAAAATCAGCATTTATCTGCCCTCCCTTTGCTTCGAGCTCTACTGCCATTTAAATATCGTACAATACACCTGTTTCCTAGCATATTGTTTCATTAATCAGCGTGTTTCTCAAAACGGCATTTTTACAATTTTAAATGTTCCACGCGTCTCAGTTTTTGTTTAAATACAAATACAATTTCCGAGAAGGTGCAGAAGTATCAATTGTACTTACTAAAACTAAACAGGAAAAATTATCCGAACATCAATAGTAATTTTGTAAAAAAAAAACATTATTGTTATTAGAAATTATTAATTTTAGAGATTAACGTTTCTAACTTTTGAAAAAAATTGTAAATAATTCAGTAATCAAAACCAATGAAATATTCCGTTTTAAAGTGTTTGCCTTTTGTTCAAAGCTCCAATCCAGAAAATTCCAACCAATTTTCTTAAATTTTGAGGCTCTTGAGACAGGTTGATTATGCAAAATATTTTCATAATAATGTATATACTTAATGTAGATCTTGTAAAGCAATTATCCAATTTGAATGAAATTTGGTATTGATATTAACATAACTGCAAGCACAGTAAAATCTTCAGAAAATGTATACAGAAATATTGAAGTTTGAAATTTCACTCCCGGTAATTGTTTTCGTTGAGCGGTAGGACCCTTTGGGATGAAATTATAGTTACCAGCTCATTTCTTTGCCATAGTTTCCTTTAGAGGAAGACTAATTTCACTAAATGACACACTTGCAGCCATCAAAAATGTTATTTAAGGGCGATTTAATTTATAGAATAATTTGCTTCGAGCTGAGTAGCTATTAATAAAAGTGTTCTTGCAACCTACTATAAATTTGTTGTTTTAAGTCTATTCTCGATAAAACGAAAGAAAGAACGACCGTAGCACTTGTTATATTAGACTACTCCTCTCGCTATAGTTGCAAAGTATAACAAGGACGTACAATATGACGGCAAAAACCGCAAGAGCAGGCATTAACATCCGCTTGTGGTATATGCTTCCTGTTTAAGTTACTAGTATCAAATACCACTCGCAAAGTCACGGAGACAGATGGATCACGGTTATTTGTTGCCTGTAAGCAAAATGTAACTTGAACAGAAAGAAAGTCATCGGAAAGTACAACAGCAGCAAAGTGTCATGTTGCTAATGTCGGTGATGTTGCCAACTGAAGGACCAGGCCAGTGCTTCGTTCTCGTTTACATTTAACCCACAGGTACAGCTTATTTATTACCAAGTCCCGGAATCTATTCATTCCTGACTTCTTACTTTCCAAATTTCAGTTGATTTTACTGTTTAGGTACCACCAAATTGTTATGGCTTAATCTGAACTAAATTTGCGTTAGAACCTGATGGTCGTGATAGAACCTAACACAATTGATTGGGTTATTTAAGCAAATAGATTACATATATGTATATAAAAAGCTTGTGTGTTCAATTTAATGTATTTCTCTATTTGTCCTGCAAACAACTATTCTTACAAAAACATAACGCTAATCAAATAAACATTACCAGAAATGATTTTGTTACGTAGTTCCTTGTGAATAGAAGGGAAATACAGGAATGCAGTAGGCTGTGACAGTCAAAGCTTTCAAAAGATGTCACTATGCGATTGTCATTGAAATTCGGTTCTCTTTCCGTGGCCGGAGCAAAACAAAAGAAATGAGGGCTTCTCGTTTCAGAAATGTTCAAAGTACTTTAAAATTGAAAAACCAATAGGAAATATTTCGAAAATAACAAGCTCTACAACAAAATGCATATTACATAAATTGTATGTTTTAATGAACTCTACATTTATTGTGTAGTACCTAAGTTTTTATCTATCTCTTATAGTTTACCAGCTACACAAAAGCCATTCAGAATGAAAGCGCCTCAGGGGATATTCCCAAGAAATTCAGGACATACGTTTTATTTACCATGTAAACATGTTTAATGTACACCAATTTAATCAAAATCGTTACAGGCATGTTTCATTTTTCAGGAAATCGGAAATATTCCATGTATAGGATAGTTTGGAGTGAAGGGATTTTGTTGCTGTTGAAAATCTTCGAGTCGCGTCCTTGGCAGATACTGAACTTAAATACCAAATTTGATATTTAATCGTCTTTTCGATTTTGTGCTATGCGATCCAAACACAGACAGACAGACAGACAGACAGACAGACAGACCGACAGGCAGGCAGGCAGGCACACACACATTGATCTTTTTATTCACGGGTTCTCAAAACACGTATTTCCTGTGAAATTTCGCTATCGAATTTCTGGGGGCCATACAATACCTTCTCTATTTACATGTATAATGTACACTGCGAGAGAAAGTAAAAATATTTTCAAAGCCAAAATAGACCATTGGAATAAGGAAAATGTTAAATAATTATAATTTTATCAAGTGTTATGTAATAGTCTGGATTATAAGGAAATCAGAAGTTGCCAATGTGCAGCTTAGATTTAAATTTCGTAGCAACAATCGGTTGTGTTCTCTATAGAGAAAATGTGCAACGCGTAAGAAATACCAGAAATGAAGTTCGCTTCTCTTACCTCGTGTGGATTGGAACCCAGTTTCTCCACTTTCAAGCACACTTTAACATAAGATTCTCAGGTTCATCATCTCCTGAGTGCTTCACTGTTCACAACCGTACTAGGAGTGAAAATGCGTGCTGAAAACTTCTGTGCAAGTAGTGTTTAAAATGAATAATGTGGTTTTCAATTAGATAATAATACAAAATGAATATACTGAGCACTTTTGCGCATGCAGTACTTGAAAATACTTTTTTTTAAGTAACATAGTGCTTGAGGTGTAGTGAAGTTGGTACCTTCAAATGCATACTAAAGTTACAGTTAATTTAACTTTTTGAAATTTAAAATTAAAATGATCTAAACATAATGGAAAGCCAAGTGATTTATAAAAATACACGTTTCAAAAAGTCTATAAATTCCTAATTTGAAGGTATATATTTCCTATGAAATCTTAATATACTGATATAAATTGATTTTAATGTTTCAGAATTGAAACATCCGTGGCTTGGTTATTAATATAGAAACACCACACGTCCATTACATGGAGATATCTTGTGCGAGTGCATTTAATTAACCGAGTCACGTCTCATTAGACAATGACACTCACCTTCGGGTCTCCATTTTAAGCATTTTACACTATTCACAATCGTAACCATCAAGAAAAAGAAATAGCATGCTACATTCACATTATTTTTTCTGCCCATTAGCATTTATTTTCATATAGTCTTTTGTGTATAATTTAATATAAAGATATCATCATACAAACTGTTCTTATGCAAGTTTATAACTTTCAGCAAAAATTAACAGCGAAAGGGCTTTAAAAATTACAAAGCATTGAACACTTAAGCCAATATTTAGGAATATCTCGGAGATGGTTGCTATTGCAAAAACATTATTTGAAATAAATTTTGCGTTTTAAAGACATATGCATTTGTTGTTCAGTAAGTTTTGTGTTATATCTTAATTATACAAAATTATTTACAACTCCTCTTGAATGAAGAGGACTTCAGAAGAATCATTTGAGCCTTTTTTGAGAAATAAAAGTTTCGGAAATATTTGCACGTAAAGAGGAGTTTGGGGTTGGAGGATATATTTGAAAATCTAAGGTCACATCTGTGGAGGATATTGAAGTTAAAACTAAGTTTGGTAATCATTCAGGATCTGGTTTTAAGTTGCGATGTTCACAGAGCACACACGCACGCACACACACACACACGTGCGCGCGCGCACGCGCACCCACAAACGAGCATTCTGCCAAAAACGCTACTTTTGGACTCAGACGCCCTTCAAAGTATTTGCCCGTGAAATATTGATATCGAATTTTTAGTGCAATTTTTCTCCCAAGCAGGTATGTGGTAGAGAAAGTAATAAGCTCAGTTGGTAAGTGTAAATATAAGCGGATAGTTTCTGACATTAGGATGGACACTCTTTTCTCTATTTGTACACTTATTAGCTATACGTGAATTTTGTAAGAAAGCGGTTAAGGCTGGGAATAGTTTTTGAAATTGTCACTAGCCTGCAATTTTTACTCAAAACTAAAGGCAAGTGTCCAAAGTTTGTCCAGATGAATCATGTCTAGTAACTAGTTGAAGATAAATTGAATCGAATAATACAATTATTTCTGTAAACTATTTTACAATCACTTCACTATACAAAGAAAATATACATTACTAAATACTAGTGGCTCCTCCCGAGTTGATGTTTAACCAAGTAGCCCGAGTAGTTTCTATCTCGCGGTTATTCAACTAGCAGGCCGACTTACATCTACAGATAACCTCCATCTCTAAATAAAACTATGTTTCTAGCCGATCTATATCATATTTTTGTTTATTTTCTTCAATAATTTTCTTTTAACCTTGTCCAGTTGATCCCTAAACTCTTTAAGATTTCGTGACGCTTTTAATATTCAAATATTCACCAACGTTTCCCCCTAATGTCTGTTGGTAAATTAGCCCATTCTCAATCAGTAATTCAGCTCATTTCTTTGGTTTCTTTACATTCCAGCATCACATGCCAATAGTTGTCTTACATTCCACACATCGGGCATTCCTCAATATTTAAACCTTCTTTTGAACCTTTTAACTCCACTACCCTTACTCGGGCCCATGTAGCTCCTTCCCTCGTCCATTTTTCACATTTATCTACATAATCGTCTGTACTCCATTTTTTTCATTAGCTCCCTGCACACTCTCAGTACTTCTTGTTGCTGAAACTACTTAATATCTCCACATGATCAATTCTTTGTTAATTTCTTCCGAAAATCCACTTTTTTGCTCTTTATTCCGTCGCACCATACCCAAGCCGATATTTTCCATAATGTCGTTAATTCTATTAACCCAGATGTTTCTTCCCCTCACTTTCTCTTGTGCCACTAGACAATTCTTCAAAATCGTATTCCGTTGAAGATATGGGGTAGTTTTTAAAGTTGTAAGATACTTCTAAAATATTTCCTTTATTGTATGCTTTCACAGTTGCATAGCACTCTAAAACAGATAGAAAAAAGCTTGCTGGTGTAAAAATATAGTCTCTGTTAAAATGTACAGTTCCTGTAAAAAAAGTCTCATGCCTGTAACCATTTTCGAAATATGCTCGTTGCTGCTCGTTTACATTTTCTGATATTTTAAGCAATATACTTGAATGTTAAGTTATCTTTGCTTTTTCTTAACCTCAAGCAAAGATTTAGCATGTCAAGGTTGGCATTTATACAATCTGCTGTTTAAACATTTGACTTTCGCCTTATCCTCATACCTACTCCCATAAGATATATAAGTATATTGAAAATGTTTCTATGTTATTCTGTTTTATTTTATGTCGTTTTAACAGCTTGGTCACATCGCGACAGATCTTGTTCATTGACGGCATGTGGTGAACAGTAGGCTTCAAGGTCTCATATCTCCACCATGCTACCTTCGCTTCGCGCCAAGCAGACGGTCCAGTCTAGCTACCATCCGTAGTCAGATGACAGCTAGCATTTCGAGGTTTCATCATCTACTTAGTTCAGCGACAAGTAAATGGCCTAGGAGCTGTTCAGTCCACTGATTTCACTATCTGTGGATAAATGGCTATGTACATAGTGCGTATAGAGAAAGTAAAAAGCAACCCTTATATAAACAACTTGTAGAAAAACTATGCAGTAAACGATAATGCTCTCACGTTTTAAATAAACCTGTATATTTCGTAAACGTAGAAGCAATTTAATTTGAAACTTAATGTTTTTTCATTATTGAAACTTTGACAGTAGTTCTTGAGAATAAAGTAATTTTTTTATGAAAATTTTCAGCTTTTAATTTTTTTGAACTTAAAATGAAGGTATACGTGTTAAACAAAAATGTTAATGTTCTAGAAGTCACAGTTTTGAAGATTTTTAAATATTTTTCAAATTCCTAAATTGTCTTAATATTAAGCAGACTGTTTGAATAATAGAACTATGTTAGTTTATCATATCAGTTTTGCAGTTGAATAAAACATTTTCTGTTAAGTTTTTAAATAATTGATTTCAAAATAAACTAATAGACAAACAAAAATTGGCGTTAGATAATTTCCTGCTTATGAAAGCCACAATATACAAATAAAAGCACATGTTTTGCATGTTCTCACTTTATTTGAATGTTTACTTTCTCCTCTGTTTATCTAATAGTAGGTAGAGACAGTGCTGTATTCCACGCAAGAACTCGTTACCGCAATTTCCTGGAAACACACGTTTTGAGGTTGTTGAATTTAAGTTTTTGTGTGTCTGTCTGTGTGAACAGCATAATTCAAAAACGAAAAGTAAATTAAATACCAAATTTGGTAATTAATTTCATAATCTTTTAAAGATGCGACACGATTTAAAAATAAAACTAAACTAAGCTTTGCATGATCATTAGTTCTGGCTTTCTTAAAACTGGTTCTAACGAATTGGCTTAAAATTATTTTAGATATTTGCAAAGGAAATAAAATGTACCTATATCTTGACGTTTTTGAAAATAGCCTTATCCAAATAATTTTGATTTTGTATTAGCTGTTCAGACTGACAATTTATGTGAGATAAAATTTGTTGGGCTTATCCATTTCCGGAATAATCTTTGTTATTGGTTGAATTGCAACTTGGTATTCTTTTCACCAGGGGGAATTCATTCGCGATCCTTTTCTGTTTAACCTAACTAGTCTACTTGATTTCTCTTAGGTTTACTACGAAATTAGTAAATGTTTAATGACATTTTATATCGACCTGCAAGGAGTAGAAAGAGGAATAATCTTTTGTAAGAAATATTTACACAAATGCGATTGGAGAAAGAGATGCTAATGCAGCACATTAGATTTTTTTTTTCTTTTTATGTAGAAAAGTCAATAATATTATGCAGGCACGTACCTGTTTCTAGGAGAAGAAAAAAACACTTATCCTAGAGTAAATGAGAGTATATTATTTGATGCAACTGCTCAAACTCTTGCAATCTTTTAAAAGAATTGAAACCACAGGCACTTTGCTCTGGATTAACAATGTGAATATGGACACACGTTTTTACATAATGCTGGGAATATCGTAGAGGCAAAATTGTCCTATTTTTTGTGTGAACAGATACTCATCCCCTTAAACAGTACTTTGAAGTATATTCACAGTGTAAGAGGACTTACTTAAGGTGAAAATTTAAACTCTCTTTACTAATCTAAATCGAATAGCAAAGTATTTGGAAATTTTCCCGTTTTACAAACAGGACAAGTATGGATAAAATAAACAGTATGATAAGTAGGCAGACAAAGTTGAAGCAAATTTTGTTAAAATATGAACAAATAATCCCAAAATATAATGAATAAGTATATTCATTGTATATGTATATTTATTTTAAAGGCAAGCCATTCTACATACCCTATAACGGTATGAGGCAGGTACACTTCATTAGTTTAAAAATTGATTTTGTGTGTTTTACTCTCTCTAGTCCATGTACAATGTACATAGTGGATAGAAAAGATAGTACATTCTATCCAAAACTTCGATATCGATATTTCAAGGAAGTATATGTTTTGAACTCCAGTGAATCCGAAAAAAGCATGTTTAGGAAATGGTCCGTCCGGTGTGTGTATGTGTATGTATGTGTGTGTGTGTGTGTGGATAGCCTAGCTCAAAAACGAAAATTCGGTTATATAACAAACTTGGTATTTAAGTTCATTGCCTTCCAAGCATGGGACACAAAGATTTTCAAGAAAATCCTCCTACCTCCGACTACCCTTTACATAGAACATTTTTCAAAATTTTTGATTTTCTCAAAAATGGCTCTAACTATTCTAATTAAAATACCGTATATTAAAGATATTCACATCACAAATAAAATGTTTATTTTGAGTTTTCTGAGAATAGCCTCTGAAGAGATCTTTATTCTGATTGAGTGCAGAATTTTGTATAACGGTTAAACCGTAAGAGATAGACAAAAAATCACTACAAAAATGTAGATCTGGTTAAAATACATTTATATGTATATATATATATATATATATATATATATATATATATATATTTCTTTTAGAGTTGACCGTTCTCGAGATATTCATTGTTATTTGTTTCTATTTTAAACTAATTAACTTTTACAAAACGGGAGAATGCTAAGAGAACCCGAACCCCAACTGTTTCATATAGCGACCAGTTTTTAAAAGGTTTGATAATCTGTTTAGCCTAATATATTCCCTTATTTCCCTTTCCTTGCAAATAGCAAGTAATAAGAGTAATTCTGCTAATGTTTATCTCGATTAGCGAAGTATGGGTAAAAGAAGAAACATTTGTTTGTGGAACAGCTACAGAAAAGTATGTGAATGGAACACGTCGGATTTTTTTAACTAGAGTTAACCGTTTCTGAGATATTCCGTGTTATTGGTTTCAATTTTAAGCGACTTAAACTTTTTTCAAACGGGAATTCAGTATCTTTTCCCCTCTCTTTTGTTTACTCCTATCAAGCAAAGAGAACGAAATTTTAATTGTGACAGTTTTAAAAAGATCTTACTATGGCTTTAGCCTAGTGTATTCTCTTACTTCCCTTCCACTTACAAAGAATCAGTTAATAAGATCGATTCTGCTAATGTTTATCTCGATTAGCATGATGTAGATGAAAAATAATCTTTTATTAGGAAAATGTGTTTCCGGAACAGCTAGAGAAAGTCATGTGAATGTAGCACATCAGCTTTTTTTTTTACATATTTATGATTAAATATAAAATGAAATACAACTACATAAGGTTTGTAGATTTTAATAATTGGGATCTCTTAAAGCTATAAAGAAAAGGAAAAGAAGTTGCTGTTTTCTTTGTCCTTCCTTAATACTAATTTAATTACATATGGTGCAAAAATTCACTGGTTCATGAAAATGATAATTCCTCATGCATACAATGAATTTAATTTCGTAGGTGACGTCTCTTAAGAGAAATCGTACCTAACAAGATCAGTAATGGTAGTCTTAAACATGCTAACCTCGAATAGTTGTATAATTAACTGTATTTGCTACGAATTTAACAAGCAATTTATTTGTGCTCATGTAGGTAGTGTGGGGGTAGCGTGTCTACCTCACATTCAAGAGGTCGCGAGTTCGAATCTCGTTAAGGGAGAGCTACCCGGATAAGGGTTTTTACGGAGTTTTCTCTTATCTTTAGAAGACGAATGTCGAGTAACTTTAAGCTCCATGGACCAATCATCATTTCACCAATTTCATTCATTCATCGCCCGATATGACCAAACAGGTTAAAGGACGTTAAGCTCCAATATCTATATATACATAGAATATAGATGTATTAGACAAGTAATTTAACTTCATCGGACCATGACAGGACTAGGAGAATCACGTGATTTTAGTTCGCGCCTCAGCCTGTCTTCCTCGTTAGTTACGCAAGAAATGCCACTGGATCTGATTTGTTGGAAAGAGTAGCTTCGATTTTACAAACTGCCCAAATGAAATCTATGGAAAGCCCAATTCGTTACTAAACAAATATGTAAATCTTACAAAATTGAGCAATATCATTTTTTTCTCGCTTTCATTGAATTCTATATACTACAAAACAAATACTTCTTATTTCCATAATGACATCATGGTTCATAATACGAAATTTCATATTTTGCCTGGCTCTTGTGATAAGGTGGTTTATGGTGTATCAGAAGGGTAGAGAGAACTTACTTATTTAGCTATATACCAGGAAACATCCCGCATGTTGCCTGCACCTAATATTATCGGGTTTTCGCCTGTTTGCTACTGAAGAAACAAGATGCAGTCCGACTGTGAAAGAGGAGGGTCGTGTTTTGTAACTTGCTCGTAAATACCTGGGAGAAGTTCCACAGTGGAGAGCGTGCGGGAACTCATTGAACAGTTGGGGGATGAAATGCGTTTAGGGTTTGAAAAGGGCAACTTAAAATCGCTGGAAAGTGCTGTGGAGAATGTATCAGTTCGAATGCGGGCTCTCGAATAGAAAGTGGACTCTCTAGAGAACCAGTCTCATAGAAATAATATTGTTCTATATGGTGTGACAGAAGAAGCGGGAGAGAGTTAGGAGATGACAGAGGAAGTAGTGAAAAATGGCATCTTCAAATAGGACTTGAACTCCGCGGGTTTGATGTGAAGAGAGCTCATCGTGTAGGTTGACGTGGCAATTTAAGTCGACCCATTGTCTGTAAACTGGTCCATTATAAACTGAAGTTGGCCATCCTTCAGATGGTCGTTATTTACGGGGAACGGACATAAGTATTAGCGAGGACTTTAGTCAGCGCGTAAGAGAAGAGAGTTCTTAAAGCGGCACATGTTTGAGGCCAGAGCATGCTGTATTGCGATACGACAGGCTCATCATTAACGGGCGGGTTTGGAACTGGCAGGAGTTGAAGCGTATGAAGCAGCTTAGAATCAGCGCGGAAACCGAACCCAGGACAGGGCAGCAAGAGTAGGTAGCCAGTTTATCTATCAGCCCAGCAGGTAGCAGGTCTCTCAGCAGAACAAAAAAAGGTGCATCCAGTTATGGAGACAGCGATTGATAAAGGATGGAGGAGGGTGATACAGCCTTCACCGGAGAAGCCAGCAGCATCCCCCCTCCGTGCACTTAGGCTTACCTTACAACAGCTCGACAAAGGTTCAGCCAAGTGATAGGAAGAACAGCAAGGAAACAATAGGACCCAACCCCTTCTCGAAGGATTGTCACATGGAACATTATTTTGACATTGTATGTTTTGACAGAAACTTGGTTGAAAAACAGGGAAAATATTACACTTGCTAACTTCCATTGGGAGACACGGGAAAGGAGGGGAAGGTGGCCAGGGAGGATATCAGTTTCATTTAGATCTGAGCTGGAGGCCGAAATTATAAATCAGCTTGGAAGGGGTGATTGCTGTACCTTTGGCACAGGGTGGAGTAAATATTATAGTTATAGGACAATACAACCAGCCAGCAACGTCCAACTATGCAAACAAGAATTTCTTCACTGACTTAACCGAATCGTTAGTGCAGTTACAGGAAAATTTTCCAGGCACTAAATTATTTATCGTAGAAGATTTTAATGCTAACAGAAGGTCGTGAATGAGGGGGGGGGAGGAATTTCGTGGAGGTCAACGAAAAAGGACAGCTTCATTAATGGGGAGGGAAGACAATTACTTGCTTTCTGTGATGTTGACCCCGTGTCGTAGATTTACGGCACGTAAAAGAACTTCAAGCCTGATAGAGAGGCTTCTGAGCAAAATTAAGCCGTCTTTCATGCCAGTTTGGAATGAGACGCTGAGAACCATAGCAGCTAAAGAGTGTCCATAAATAAAATGCCATTTCTATGTGGTAAATTTTTAAACTGACTTTTTTATTTTCGTGTTTACTCTTTTAATTCTCGGTTGTTGTTGTTGTTTTAATATTGCTTACTATTTTGTGTATTACAAAACCGTGTACGGTCTCTGGACCCTTGCGATTGCTGAAGCTCAATGTATCAATCTGTTATGTCAATAAATACACTTATTCATTCATACTGAAGAAACAATGGAAGGTTAACTTTACCACAGAAAGTAGGTAGTGTGAATATGTTTTCTGCAGGCCGAGTTTTATCGGCATGCAGGTATTAATACCTGGATGAGAGAAAGACAAAAACGCATTGAAAAAAAAAACTGTTCCATTCACTTAACTTTCTCTACCTATTCTGTTTCGAATTATTCTTGCAAAAGAGTATTTTTTATCTGCATCGTGCTAATCCAGATAAATATTGGCAAAAATAGTATTATTATTATTATTATTATTATTATTATTATTATTTAGTTCTTTATACATAGAATCGAAACAAGGAAATACATTAGCTTAAACCGATAGTCTGATCAGTTTTAATATTTTGAAACTGAGACCAATAACAAGGAATATCTCGGAAATGGTTAACAAAAAATGTATATGACATAAACTAGCCTTTTTTAACAATATCCAGAATTTTAGTAGTAAGTCTTTGTCAACTCTTTCGGTTTACCAGCTTTGCAAACGTAATTCAGAACGAATAGTCTTCAGAGAAAATTCACAATTTGTTCATATACATGTCTTTAATATACAGTATTTTAATAAAACTTGTTAGCCATTTTGACAAAAAAAAATTCGAATCTGTTTCCATGTAAAGGGTAGTTTAGAGTATGCAGTTTTCTTGAAGATTTTCATGCCATAGCCTTGGAAGATACTAAACTTAACTATTAAGTTTGGTATTTAACGGACTTTTCGCTTTTTAGCTATGTTGTCCACAGACGCACGAACTCTCTCTCTCTCTCTCTCTCTCTCTCTCTCTCTCTCTCTCTCTCTCTCTCTCTCTCTCTCTCTCTCTCTCACACACACACACACACACACACACACAGATACAGACCTTTTTGTAAATAATATTTTTTATTTAGGCGTCCTCAAAGTGTGTATTGCCGGTAAAATCTCGGTATCGTATTTTTGGGTGAAATACAATACCGTCTCTACCTAGTAGGTATATGCGTACATAATTCTTGGTAGATAAAGTAAAAATGATGATACTATGCTCGTTCATTCCCAGATTTTGCACAAATAACTCTGTATTCACGACCTAGTTAGATACGTAGAGCCGGTCAAGTCAGCTTTCAGTCTCGCTCGTTTCTCGCTGCCGCTAAGCGAGCCTCTCGCAGCCAGTAGAAGCAGCTGAAAGCATAGCTGGCATGAGGGAGCTTGATAAACGAGCGTACGGGAGTCTTGATTCTCTCACAAGTCTCGTTAATGCGCGGAAACTCGCATAATCAGTCCTTTAAGTTATATTATTTAAACTGTTTAAATGATTTAAGATTTAAATAGCCTACCAGATAAAGATGATATTTAAGAAACCACACTAGGGAAAGGGTTAAAAACGAAATGTGATATCACAGAATCTGCAGATATGTGTACGTGGTCTCCACGTTTATCAAAAATAAGTATGTATATATTTTATTACTTCTAAGATGTTTATGTTGCAAGAAGTATTTCTATTTTCGGTTGTAATGTGAACATGTTTATACATAATAACATAAAGTATAGGTATGTCATTATCGATTAATATCGATGAGTCATCTTGTATTATACCAGCGCCAGGATTGTTAGCTGTTTATAAATGCAGTTTTAGCCTTTTATTAACCTCTTTAGGTTTTTAAACTATTTTCTTTACTTTCTAACAATGTTCCTAGCCTCTCTCTCTCTCTCTCTCTCTCTCTCTCTCTCTCTACTCTCTCTCTCTCTCTCTAAGGGTTTTAAACAATTTTCCTATATATTTAAGGAAGTTGACTACAATTGCCTTTTATAAATATATACAATATGAAAACAGTTTTACTTCAAGGAAGCATGCTATTAATATGTACTGTAATTTAAGGTAATCAAATACACGGTATACTCGTGCTCAACATTTTAACTAAACATTTAGCATGTATTTTAATATATAGCACTCATTTAAAACAAACTTCACATTTCAGTCATTTTGTTATACGCAACTTTGCAAATTTTCTGTTGCTTTTTAATATATTCCTATAGGCAGAAAAAGATCTTTCAAAATCGCAAGATGTCGCTGGCGTATATTTCATGCAGGCAATTTCTATACTAAGATAAAAGTCGTGATAAATTATTTCTCTGAGTGACCCCAAATGTACACTCAAAACAAAACTAAAAGAATTGTTAAACGAAAATTGTAATACAAATGAGTTGAAGAAGTTAAATAAATAGAATAAAATAAATCTTAAGTTTAGCGTATTATAACTTGTAATGCCCCATTTAGCTTTTTTTTTTTTTTTTTTTTTTTTTTTTTTTTTTTTTTTTTTTTTTTTTTTTAGGTTGATACTAGTTGTCGATACCGAGATTCTCGTTGCCACACTCTCGAGAAGTGCCGTGGCTTACGAGTAACGAGCGAGAGTAGCATGGGTTTTAACCGCCTCTTGAAATGTTTGGAGATTTACAGTTCCAGGAATCCAGGCAGGATGGATGTTTTGTTTCCTATAGCAATCTGAAAGGTATGCGATTAAAAATACAAATTAAGTTGTGCAGGCACGTGAAGTAGCTGCAGAACAAGCAAGAGCAATTACTGAATGAAATCTTTTTTTTTTTTTATAAAGATTTATTAAACACAATGGGTACATTAATGTTGCGTTAGTTTACTCTAAGTTTTTATCATCAGCGTAATACTTTAGGGCGTTAGTCCTTGCTTGACAGAACAGAATGTGGTACTGCTTACATCTCAGGTTCATAACTGGCATCGGCATTCGAGAAAATAAGAGTTTGAAAATGTTCCATGCAAAAGATTTTGGAGGTGGACGATTTTCCTGAAAATCTTCGTGTCGCATCTCTCAAAGATGCTATACTTGAATATCAAGTTTGGTACTTAACGGACTTTTGTTTTTGAGTTGTGTGTTCACAGACACACGCGGGCGTCCAGACCTTTTCCTAAAGTATATATAGGCGTATATATGTTTTATTTTTATTTATTTATTTTTTTATTCAAGGGGTCTGAAAATATAAATTTTCGGTGGTATCTCGGTGTCGAACTTTTGGGTGGAATGTAATACCTTTTCTACATATTATCCACTTTGTACATACGTGGTCGAGAAAGTAAAAATCTGTAGACAAGAGTGGGGCTCGAACTAGGAACCTCTATGAGTACGATTAGTTATGAAGACGTATTTCTAACGTAGCAACCTGCAGGTAGTTGTCAGATTTCCATAATGATCTGACCAACAAATGATTTACACGTTTCCCTACAACCTAATTTAATGTTGTTGGATTTTGGATTAAATGCTGATCGCATCAGCTCATTTTTAGACGTTGTTTCTTAGTTTATAAAGCTGTAATGTTTTTTCTGCACGTGAGCAGAGGAAATAAATATACTTGTATTGAAGACGACAGAATTATTGATTGTGTTTCCCAGACGAGGTTTTATAAGACCGCTCAGCATAAAGATTACAGAGACGTTGAAAGGAAGCGTGTTTTCTATGAGGAGAGGAAAGACCCTTTCTCCTGTTGGAGCAACAATGTTCAGTTAAAAGGGACGAGGGCGAATCTGAGGGATAGCAATAAGCAGATAATAAAACTAAATGTTACCAATTTAAACTATAGTAATATTATGTGTGTGACAGAGAGAGAGAGAGAGAGAGAGAGAGAGAAAGAGAGAAACGTGATCTGAAAAACCTTTGAACCTATTTTGTTAATGCTTTCATTTTAGATAACATTCTTTCTGACGATTATGATTCTTAAAACATCTAATGTATTATAGCACATTTCTAAAATAGTAAAAAGGATTTACAAATCCTTGTACTTGAATAATACGGATTTACAAAGCCTTGTACTTGAATAATACGGATTTACAAAGCCTTGTACTTGAATAATACGGATTTACAAAGCCTTGTACTTGAATAATACGGATTTACAAAGCCTTGTACTTGAATAATACGGACGCATGCGAGAAAGGCTTGATATTTAGTTGATAATGCCTTGGAATAGAAAATAGTTTGTTACTTCACAGAATATGCTGTAATATAAATGATGCAGATTGTTCATTTCAGGAAACATAAAGAACAGGCCAGTGCAAGAATAATGGCAAAGAGCCGGTGTAGTGGTGAAGAACCCGCCACATTAGGAACAGAACATTACGTCATATTACGTAAATCCTCTTGGTCTCCGTCGTGAATCAGGTGTCTTCTTTGGACTCTCGTTTCGTCATGGGCAAGAGCGGCATCGTACGGGCAAAACCTGCACAGGCCTTATATAAATGGTAACGGTTTAGCAACTAATTCTCAACAAAGCGAAAAGGAATAGATTATGTTTATAATGATACGGTATGCAGACGATACTAATGCCAACATAGTTTAATAACCCTCATGTAAACAAAACAAAAACAAAACTTTTTTTGCTTTGTATGCTGTAAGCAAGATCGTTAATAGAACGTGACAAATAAATATATAAAGAGATACAGATGTGTCCGTGCTAGCACGGAAAACCGATATTTTATAGCTATCCAATGAGATTATTATTTTTCTCGAAGGACGCAAACACTCTATTTCAAAGAGGTTGCCTTGTTCTGGAAGTGTGAAATATTCATATTCACCCGTTTCGCCTCTACTTTATTACGTGTGTTAAAGGTTTACATATAAACGAGGTGATTCAAAGCTCGTGCGACAGGAAAATTCTGCTATTTGTACAGATATCGGAAAAACGACATAAGCCGAAATTATTGGCCATACATTGTTTTGAATCATGTGCCTAACTGTTGCGACATAAGATTCACCATTCAGGTTTGACTCAGTAAAACAAAGTAACTGTCAAATTGGCAAACTGGAAAAAAACACAGACAAACAAGTCAATGCCATATCCGTACATAATTTATGACTATACAAAACAGTGACAATCGCAATAGCAAAACTCGCAGAGTGGTAAACTGAAACCAATTAATGATTTGAACTGCAATGGACTGCAGCTGCACCGCTTAGACACTACTTGAGGAAGTGTTCAAATTGGTTGCCATTCTGTTGACTGCACATCCAAATGTGGTTACATAATTCTTATGCACATTACAGTAACACCATAACACCATGGATGTTACTGCCTCACAGGTTATTCTGAAGCTTTCCTGCAATGTTCGGCGCCTATTTTCGTACACTATAAAATTCTGATGGCCCCAGAGTAAAACGTAAATATGTGTAAAATCTGGCGACCTAGGCGGCCATTTCACTGGACCGCTACGACCTATCCAACGCATATGCAAAACCTCAATCAGAAATTCTCGAAATGCGGTAGTACTCCACAATGTTGAAAGAACAACCCTCTTTTGTTTTATAGGAGTAGATTATCCAAATAGGGCAGCGAGAGTCATTTTGAGATGCTGTCTATACAGTTCAGCAGTGAGCTTGTTGGATAAGAAGAGTCAAACTGAAAAATTCAATGCCACAGCTGAGATCTGCTTGTCTCTAGCCGGTTGCTCTACCACTGAGCTATCATGGTAACATACCGGCATGGTATTAAATTCCCCAACTGACTAGCATGTTTCCCATTAAACTACAAGATAATCTCAAGGTACTTAGGTACTTAAAAGTCCCGGGATTCATAGTATAACCAACTATTATGACCAATTAATACTAATGTTTCATCCGTTATTAGTAATAGTTGGGGCCGTAATAAATTATTATTAAAACCATCTTTTAAATTATTGTACTCTTAAGTTAATAAAGAGCGAGAATTCAAGAGTAACTGAATTCAATTTAATCGTAATTTGAGTTTAAAATGATAACCGTTGAGCAGACAGCTAGAAAAGTAATAAAATAATTATTGCAATTTTCCTCTGTATCGATATATTCAATGACTAAAATTTGCATGACTTAAGTTGCGAAAACTGAACTATATGCAACTAAACACAATACAAAGAGTGAGAAAAGGTATCCCCGTACCCGAAATTTTAAAAACTGCATCCACTAGCTAAACGAAATAACTTCGATTCTGAATAAATGTATTACTAAAGATGCGGAATCTGGCCATACCGACTTTTAACTATCCGAGTTAGGATTAGGCACGGATGGGGCCTCCAGGACACTGGGACAGAGCACCGGAAGTAGGCTCTTTGGCCCTTTTCCTCTTACTACGGACGCAAGCACGAACGGGGTCCCTAAGGGGCTACACTTAGTAGCGAGTCTCTATGCGGAGCCGAAGCTCACTCTGAGAAACCAGGAAGGAAAACCAATCCTTCAGTGGGGCTTTCCATTAGGGCCATACCCCTCTCCCCCAGGCGCGTGTGAACATACCAGGGCGGAAGTAGTTACGCCACTTACGCTAGTCAACCCCGCAGAGAAGACTAACAATAAAGGTAGCATGTCATCTAGCTATCCAGGCTAGCACCGGAGGGCATTGAAGCGTCTCACAACCCCGCCTAAGCAACCGCTCAAACGTTCATCTCCCAGGGTCTCCGGAATCACTAACCACCGAGTTCAACCCAATACGAACAGCTCCCGGTGGCTCAGATATCGGCCCAGTGTACTTCTAGTAATACCATAATACCAGAAGTACCGCGGGAGCTAGTGAGCACTGAGAAGTTCGGGACCTTCCCCCTTCGCCATAACGGCTATAGTTGAAGCGCCTCCAATATCACCGACCCCGAACCTCCCGGCGAACCCAAGAGGAAGACCAAAACCCGAATCCGGGCTCCGACCGAATGTTCCCGATGAAGATGCCAAGATAACCTTTTCGATGCGCAATTCCCCATTCAGCCGCAACCCGCTGAACACCGTTCCCTGGTCCTTCAACTCTGAAACAGAGATGATTAAGAAATGATGAAACTGAAAGTGGTGGACCGGAAAATTCGAGGGATGTAATGAGCCTACCCAGCATTCGCCTGATGATCCGAGAAACCCCGAAAAACGGGCTAGATAGGCAAGATGGGATTCGAACTAGCGAAATCTTGAATAGGATTGCAGACAAAACCGCCTGATCCATTCCGCTCGGTTTAACTGCCCAATAATCCAATACTGAATTCTTAAGTATTGTGTTCATATCCTTAGCAGGGCTACAAATTATTTTACTAAGTTTACAGGAGAAGCAAAGGCAAATATTCTTTCAGGACTTACCTTCTGATGTGTGCACGCTTTGATCATAGGAGAGCAACAGTAGTGTGCAAGGTCTACCATCACAGGGGTATACAAACGTGCTAACATTTTGTTTTCATAATACGGTATCTAAATTATTGCTATTGTTATTATTATTACTTTTTCTATACATACTATGTACACAGTGTATAGAGAAGGTATTGCATTGTACCCAAAAATTCGATACCGAGATTTCACCGGAAATACATGTTTTGAGACCACCTGATGCCAAAAAAAGCATTTTTAGAAAAATATCCGTGTGTGCGTATGTGTGTGTGTGTGTCTGTGGGCAGCATAGCTCAAAAACGAAAAGACTGTTAAATACCAAACTTGGTATTTAAGTTCAGAATCTTCCAAGGATGCGACACGAATATTTTCAAGAAAATCTCCCCACCCCCAACTACCCTTCACAGGGAAAAATATTCGAAAATTTTGATTTTCTAAAAAATGGCTCTAACGATTTTGATTAAAATATCATATATTAAAGATATATACTTGAGGAATAATATGTAGGTATATCTTGAATTTTCTGGGAATAGCCTCTGAAGACCACTTTATTCTGGATGAATTTTATGGAATTTTGTGTAACTGGTAAACCGTAAGAGATAGACAAAAACTTACCACACAAAAAATGTAGAGCACATTAAAACACACAATTTATGTTATATACATTTTTTTTTGTGGAGTTCCTTGTTTTTTGTTTCAGCCTTAAAAAACTTATACTTTTCTCATACAGGAACTTGTCAACTCCTGTCCATACAAACAAAGAAACTTCAGTTACATAGCAACCATATTTTGCTATCACTTTAACCTATTTCGCTTTTACTTACAGGGAAGCCAGTAATAAGACTATTTCTGCTATTTTTTTCTCACTTAGCATGAAGTAAATAGAAGCTAAACTTTTTAACAAAAATTTGTTGCAGTGATACAGAGAAAGTCATGTGAATGGATTACATCAGACTTGTTTTGTTAGACTGCCTAGTGTGGCATATCCATGTCATTCTTACCCTCCTCAGAGTGTTTTTGTGTTCAAGCATCGATAAGCTATAGCCGGCGCATTACCGAACATCAAAGAGGTATGTACACACATTACTTTCTCTATACGCACTATGTACATAGTGTATAGAGGAAGTATTGTATTCCACCCAAAAATTTGATACCGAGATTTCGCCGGAAATACATGTTTTAGGATCCCCTGAATCCAAAAAAAAAAAGCATTTTTAGAGAAAGGTCCATGTGTGTGTGTGTGTGTGTGTGTGTGTGTGTGTGTGTGTGTGTGTGTGTCTGTGGACAACATAGCTCAAAAACGAAAAGACCGTTAAATACCAAATTTGGTATTTAGGCATACTATCTTCCAAGGATGCGACACGAAGATTTTCAAGAAAATCCCCCTTCCACAAACTACCCTTTACATGGAAAAATTTTCGAAATTTTTGATTTCCTTAAAAATGTTTCTAACGACTTTGTTTAAAATCACGTATATTAAAGCTATTTGTACCCCGAATGAAATATATGTCTTGAATTTTCTGGGAATAGCTTCTGAAGACCGCATAAGGCGTCTCAAATGTGGTGCAAAAGACAACATTGCATATAGCACCCAACGTCACCACGATCTTAACAGCGCAACTTTCTCTACACGTACTGTATACATAGTGTATAGAGAAGATATTTTATTGCACCCAACGTCACCACGATCTTAACACCGCAACTTTCTCTACACGTACTGTATACATAGTGTATGGAGAAGATATTTTATTGCACCCAAAAATGCGATACCCAGAATCCATCGGTAATACATGTTTGGAGAAACCCTAAATCCAGAGGAAGCTTTGTTAGAAGAATATGTGTGGTGTCGGCATCTTAGCTTAAAAACGAAAATACCGTTAAATAAAAAACTTGGTACTTAATTTTGGTATCTTCCAAGAATGTGACTCGAAGACTTTCAAGAAAATCTCCCTACTCCCAAATATTCTTACATGGGACATTTTTCAAAAACTTTGTATTTCTCAAAAATGGCTCTAACAATTTCTATTAAAATACCATATATTTAAGATATTTTACGACAAACGAAATGTATATCTTGAATTTTCTGGGAATATCCTCTGAAGACCTCTTTATTCTGGATGACTCTTGTATAACTGGCAAACCGTAAGCGATATACAGTAACCTACTACACAAAAAAGTAGATCTCATTAAAACACACAATTTATGTTATAAATTTTTTGTTAACCGCTTTCGAGATATTCCGGATTGTTAGTTTCAATTTCAGCCATTTAAACTTGTCTGAAACGGGAAGACATCTTTCTTCTCGTTTGAGATTGGAATTTCAATTGTTTCACATAAAGATCGATTTTTAAAGGTCGACACTGTCGCTTTAGCCTGTGTATTTTTTATTTCCATTCTACTTATAAGGAGATAATCATTTTACACAGTGAAGTTTTAAAGGACTTGGCTATCGCTTTAGCCTAGTGTGTTTTCCTATTCCCCGTACTTTTAAGGAACTAACAAGTAAGGGCAGTTCTACTATGCTAATGTTTATGTTAGTTAGCATGACGTCAACAGAAGAATAAGCTTTTGTAAGAAAAATTTGTTACAGAATAACTAGAGAAAGTCATGTGAATGTAACATATATTCGAAGGTAAAAGAAGCGCTATTAACGGTAAATGGTATTAGTTAAAAGGAGAAATTAATGCGACATAAAACTATTACACTCCAGGATTACCAACTAGTTATCCAAAAACTTGTGTTGTTGATGTAATAGCGAATAATTTGAATAGTACAAAATATTATACAACACCCTTTTTCAATGAAGCAAATAAGAAATGTACAAACTGATTATAGTGAAAATGTGCTGTTGGCATGTTTTGAAGACAAAGTCAAAGCGTGAATATCTTCAACAATGTGAGTAAATGACTCGATGCTCAAAATGTGCCTCAATGTCAAGGATAAAGATTAGTAAGTACTACAAACGGGTGTTTGAAGGTTTGGATGCCGACATCAGTAATGTTGAAATAGGCAAGTAACCATCACCACCGCTCTGAGCGTCACATATTCAAAGTAAGGTATTAAGAATCTAACTCATTGGCAATGTGTGTGTGTGTGTGTGCTCGCGCGCGTGCGCGTGCGTGTGTGTGTGCGTGCGTTTGTTTTTTGTTTTTGTTTTTTCAAAATTCCCTTCATGTTAAAAGCACTTTTATTCCATTTGCAGACCAAAATCTTGCACTTAATTCTTCTATTGTAAATAATTATTTTGTTCCTGTTAAAGTATAGACAACTTTCAAGGCGACACTTCTTCAAATTTTGTTCGGAATTTTTCTAGAGTTGGTTTTCATCGGGAGTCAGTTTATGTCAGGGGAATCCATCAACGTTTTCTTACATTTGTGATCTAAACTGTTTTGGATTTGACTAATAGCAATTCTCAATCATAATCAACTGCTTAATATTTTATAAATGTATATCGAGGTGCAACGTTAGATTAGTTGTCAAAGGGTCATTATAGGCGACTAATGAAAAATGTTATATATTTTGATATAACATAATTTAATAAGTATTTATCTCTTTTGTAACAATAGAATTTTCGAGGAATGTGCTATTACCCCAATAGAATGAAACATGCTGCAAATAAAATTATAACAAATAAATAAAAAATTAAAAAATTATAAAAATCTAATGTGATCCATTCACATGACTTTCTCTACCTTTTCTATAATTAAACTATTCTTACAAAAGATTTGCTTTTTATCTAATTCATGTTAACCAAGATAAACAATACAAAAACTGATCTTATTACTTAGTCCCTTATATATAGAAGGTAAAATGAGGGGATACATTAGGCTACAGCAGGAGTCAAATCTTTTAAAAGGTGATCACTATGTGAAACAATCGAAATTTACTTTTCTATGCATGGCCAACAGTAAAACAAAAGAGATATTAAACGAAATCTATTTGAGAAAAGTTTTAAGTATTTTAAAACTGAAACAAATAACCATGAATTACTCGGAAACTGCTCTGTAAAAATGATATAAATGTTATCTTTTAACAAGATCTACATCTTTATGTGTGAACATTTTATCTTACCTTTACCAGTTATGTAAAAGTCATCCAGAGAGATCTGTCTCATCCAGAGAGATCTATCTATCTATCTATCTATCTATCTATCTATCTATCTATCTATCTATCTATCTATCTATCTATCTATCTATCTATCTATCTATCTATCTATCTATCTATCTATCTATCTATCTATCTATCTATCTATCTATCTATCTATCTATCTATCTATCTATCTATCTATCTATCTATCTATCTATCTATCTATCTATCTATCTATCTATCTATCTATCTATCTATCTATCTATCTATCTATCTATCTATCTATCTATCTATCTATCTATCTATCTATCTATCTATCTATCTATCTATCTATCTATCTATCTATCTATCTATCTATCTATCTATCTATCTATCTATCTATCTATCTATCTATCTATCTATCTATCTATCTATCTATCTATCTATCTATCTATCTATCTATCTATCTATCTATCTATCTATCTATCTATCTATCTATCTATCTATCTATCTATCTATCTATCTATCTATCTATCTATCTATCTATCTATCTATCTATCTATCTATCTATCTATCTATCTATCCATCCATCCATCCATCCATCCATCCATCCATCCATCCATCCATCCATCCATCCATCCATCCATCCATCCATCCATCCATCCATCCATCCATCCATCCATCCATCCATCCATCCATCCATCCATCCATCCATCCATCCATCCATCCATCCATCCATCCATCCATCCATCCATCCATCCATCCATCCATCCATCCATCCATCCATCCATCCATCCATCCATCCATCCATCCATCCATCCATCCATCCATCCATCCATCCATCCATCCATCCATCCATCCATCCATCCATCCATCCATCCATCCATCCATCCATCCATCCATCCATCCATCCATCCATCCATCCATCCATCCATCCATCCATCCATCCATCCATCCATCCATCCATCCATCCATCCATCCATCCATCCATCCATCCATCCATCCATCCATCCATCCATCCATCCATCCATCCATCCATCCATCCATCCATCCATCCATCCATCCATCCATCCATCCATCCATCCATCCATCCATCCATCCATCCATCCATCCATCCATCCATCCATCCATCCATCCATCCATCCATCCATCCATCCATCCATCCATCCATCCATCCATCCATCCATCCATCCATCCATCCATCCATCCATCCATCCATCCATCCATCCATCCATCCATCCATCCATCCATCCATCCATCCATCCATCCATCCATCCATCCATCCATCCATCCATCCATCCATCCATCCATCCATCCATCCATCCATCCATCCATCCATCCATCCATCCATCCATCCATCCATCCATCCATCCATCCATCCATCCATCCATCCATCCATCCATCCATCCATCCATCCATCCATCCATCCATCCATCCATCCATCCATCCATCCATCCATCCATCCATCCATCCATCCATCCATCCATCCATCCATCCATCCATCTATCTATCTATCTATCTATCTATCTATCTATCTATCTATCTATCTATCTATCTATCTATCAATAGATAGATATATAAATGAATCGCCGAAATGTATGTACGCGCATCACTTCCGAACGACTGCACCATATAGAACAATTCTTTTTCTTCTGTGTTTGTTATTGTCACGGCAGGGTTTGTGAAAAAGAAAATGTTTAAAAATAGCACGGGAAAGTTTTTAAAGTCTCGTAATATGAATCAGGATACAGTGCCAAGGAACGCATTTCGGCTAACAGCCGCTAGCTGGCAGTGGTGCCACGGTTATTTGTTGCCTAAATAGCGTAGTACTGCTATATTTTCCCTCCCCATTCAATGTTAAGGTAACACACCAGTTTATCGAGACAATGACGCAACGCATCTGTGAAATTCAAATACTTTTTATGTATTAACTGTCCTTTACTTACTCTTGCCGCTTAAAATAAAGAAGCAAAGATGATTTCCTGGCGACGAACACCTAGACTAAGTACTTATTTATTTGCCGCTAGATGACCGTAGTATAGTTTTCCTCCCCATTCAATGTCACGACGCACAGTGAAATTGAAATACATTTTTATGTATTAACTGACTATCGTTTAAAATAAAAAAGCAAAGATGATTTCCTGGCGACGAACACCTAGAGTAAGTAATTATATATTTGCCACTAGATGGCTGTACTGCTACTCAATTCTTCTTCCTCATTCAATGCTAAGGGAATGCGCCCGGTTGTGGAGTCAATGACACAAGATAACAGTGAAAATAAAATATATTTCTTATATACCTACCATCATTCCCTTGATCACATTGTTTAAATAAAGAAAAAAGTATAGTTTTGTTGTAATTATTTAAAATGAATAAGTTATAAAACTATGCACATAACCATAGTCTTTCTTAAAATCTGAAAATGGCAGAGAAATAATGGGTCCCGGATAGTAAACCATCTTAGGTTAACTTCCTATTTCAGATTTTGGTTAGTCGAGGTTATGTGGAACATGAGCTAGCTAAAGGTAATTTCAACAGAACATGAAGATACCCCCTCCCCCGTCACCATCACACTGCAATAGCGGTTCTCTTAATACATTTGATCAAGCAATATTTTGGGTTAAATGGATAAATTTAATACACAAGCTATCACCAAATAAAAACTTAACATTTGCCCAATCAGATCTATTTGCTCTTTACTTATGTCATTGTTAGCCTTAAAATAGCTGTTTTGACATAGGAGAAAATAAAGAAAGAGGTGGAAAACATTAGGAGCAAAGGAAAGAAGCATGAATGTTACTTTGTAACTTTCTCCTTGGTGTATTTCATTACCTATTTCAGCGTTTATCTGCCAAACTATGAAAGCGTTACCATTATTGTTATTATGCCAACGGCATCGTTGCTTACCCACGCTGTTAACTGCATATGTCATCCTTTCCACACTACCTTATGGGTGTGCTGACTTCGTCCTTTTCGCAATATCAACAATATATGCTACATTGCGCAGATCATTGCGTTTGGCAGATGCAAAGGCATTATTAGACATTGGCAATGGAAAAATTCCTGTTCATACTCCTACTTGATATCTTTTCCACCAAATTTTTGTTACTACACAGCGTCAAAGGAAGAATTAATATCGAAAGTGTTCCCAAATATTGGGTGTAAATTACAAAACTATGCTTGGTTGAGTGAACCAGTCATTTTAGTAGCAACTAATAAGAATGTAGATGAATTGAATATAAAAAGTCAGAGTAAATTTATGGATAAATGCATTCATTTAAATCAATCGACTCTATTACCGATCCAAATGAAGTCATGATATATCTAACTGAATTCCTAAATTGATTGGATTTGCCAAGATTCCGCCACACAATTTAGAGTTCAAAGTTGATGCAGTAATAATTATGCTACACAATCGCAATCTGCCGAAATTGTGCAACGGAACAAGACTCGCTGTTAAAAAAATTATGAAAAATCTGATTTAAGCTACTATAATCATAGGAAAGTTCAAAGACGAGTATGTGCTTTTTACAAGAATAATGCCAACCTGCTTTCCTTCTGAATTTAAGCTTGTTCAGTTTGCGGTGTGCCTTGCATTCGCAATGGCAATAAAAGGTCAATCATTAGAAATGTGTGAAATATCCCTTGAATTTCAGTGTTTTTGTCATGGGCAGTTAGTTGTACGTTGCGTCCTCGAGAGTTGGCAAAACATCGGCGCAATTTGTTTTCTTTCCGGAAGGAAAATTGTACATTACCAGGCATTACAATAAAGTATTGTCAAATTATTTAATGGTAATTTTATTTCATTGCATGATCGTATTGTAAACGGAAGATTTTGTCTCAATTTTTACTTTCTCTACACGCACTATGCACCCAAAAATTCGATGCCCCGATTTCACCGGAAATACATGTTTTGGGTGCCCCTGAATCACAAAACGTATTTTTGGAAAAAGGTCCGTGTGTGATAGTGCGTGTATTTGTGTCTGTGTGTCTTGAACAGCATAGCTCAAAAACGAAAGGACCGTTAAATACCAAACTTGGTATTTAAGTTTCGTATCCTCCAAAGAAGCGATACGAAGATTTTCAAGAAAATTCCCCACCCCACCTACCCTTTACATAAAACTTTTTTCAAAATTTTTTATTTTCTTAAAAATGGCTCTAACGATTTTGATTAAAATGTCGTATATTAACGATATTTACCTGACAAATAATATGTATATCTTGAATTTTCTGGGAATAGCCTCTGAAGACTAATTTATTCTGGAAGAATTTTACGAAATTTTGCATAACTGCTAAACCGTAAAATATGGACAAAAACTTACCACACAAAAAATGTAGAGCACATTAAAACACACAATTTATGTTATATAAAGTTTTTTTCGAGGAGTTGATCTTTTTTTAGATATTCCTTGTTTTTTGGTTTCAGCTTTGAAAAACTTGTACTTTTCTCATACAGGAATTTGTCAACTCGTGTCCATACAAACGAAGGAACTTCAGTCACCTAGTAACTAGCTTTTGACTTCACTTTAACCTATGATACTCCCATATTTCGCTTCTACTTGCAAGGAAGCAAGTAATAAGAACATTTCTGCTAATTTTTTCTCGATTAGAATGAAGTAAATAGAAGAATAAGCTTACTAACAATAATTTGTTATACAGAAGTAGAGAAAGTCATGTGAATGAAACACATCAGATCGAGTTTTATTTCAAACTAGTTGCCCGCGAAACCAGTTTGAAATAAAAACACACTTCTTTTAATCAAAATCGTTAGAGCCATTTTTGAGAAAATCGAAATTTTCGAAAAATTTTAAATGTAAAGCATAATTTGTGGTAGGGGAATTTTCTTGAAAAACTTAGTGTTGCATGCTTATATATGCTGAACATAAATATCAGTTTTGGTATTTAACCAGCTTCTCGTTTTTGAGTTGTCGTGTTCACAGACACGCAGACACTGACAGTTTTTACTTTTTCTACACTTACTATGTACATAGTGAATACAGAAGGTATTGTAATGCACCCAAAATTTCGATACCGTGGTTTCACCGGAAATACATGTTTTGGGTCCCCACGAATAAAAAAAAACATTTTAGAAAAACGGCCGTATTTGTGTCCGCTCGTGTATAATATGTGTGTATGCATGTATGTGTCTGAAGACATCATAGCTCAAAAACGAAAAGACCGTTAAATACTAAACTTGGTATTTAAATTTGGTATTTTCTAAGTATATTTCCAGTGAAGTCTCGGTATCGAATTTTTGGTTGGAGTGTAATATCTTCTCTACCTGTGTACTATGTACTAAGCAGAGTAACTAAATTAGGCTTAACGAAGCATAAAACGAAATTTCTATTGTATGCTGTTGAGTTTATTTTGACTTGGCATGTGGCTACACAAATTGGAGGAAGCCGGAAGTGACTGGAGATAAAATGTCAAATGTAAATTACATGAAACGTGTGATGACGTAAAACGAGAGATTATTCTCTATCGCTTCCCGGATTTTGCGATGCATGGTACAAATTCAGGAGAAGAGCAAATGCTTATTCGGGGTAAGTGATACCTACAGGAAGAGAATCCAAGATAAATATTGCCTTACTGAGATAATATTACGAGCATACCATTGGTTTTCTTTGAGGTCTGTCTACTACTTGCCTTAGTAAGTAGAGGATGTATTGCTCCTCCCCCTCAAATCCTATACTGTTATGAACAGGATACGAACGGAGGGGACCCAGGACCGAATCCTATGTTGGTTATTGTACTTGGCTAAGAGGGGGTGCCCCCGGGAGTGAGGGCTGAGGTGAGAGGCCAGTTTCCAGAGTGAAGCGCCTAGGTAACTAGAAATCAGGAGGATGGAGAGAGTCATAATGAGCATATTTCTCCCTGCCACGCCACGCCGCACTAAACACCATCATACACACATCCAACCCTAAAAGAAACCAATGGAATGAAGGATGAATGAAATGAAAATGGCAACCTCATAGACAGGACAGAAACTTCAGGGGATGAAAAAAAAAAAAAAACTTACTCGGTACACGTCTGGTGACCGGTAAATAATCGTGCGTCAGGACGGCCATGGGGATCTAGCCCCAACCTTACGTATGCTGCGCTCCCTGAAGTGCCTCGTTGATGCGCAAGGGATCGTCAGTCGAGTCCTGTCTTGGGCATGGGTGTATAAATGTATATGGGTGTATATTATAAGGGACAAGCAAAAACGGGAATCAAATAGACAAAAGAAAATTATGGAAGAATGGAAAAAAAGGCAAAAAGAGGAAAAAGAAAATTTGATGTGTTCCATTCACCTCACTTTCTCTATATCGTTGTAGCAAATTATTGTTAAACAGCTTATCCTTCTTTCTGCTTCATATTAATCTAGATAAACATTAGCAGAAATTCTCTTAATTATTTGCTTCCTTGTTAATAGAAGGTAAATAAGGGAATACATTAGGCTAAAAGACAGTTAAATATTTCCATGTGGTTGAAATCAGTTTCTTTGCATGGCAAGGAATTTAAAAATTCCCTTGTGAGGAAAGCTTAAATGTTTTAAATCGGATCAAATAACAGAGAATATCTCTGAAATAGTCAACTCCACGATAAAAACCGTATACGACATAAATTGTGTGTTTTAACGAGATCTATATTTTTTATAAGTTTTTGTCTATCTCTTACGGTCCACCATTACGCAAAATTCAGCAAACTTCATCCAGGTATTTCAGAGGCTATTTCCAGAAAATTCAAGTTGTACAGCTTATTTTCCATGTAAATATCTTTAATATACGATCTTTTAATCAAAATCGTTATAGCCATTTTTGAAAAAATAAAAATGTTTGAATGTTTTTCATGCAAAGGGTAGTTGAGGGGTGGGGGATTTTTTTTCAAAATCTTTGTGTCGCATCCCTGGAAGATACTAAACTTAAATACCAAGTTCGGTTTTTTACCGACTTTGTTTTGAGCGATCGTATTCATAGACATATGGGCCTGTTTCTAAACCTGCAACAAATTGCTAAAAACCTATTCTTCTATTTACTTCATGCTAGTTGAGAAAACATTTACAGAAATTGTCGTATTATCTGCTTCCTTGTAAGCAGAAGGGAAATAAGGGTAAAGCGATAGTCAAATCTTTTAAGAATTGGTTGTTATGTGACTGAAGTTCCTTTGTTATCTGGCCAGGAATTAGCAAACTTCCATATAAGAAAAATATAAGTATTTTAAAACTGAAATCAATAACAAGGAATACCTCAAAAACGGCCATTTCCACACAGAAATGCATATAACATAAATTATGTGTTTTAACGGGTTCTACTTATTTTCTTCAGTAAGTTTTGTCTTTCTTTTACGGTTTACAGGTTATACAAAATTCCGCAAAATCCAGAATAAAGATGTCTTCAGAGGCTTTTCCCAGAAAATCCACTACATACATTTTATTTGTGATGGAAATGTTTTAATATACAGTATTTTAATCAAAATCGTTAGAGCCTTTTTGAGAAAATCAAAATTTTGGAAACATTTTCCATGTAAAGGGTAGTTGGGGATGGAGGATGTTTTTAAAAATCTTCGCGTAGCATCTTTGGTAGAACTAAACTTAAATACCAAGTTTGATATTTAACGGACTTTTCGTTTTTGAGGGATGCTGCACACAGACACACCCACAGATTGTATACACACCCATGTTTCTAAAAAATACTTTTTTGGACTCGGAGCAACTCAAAACATTTCCGGTGAAATATCAGTATTTTGGATGGAATATAATACTTCCTCTACACACTATGTACACAGTACCTGTAGAGAAAGTAAAAATAAAAATCTGGTGTGTTCCATTCACATGACTTTCTCTATATTTCTGTAACAAATTATTGTTAAAAAGCTTATTCTTCTATCTGCATAATGTTAATCGAGAAAAACAGTAGCAGAAATTGTCCTAATTACTAGTGCTGTGCAAGTAGAAGGGAAAAAAGCTAATGTGTTCCATTCACATGATGTCCTCTGGCTGTTCAGCAAACAAGCCTTTTATTCAAAAGATTAATCTGTTATCAAGATAAACATAAGCAGATTAGTCTTAGTACTAGCTCCCTCTAAGTAGAAGGGAAATAAAAAATACACAGGCTAAAGCGATATACTCGTCTTTAAAAACCGGTCTCCATGTGAAACAATTGAAATTCCAATCTATTTGCTTTCCAGGAGTAAACAAACGAGAAACCAGAAAAAAGAAGACTTCCCATTTCAGAAAAGTTTAAAGTGGCTAAAATTGGAACTAATAATCCGGAATATCTCAGAAAGATCAGCTCTACTAATAAAACATATATTACATAAAGTATGTGTTTTAACGAGGTCTACATGTTTTGTGTTGTAAGGTTTTATCTATCTCTTGCGGGTTTCCAGCTATGCAAATTCAACAAATTTCATCCAGAATAAAGAGGTCTTCAGAGGCTATTCCCAGAAAATTCAAGATATACATTCTATTTTCACGCAAATATCATTAACATACGATATTTTAAACAATATCGTGAGAGCAATTTTGAGAAAATAAAACATTTCTAAAAATTGTCAATATAATGCGCAGTTTGGGGTGAGGGGATTTTCTTGGAAATCTTTGTCTTTAAGTACCAAGTTTGGTATTTAATGGTCTTTTCGTTTTTAGATATGCTTAACACACACACACACATTCACACACGCGCACGCGTGCATACACGCATACAGATAGACAGACACACAGGCACATTTTTCTAAATGTTTTTTATTCAGTGGGTCTCAGAACTTGCATTTCCGGCGAGATCTCGGTATCGAATTTTTGGGTGCAATACAATACTTTTTCTATACACTATGTACACAGTATGTGTAGAAAAAGTAAAAACGAAATATAGCGCCGGAGTCCCGATAAGACTCCGGAATTGCATTTTATAAAAAATCCGATGTGTTCCGTTTACGCGACTTTCTCTTCATCTCTGATAAATTATTGTTAAAAAGCTTATTCTTCTATTTATTTAATGCTAATCGAGAAAAATTAGCAGAAAGTGTCTTATTACTTGTTTCCTTGTAAGTAGAAGAGAAATAAGGGCATACACTGGACTAAATCGAGAGTCAAATCTTTTAAAAGCTGGTTGCTATATGAACGGGAGCTGACAAATTCCTGTGCAGAAAAGTATAAGTATTTTAACGCTGAAACTAATAACAAGTAATATCTCAAAAACAGTCAACTCCACGAAAAAAAAAATGTATGTAACATAAGTTGTGTGTTTTAATGAGCACTACCTTTCTGTGTGGTAAATTCTTGTCTATCTATTAGGGTTTACCAGTTATGCAAAATTCAGAAAAATGCATCCAGAATAAACATGTCTTCAGAGGCTATTCCCAGAAAATTGAAGATATACATTTTATTTGTCCTGTAGATATCTTAAATATAAGGGATTTTAATCATCATGTACTAAAAATTCAAAATTTTCAAAATGTTTTCCCATGTAAAGAGTAGTTGAGGTTGGGGGTATTTTCTTGAAAATCTTCGTGTCGCTTCCTTGGGAATACTGACTGAACTTAAATAACCAGTTGGGCATTTAACGTATTTTTCGTTTTTGATGTATGCCCCCACACACATACAGACACACTCGGACCTTTTTCTAAAAATGCTTTTATGGATTCAGGGTGACCCAAAACATGTATTTCCGGTAAAATCTCGGTATCGAGAACATAGTACGTGTAGAGAAAGTGAAAATCTAAGGCGTTCCATTCACACGATGCCCTCTCGCTGTTCGGCAGACAAACCTTTTATTCAAAAGATTAATCTGTTATCTACATCATACTAATCAAGATAAACATAAACAGAATTAGTCTTATTACTAGCTCCTTGTAAGTTGAAGAGAAATAACAAAATGCTCAGGCTAAAGCGATAGTTTATTCCTTTTAAAGCCGTCGCTATGTGTAACAAATGAAAAACCAATCTCTCTGCTTTCTAGGAGTAAACAAACGAGAAACGAGAAGAAAGATGTCTTCCTGTTTGAGAAAAGTGTAAGTGGCTCAAAATTGAAACTAATAGTGTGGAATATCTTGAAAACGGTTAACTCTTACGTTTGTGACATGTGTTTTAATGAGATCTGCATTTTTTGTGTTGTACGTTTTGTATATCTCTTATGTTTTGCCAATTATACAAGTCATCCAGAATGAAGAGGTTTTCAGAGGCTATTCCCAGAAAATCCAAGATATACATCTCATTTGTCATAAAAATATCTTAAATATTTGGCATTTTAATCAAAATCATTAGTCAGTTTTGAGAGAATCAAAATTTTCTAAAAATGTTCCATGTAAAGAATAGTTTGGTGTGGGGGGATTTTTATGATAATCTTCCTGTCGCATCCTTAGAAGCTCAAGCTTGGTATTTAAGGTTGATATTTAACGGTATTTTAGTTTTTGAGCTATGTTGCCCACTCTTTACGTGGAAACATTTTTGAAAATATTGTTTTACTCAAAAATGGCTGTAACGATTTTGATTAAAATATCGTATGTTAAACACATGACGAGAAGACAACATTCATTTCATTTCTCTTGTTTTACTCACATTGAAAGCGAACTGTTCATATTGCAACTAGCTTTTAAAAGATTTAACAATTGCATATCCCTTTGCCTTCTACATACAAGGAATCAGGAGTAAGAACATTTCTGCTAACGCTTATCTCGATCAGTATGACGTAAATAAAAGAATAACTTTTTGTAAGGAAAGTTTTATTTGCAGAACAGGTAGAAAAGGTAATGTGAATTGAGCACATACATTTTTACTTTCTCTACATAGTAAATGGTACATAGAGAAGGTATTACATTCCATGCAAAATTTCGATACCGAGATTTCACCGAAAATACATACTTTAGGGTCCCTGATATAAAAAGCACTTTTGGAAAAAGCTCTATGTGTGTGTTGGTGAGTGTTTGTTAAATTAAGTTTAGTATCTTCCAAGGTTGGGACACGAAGATTTTAAGGAAAATCCCACCACCTTTAAACGGAAAAAATGTCGAAAATATTTAATCCGTATGTTATAGATATTTACGGAATGAATAAGATCTATATCTTGAATTTTCTGGAATTGCCTTGGGAGACCTCTTCACTCTGGATGACTTTTGCACAACTGGTAAACGTAAGAGATACACAACAAATATAGATCTTGTTAAAACACATTATTTGTTATATACATTTTTTGCTTCAGCCTAGTATACTTCCTTCTTTCTTACTTATATACTTACAAGGAAGCAAGTAATAAGACCATTTCTGCTGACGTTTATCTCGATAGAAGAATAGGCTTTTTAACGATAATTTGTTTAAGAAATGTAGAGAAAGTCATGTGAAGGGAACATATCAGATGTTTTAAAATATGTTTTTGTCCAAAGCAATGTTTGATTTTTTCCTCGTAACCTCTAATCACATCTTTGTTTACGCAATATATCTAGTGATACCAGATTCCAGACTGTGTTACTCATCGAATTAACCAAGAATAAGGAAAGACACAGACATTTGTAATATTTCAGTTTCAGCTATGCAAACAATAATGTAACAGCTGTTAAATACAGAAATCTGGGTCGTGCAACTTGTTTGGTACTAGGTTGGTAGACAAATTTGAAAGATCGTTCAGGGTTCTGAGAGTATGACAGTGTTTTAACTCCAACTGTATCACTAGTGTAACAAATGGAAATCATAATCACCTCATCAATTTGTCACTAACTCACTCTGCGTTACTCAATACTTACACTTCAGTCACTGTTGTCAAAGCATACAGTAAAACTGGTCCACAGCTCTGAATCGCTGAGTCACAACTCACAACTGAACTGCCCACTGTCAACTCGTTTAGTTTAGTATCCAGTTATTCACTTCTCAACTCTATCTTTTTCACTCATTAGTCTCTTGTATACGTCCCGTAGCGCAAAGCGAAGTTTCTGGTGGTCGCAAATACGAAAATCGGCAAGACCTGTTGAGAACTGTTTTATTCAAAATGCAGGGAAGTGATTTAACGGGTTTTGTGCAGCTATTCTGTTCGTGCGCCGAAGGTACGGAATCGGTAAGATCGACATCTCGAAAACTGTTTCATTCGAACTGCATGGAAGTGATGTAACGGACTTTTGTTTATGCAGCTATTCTATGCGTTAAATGCTACTGTTACTAGCGGTCGCCTCGGAACAATAGCTGCGCCTAGCTGGTCAAGTAGTAGCCCCAAGCACTTGACGGCAGCTCGCGGTGGGTCACACCAGGAACCTAAATTTGTAATAATCATGTTTGATATCTTAATGGGAATAAGTACTTTTACGTTTTTTACTGTGTATAACTAAATTATAAAACAATTATAATTCTATGTTGGGAAACTATTAATATATCTTCATGTTTTGTAAGATTTTAGGATTTTTTGCTTTTAAAATTACATCTATTGGTGATAAAACTGTCGTTGCAGGTTTTCGAGCAGTTTTCTATGAAACACATTTAGATAACTCAAAGCACTCTTTACAGTAGTGATACTAATACGAATATGTAGCATTTCCTCTGTTCTTGAAGAGTTTTTATTTCGCAAAGTGGTGCTTTTAGTGACATGCTGTAATTATTATTAAGCAAGTATAAAGTAATCAGTAGCTTTTCTCTCTCTCTCTCTCTCTCTCTCTCTCTCTCTCTCTCTGTCAATAGGTTAGGATATCTCAATAATAAAGTTTATAAACTCCATGTAATATGTTGTATTTCATTTTATATTTTATTATTAAATGTGCTAGCATTAGGGTCCCGGGTTTGATTCCCGGTGACCATTGGTTTTTCGTGGTTTTCCCTGTTGGGCAGACAAATACTGGAGTGGTGTATTCTAACATGATTTCCTCTCCGCTCACTGCACTTCCGAGTTTCACATTTCGGTTGCTTTGAGGTTGACGCCGGTTGGTGTTGGAAGATAGCACAGAGGCTTCATTATAACGTCTTCTTAGCCCTATTAGTTGACAGTATTTTGAATTTTCATGCTGGGTGGAGGTTTTCCCGGTTCTGCTAGAGGAACGCATCTGAGTACCCCGCTAGTGACTTGTAAGGACGCCTCTGAATGACCTTCCTGTGGCCGGTAGTCAAACCTGGATTTGTGAACAAAAATCTTATTTAAAATTAAAATAATAAATAAGGTGAGCCCGCTAAAAGTCCTTTCATTATTATATAGGCTTTGACTTTAAGATGGGAGATAAGTGCAATTAATTTGCTGTTTAGTAAAGATCAATGTGTATAACACATAAGTGTGTCTCATTTTGTCCGCTTACTAATAGCATTGCTGTACCTGAAGCACAAATTTCAGGGTCTAATATGTTTTGAACGACCTTGCGTTATGTCTCGCTTGTGTTTACATATACCACGCAACGGTCAGTTCCTGTCTTTAGTACAACTCGCACACCGCAGTCCTGCATTCACGTGACTCACAGTGAGAGAACGAGGGACCAATTCAGTCGCAAATTTTCCTTTACATAATGAATGGCTTTACATATGCTGAATTAGCAGACATTAATTTAATTTACTACGCAACTGGGGAATCTGCCAGTGCTGCGAGGGACTGTATCATCGGCGATTTCACCATCTTTCCAAAAGACGAACATTAACTGCGGTGTATAAAATAGTCTGTATCACCAGTTCTATTAAATCCCGATTTGAATACATCTGAAATGATGAGCTTTAGTTTTTAATTTATCACCTTTGTAAGAGCAATGGGAGTGATTTTATAGTTTAAAAAACTTAAATGAAAATCCTTACTTGTTGGTTTCAGTTATGTATTTGTTCCATAAAACCAAATTTCAGTAATTTATGTCATTGTGTTCAATATTTTTATTTGAACCCTGAATACACTGTGAATCCTAATCAGATGTTATATGAAAATAGTAATATTTGGTTATAGATTGAAGTTTCAATGCGATGAATCTTTTCTCCTCACGCTCACATGACCTACAGTCGGACAGGATAAAGGGCAGACCTGTTACGTAAACAATCCCTGAACGTCTGAGATAGAGAATAACAGCCATCCTAAAAACATCGTGAGATTTTCCTCTTGTATATAACTTTAGAAAATGCCGGAAAACTGCAGATACGATATCACCATATCGCCCTCAAAAGTTGATACAAATATTTGCACTTATTCACCTCCCACTATATATATATATATATATATATATATATATATATATATATATATATATATATATATGTATACAGTATTTTGGATTTTTCCGTATTTTCAATTTTTGGTAAAAATTCATACTTTGACAAATATTCCTCCATATTTTTCCTACATTAGTAATAACCCATACTTGCTGAAACTTTGCAAATTTCACTTTTATGCTATGCTGGGGCATTGTAAGGTACATGTACCTTTTGCGTTTTCTAAAAAAGAGAACGAAAAGTGATTTTCATACTGTTCTGTTTACATGTTATGTTTGTCTATATGTACCCTAAACGCTATCATGGATTCTTTTATGTTTGTAGTCATGTCGGAAGGTTTCAAAGCCCGGGACATCGGGCTGAGAGCCCAGAAGAAGATCCTCAGTCGTATGGCAAATAAGAATGTGGCGAAAGTGTTCATCGACGATACCACTGCCAGCCTTCTTGACAACGTGTACAAACTTGCCAAAGCTTACGTAAGTACGAATTTGGTGTTTTAATACAACTTATAACTTTTGTTTCTAGAGGGAAGTAAGAAACTCCAGAAACTACTTTGTGGCTCAGACGGTAGAGCTCTTGCAGTATTGGGTTCGCTTCCCGGCTGGGTGTGGGAAACTTTTCTGTACCCTAGATTATTCCATGTCTCTTACAGAACCTGGAACTGAGAGAGAGAGAGAGAGAGAGAGAGAGAGAGAGAGAGTGTGTGTGTGTGTGTAAAATAGTATACAAAACCCAAAGGAGACGAGAAATGCAATGACAACTTACTATACCCGAGTTAATTCCATTGCCGATAAGCAATATGTTAGGAAGGTAAAAGGACGCCTATATGATTACTGCAGTTAAAGGCAGGGTATAAAGGAAAAATAAAAGAAACCTTTATATGCCTACAGCGATTGAAACTTAGATTATGAGTAAGTTACATAGAGAAGATAGAGGAGGTATTTTATTCTACCCAAAATGTCAACTGTTGAAATGTCACCAGAAATTCATGTTTAGTAGGGCCGCGCCGTGGCCGAGTGAGTGGCCCAGGTTCCATCCCAAGCCTGCATGTGGGATTTGTGGTGGACAAAGTAGCGCAGGAGCGGGTTCCCCCCCCCCATCGCATTCCACTGGTGCTCCATCTTCATTCCACGTACCATCAGTGTACAACATGGTAGTAAAAGCGAGCGTTAAACCTATAGAAATTCGTTTTGAGGCTACCTGAATAAAACGAATTTTTCGAAAAAGGCACATGCAAGTGTGTGTGTGTGTGTGTGTGTGTGTGTGTGTGTGTGTGTGTGTGTGTGTGA